>CM077181.1:34779458-35979458 GCA_039654105.1 Coreius guichenoti
TCTCACAGAGGAGCCCACAGCCACAGCCTGATCTGACAAACCTCGCAGGACGCTTACTTGCGCTGTAAAGAGGAGAAGCGTGCTGGATTTATTATACACATAAATGAAATAATACAACTACTCCACATGAACTACTACTGCTGGAATGTGGGATATTCCTTCTTAATATTACCATCATCCGATCATTCTGTTGTTCATTGCTTGGAAATGTATAAAGACACAATGGCAATGCTACCATTGGTTGTGCAGTTGTACAAACATTTACTAAACATATTTTATTACTGAGTTTCCAAGTTTTACATAATGTCTCATTTTATTGCATATTTCCCAAGTAGAAAATTGGAAATTTTGACTTTTCCAAGTTCATGCAGTGAGCATTACCCAGCCCCATACAAAATAGTTGAGGAACTTGAGAGGAACCTGAACTACATGGACTAAGCTGCCCTAAACCTTGGTAACATGACGGGATATTAATAATATTTCCTTACCAAGCACATTCACAGTGTAGTTGACACTGACCACAGCTCCACGGTCAGTCAGAACAGAGCAGCAATAATGTCCTCCATCACTCAGCTGAATGTCATTCAAAACCAGGTTGCTATGCAACAACATCCATTTGGAGCTCAATGAAAGCTCCACCCCATCTTTAATCCATTTGACTTTTGAAGAAAGACTTCCTGATACAACACACTCAAGGGTCAGAGATCCAGATTGGTCCACTGTAAGATTGCGAGGGGTGATGGGATAGACAATCCTTACAGGTGATGAGCCTTCTGAATCTACATGAAAGAAAGAGTGCAATAGTTTTATTAGTCATCTTTCCATTATATTTGCAAGATTGTTCTATTAAATACATAATTCTTTATTGCATACAATTTTAATTTACAGTACACACCCAATATCTAACAATAGAAAGGAAACATCTCAGAATATATTTTTACAGCAGCATAATGTGGGAAAATCAGAAGCATAACTCTCAAATTGTTGTGATACCTAGAGAAAAAACGAATAGAGTTTGCTCAACCAACCTTTGACTATGAGTTTAGTGCCATGAGCCTCTACTTGAGTCTCTCGGGTTAGAGGATTATAAGCACCACACTTATACATGCCCTGATGTTCAGTAGACACTGACACAATCTGAAGGTTCCCGGAGGGCAGGATTAAATACTCATCTGAAAAATAGACAAAAGAAACAAACTTTCAAATTGTTTGATTGTATCTACATGTGCTTCTGGAGGGTCATTTGAGTCTGTCTCGCCTGTACCTGTAGGCTGTTCCAGCCATTTCCCCCGTATCCGGAAGCGGGGCAGAGCAGGTGGATTGCTGCGAGGAAGTGGGCATTCGATAACAGCAGTGTCTCCCTTATTTACAGTAAATGATCTCCGATGGGTGTCCGCAAACTCCTCAATATCTGAATGAAGAAATCGAAAGAGTAGTCAATCACTTCACAGCAATGTGTAAAAGAACTCTGAAGGGGTTTATTTTGCAAGATGACCAGCTGATTGAACATTATCCTGCTTTTTAGATTGACTACCTATTAAGTAAACAAATAAATGAACATAAAATATTGATTTTGAGCTGAAGGAAGCTGTGGAGTTATATAAGAGGCATGAAACTAGCACAGACGGTCAATTATAAAGTTCAGCAATCATTATTGCAAAATATCTAACCAAAAAATGTGGCAACTGACCAATCAGAATTAAACATTTGTGAGAACTGTGTAATAAACTAGTATATTCGTAGCAGCAGCACTTCACACAAAGACCTTTTGTCAATGAGGTGTTTATATTGGATTGTGAGTGGCAGAGAACGTGTGCTTTCCACTGAATAATACAGCCTTATCTGCAACCCTGATCTGGCCCTGGGTCGACTGCAGAGGGGCTGCGTCCAATAGGTCGCCCTTCCCGGCAACAGCTCTCAGTACGACACAGGAAGATCCTGGACTCATTAAGGATACTGCTGAAGAGGTGTCTGGATAAATGCCAGACTGAAAAGAAAGACCCATTTCCTTCCCTTCCAACGCTCATCTATGGTTGGCCATTCTAACAGTGTTAATGGCTCAAGAAATCCGCCTTCTGATACTTCCTGTCTTTCTTCACCAGCAACCTCTTTGAAGTGCATTCTTGTAGGAGTGTTGCTCTTACAGCTGTGCTGAGAGTGTATTTATCAGCATATTATGCGTGTGATTATATGCGCCTACCTGCAATGAGCACTTGTGCATGCCGGCTAATGATGGAGCCTGTCTCGGAGTGAGCCAAGCACTGGTAGGAGCCTGTGAAAGCTGGTTGGAGGGATGACAGTGAGAGGGAGCCTGGACTAAGTTCCACTCCAGACTGGTGGCTGGGGTCTAGTGGTCGACCCTGAAACAGCCAGCTGAGTCTGGCTGTAGCTGGACGCGCTGTACAACGCAGATGGACCGCTCCGCCCTGCTTCTGAACCACAGAGAGAGGCTCCACACGAAAAGAGAGAGACAGAACAGCTGAAGAAGCAAGACAGAGAAAGAAAAGAAAGGAAATAGATCAATAGACCATAATCCATAAATATTCATCCTTCAAGCCAGCTGAGAAGAGTAGTTTGGACTACTGTACACGGTTTCAATTTCAATTGCTTGACATAGGTGTGTGCTAACATTTTTTTAATGTGTTACTCACATGGGCAGTTGAGGAGGAGGGTATGGCACACACACAGCACAGCGGACAATAATTTCAGGCCACCGTCCTCCATGACGCTGTTTCACCTCTGTGCACTAATCTGGGGCCTAACACACACCCCCTCCACACACACTCCACACCTGAAACACAAAGAATTCAGAAATGTTAAAAAACATTCATGGTCAATACAATGACTGAAAAGGTGGAACATGGTTAATGACATAATTTAACATGGTTCATGCAACAGTATTGACAGCAAAGGCAGTTACTAGCCAAACATAGAATGTGTAGACTTTTGCCACATTTTGTGTTGATTGTGGAGGAAAATCTTCACAATTCTGTAAAATGTATCATAAAGAGCTGTGAGAACTATTGCTAGCAGAAAGAATAATAAAAAGTCCTAATGTGGGAAGAAAGAAAGAAATAACTAATAAAACAATATCCATATTAAATTACGGTTGCTCTAAGTAGTTTTAACTAAGTGGTTGATATGGCGTTGTGGGTGACTGATTGCTAACATGTCTTTACGATACTCTCCCAAGATATGGTTTAGGTCGCTCATTCAATGCAAGTCTATGGGATTTTTTTTAGCTCATATTATCATTCACCAGATGAAAATAGCAAGTCTGGTCACTTAGAAAGGTCATAGCACATCTCTCCTCAAAAAGAAGCACAAATGAATGTAACATTCATGACCGTAGTACAAATGGTGAGGGATAAAGTATGCAGAAGTTTAATACTCAGGGTCAGGGGTTTGTTCAGATCACTAAAATTGGAGTGAACAAGCACCAATAACTATAGCTACCCTACTCTTTATACAGATAACGAGCAGCACTGTTTTCATCTTTCTTCTGTAGCTGGCTGAGGGGTTCAACTTGTAGGAATTACAACACCAAACATTTTACAGTTAATCCCAAACAATACTTTCAATAATCTTTACGACACATCCCCTTATACAAGCCTTGATCTCACACAGCCTTCTCCCAATGAGAAATTTCTTTCTGCTGATCTATGACCTATTCCCAGAGTGCTTCTCTAGTGAAACTAGTGAAATTCCTGAACCTCTATGCCCTCTCACCCATCCTCAACCTACAATCCCTTCTTGTCCCTTGCTCTCTTTTGCCCCCTTCATTTCTACCCATCTCTGATGGACTTCACTCGAGGGGTCTGCTTGTGGTCTACTCTTAATATCACTATCCTGTCACAGTGCACTGCTTTCTCACAGACTCACTGTAGCCTGAAGAGTCTACACATGGCGTTCACACATTCTCACACACACAATCTAAAAACGCCCTAAAAGGAAGACAAGGGGAGCACCCAAATGGTGAGACACGGAAAGAAGTGAAAGGAGCGTAATTAGGAGCATTCTTCTTTGCTTTTGAACCCATCCCTCCCCTAGCGCCAGTCCTCTGTATCTGGGCTGCGTTAATCCGGAGGGCCTTTGATCACAGGCTCCTGGTCTGTGAGTGTAGTTTGGGCCAGGGGCTGGCGGACAATGGCCACCCAGCTGTGATATTCACACTGTGGGTGCCATGGTGCTCTGTACCCGGCCCAACATCTCCCCAAAGGACAGGCCACTCGACTGGGTCAAATTAGAGGGGTGATGTCTGGGTGGGACCACTAGAGCTGAACAGGTCTGTGACAGGACATACACGCTCAGATTTACTCACACTCAAGCATACTAATACCTTCTCCTGTGCTTATTTCTCGTCAACATTTTTCATTAGCAGTGCTTGCTATGACAAGCATCATTATTTGCTACTATTTCTTATAGTGTGCTAAAGACATGATAGCTCAAAATATGCACTTTGTTGAGAATAACTGTCCAATTAATTGGACAATAAAAAGAGCAAAATAAAAAGAATCCCATAAACTTACACTGAAGCACGAGTTATATCTTGAGACCAAACTCGGGAGTGGGCTCTTTTGTCAACCACTTGACAACCACTCATAACACCCTACAATCCACATAACAATGCCCTAGCAACCATTCATAGCACCCCAAACACCTCATAGCAATGTGCTAAAAACACAAGAACATATTAGCAACCACACTGCAATGCCTTGCCAACTACCCTCAACACATTAACACTGAGACACAGAAAGTGGATAAGACGTAAAAATCTAGTTAATTGTTGCATTTTGAAAGAATCTACCTTCCCAACATGCATTTTAGCTACAATGTGAAGTAAAAACACTCCTTGCAAGCATCAAACATGCACATACATACATATCATCTCCCCCGTGGGACCACTCAGAGGAAGACGAAGTAGGAAACACAGGAAATAATAAACTCTCCCAGCCTCCTGCTCACAGCCCCTCTAAACCAGAGGTCAAGGGTCATCGGAGAGCAGAAAGTCAGCGGGTGTCTGCCAGTCATAGCCCCACCCCTTGAGGTCACCCCAAAAAACAGGGTGAGAAAAGGAGGGCAGTGTCTGCACTTGACAAACACAAAATACACCACGACAGGCAAGAGGGAAGCAAGATAGACAGGCCTTAAATAAATCTACACACTTCTGAAATTTCATAGAAACTTTACAAAGGTTAGTCTAAATTAAGCAGATCTGAAGAGTAAATGTGCATGCAGTGGCTATAAATATGTGTGTGTGCATGGTTCGTCAGCCCAAGGATTCTAAGTGTAGCGTGTCTTTGTCCATGAGTCCCAACAAGCCCTCTGCAGTGCCCCTATGCCATCAGTGGAAACAATCTTCTCACTCCCAGAATAATAATATATAATTACAACAATAACGACAGCCTTGAATGAAACACAGACAAAGATGGGCAACATTGCCCCATGTGTACGAGTGTGTGCTTAGAAGGTGATGGTATGTACCCTTGGAGGGGTGGGTATAACCCTGGATCGAGATATCTGTTGTGAGGAGTAACGCTGTGCCTCTTGCTATCTCTGCAACAGATCTGGCATGACGAGGAAACACAAGCATCATTCCTGTGTTTTATCTCTGTGCCTTTCTTTTGACATCCGCCTGTATGTGCTAGGCTCAGGGCAGAGAGACACTTTGTAGGATATCTGCTGTCCTCCATCAGAGAGAGAGAGACAGGCAGCTACTACTAGATGCAGGCAAGAGAGACAGCAGGGAATTAGAGCAGTCTAGAGCCTTCAATAACAGAGATATAAGTATAGCGAGAGAGACAGAGCGGGTAACGGAGTGCCGAGACATGTCTGATGGCAGAAAGGAAGGGAAGTCCCCTATACCTGTAGAAGATCTTCATCATACAGGCCACATCAAAAGAGAAGATTAAGGGCAAAGTGATAACATTGCAGAATGAGGTAAGGGGCTAACAAACAGGCTAACAGAGAGAATTATTATTAACCTGATAGTGCTATTTATGTAATATCACTTAACTACTCGCTAATGCAGTTCTTGAACCAATTACTGAGTAAGCTTTACTCTTTTTGTTATATTGTATTTGTCCTATTGTTTGTAATTTGCTTTTTTATTATTTTTAATAACAGAAATTAGATAAAATAACTCATAATCGTGATATATATCGTTACCGTGAAATAAGAATTTGGTCATATCCACACCTCTACTCTTGGCCATCCATTTCTTGCTGATGTCCAGAGTTTTCATGCTGAAAAGAGACAAGCTAAGACTAGCATGAATTTTCATGTTGGTTGAAGCTGGTTGGCTATTGGTCAAGCTAGTGGGCAAGAGCATGCTGTTTTCCAACTAACTGTAGGTTGTGAAGCTGGTTGACCAACAAAGTATTTTCTTAAGCTAGTTATGAAGCCTGATGGGGACACTAGCCCTTCAGCATCCTATCCCATCCCATCCCAAAACACAACATATGCTGGTCAGTAGGGGTATTTGATTTACAGGGACGGATCTCTGGCCTGTTTGCTACCCTAGAGTCTCCCAAAGTTGTGGAAGACCTCTCCTACATGCCTCTCCATTCTGTTTTTGCATTTACAAACTTGAGTCAGGACTTTCTCAAGCCAGAAGAGAAGATTCACACACACTGAGTGCTTTTCTGAGAGGCTTCCAGAGAGCTTGATCCAACAGCAGTCCAACAAACCCACAGGCAGTTGACGATCATAAATCTATCCTTATCAGTTGTCAGAGCAAAAATTGTCTTTCCTTTCTGTTTTCTCTGGAATTAGGGAGTAAGTCCAGGGTCATAGAGATCCTCCCAAAGTGCAGGGAAGAAAGACAGACTCATCTCCTCAGGATGTCTAAAAGCATCTGTCCTTAAAAATTATATCTTCTACAGTTTTACCAAGACTATCCTGACATTATTTCATGTGTAGTAGAATACCTAAAAATAAAATGTGTCTCTGATAGCCTCATATCTGTATGTGACACATAGCCTCTGGAATAACATTCTGCTGAATTCTGCTGTACACTTGCAGCAAGATGGATGTTGTGTAAGCAGAAAATGGCACAGGATGACAGCAAGGAATATAAACATTCTGACAAGACCCTAGGTGTGTGTGTGTGTGTGTGTGTGTGTGTGTGTGTGTGTGTGTGTGTGTGTGTGTGTGTGTATAAAGGGGCGGGAAGTGGCACCTGCAGTCCTATAAAAAAAGGTGTGAGCGAGAATAGTCTTTCTCTGCAGGCAGTGCTTTTAGTGTCCTCTGCCCAGATTCCTGTCATATTGAGTAAACATGGACAAAAGACCCCACAAGGCTCTAAAGAACAGGTCATGACTGGTACAAAACTGGAGGCCTGAATTTCACAGCTAGGAAACAAAGAAAACTAGCAGTGGAAGATTCACAAAATTAACACCAATGCTTGTCTTAAGAAACAAACAAATAAGTGGTGTGGCTATTGTCATTAGGGACTACAGGAAATAACCAAAAATAGAACACACAAAGCAGCAAAAACATGAGGGGCACCATAATGAGAAAGAGACCGAAAGACAAAGAACAGAAGATACCGTGAAACCAGGAGAAGAGCACAAGAGTGAGTGAATATCTTTTCTGATAGTCTGATCTGACCCTATGTGGTGAGGTTGATACTCCTGCCATATCCTAAACCTGTCCACACTTGCCCCCCACAAACGCTGACAGAGGAGCCGCTCTCCACACATTCCACAGAGAGAGAAAGAGAGGTGAATGAGAAAAAATAAAAGCAGTACAGAGGTTACAAAAATAAAATAAGAAAAATATGACACAAAAAAGAGGTGGGAGGGAATGGAGTAAGCCCCTCAACAGTGAGAGAAAGACAAAAAAAAGTGAGACAGGAAGAACAGGGAGACTGTGAGGAAGGGAGGGCCAGTTAAAAAAAAAAAAAAAAAAAAAAGAGATTCATCGGGAGGTGAATACTTGCCAAACCTCAGCTCATTCCCCCAGATAATGCCTGACAGACAAACTCATACTGTGTGAACCTTGCATGTAATCCTCCTAGTCAAATGACAGTACAATGTCTTGACTTGGTGCAATCAGAGAGACCTGGCAAGCAAGATAGATCAGGAGATGGAGAAGCACTGAGAGACTGGAAGTGGGGGTGGGAACCAAGACACAGTATGGATGGCCCGAGTGGGGCTATAACAGGCTACTATTGGTCCAAGTGGCAGGAATGAGGGCAGCTCCAGGCCATGCAGATGGGACTAATGAATGGAAATACTGGGCCTCTAAACTGAGCAGTGATTAAAGGGAGCAGACATTATTAAAAAGAAAGAAAGAGAGGAAGAGGAACAGGAGAGAGAATCAGAGACATCTGTAAGGTACTAAGCATTAAAATTGGAGCAATTGCTCTTTCTTTTACCGTGAACTGAGATGGGAATCAGACTACAGTTAGGCAGTGCCTATCAGTAAAAGGCTGCAGTGCCGAAGAAAAGGCAAACAGAGGTTAACTTTCAACTGCTCTCTTTAGCGTTGTTAAAGAGTGGGTCAGCATGTATGTGTGTAGAGAGCCATTACGTAAGGAGTTTGATGCTACTTCGCAGGACTGGCCTCCCCAGCCATAAAACGCAGCTTTTATCTGTTGACAGGAAATCACATCAGAGTCTACAAAGTGCGGGCGACCTTGGGGTGAGATACTCGTGGGGTGACGGGGCACAGCCTGGGAGACCGCGGTGTGGGTAACAGAAAAAGGAAAGATGGGAGGAGAGAAGAGAGGAATGAGAACAGAGGCCCCAGGGATCAGACAGTCACCTCTAACAAAGCACTGTTTACCAAGAACATACATCTCCTTCCCTCCTCTCTCCTCCCGGGGGGGTTTTCAGAAGCAACAACCCTGTCTACCTCCGCCTCCTTCCCATGAGTGCCAGGCCTCAGACCAGGGAGACAGTGCTAATTCCTGCCTCGGGCTGCTTGGCCTTGGCCACAAACACTCCACACACAGATCACCCGGTGAGACAGGGTGGGAGGGAGACCCTTAGCCTCAGTACAGTACAGAAGAACCTTCTTAATTGGAGTTGTTCTGTGGCGTCTTGTTTGCCTGGGAATAGGAGGAGGAGGTAGTGTGGAAAGGGAGGTAGTGAGAGAGGAGGGGTGCAGAGGTAAGGGGGGGCTGTTTCCCAAGGTTTTCAACAACAGGGATTAGGCAGAGGACTGAAACTCAATAGGGTCGTCTCGGACACTGGAAATGGATCTCAGGGTATCCCGCCACACAAGGCCACAGCCAAAACTGTGGCAAAGCAACACACATAGCTAACAATACCCACAGAATTGTGGGAGCTACAGAATATCCTTCCAGCTGAGTTCACAGCTACTCAGAACCCTCAAGGGGACGTTTGCACACAGGAAAGGTAATTCTAATGGAGAGGTGGAATGTTAGAGACAGAAGAGACAGCAGTTCTGTCTTCCCAGAGGGTATGCTGAGAGACAAAGTTGATAGGCAGGCTGTGCCAAGAGTGTCTGATTCATCAGGCAAGCAGTGGAGGATGAGAGTGAGTGTGTATGTGTAGAGGTTAGAATCAGCAGAGCATTAGATGACTTCTCCAGTAGATGCCAAGCACTCAAATTCCAAAAGTATTAACCTGAGAAAAAGTAACATGTCAGAGCTGTGGCCTAGTTGTTTGCACATGTTCCAGGCATGCTGAGCTGTGGTTGCGCATGTGGGAAATGCAGGTTTGAATTTGGACTGTACCGCATTCTCTGTACATACTTTTTATGCAAATTTAAAGGCAGACTTTAATTTACAATAGGACAACGGCTGCAGAAAAGTTGGAGGCAGCTAGTGGTTTTCCATCTAATGTCTGCATATCTCTGCTCTCCTCGCCCTCTCTCTCTCCCTCTGGTTCAGCATAGACTCAGTCCTCCCTTCGCCCTCCTGGATTCCATCACCTTTCCATCACCATGGCAACTAAGCTGGACATACAGCTACACAACAGGTCCTGCTCAGTATCCCGACGATAGGTCTTTGGCCTTGGACCAAAAGAACTCACAGGGCAGGGACATATATTACAAGCTGAAATTTAGAGCATGCACAAAACAAAAACAAGATGACAGCAGGACTTGAAATCATCACTGGAAAATAATGAAGATCAGGAACGGCACTCTAACATTCATGCTGACCCAAGACTGTAAGAGATACAATTCATAAGTAGACATATGTACTGTAAACTCACTCAAGAAATTGTTTAAAGGGTAAACATATCAAGATTCATTGTGAATATTTGATTAGGGTAAGGGTATAGCACTGTGCCTTTTCAACCATTTGTTTTTCCAAATTGAAAAATGATCCTCATAGAACAAAAACAAATAAGATCTAAGAGGTTGTGAAGGCTGAATTATTCTTTCTGAGTGTGTTGAACCCCCCATAAAAACATAAGGCCAGCTCTCTCCCTTGTATGTACAAGCTCGAGGGCTCTGAAATAAATATCCACTACGAACACTGCCTCTGCCTGAATCTATTTAGGTTGTCTAAATGTTTATCTGTCTTGTCTTGTAGTCCTCTGCAAGCAGAGAGGTCATGTTTTCTAGCACTTCCAAAAAAACAAAACAAATTGTGTGGTGCGAGTTCAACAAACGTGCTTGTCTGGATTGCTATCACTGGCTTCATATCAGATTGTTAAACTCTCAGTCATGTTGGACTTCGGCCGTTCTCTTAACCCTGAGGAGTGAGCAGACTCTGGACAGTGGCATCAGATGGTGCCAATACCAACATAACCTTTATAAAATGTCAAAACAACAATAATACAGCTTGCATTCAGTACATTTGTAAAACACCTTCGCATTACTGGGAGGACAGTGGTGGCACATTGGTTTCAGCAGATTGGGAAAGCTTATAAAAGGCCTCATTCAGAGTACAAATGGATTAGGTTTTACGGACACAGACCAGGAAGCTTGTCTGTCCCAGAATCATAAATATTATGCATCTCCCATCCTGTATCTTAATCTAATCTGGGCTGTTCTAAAGAGATGGGTCAGAGGAGTAACAATGCAGGGCCTTCTTTGGGCTAACCCTGTAATTAATTCCTGTTTCCTGAAGCAGTTGAAAAAGACTATAAATGACCGTTTAACTCCGTTCCCCAGAGGGGCTGCCTCTTCCCGCATTGCGAAGCTCAAAATGGCACTTGCAACCACAGGCAACTACAGTAGTAGTAGTACCCACAGTGCCTTAGGCTCTGATCCGCCAGTTATGCAGACCTTCCAAACAAACAGTCTGTTTGTCAGGAGCAAGGGGGAGCCAGCCGCGGCCGCTTTTGCCTTAATATAGTCCTGCTGATCTGTTCCCTGACTTGGGCTGTAGAGAAAACCCATGTCAGATGTTGCTTATAGGCTGCAGTAGAAAGCTGAAATAGAAAGTTGCGGTGTAGCTGGGCTGGTACTAAACAAGTCAGGAAAAAAAAAAACTGAGAAAAAAAACGGGGCTGGACAGAGAACAGGAGCTGGTGAAGAAGGGTCAGTTCAGGAAGTATCAGAAATTAATCTTAAAAACAGGAAGGTGCTGAGGATGCAGAAAACCCCTCCTACATCTGCACAAGGTCAGGTCTCTCCTGTGTTTTTAAAATGTGGGAACTATCAGCGGTGAGTAAAGTTTAGAAATTCATCTCAAACATTGCCACGGGTGAGGATTCTCTAATTGTCTCAAATATTGGGAAGGTCGATTAGTGCATTATTAAATAATGCAACGTCCTGAGAAATTAATTCTTCTCAATAAGTATAATATGCTTGTTTTGAATTAGAACTTTTTTCTAATAAGAAATACCTGTCAAACTAATCTGAAAAGACACTAGAGGCTTCTTAAACAAAACAGAGCTGTCTCCTTTTGTAAAGGTATAGCAACAACGCTTGGAAATGTCACTAAAGAAAGTTGTTAAATTAATGTCAGATGTCACAGAAACTCAACAATCTGCTAAAATAAGATTAGATTACAGTGAAAATATAGTCATTCTTTAATGAAAAACATGTTTAGTCATAGATCTATCACACACAATGAAACATAATTTGTTTAAATGACAACACCCATCACAGGAGTAAACTTCCTGTACAGTTGTGTTGTTAACTTACATACAGGGATCAAAATACAAAAAGTGCTCTGAAAGTTAAACTATTGGAATAGACCGCACCCGTCATTTACTTGTTCCTTGCTCTCGATAAAAGTCCTAATTATTTTAGTTCTGTCTTTGCAGTGACGCAAAGGGGTAATGACAAAGCTGAAGAGAAAAATATTCATAGGTGAGCAGAAAGTATAGCTTTTCTATTGAGTATGCCAATTAATTATACATGAAATCTAGGGAGTAGATTTTAAGGAGGGGTCTACATTTTCTGTTTAACTCCAAGGACATTAAAACTATGATGGGCAATGAATCACGAGAAACAAATTCTTATTGTTGCCTCAGACCAGTGGGAGACGACCTTGGCGTTTAATGAATTCCATTGTGTTAGGATCATCTTTTTAGAGCAAAACTTGCTCTAATCTGTTACCATCTGTTGAGCGAGAAGCAAAACCTGTGCAATATACCATTCACCCAATGTACATAACTGCTGGACGGTATCCATCACCACTACCAGGGCCTTAAATCACAGCAAAGCTTTAGCAGCCAGCCGTAATCCTTCTCCAGTTCCTATGGCACTCCAGAAAGGATGGCTGTCAGCTAACCCGAACTAATGAGACCTGGACTTCAGGGATTAAAGGCAATTATTCCAGGTGGTGGACCAACTCAGTATCACTAGAGTTATGGTATGTGTAATGTACCATCATGAAATCTTCCAACTCTATGAAATATCCTTTATCCTATTCGAAGTCAGACGTCACGGTCGCAATTAAAAATAACCTCAAATTTGTTCGGTGGTTCCTCTAATCAGAATGGGGCTAATTAAGTATGCAGTGTGACGGTATGCTTGCCACACCGCATGACCACATCTGTCCTGTCTGCATGGAATGAGGGCAGGGAAATATATAGAATATCCACCATATACTCACAATGACTTTCATAAAATTAAGCAACATACTGTATTTTGGTTACCAATGTTAAAATATTATACAAATTAGAGCCCTATGTGAAACTAGGGTTGGGTATTGTTTGAATTTTAATGATTCCGATTCCAATTCTGCTTAATCCAATCTCCAATCTCTTATTAGAACAAGAATAAGAGATCTCTAATCTCTTATTCTTAGAGATTCCTAATTTCAATTCTAATAAGGTCAAAAAAAGGTATCATTCACATTTATTTAAAGTCTTATTGCAAAACATTTCATTGTAGCTGTTTGAATATCATAAACAAAAATCAACAGGCTACCATAGCAAAAACAACTAGCCTAACTAATATAAATTTCAAGCATTATTAAAGACAAGTAAACACTCAGTAATTTAAAAATAACATATAAAAAAATTAGCAATCACAAATAAATACAACTGAACTAAGATACGATTGAAATAAACAGTGTTTTCAGGTATTCAGGAACAGAAACTGTAATCAAATGTCAAATAACACTGCACTTTATGAATAAAATATACAGTATACATTACAAATATAGGTACAAAAGTTATACAGTCAAGAACAGCAAGTGAATTTTCTTTTTGTCTTTTGTTGTTTGATTAACGTTATTATAGAGACGGCAGCAGCAATATTAGGCTGCTGTCACTTTAAGAGACGTATGGATCCAATATACTGTTACACATACGTTTTAATCGACTGTTTATGAGGATATTTTAACAGAGCACAGAAACAGCACAAAAAAAAAAGTGCACGGGTCTTCTTGCGTGTGAATGGTTTAAAGTCACATTAAATCACTTTTTCTGTGAGCGCACTTTGGATGTGTGTAAAGTCATATTAAAATGCACACAAAGGAATCGAATTCCTGACCTTGAATTGGAATCGATTTTCGATTCCCAACCCCATGTAAAACTAAATAATTTCATCTCACCATCTATGACCAACAGCTAATCTCAGAATGGCGCTGAGAGCAAACTTCATGGCCCGAAGCTAAATAAACCTTCAACCACACAACCCTACGAAATCCCTTTCATCCCTCCCTACCCGGGATGGGGGTAAAAAAAAGCTGCCTAACATGTGTTGGGCAACAGAGGCAGGGCAGAGGATGACTCTCTAAAAACAGTGTGAGAGTGCCTCCTCACTTACTCTCCAACTTTCTCTCTTTCGTTCAAGTCTCCCACGCCAACACGCCCGGACTGCCCCTCAAAGCTACTCAAGCACATTCATCACTCATTTTTAATGTGCATTTACATTCTATCCTGCCCACAGCCCAAACACACACACAGACGGAACTAAAAAAAAATTGCAGAAAACCTCATCTGATTCCTCAATCCACTTTTATAAAAACTAGCCCGCCTCTTCCTCCCCAGACTGATCTCTCACAACAACCACAGCCCTTACTACTGAGACAAGGTTTGTGCTTGCCCATGTATTGATCTAAAGCAGAGTTTCCAACCCATAAACTGCGACAAAATACGACAGACCACCACAATGACTGGAAAGGCCATCACTAGGTCCGAATCATTACACATGCTTACATTCAAATTGGCCACTTAGCATACCTTTTCAACAGCCCCATGTGTTTATCATTACTCAGAACTCTCTAAACGGCCAAACATTATTCTAGCGCTCTAAATAGAACTGCAGCGTTTAACTCCAGTCTGCACTGGATAACCGATGCCCTTCTAATGATTTATAAATGCTTGTAATTAGCGAAGGGACATTGATGGGTCATGACTTTACAATCACAAAATGTCATCAAGTCATTAAATTAGGAAGCTAAGAGGGCTTTGATCACACACGTCAAAAGAAACAAATTGGGGAAGCAAAAGCAACTAAAGACGAGTACTTCTTTATTCAAATGATCTAAGAAGATAAATGCTAAGTTGTGCGAAAAGAGTGACCTTAGAAACTAGTAATCCTCCAACTAAAGAAGGCTGAGTTAACAGGAAATGCTTTCTCATTTTGTAGAAGGGCAAAGAGTCCCTGAGCATGGTTTCTCTGAAGGTGCCTACCTGTGGCCCAAAGAGTCAATGAAAAATATTCAGGATGATACTTTCTAGAACATCAACTCTTCTAGTTTCTAAGTGCAGCCCCTATGTAAGAAAAGTCTGTTTGAAACAGTGGAGGCATACGGGCATCATTCTAGTACCAGGCAGAAAATGGAGATCTCATCTGAGATATGGGATCTTAATAAACACTATCAGTAAACGATCAAATGTGACAGAGGAAGAGGACCGGAAAACATCCTTTTCATCCTTCTCTTTTTAAGCTGATAAAAAAATAACAGGGATGGTGAAACATAACAATGACGGTATATTCAAAGATTTCCTAGTAATACTTGTACGTACAGCGGCATTGTCTTTTATAAATATATATTAACTATGCAATTATTTTATCAGAACTGTGTTTTTCTGGCAACAAAACAATAAGGGTTATTCAAAAAGAGTGACAGCATTAAACTTTAACAGATAAAGAAAAGGAAAAAAAAAATTCTAAAATGCAGGGACTCAAATTAAATGTGTTTATTTACATTATGAATCAATTATCAATCAATTTCGAATCCTTCATAATGTTTAATTATTATTTCAGCTCACTCGGCTCTAAAGCTATGTGTGCAATTGATGATGTAGCATTGTCACAATACAATGCTACTTGTTAAGTCTTTACTGTAAAAGTCAAACAGCTGAGCCATTGTCAATATACTGAAAAAGAAAGTTATTACATTTCTACTAGCTCTGATAACAGAAAATGTGAAAACTACTTCCCAAAATGAAGGGAAAATGACATCCTGAACTGTACAGTCACAATGAAATTGAGAACAAACCAAAAATATGACCGAAACAACAAAACTGAAACGTTCTACCACAGCAATACATATAAAACACAACAACTCAAGCTGTATATATTTGCGGTTATGAACTCTAAACATTGTTTTATCTCTAACCAGAGCGACAGGAAACAATTTAGACAGCTCCAACTGTGCAAAGTGAGATTTTATTGTGTAGTGATTATGTTTATGATGAGATGATAAGCATATGTTTAACCCATCAGCACAGTTGTCTTTCTCGCCATACGTTATTCAAAGATCATCGAAAAAAATGAGAGCCAACAGGTGAAAGAGAACAAGCTGGATTATACATGACCAAGCTTAACATTCCTGCCTGGACAAAAATAAAGACATGATAAAAGTTCACTTCGCTGTCCTACAGTCTCTCATCCCTTAATTCGCTACGCCTTTCACATGTCCCATAAAATACCGCAACGTAACTGCACAGCAATTTTCAGTCCAATGTATAGTTTGGTAAAAGGCTGTGAATGTAGCAAAAATTTAAATCACGTTCTTACGTTCATTCGTTACACTTGCCTTTTCCTGGAAAGCACTTTTTAAATCTTTTATTGTGTTGGTATCTTGAGACGATCTCTCTGTCTCTTTCTCTCCCGAGCAGAAAGCATGAGGGCTTTGTTACCCAGCAGTCATGTTGTCCTAACCTCTCTTGATCACACAAAAGCCACTCACATGCCACATGTAGGCATCCATTTACGCCTCTTTAGAAGCAGAAGATCAAAAGAGCCATTACGCCCACAGGAGGAACAATACAGAGATACAAACCTCTATCTGCTCTGGGAATCATAAACATCAGTATGCAAATAAACAATCTTTCTTTTTTCTTCAAATAATCTACAAAAGCCTATGTAGTTAAAATGAATATTCCAAAGATATGACAACCCATCTATTATGAGACATATAATATTTACTTAAATCACTTTTAAACCAATTAATCATGGCATGCCTTGAAATATTAGTAAGTTTGTCTCTTTAAAAATACTAATCTATGTTTTCATTTTACAACAAATACGCATATTTCAATCAGATGTGGTATAGTTTAAAAAACATTTTATCTGCAAATACAGAAATTGAACTATAGGACATTATATCAGTTATGTTTAAAATGCAACTCTAAAATAACCAATTCTGTGAATTCTCTATTCCTTTTTCTATTTTATTGTCTTTCATTCTACTGCTGTCTATTTTCCAGAAACAAAAACCCCACGGATTCTGTCTCACAGGTATCTTATTTCAAAGAGCCGAGTGTTTGGGGTCTGACTAATACATATTGTGGGGCTTGTTTTCATCAAGAAATAGCTCAAATCAAGCCGCAATACAGGTGAAGAAATTACCTCCTTTCCATTTTTAATAAAGCCGCACAATTAGAAATACATTCATTACATAAGGTGGATCATCAACTTCAGAGGAATGCCAACAAAAAGCAGTGTTACGTTAAGTGACTACGCACACTAGTTCACTGTTTTATTTACGCATTCAACAGCCAAACCTTCCCTATAAGACACACACAAGCTTATGGCCACACTAACAATACAAACAAAACACTAGTCACAGAGGAAAACAGTTCCATTATCTTCATGTTTTCATATTTACATAGATAAATCTGAGCGCCCCCAAGGCCAACAAGAACATCATGTTGTGTTCATACGGTTACAGTAATGATTAAAGTCACTGTCAGAAAAGAAATTAAAGTCAACTCAGGAAAACTGAAGTGGTTTCATTCATGGGATAGAAAGTTTCTTACGCTTGCCACTTTTACACAGGAACAGTTTGAACAGCCTGACTCTAGAAACTTTACACTCGGGGGAAAAAAGGGTGTTTATGCATTCCAACATAAAATCTTTTAAAGTACTCTATGTAAACTTGTATTTACACTCAAAACTTGGTTTATACACTTTAAACTTTCTTTCTTTTACATTTTTGTTTCTACATCCTTTACGATTACAATTTACCCTATACATTCAAATACTTTGTTTCATGTCTTTAAACTGTTTCTACTACTCTTCTGTAGTACATCCTGCAACACTCAAATAGTTTGTTTTAACTCTTGAAACTTGATTTCTACACTTTAAACTTTGTTTGTACACTTTACATTTTGGAAGGAGAGTTGTTTATGTATGCCAAAACAAAACTTGTTCACTTGGAACTTTATAGGCTACCTATACATTACATTTTGACATGTAGGGTACACATACAGTGAAGTCGATTTTGGTGTAAATCTTTGTTTTCACATCTTCGCGCTCTGAGGGGAAAAGTATCTCCATGCATTCCAGAACAAAAATAATGTTTAGCACTTTACATCATCTATGGTGTTTGCTGTGCAGACAGTTGCGTCTCGTGCAGGGTAAATAAGTGAATACACATGAACTCTTCGCACTGTCTGTTACACACTTCAGCGGAAGAAGCTCTTCTGCATGTCCGTGGTGGAGTGTGAAGACTCTCCAAATTGTCTTACCTTTTACAGGAGGGCAAAAGCTGCGGGCAGCCGGACACACTAGCAGTGAAACACATTCTCTTGATGGCAGATCCGTACGGGGCCCTCCATTAGACGCGGGCGCAAAGTGCAAAACAACGGGGGGAAAAAGAGTAACGATATGCCGTTACGCTTGCTTTCTGTCCAGGACTTGAGGACGCGTGAACGCCGCCGAGTCAAAGTATGTACTCAAACCCTCAGGTCCCGGTGAAGTTCGTAGTAGGTGAACCCTACTCGTCTAACTGTTTCACTACGTCTTCTCTTTCCCTGCACACGTTCACTCTCTCTCTCTACTACTACTGTCTTTTTCTACACACACGGAGAGAGAGAGAGAGGGGATCATATTGCTCAGCAGCTCGTCAGAGCAGGAATGTTCCAGCCCTACAGCAGCAGGGCAGAGCTTCAGTATGCAGGGGGTTGCCCTACTGCCTCAGTGTGTGTGTGTGTGTGTGTACACTTAATGAATATTAGCAACATGCCCGTGGCCTGCACCCCTACTATCCCAATCATCATCAGCCTGCATTTGTCTTATTAAACTCACTAAATACTCACTTCAGTATTTATTTGCATTTAATTTAGTGATATATGTTTGGTTTTAACGAAAATAATAAAACAATACTAGGATATTTCATTAGGTTTATTACAAAAATTACGCTTTTGTAAAGTACAAAAAAATACAGTAACAGTAATATTGCGAAATATTATTACAAATTAAAAGTTTTCTATTTGAATATATTTAAATTTTTATGTCAAAGCTGAATTTTCAGCATCATTACTCATTTGAATCATTCTAATATGCTGATTTGCTGCTCAAGAAACATTTCTTATTATCAGTGTTGAAAACACGTGACTGTGCTGCTTAACATTTTTGTGGAAATAGTGAAATAGAAATTTTTCAGGATTCTTTGATGAATAGAAAGTTAATTGAACAGTATTTATAAGCATTTCTAATTAAAATGCATATAAATAAATGCATTTATTAATTAGAAATCTTCTGTAACATTATAAATGTCTTCACTGTCACTTTTGATCAATTTATTGCATTCTTGATGAATAAAAGTATTAATTTCTCTCTCTTTTTTTAATCTTACCGCAAAGGTTTCAATGGTATCATTGTTTCCACAAAAAATATATTTATTTATTTATTTATTTGTCTGGGTTGTGCGCCCTTTTGAATTAAACTGAGAGTGTCTTTCAAATTCCAATTCTATCCCTGAATTTTATTTGCTGTATGAAACAGGAATTAGAATTGTAATACAAATTTTATTTAAAGAAGCAGAATTAAAATGAATAGAAAATGATGTGCCTGAAACGTCATTTTTAACTTGAAAAGTGTGTTTGGCTTGCTCGACAAAGCCTTAAAACTTTTAATGAAAAGTTTAAATAGTCTTGAAGAACAGAATAGTCCTTACAAACAAGCACAATGTCCAAATAAAAACAGAACATTGCTCACAAGTATTTTAAAATTAGCTATTTATTTATTTTGTCATGCAACTAAATGTTTTAAAATGTCACTGATCTTTCAGTTTACATCTACAGCTAATTTAATTAATTTCTTTCATATCTTTTTCCATTGCTCTAAACCTGTGAAAGGTGAACTTTTACTGAGCATTACTCAGACAGATGTTGTTGCGATTGGCAGGTGGTGTCCCTGTTTGCATGCCTCCATAATCCTCAGCAATGCAGGAGTTTTCAGGAAGAATGTGATATATTTGTACAGAGCGCATTCCTCAGTCATTCACCAACAAGGACAGTTACAAAAAAGGACAGAGTTTTAAAAGACCATAACATGGATTAAGAACAGCATGCGACTATTGCATTTGCTTTTATAGCGCCTGTTAAAATGAGTGTGTTTGTGCCTTGTTTGAGTAGCTACATCCTGTGGATTATTTTCTGGGCTCAGGATCATTGGTTGGACGTAGCTTATGTTGTTTGGCTGGGACTATATTGTGAGATGAAGGTGTGTGTGTGTGTGTGTGTGGGGAGAAGTTCAGGTGTGGGAGTAATGGCTGTCTAGTTTGTGTGTGTGGCCTGTGGCCTACATTATGGGAACAAAATGTCCCCACAAAGATGCTATATCCGAAATCCTTGTCCTTGTGGGGACATTTTTTTGGTCCCCATGAGGAAAACAGCTTATAAATCATACTAAGTGATGTTTTTTGAAAATGTAAAAATGCAGAAAGTTTTCTGTGATGGGTAGGGTTAGTGTGAGGGGGTAGAAGATACAGTTTGTACAGTATAAAAAGCATTATGTCTATGGAAAGTCCCCATAAATCATGAAAACACAACAGTGTGCGTGTGTGTGCGCGTGCAGCCACAATGTGCTGTGTGCCTGAGCTTATGCGTGAAACAGTCATCTGTTCTGTGCATGGGCATGTGTAAATAACATAATCATCTTTGCACATGTAATCATTGGACTAGGCTAGTGATGGGACGGCCCACCCAGACCGGAGGACAACAGGTGCTGCCTGCCTTCTGACAGCCCTTTCCAGTGGAAGGTTTGATTCAATTCCTCCCAGGTCTGCTGAGAAACATGCTTTTTGTGGTCTCGGCCGAGCTGAGCAGCCTAAAGATTCCTGACACCAGAGAGAGAGAGAGAGAGAGAGAGAGAGAGCTGTTGGAGTGTGAAGACCCTCTTATCTGACAACTGCTTCTTTTTATTCTGCTTGAGAGGATCTGGACATGCCAACATGCCCCCAGCTCCCCGCTTTTCTCCCTTTTGATTTTTATTTGAAACAGATTTACAGCTGTTGTCAATACATATTGTGAAATAATGATCAAATCTTTTGAACTTTTTAGTGGTGGTTGCATCACTATTATTATTGCTCATACCTAGTATATTGAATTATTACTATTAAGATTTGGCATGTAACTCACCCCACGCTGTGAGTGTTGAAGTGGGGATGACCAGATCAATCCTCACATAAAAAAATTAATTCTAAATGTTTATATATATATATATATATATATAATAGCGAATTTATTTAATTTTTTTATTTAACCTGAATGTTAATGCATATTATAAATTTGAATTGAAAAATGAACTATAGCTGCATTCAGAAGGAACTAGTTTTCTAGTGGCTCATATAAACAAAATGTGGTACAGTATGGTGCTTATCAGAGGTAGTGATAGAGAAAATAAGCATTATTATACTACAGTAAATAATAACCAGGCTAAATATGACTTTATAGGTTTTTGTAGTGTTTGATAGGGTTTGCTCTGTGGTCCAGTTCTGATGTTCACGTGTCCACTGTTACCGCTTTCGGCGGCGGACAGGGGTCAGCATGGGCACCCTGACTGGTCTGCGGCTATGCAGCCCCATACGCAACAAACTGCAATGCACTGTGTATTCTGACACCTTTCTATCAGAACCAGCATTAACTTCTTGAGCAATTTGAGCTACAGTAGCTCGTCTGTTTGATCGGACCACACGGGCCAGCCTTCGCTCCCCACGTGCATCAATGAGCCTTGGCCGCCCATGACCCTGTCGCCGGTTCACCTGTTTCTGGACCACTTTTGATAGATACTGACCACTGCAGACCGGGAACACCCAACAAGAGCTGCAGTTTTGGAGATGCTCTGACCCAGTCGTCTAGCCATCACAATTTGGCCCTTGTCAAACTCGCTCAAATCCTTACGCTTGCCCATTTTTCCTGCTTCTAACACATCAACTTTGAGGACAAAATGTTCACTTGCTGCCTAATATATCCCACCCACTAACAGGTGCTGTGATGAAGAGATAATCAGTGGTATTCACTTCACCTGTTGGTGGTCATAATTTTATGCCTGATCGATATATTAATTATTATTAGGAATAGCATAACATTTTGAGGTGGGCTCTTTTGAACCACTCAGAACACCTAGTGACCGCATGGCAACAATTTGGCGACAACAAGCACCACTCATATTTTCTTACATCTATATAGCTTTAATGTGTAATGTATCTACATTCTTAAAATTAAAGGTTCTTTATTGGCATCTATGGTGGGAAAAAGGGAAAAAACATTATTTAGATTAAACTATTCTTCTTACTAAGTTCTTTTAAAAACTTCACTGAAAGGTTCTTTGGGGAACAAAAAATGCTCCTTCTATGGCATTGCTGCGAAAACAACCAAATGGAACCATTATTTTTAAGAATGTAGCTTTAATTATCCTCACACATTGTGCTTCTGGATCTGATTTTAACATTTTTTCCAGCCCATATTATCAGCCTTTGCCCCAACAGTTCCATTCCTCTCACCTCTCTGTAGCTCAGCACATTGAGCTTTTCGTCTTCTTGAATGGGATTTTGTCAAGGAAAAAAGCTCAGCCCAAGCCAAGAGCAGCATGCTGTCCGTGAGCCCTGCACTGGCTCTAAAGGCCTCTGTATTGGGCTGCATGGATTCAACAGGTCCTGGAATGAAATCAAAGGTGTTAGCATGAACCAGACTCCTGGAGAGCAGGTGTAGACCTTTCCACACACTGGTCATGTATGTTACATCTCTCTGTTCAGGTCGGAAATCTTTCCTCCTCTAGTTCATTACTTCTCTTTTGCCCTTCTTTTCTCTGGCTTTGTGTTTTGGGCTGGTGGGAGTGTGTGCGTGCACGTGAGAAAGAGAGAGCTACTGCTCAGAGGAGGGGGTGTTCGAGGGGAATAATTTGACACAGTCTCATGTGAAAGGCCAGAAAGCGGGCAGTCCACAGCGAGCAGGGGTCTTCATACAAAAGACTTTGGAGGGGGTCAGGCACAGCAGTGAGAGACTTAGAGAGGCCGGAGCCATGCTGGGAAGTGAAGCCGGCTACAGAGATTCCCCTCTGGTCCTGCAGTCTCTGTTTCTCATACCAACATGTCAGTTCAGAATGAGTAACCATTATGATGGACATGTGCACTTCTGAAAAGCCTTTATTTTATACATATCTATGAGGTCTGAACTAATCTTAGTGTTTGGTAATGTTTTGACTTTTTAGTGACTTTTCACTCTAAAAACAAATGCTTTGGAACTTCATAATTTGTAGCATATACTCAGTGATTACTCAAAAAAAAATTAACATAATTGAGTGTTGGCTCTGGAACCAATTAATCTGATCTATATCAGTTCAAATTAACTGTTAACTTATAGCACATGCCAATTGTCACTTGCATGCAAATTTAATAAACAAGTAAGATATTATTTGTCACTGGCATTAGCACTCATATTTTCAATATACACTTTCATGCCACTCACAACATGAGCTCTACTCTTCAGTTCATTGACAACCACACAAACTTTAACAGAATTAAACAAGTCTTTCCCTTTACTAAAAACACATAAAATAACACTTAGGGCCCTATCATACACCCGGCGCAATGCAACGCAGGCAAGACGCAAATGTTTTTTGCTAGTTTCAGCCTGACGCAGTTATCATTTTCACGTCCAGCGGCATGTTGTTTAAATAGCAAATGCACTCGCGCCCATCTGTTCGCCCATGGGTGTGCTGGTCTGAAAACGAGGTGTGTTCAGGCGCATTGTTGGCGCGATGCTATTTTGAGGAACTGAAATTGACTGGCAAGTGCCATTAACCAACAAAAACCTGGTCTACAGTCAATAGCGCAGTATTTTTTGTGTTATTTAAAGGGCGCGTTAGTAATATACGCCTATAGGCGGGTGCACAACGCGCGTATGCTCTGCTTGTTACACACACAGGGACACACACAGCAGCACACAAACATTTTTAAATATTAAAAATAAAAGGATTGATCTCTGGAGAACCGTTCAGTCTTTCTGCTCGCAAATTCCGCCATGTAAATAGCGAATCTGCCATGGTGCAATCGCAACTGGCTTTAAAAGGGAATGGGAGATGAGACTCTGATTGGTTTATTGCACATTATGCCCAAAACACACCCATGACTCATTAAGAGACTAGGTACAACCCTTTTGGACCATGCACCTGGTGCGCTGACCGTTTTTTCCATGGTTAAACTAGCGGTTTAAAGTGGATTCGGACACGCTCTAAGTGCACCTGCGCCATGCCCTTCAGACCATGTGCTCAGATCATTAAAATAGGGCCCTTAATTTCAACATATATTTTCCTTATCCAGTCCTATGCAAAGCATGCTGGGAACTAGAAATCCACCGGCTGATTTTAAAGTTATCCAGACAATTTCATTAAGTTACTATTTAAAAAATAAAAAACAATTAATGCATACATTTCAGGTAAAAATGTTGATGTACACTGTAAAAAAAGAAAAATCAACTTGTATGTTTAAGTTATTTAAACTTAAATTACATTAAACTGGCTTAAAAAATCTTGTATAACTTATAAAAAATAGCTTGACTTATTTTGATGAGTTAAAGTAATGTAAAAACATATGTTGTCATAATTTATTGATCATATAAACATTACAATGTCAACAGAACTCAAAATAATGTTTGCGACTTAAAAGATTTATTTAAATCAATAAGTTAAAAATGTTTTGGTAATAGGTCCTCTCCCCTGAATTTCTTTTTAGTGCGTATGCAAATGAGATAAACCTTTTGAGGTCATATTTTACCCTAGTATCAACAGGAAAAAATGCCTTGAAATTGTAGCCTATTTCATGAAAATTAAGCACATTTTCCCACAATGCTAATCAATCTATAATTGTCATTACAGTAATGCAAATAAAACAATGAAGTATACTTAAAAATGTAAAATGTTTATACATTATGTTAGTATTTGTAGTACTGCAATCATTTTATGCTAATTAATTAATTAATTAATGTATTTATTTGTTTGTTTGATTTTTTTTTTTTTTCTTTTACTTTTAATTCAATGAAATTGAGATTCACACCTGCTTTTTTTAGTGGAACAGTAAAACACAAACAGACCCCAAAATAAGATCCTTCAGATTCCACCTCCTAACGTCAAAGACCTTAAATTTAGCCACTGTATCACAAACCCCTCACACCCCCTTCTGTCAGGTGCTCAACCCACGGTCCTGTTTATTGTTTGCTTTGTGTGAGTGTGTGTCCCGGGATAATCAGGATCTGATCGCTGTCAACAGAGTGTTTACGAGCTGCAAAGCAAGACAGGGTAGTGTTGACTTTTCCAGTGGGGAAAGTGCCGTGATGCTCCACTGTCTCTCCTCCTCTCCCACTATCAAAAGGGTCATTAGAGATAGCAGGAGTGCCATCAGGGCTTTGGGTTAGACTCAGGGGTCAGAGGTCAGAGTACACAGCTAAATCAAACCTGGGAGAATCCTCAACCTCACACAGGAATGTGAGTCCTTATGTCAAAGGTTAGCTTATTAAATCCTGTCTGAAAGAACTCATCCTACTGTACGGGTTTGGATTTCAATGTTTATGAATTTTGAACACAATAATATAAATATAAAGTTACTTTGAATATACATTGTTTAGAGTAGAATAGAATAAACTTTATTTATCTAAAAGTAGGGAAAGTGCAACGTTGCATCAGCAGAAATGGGTAAAATCAACATAAAATGCCATTCAACCCTTTTTGCAATCTGATGTTATCTGTTTTGCATTGTGAAACAGCATATTCATGATTTTATCCATGTTAAATTGATTAGATCATTAAAACAGCTCACTATATAACAGGTAGTCAGAGGAGAAGGATTCAAAAGTGACATCAGACAAGAAGTCACTGAAGAGGCAGAGAAAGTTGTTACTTTTTGATAAAACACTACAAATGCAAATATTTTCTTTGGAATAATGAATTGTGCACAGTAAGACCAGAAAATTATTAAAACACATTTTATTCTGGCTTTATGATTACTAAAATTACTTAATTAATAAAAAATAAAAAAAATACTACACTACAGTGTTAATATACTAATATGCTTATAAAGAAGTTGATAACGCACAATAAAAAACTATATAATTTTATACTGTACTAGTTTTGAACACATATATTAATTGCTCCAAATAATTGTGGGTCTAAATCGTTTAATCTTTGCAATTGTAATATGACCGTAATAGTATATATACTGTATATATATTAGTGTGATTAATCGCATCCAAAATAAAAGTTTATGTTTACGTAATATGTGCGTGTACTGTGTATAATTATTATGTATATATAAATACAGACTCATACATGTATATATTTAAGAAAAATGTGTTATATTTATATATAAAATATTTATATTTATATATAATATAAATTATATATATATATATATATATATAGTGGGGAGAACAAGTATTTGATACACTGCCGATTTTGCAGGTTTTCCTACTTACAAAGCATGTAGAAGTCTGTAATTTTTATCATAGGTACTCTTCAACTGTGAGAGACAAAAATCCAGAAAATCACATTGTATGATTTTTAAATAATTAATTTGCATTTTATTGCATGACATAAGTATTTGATCACCTACCAACCAGTAAGAATTCCGGCTCTCACAGACCTGTTAGTTTTTCTTTAAGAAGCCCTCCTGTTCTCCACTCATTACCTGTATTAACTGCACCTGTTTGAACTCGTTACCTGTATAAAAGACACCTGCCCACACACTCAATCAAACAGACTCCAACCTCTCCACAATGGCCAAGACCAGAGAGCTGTGTAAGGACATCAGGGATAAAATTGTAGACCTGCACAAGGCTGGGATGGGCTACAGGACAATAGGCAAGCAGCTTGGTGAGAAGGCAACAACTGTTGCCGCAATTATTAGAAAGAAGAAGAAGTTCAAGATGATGGTCAATCTCCCTCGGTCTGGGGCACCATGCAAGATCTCACCTCGTCCGGCATCAATGATCATGAGGAAGGTGAGGGATCAGCCCAGAACTACACGGCAGGACCTGGTCAATGACCTGAAGAGAGCTGGGACCACAGTCTCAAAGAAAACCATTAGTAACACACTATGCCGTCATGGATTAAAATCCTGCAGCGCACACAAGGTCCCCCTGCTCAAGCCAGCACATGTCCAGGCCCGTCTGAAGTTTGCCAATGACCATCTGGATGATCCAGAGGAGGAATGGGAGAAGGTCATGTGGTCTGATGAGACAAAAATAGAGCTTTTTGGTCTAAACTCCACTCGCCGTGTTTGGAGGAAGAAGAAGGATGAGTACAACCCCAAGAACACCATCCCAACCGTGAAGCATGGAGGTGGAAACATCATTCTTTGGGGATGCTTTTCTGCAAAGGGGACAGGACGACTGCACCGTATTGAGGGGAGGATGGATGGGGCCATGTATCGTGAGATCTTGGCCAACAACCTCCTTCCCTCAGTAAGAGCACTGAAGATGGGTCGTGGCTGGGTCTTCCAGCATCACAACAACCCGAAACACACAGCCAGGGCAACTAAGGAGTGGCTCCGTAAGAAGCATCTCAAGGTCCTGGAGTGGCCTAGCCAGTCTCCAGACCTGAACCCAATAGAAAATCTTTGCTGGGAGCTGAAAGTCTGTATTGCCCAGCGACAGCCCCGAAACCTGAAGGATCTGGAGAAGGTCTATATGGAAGAGTGGGCCAAAATCCCTGCTGCAGTGTGTGCAAACCTGGTCAAGAACTACAGGAAACGTATAATCTCTGTAATTGCAAACAAAGGTTTCTGTACCAAATATTATGTTCTGCTTTTCTGATGTATCAAATACAAACCCGATTCCAAAAAGTTGGGACACTGTACAAATTGTGAATAAAAAAGGAATGCAATAATTTACAAATCTCATAAACTTATATTTTATTCACAATAGAATATAGATAACATATCAAATGTTGAAAGTGAGACATTTTGAAATGTCATGCCAAATATTGGCTCATTTTGGATTTCATGAGAGCTACACATTCCAAAAAAGTTGGGACAGGTAGCAATAAGAGCCCGGAAAAGTTAAATGTACATATAAGGAACAGCTGGAGGACCAATTTGCAACTTATTAGGTCAATTGGCAACATGATTGGGTATAAAAAGAGCCTCTCAGAGTAGCAGTGTCTCTCAGAAGTCAAGATGGGCAGAGGATCACCAATTCCCCCAATCCTGCTGCGAAAAATAGTGGAGCAATATCAGAAAGGAGTTTCTCAGAGAAAAATTGCAAAGAGTTTGAAGTTATCATCATCTACAGTGCATAATATCATCCAAAGATTCAGAGAATCTGGAACAATCTCTGTGCGTAAGGGTCAAGGCCGGAAAACCATACTGGATGCCCGTGATCTTCGGGCCCTTAGACGGCATTGCATCACATACAGGAATGCTACTGTAATGGAAATCACAACATGGGCTCAGGAATACTTCCAGAAAACATTGTCGGTGAACACAATCCACCGTGCCATTCGCCGTTGCCGGCTAAAACTCTATAGGTCAAAAAAGAAGCCATATCTAAACATGATCCAGAAGCGCAGGCGTTTTCTCTGGGCCAAGGCTCATTTAAAACGGACTGTGGCAAAGTGGAAAACTGTTCTGTTGTCCAACGAATCAAAATTTGAAGTTCTTTTTGGAAAACTGGGATGCCATGTCATCCGGACTAAAGAGGACAAGGACAAACCAAATTGTCATCAGCGCTCAGTTCAGAAGCCTGCATCTCTGATGGTATGGGGTTGCATGAGTGCGTGTGGCATGGGCAGCTTACACATCTGGAAAGGCACCATCAATGCTGAAAGGTATATCCAAGTTCTAGAACAACATATGCTCCCATCCAGACGTTTGTCTCTTTTAGGGAAGACCTTGCATTTTCCAACATGACAATGCCAGACCACATACTGCATCAATTACAACATCATGGCTGTGTAGAAGAAGGATCCGGGTACTGAAATGGCCAGCCTGCAGTCCAGATCTTTCACCCATAGAAAACATTTGGGGCATCATAAAGAGGAAGATGCGACAAAGAAGACCTAAGACAGTTGAGCAACTAGAAGCCTGTATTAGACAAGAATGGGACAACATTCCTATTCCTAAACTTGAGCAACTTGTCTCCTCAGTCCCCAGACATTTTCAGACTGTTATAAAAAGAAGAGGGGATGCCACACAGTGGTAAACATGGCCTTGTCCCAACTTTTTTGAGATGTGTTGATGCCATGAAACTTAAAATCAACTTATTTTTCCCTTAAAATGATACATTTTCTCAGTTTAAACATTTGATATGTCATCTATGTTGTATTCTGAATAAAATATTGAAATTTGAAACTTCCACATCATTGCATTCTGTTTTTATTCACAATTTGTACAGTGTCCCAACTTTTTTGGAATCGGGTTTGTACTTATGTCATGCAATAAAATGCAAATTAATTACTTAAAAATCATACAATGTGATTTTCTGGATTTTTGTTTTAGATTCCGTCTCTCACAGTTGAAGAGTACCTATGATAAAAATTACAGACTTCTACATGCTTTGTAAGTGGGCAAACCTGCAAAATCGGCAGTGTATCAAATACTTGTTCTCCCCACTGTATATATATATACAGTATATACATGCAAATATTTCTTAAATATATACATGAATTGTGTGTATTTGTATATATATAATAATTATACACAGTACACACACATATATTACATAAACAAACTTTTATTTTGGAATCGATTAATCACTTTGACAGCACATAGTATGTAAAGAAACTCCCTATACTGCTGTACAACACATATCCCTCAGGAAGGCCATATATCTCTTAACTCAGACAGGTGTGTGTGTGTGTGTGTGTGTGTGTGTGTGTGTGTGTGTGTGTGTGTGTGTGTGTGTGTGTGTGTGTGTGTGTGTGTGTGTGTGTGTGTGTGTGTGTGTGTGAGAGAGAGATTTGAACACCATGAACCCCCCACCCATCTGGTTTGTGCATCACTGGCTGAGATTGTATTATCCATTCTGGCCTCTCAGGGAATTTCATCAGTATGTTACATCTCACTTATTCACTCATCTCTCTGCACTCTGTTCTTTCTCACACGCATACTCACATACATTCTTTCGGCCTTAAACATAAGTCATTCATTCACATACACACACTCAGAACCCCACTTCTTTCCCTGGAGAATCCGCCTTATTTACTCCCCTTATCCTATCTTTATGTTTGGAGCAACTGCTTTGTTAAGAAACAACAATAGTTCTGTTTCAAACCTAGACAGCGATTTAAGGCATCATAGGTGCACTTCTTCACAAAAGCTGTTGTAAGTTATGCTACATTGTAAGATACCTTGTTTTGGCCAAATTCTAAGGCAGCATCATCTACTCATCTTCAGGGAGAAGGCAATCCCAGAATGCACTGTGATAAACTTCTGATTTCTGCCAAGAATCTGAACATTATAGATAGGCAGCAACTTTTGCGCTACACAATAATTCTCCAAACAGGAGACATTAGCTTGTTGCTAAACTAAAAGCACAATCCTCTAATACCAATAAATTTATGTAATACAAATAAATATTGGGTAAAATAATCATTTTTTTATTGCACTGACCTGTATTTTAGTTTTTAATAAAATATAAGCTTATAATCAACATTTCTCTCATTTAGTCCACCCAACCCAATTACATTAGAAAACGTAATTATTTTACGAGGTAGCGACTTTGTATGAATTTTTACAGAAACGTGCGATTTCTAGGAATAAAGTAAGCATGAATGTCCATCCCTGAACCCAATCATCAGTGGGGCGTAAGCAGATTGTACAAAAACATATAAATGAGATTGTACGAATTCATATGAATTAGTCACCAAACATAAAATAGTTACGGATTGCCATAAGAGTGTGTTGGTCCACCATCTTGGATTTATTTTTTCACTGAGCTTGTTGCATTTTGGGATTCTCTGTGAAGGACACATGTAATGCACATGTGAACTTTAACCACAGGCATATTCTTGTGTGATCAGGAAGTTTCCCAGAATGCAATTGTGTGTACTTGAGGCAGCTTTAATTTTTTTTGCTGTCTTTTCCTCTCTGGAGGACATTACATGGATATTGTAGACAGGGTATCATTAAAGATAAGCTGGAAAGGGATGACACAACAGGGCTCATCTGTGATGGAGTGAGTGAATGTGGAACAGGGGAAAAGGAGGGGAAGGAAGCAGGTAAAGAGAGTGATCAGTCACAGGGTGCAGTAATGTCTCCTTCAGTCCCGCAGTGTCGACCTTCTCCGCTGATTTATAGTGCCAGGCGGCTGAGAACATCACAACACACTCACTCGCACGGCTGCATGTGTGTGAGAACATGCGGAGATACACACATGGAAGTATGTATATGCTGTGGGGGAACAGGAAGGAGTATAAACACATACACCCGCTTGTCAACTGTTCTTAAACTGGGCCAAAACAATCTGGATCAGTGTTCAGGGCCCTTTGATTACAAATACGAATATTGGCAGTTTGTGTGTCAATCTGTTCCATTTCTGGTATGATCCAGTCCAGTTTTGTCTCCCTCTGTTCTAGTCAATAGAGTAAATAAAATGTAACTAAATGCACCCTATTTCTGATACATCTATATAAATAGTACTATCACAAAAGTTTTGTCACGGGTAATTGATTTTTGGAGATGGATATCATGTAATACATTCCTCCAAAATCCCAATTTAACTTTATCTACAGTGGGGAGAACAAGTATTTGATACACTGCCGATTTTGCAGGTTTTCCCACTTACAAAGCATGTAGAAGTCTGTAATTTTTATCATAGGTACTCTTCAACTGTGAGAGACGGAATCTAAAACAAAAATCCAGAAAATCACATTGTATGATTTTTAAATAATTAATTTGTATTTTATTGCATGACATAAGTATTTGATCACCTACCAACCAGTAAGAATTCTGGCTCTCACAGACCTGTTAGTTTTTCTTTAAGAAGCCCTCCTGTTCTCCACTCATTACCTGTATTAACTGCACCTGTTTGAACTCGTTACCTCTATAAAAGACACCTGTCCACACACTCAATTAAACAGACTCCAACCTCTCCACAATGGCCAAGACCAGAGAGCTGTGTAAGGACATCAGGGATAAAACTGTAGACCTGCACAAGGCTGGGATGGGCTACAGGACAATAGGCAAGCAGCTTGGTGAGAAGGCAACAACTGTTGGTGCAATTATTAGAAAATGGAAGAAGTTCAAGATGATGGTCAGTCTCCCTCGGTCTGGGGCACCATGCAAGATCTCACCTCGTGGGGCATCAATGATCATGAGGAAGGTGAGGGATCAGCCCAGAACTACACGGCAGGACCTGTTCAATGACCTGAAGAGAGCTGGGACCACAGTCTCAAAGAAAACCATTAGTAACACACTACGCCGTCATGGATTAAAATCCTGCAGTGCACGCAAGGTCCCCCCTGTCCCCAATCTTTGGAGGGAGCTGAAAGTTCATCCCTCTAGAGAAAAGACGAGCGCATTTGCATTGTTACTGTACACACTTTTCCTAGAGAAGTTGAAATTTGATTGTTATTTTCAGTGGTAATTGCAAGCATGTCACTATTCTGTCAAGCTTAGCTTGCATTACATCTGTAACATTCCTTTTAATCATATAGGCCTACACTACTGTACTGTTTGTGAAAGAAATTAATACTTTCATATTGCTTCAAATAATTTCTGTTTTAAATAAATGCACTTCTTTTGAACTATCTATTCATCAAAGAATTCTGGGAAAAAAATTATCACAGTTTCCACAAAAATATTAAGCAGCACAACTGTTGTAAACATTGATAATAATAATAAATGTTTCTTGAGCACCTAATCAGCAAAATAAAATGATTTCTAATTGTTCAAATAAATGCAGCCTTGGTGAGCATTAGAGACTTTCAAAAACATAAAAAAAATTCTTACTGACCCCAAACTTTTGAAAGGTAGATTTCTGGGGACATTTTTAGACATTGTGTCCCCAAATTAGAGTTCGATTAGAAGCTCTTACACATACACACACACACACACACATGCACGCACACACGTTTTATGTTTTATGAGGACTTGCAAATGAATGAAGTTTTAAGAAGAGTTTGTTAGCATCAGCAACAGTGTGAAAAAGAGTTTAAATGAGATTATATGTGTGCTCCCCAGAAAGATGGCAATATCCAAAATCCGGTAACACTTTAAAATACTGATCCATCATTAATGAATAACTACACAGGAACAAGTGAGTAATGCAGTATTAACGCTCTAGTAACTACTATTAATTAACAAGAAACTCTGATTAATAAATTTGTAAGTAATAGTGCTTAGTCGAATGTGGTAGTTCAACATTAGCTAATCAATAATGACTATTTTTTAACACCTCCCAAAGGACTACTAAGAACTACTATATACAGGTTCATAATTAATGTGAATAATGCATAATGTATAATTAATTCTAAAGTAAAGATCATAGTAACCCACTAGTAATGACTCAGGTATTATTAAATCCTTCAGAAGGAACTACTAATTACAAAAAAGTTGGGACACTGTACAAATTGTGAATAAAAAAGGAATGCAATAATTTACAAATCTCATAAACTTATATTTTATTCACAATAGAATATAGATAGCATATCAAATGTTGAAAGTGAGACATTTTAAAATGTCATGCCAAATATTGGCTCATTTTGGATTTCATGAGAGCTACACATTCCAAAAAAGTTGGGACAGGTAGCAATAAGAGGCCGGAAAAGTTAAATGTACATATAAGGAACAACTGGAGGACCAATTTGCAACTTATTAGGTCAATTGGCAACATGATTGGGTATAAAAGGAGCCTCTCAGAGTGGCAGTGTCTCTCAGAAGTCAAGATGGGCAGAGGATCACCAATTCCCCCAATGCTGCGGCGAAAAATAGTGGAGCAATATCAGAAAGGAGTTTCTCAGAGAAAAATTGCAAAGAGTTTGAAGTTATCATCATCTACAGTGCATAATATCATCCAAAGATTCAGAGAATCTGGAACAATCTCTGTGCGTAAGGGTCAAGGCCGGAAAACCATACTGGATGCCTGTGATCTTCGGGCCCTTAGACGGCACTGCATCACATACAGGAATGCTACTGTAATGGAAATCACAACATGGGCTCAGGAATACTTCCAGAAAACATTGTCGGTGAACACAATCCACCGTGCCATTCGCCGTTGCCGGCTAAAACTCTATAGGTCAAAAAAGAAGCCATATCTAAACATGATCCAGAAGCGCAGGCGTTTTCTCTGGGCCAAGGCTCATTTAAAATGGACTGTGACAAAGTGGAAAACTGTTCTGTGGTCAGATGAATCAAAATTTGAAGTTCTTTTTGGAAAACTGGGACGCCATGTCATCCGGACTAAAGAGGACAAGGACAACCCAAGTTGTTATCAGCGCTCAGTTCAGAAGCCTGCATCTCTGATGGTATGGGGTTGCATGAGTGCGTGTGGCATGGGCAGCTTACACATCTGGAAAGGCACCATCAATGCTGAAAGGTATATCCAAGTTCTAGAACAACATATGCTCCCATCCAGACGTCGTCTCTTTCAGGGAAGACCTTGCATTTTCCAACATGACAATGCCAGACCACATACTGCATCAATTACAACATCATGGCTGCGTAGAAGAAGGATCCGGGTACTGAAATGGCCAGCCTGCAGTCCAGATCTTTCACCCATAGAAAACATTTGGCGCATCATAAAGAGGAAGATGCGACAAAGAAGACCCAAGACAGTTGAGCAACTAGAAGCCTGTATTAGACAAGAATGGGACAACATTCCTATTCCTAAACTTGAGCAACTTGTCTCCTCAGTCCTCAGACGTTTGCAGACTGTTATAAAAAGAAGAGGGGATGCCACACAGTGGTAAACATGGCCTTGTCCCAACTTTTTTGAGATGTGTTGATGCCATGAAATTTAAAATCAACTTATTTTTCCCTTAAAATGATACATTTTCTCAGTTTAAACATTTGATATGTCATCTATGTTATATTCTGAATAAAATAGTGAAATTTGAAACTTCCACATCTGTTTTTATTCACAATTTGTACAGTGTCCCAACTTTTTTGGAATCGGGTTTGTATTTGGATCAGTATTTAAAAGTGAAAAACACGATAACTCTTAAAAATCGAAAACCTTACAAAAATGTCAAAAGTTTACAATGACTTCAGTCATTACGAGGACTGAAGTCATTGTAAACTTTTGACGTTTTTTGTAAGGTTTTCGATAGTAATGAGTCAAGTGCTACTACATCCTTCTATAGGAATTACTAGTTATTTGGATCAGTATTCTAAAGTGAATATCATGGTAACCCACTAGTAATTACTTAAGTGTTACTGTCCAAAACCTTACAAAAAACTCAAAAGCTCACAATGACTTCAGTAATTACTAGAGAGTTATCGTGTTTTTCACTTTTAAATACTGATCCAAATCATTAGTAATTCCTTTAGAATGATGTAGTAACACTTGAGTCATTACTAATGGGTTACCATTACCTTCACTTTAGAATTAATTATACATTATACATTATTCATGTTAATTATGAACCTGTATGTAGTAGTTCTTAGTAGTCCTTTGGAAGTTATGAAAAAAATAGTAGTTATTGATTAGCTAATAGTGAACTACCACATTCAACTGAGCACCATTACTTACTAATTTGTTAATCAGAATTTCTTGTTAGTTAATAGTAGTTACTTGAGTGTTAATATTGTGTTACTCATTTGTTCCTATGTAGTTATTCATTAATGATGGATCAGTATTCTAAAGTGTTACCCAAAATCCTTTTCCTTGTGGGGACATTTTTGTCCCCATGAGGAAAACAGCTTATAAATCCTACTAAGTGATGTCAGTAATCATTATAGAATTAATGATTTTTATACTGTACAAACTATCCCCTTACCCTAAACCTACCCATCACAGAAAACTTTCTGAATTTTTACATTTTCAAAAAACATCACATTTATAAGCTGTTTTCCTCATGGGTACAAAAAATGTCCCCACAAGGACAAGGATTTCAGATATTGCATCTTTCTGGGGACATTTTGTCCCCATAATGTAGGCTATACCTGAACCACACACAGACAGACACAAACACAGACACACACACACACTAGAATCTCATTTAAACTCTTATTCACACCGTTGCTGATGCTAACAAACTCTTCTTAAAACTTCATTCATTTGCAAAAAACAAGTAATTGGTTGGTTAGAGCGCAGATCACATAGGCAAACATTCACTCACACATATGCTAATACTGTTTCAGACACTCCAGCTTCTAATTGAACCGCTAATCCCTCGAACTGAAGTACTGCCCTCTTTTCATCACATCCATCAGCTGATGACACTCCACAACACCCCCGCTACACATACCTGCTCTAACCTGAGGGTGCATTTGAAGGGCACACAGAGAGAGAAGTAATTAGAGGACATCAGTTACTAGCTGTCATGCAGCCGATGAACGGCAAACTAATAAAAGCAATAAAGGAGGCAGACACGGCTAAATACCGTCGTGGTTGTGACTCTGAATGGGCTGAACATGAGTGGGATTACTGCTCACACACTCAGAGAGAGGGCTTATCGGCTCTCATTCACACCCGTCGGAGGCGGCTGGTTGTTGTCATGGTAACAGGAAGTGAGAGGCAAGCCTTCAAGATGGCCACCAGCTTGTGAATGGGTGCATTCCTCAGTGCAGGGGTGTCCCGTTGGGTCTGTGTGTGGTTGACGGGGGAGGAGGTGATTTTAGTGAGTATTTACTCCAAAAGGGACACTATATAAATAGTAACTGCTGCTGTTTTAAGAACTTCCTGTCACTAGGTATTCCATAAAACAGTAGTTAAACAAACAATGGCTTTTCCATCGGGCCTCAACCGTGTCGTAGCTCCATGCAGGACTGGGGGAAGAGAGTTCAGTCCAGGGACTCTCATCTCCTGCACTGAAGTGTGTGTTTTCATCATCTGTCAATCAGCAGAGCTTCACTACATCGTTGAATAGCTTTAGTATTCATAGATTTTCAAAATACAAACTATATACCTCTCAAAAGTTTGGAAACATTACAATCTTTAAGGTTTTTGAAAGAAGTCTCTTATGCTCACCAAGGCCGTATTTATTAAATCAAAATTACAGTAAAAACAGTAATACTGTGAAATATGATTGCAATTTCAAATAATTGTTTTCTTTTTTAATAAATGTAAAAAAAATAATAGATTTTTCAGAATTTTCAGCATTATTACTCCAGTCTTCAGTCGCATGATCCTTCAGAAATCATTATGTTATGATGATTTGCTGCTCAAGAAACATTTCTGATCATTATTATCAATGTTAAAGAGTTTTTGCTGCTTAACATTTTTGTAGAAACATGTAAATGAAACATGTAAATGTTTAAGTGTACATACTAAAAAATCTTGGGTTATTTGTTCTACCCAAATCCTGAGTTGAACCTTTTGGGGGGTTACTTTTTTAATGTATATGTAGTTTTTGTGTGAACCTGGGTCAGACATAACAACCCGGGGGTTGAGTTATTCATCGTGGCATTTGCGGGGTTTTTGAAAACTTTTCAGGAGAGAGCAGTGCAGTCCTGTCAAATTGGTGCATGTCTTTGGTCAAATACATTTTATTTTATCTATAAATTCGTTATTGTGCTGTTTCATTTTATGCAAAGCAACATACAGGGACGCGATGTGAGTCACCAGTGTCGCATCTGTCTTTTCGCGTGATGGAAACGCCTGATGCCTTGCCCTTGCATAAAATTTTATGATTTGATTCAAAAAGATACAGAATATAAATACTTAGGATGTTAAAATATGTTCTCAGTACTGTACACTGATTGTTTATGGACAGGTTATGATAAGGTGGCCGAGAGAGCTCAACACGCTGCAACTGAAGAAAACACATGCAAATAGAAAAAACACCAGCAAATAAAGAAAACATCTTCATCAGTTTGACAACACATGCGCTGCAAAAGTTCACAACACATGCATATACAGAAACGCGCTGCAAATACTCACAACACATGCAAATACAGAAACGCGCTGCAAAATCCACAACACATGCAAATACAAAAACGCGCTGCAAAAGCCACAACACATGCAAATATTATTGCGTAATTATTTTGCGTAAAAAAATATTATTAATAAATTATTAATAATAAATAATATACATTTTTAATAATTTACTTGATTTTATGTCTCAAATCCCAGTCAATTATTAACTGCAGAAAGTGAAACTAAAAACTCAGAGGAGAGCTCTACTTCAACATGTTCTGATAACACTGTTTAACCTTAATTTATTTCTTAATATTTCCCTTGTGGCCCGTAGTTAAAAAAAAATTAGAAGAGATGTAGGTGTAGGTGTTAAACAAGTTTTTATTTTTTATTTATTTATTTATTTTTTAAATGAGGAGTTAGTTAATCTTATTACAGCGCCTCGGTTATGCGTGATGCACTATAAATTATTGCAGGGCAAATTAAAATATTAATTTAATTTTAAAAGTAGCCTCATCATCATCATCATCATTATCATCATCATTATCATTTAGATCATTGCAGAAGGGGCTTGAGATCGCCGGGCCTGGTATGTGCTATTTGCAGCGCGTATTTGCATGTGTTGTGGACTTTTGCAGAGCGTTTCTGTATTTGCATGTGTTGTGTGTTTTCTTCAATTTGCAGCGCGTTGAGCTCTCTCGGCCACCGTATTATGGAGCCAGTCACAGCATATTTCGGCTGTGCAGGGCGGCTGTCCGAAGTTAGAAGTTGCCCCGCTGAACATGATAAAAGCTCCGGCAGCGCCGTTACAGTGGAAACGGGACAACAGAAACTGGTCGATTACACTTGAATTACTTCTAAATGTTTACTTTTTACTATTTGTGAAACGAGCTTAAATGTAGGCAATATTTATTAAAAACGATATAAAATATGCTATACTGTATATGATTGAAAATAAAGGAATTATCATGCAAACCAGTGGTTGTGTGGAGTATTTTCAAAAAAGTTTAGAGGATTTAAGCTAATCCATAAACATTAATTATTGTATGAAGTAAAAATATAAGCTAGTATTATAGTGAAAACGAATCCACCCATTATGCTGGTTTAAATAAACAACCAATTTGCTGGGTAAAATTAACCCAACATGTGTTCTGTCCTATATTTACCCAGCCCTTGGGTTAAAAACAACAGTGTTTTTTAATGTAATAAATGCAAATAAATGCTGTTCATTGAACTTTCTATTCATCAAAGAATCCTGAATAAAGTATCACAATTTCCACAAAAATGCTAAGCGGCACAATTGTTTTCAACACTGATAATAATAAGAAATGTTTCTTGAGCATTTCTGAAGGATCATGTGACACTGAAAACTGGAGTAATGATGCTGAAAATTCAGCTTTGATCACAGGAATAAATTGCATTTTAAAATATACAATTCAAATAGAAAACAGTTATTTTAATGTGTGATAATATTTTGCAATATTACTGTTTTTACTGTATTTTTGATTAAATAAATGCAGCCTTGTTGGGCATAAGAAACTTCTTTCAAAAACATAAAAAAATTCTAATGTTTCCAAACTCTTTATAGGTACTATAGTTTCTATAATCTGTGTAATGAAAGTAATAATAAATATATAAAAGTAAAGCATATAATCTGCAGATTAAAATTTACTTTGACATTTTTTAATAAAATCTTTTAAATGTTTTTATTACGTATATCTCTGCATGAAAATATATTCATAACAAACAGACATCTTCTCATGTATTGCACACATGCTTGCCAGGGAGTGAGACCAAATGTTTTCTTTGCCCATTAAATATGGTTCTTGCTCCGGCCTGTGCCGTTGGTAGCAGTATTCCCAGCTGCTGAGTGAATGTCATGCGTGTTTACTCAGTGTTATGCTGCAGGCCTGTTGCTCAGAGTTTTGGTTGGACAGGGATATGGCACGATGGATGGGGTTGAGAAGCAATAACATATGCAAACATGCAAGAGTTGCAGTGACTGAGCATAAAGACATGAACGCATGCATATTGCAAGCACAAATAGAAAACTGTTACAGCACAGAATGTGAGTGAAAACAGCAACATAGCTTGTTTTTTCATCGACATAAATTGCATTTTTTAGCATGTTTTATTACATAGACTAAAATGTATTGTGTTAGGACCATGGTACTTTGATTTATACCATAGTACTGTATAATAACTATACTCATATACCATGGCATTTAAACGTAAATATTTTAAACAGTAATAAGGCGTTTTCACCATTATGCACAGTATTAAAAACAACATGGTATTACCATGGTACTCTTGTCAGGGTTTTAAGCGTGAGGAAGTGTAAGGCGAGAGGTCAGAACATGTTGGCGACGAAAGATTCCCTTCAACAGGATGTGAGGCAGGAATCCTAGGCAGATGTGAAACCGGAGACTCGGACTGATGTCTTCATAATAATCTCCATTTGCTCTCTCCCACTATCTCTCTGTAATGGTCTCATCCGTGCTTTCTCTCTTTCTCTCAGCCTCACTCACCACCAGTGAGACCCTCTCAACCCGTGGACAATCGGTTCCAGCCTTCCAGGCCATTGCGCCTGTTTCAGCCCCATTCTCTGTGCCTGTTTCTAGGGCATAAATTGCGGCTCCCTGGGGGTGGATAGAGAGACAGCCGGCCATAGAAAAAAAAAGAGATGAAACTGTCTGAAGAAGCTTCTGTTTCAAATTAGTTTTGCAGGACAGAAGGTCACCAAGAAAAACAACTCAAAAAGACCCTGATAGTCCTTGTATTTATATAATATCTCTGCATATGAGATAGTATCACTTGCCCACTGGCCGAGTGCAAGAACAGACTAAACATTGACCGGACTCTCTTGTCGACCGCTGGAAACACAGGCTTGAGTAGCCCGGGCTTATGGTGTCCTGATTGGGGCATTGAAAGTAAGTTTACAGGCCTGTTAAAAGTAAATAAAGAACGCTTTCCACTGAGGCACGTATTTCACGGCCTTCAGTACCTCAGTCTCGTTTTCTCTCTCTTGTGCCTTTGCTTTCATTCACAGTATTTCATAGCCCACCCAGCGTGAATATTGCTGTAACCCTGCTCCTCTCAAAAACAGTGCTGTCCTGACGTCTCTGTAAAACTACTACAGAGTCAGGTCAGGTAACCAGTTAAACACAACTTTGTTCGGCAACCGGCTGAAATGGAGGTACAACCAAAAAAGGTCTTTCAGCTTATTGCCACAGTCTAATTGTGTCTTTGTGGAGAATATGAGGGTCTCAAGTTAATACCTTAGCTACATTTGCAATAGAATTAGCATGTGGGCAAGTCATTAGCATGTAGCTATTCCACTCATAATGCCTAATGCTTGTCAATCTCTGCCAGTATTCTGGCTCTCAACTACTTTTTTTCAGGATTTTATATTGGAGAAGTGGAAACCCTATACTGATAAAAATGATTCTGTGGTGAAGTAAATACTACAGAAAAAAACGAATGTAATTTCTACATGAAAAAGTTAGTTCAGGCAAGAATTTCAAAAACAAAGTAAATTCTATATTAGTACTCAATTCAAGCTTTTAGAAATTAAAGCGTAAATATCAACGTTATAAAATTAAGTAAAACGTACTCAACTTTTCTGATACTGGTTTTCCCATCATGCACTGGGGCATGAATAATTAATACGGTTGATTTTTCACTGTTTTCCAGCTGTATTTACACTGTTTTATCATTGCTTTTGTTGTTAGGTTTAGTAACTTGCCATTTTGTGACATCTGGAGTTTATTTTCTACTCAAAATGACACATTCATACTCAAAAACGTTCCATCGAATGTTACTGTCACTGTATATTGTGCACCAAGTATTGAGGTCTGTTCGGGCAGGTGTTACTTCTAATATATAGATATGGTGTCTACACAATATTTATTGCATTATTTACTTAGATGTTTCTAAGTAAAGCATTAAACACTTTAAAAGCGTGGTTTAATTCAGTGTTATATTGTTTGAGTAAAAAATATTGCAAAGATAACTTCAACTAAGTAGAAATTACTGGCCAAGTTAAAGATACTTGTTGTCTTTGTTATTTTTACTGAACTTAGTTAAGTAGAGTTTACTTAATTCCATATGTGAAATTTACTTTAAAAAATCTGCGTGTAAGAACTTGCGAAAGAAAAATTTAAGTTAATTTTAGTCAGTGTACAAAAATCGAATTGTGATGGATTTAGTCAATAATTCACTGAACAAAACATACTGTAGTCAGCACAAACCATGTTTATTGTTTTGAAACTGTAATTCATGAAACCGACTTGGTAGATGAATCTTTTTCTATACAAGAAATTTTGATAAGGCATCAGATTTTGCTGCTGTTTTAACTTTTACATTGGTAATTTGATCCCCGGCACAAATCGGGTGAAATAGAGACGAGGTAAGGCAGGAGACAGGACAGTCTCTTATCCTGGTGCAGGACAGATTGATGGTGCTGCTGGGAGCTGTCAGAGGAAGGGGGTTATTGAGATGATCCAGGGCGAGAGGCTAAGCATTCTGGGTGAAAAGGGTAACAGGCACCCACAAATCAGGGAATCATGGCCCCTTTGACATAGTCCTGTCTCATCCCTGTTTTCCCCTTCCTTTTTTATGTGTCACATCATTGCTGATTACAGAAACAGCACAAGTTTCAACCTCATTTTGCTTTTAGGTCTGATTATGAGTCTCACAAGTATCATGATTTGACTGCCACAGCCCCAGTGGCTCATGGGAAATGTGTGTCCTCTATACATGGAGGAGGCGTCCAGACGTTCCTCAAGTGTAAAATTGATTCCAGTGGTGCAGTTTTGGTTTTGGGGGGTGTGACTGTCCAAACAGGTTCTCCTTGGTGACCCTGCTGATCATTGTACAACCATGAACCCAAGCCCTCTACCATAAAAACAACACCGCATTCACATGCCCCATCCTCTAACAATTACACCAGCTTACAGCCCCCATAAATAAGCAGAAATGAACCTGATCACACACTTAACCTTTAGGGAACTGATAAGGAACATCTTTAGCACAGCTTTACCAGGGCTTTAGACAGGCTCCTATTTTCAGAGATATCTAATTCTCTTCCAGATGGCATCTGGTCTACCTCTGTAGATACATTTAATGTAATACAATGAAAAAAGTATTCATTTTATTAATTTTTCGAGATGATTCTTTGGAGATTAAAAAGAAACAGAGAAGATGTAAGCTTTCGTTTCTGCTCTGATAGTCACAAGATGACACCTAACGGAGTGAGTGCGTGTTAAATCAGGAATGGTGAGAGAACATTGTGCTTTTTTTTTTCAAACCAAACTTGTGTCTTCAGCTGACAAAGTTTAAATCCTGTCTGGCTAGGGCGCTTCCCATGATGATTACGTGTTAGGTCAGGAGGCGGTCTCTTGTGCTGTTTGAACGCATTCGATCCCATGAGCGTTTACACTACGAAAGCAATCCGGTCGAATGCGTTTTCGACTACCTCTGGAAGTGGTTGAAAGTGGACAAGCTCAAAACATTTTATACCCCGTTTACACCTGTATTTAGCGTTGTCCACTTGTGATCCGATTAACCAAAACACATCTTAATACCAGGTGTAAACAGGGCCCCAATGGCAGTTGCTCGGTTGTTGCACGCAGCCCCAAAAAGTATCTGACCAGAATTTTCATATGATTAGTCACTTCTCATATCAGTCACACATGCCTTTCCTGTATGAGCTGGTGGTTCTTCACAAAAATGTGCTCTAAATTGGACTAGACTACATTGTAGTTTCTTCAGTCAGACAAATGGGGTTTTGAAGCATCAATATATAGATGTTTGACTAAAAAACTTAAAAAAGGTTCTTCTATAGCTTCATAGGAACTTGGAATGGTTCTCCTATAGCCTAGGGTAAACCTCTTTCTGGAACATTTATTTTTAAGAGTGTAGCTCTCTTGCGTTCCAGCTGCTAGAAATGAAAATAAATTGCTTTGCAGTTTTGGCCCACATCATCATCAAAAGTCCTGTTCCACACCTACAATGTGTCTCTCTCAAGAGTTATGGCACATAGTCCTAATCTCCTTTTTTCCATTAATTCACTTCCCCTGTATTAGAGCCAGCCTCTCTGGCCCCACTCCCACCACCTCTGACCTGTGCTCTAAACCGCTTGTCCTCTTGCCTCATTAAGAGGCGAGTGTTCACACCTCTCACCATGTTGGGCCCAGCTGTGAGTTACACCACATTTAGCAGTCACATAGCCTACATCGGCCTATAGTGCTTGGACTCAGGAAGGGGCAGTGGGGTGTCCTAGAGTGCCCTATAGCGCCCGGTTCTCTGATCTCAGCTTGGCGAGCAATAAATCAGTCTGGAAAGGTTACGAAGGGAAAGCCCTCATTAAATTAAGGTAATAAATGGAGAGAGAGAGATGTTTGGTGGCTAGTGTGGCGGCAACTAAAAGTGGTTGCAGATATGCAGGTAAGACTGCATAGCCTATTAGCTGGTTGTAGAGGTAATGCTTTTAAGAAAGGCTATTATATCACACAGATGACTTTATGCGTAGTGTCAGAACTGTGTATTGACAGCACATGTGTAAAAGTGTTGTGCGATGAAGTAATGGCATTTTTTAGATCAAAGTCGTGTTTATGGAGTTGGTGTTTTGTAATTTTCCTCAGTACAGACATAATAATCGTCCTTTGTCCATTTAAAATGTTGGCACACCCTTTGGGCCAAAATGTTCCGTGGGACATAGTGATGGGCTGTTATCCAACCTTCAAAATAAGAGCTTGTTAATAAATCTGTATTGATATAGTGCATGTTTTCCTGGAGGTCAAACGTAGTGCAATGGCCAAAACCTCAACTACCGTCACATAGACAGACCCAAAGTGTTTCCCTTGAAATTCAGGATCTTTTACCCACACACAATTAAACAAACATGCTAATATTCATTGGCTGCATTGGGTTGGTCACAGCAGGAAAGCTAATACTGGACTGTGTGGTTTGGCTGTGCTGGAGCGGATTAGCAACTAGTGAAAAGTGTGAAAGAACTCCAGTCTTTCCATTCTTATCTCTGTCTGCTATCCAACCTCAGGGATCAGGGCAGCCCAGGCCTAGCCAAAAAGCCTACTTTCACCAGATTGAGAGTGAAAGAAGGGTGGAGAAAAGGGATGAAAGAAGAAGGGTATCATGTCTGTATCCTTCCTCCCCTCTTGAGCAAGTCCACCCTCAGCCTAAGGATCTCGCTTTCCACAGCTTCCACTTCCTGTCTTTCCAGCATGCTGGCTGGTGGCACCATGACTGGTGGCTGACTGATAATCTCAGTTGTGATGTAATCTAAGAGATTTACAGTGGATATTTTGTGTCTTTGGCCATAGTACAGAGGAGAATACCGGAAAATTCTCTGGAGATATAAATGCCGATGGGATAAGAGATTTCTTCAAGGGGACCTACAGAATTATGCCGTTTTTCAAAGTCTTGATTTTTGTTTTTTGGGGCTACTAGAATAGGTTCTCATGCTCAGTGTTGGGGGTAACGCATTACAAGTAACTCGAGTTACGTAATCAGATTACTTTTTTCAAGTAACTAGTAAAGTAACGCATTACTTTTAAATGTACATCAAAATATCTGAGTTACTTTTTTAAATTACTTCACTGCAAAAAATGCTTTTCTTACTTAGTATTTTTGTCTTGTTTCTAGTCCAAACATCTAAAAATTCTTAAAACAAGAAGCATTTAGTAGGCAAGCAAAAATTATTGTCTTGTTTTGGGGGAAAAAAACTCAAAATTAAAATAAGCAAAATAATCTGCCAATGGGGTAAGCAAAATAATTTTAATTCAAACAGAAAACAAGATTATTTTGCTTACCCCATTGGCAGATTATTTTGCTTGAGTTTGCTTTGAGTTATTTTTTCCCAAAACAAGACAAAAACTTTTGCTTGCCTAGTAAATGCTTCTTAATGTAAGAATTTTTAGATAGTTGGACAAACAAGACAAAAATACTAAGTAAGAAAAGCATTTTTTGCAGTGTTTGTTTTCCCATTTATTCACTGACAGCTCTCCTGTCCCCATGCTGAGAAAAATCGGGAGTAAGTGCAGAGGTGTTGTGTGTAAACATGAGGGTTACTGTAGTTCTAGACTAAATGTGAGCATGCATTTACTCATCTCACTTGCACAAAAAAAGATTCATTATTCCTCAAAATGAATAAAATTAGTGAAATGCAAAATCAAAATACTACACAAATCTCCAATAATTAAATATGTTAAATAAACCAAATAATTTTATGCATTTAATCTCACTTTATTGAGCAATGTACTTACATTTGCCCAAAAATAGAACTTTTTTGTTATTAAACAAAATCTCTTTATGAACTTTTGGAAGCGGCAAAGTTGCAATAGGCTGTCTATGGAAAATCAAATCATCAAAAAGATTTTCATTTGCGTTCCTAAGATGAACGAAAGTCTTACAGGTTTGAAACGACATGAGGGTGAGTAAATTATGTCTTTATTTAACATTATGACAATAAACTAAATTATGACAATATATTTTTTCTAAAGTCTCTGTTTACTCATTTTTCTGCTCATTCTCATCTTGCTAAATCACACACTAGTCAGTAAAACTTCCTGTGCGTGGTGTACCGGTCACTATAGGAGGAGTCAGCGACATGTTCACATCCAAAACTGAAATACCTTATTGTCATCCAGTACTCATTTGAAGTGCTTGAGGAAATGGAAGGTAACAAAAACGTGTGGTATGGTTTCAGACTCACGCTTGTGGGAAATGTTTTTCCTTCTTGAAAATGTAATCAAAGGACAGGAAACGAAGAACGAAGAGGGAAGGAAAGAGAGAAGGAAAGTGAGAGGGAGTTGAGTGGAGATTGGATAAGAAGAGAAGGCTGTTATTCCTGTTCATGGTGTCCTGTAGCGGAATGGATGGGTGATATATAGGTGACAGGAATGGCAGTTGGCTTTCATTAGGTGCTCTGCCACATTCAACAACTTTTTCAACTCTCTCTCTCTCTCCCTTCTGGTTTTGTTTCAGTATTTTGCTCAAATTGTGCAGGTGACAAAAGTGGTTCTTACTATAGAGTTGATGTCCTTTTGCAGTCACTTTTTTTCTTTTTGGCTTTCCAACCTTCATACAGTCAAGCACACTCTCTCTCTCTCTCTCTCTCTCTCTCTCTCTCTCTCTCTCTCTCTCTCTCTGGAAAGGTACAAAATTGTTCCTGCCGGAGGGGTGCTTTTTTCCTCCTGTGTATTTTTTTTAATATCCTCTTCAGACTTGAAGTCTCCTCCTTGCCTTTTTTTCTTTTAAATAAACCCTGTCATCTACCCTGTGGGGGCTACTCTGGAATTCAACTTCAATATAAGATCTGTACCTATACACGCTAATGTGCACCAAGCCTATGTGTGTTAAAATGAATCTTAGGCCCAGGGGGGAAGTAGGGGCCTGGTGGCGGCAGGCAGGAATATGGGAACAGGGTGGGACTGGAGCTTTGTTTGTTGCCCTCTCCACATACCGATGCAAAATTGAACACCAATAAAATAAGGGCCAGATGTGCCTTCCTGGCTCGGACTTCAATTGCTGGCGACCCTGGGTGGAGCTCTGGTCATGTGCCATTAGGAGGTGCACGGGCTCTCTGGGGCTTGTTATCTCTTAAATGTGCCTGGCTACATGGATGCCAGCTCCGGCCCGATAACCACATCCAGAGCATCTTTCTTCTTTTGCACTCTTTCTCCTTTTCATATCCTTATCGGCAAAGTTAGTCACGCCATGCCGTACCTACTCCGAAAAATGTCTTCAAAGCCGTTATGCGTGTGTGTTGCTGGTTGATTGTAAATGGTTAAGACAAGTCTTTGCTGCTCAATGCAATTACTGACCTCTGACCTGGGGCTTAAGAACTGACAAAATGACACTGTTCGTTACATTCATCAGGAACATATACAGCTAAACCGGCACGTTTTTTTTAACCATCACAATATGGATAAATGTAAGACAGGACATAATAAGAGTTGTCCAATAACATATAAAAGTATCCATGAAGGAAAATCTGGTTTAAAACACATATGCCAAGTTCTTAGAAACGAACTGATTTTGGTTTTAGAAATAAAATGGAAAAAGAAAGTCTTTAATTTAAGGCTCTAAAAATGTCAAGTGGAGCAACCATCAAGTAAAAAGTAATTAATATTTTCCTTGCACCTTGAGTACAGTATAGAGTAAATAAGTATATAGAGTGGGGAGAACAAGTATTTGATACACTGCCGATTTTGCAGGTTTTTCTACTTACAAAGCATGTAGAAGTCTGTAATTTTTATCATAGGTACTCTTCAACTGTGAGAGACGGAATCTAAAACAAAAATCCAGAAAATCACATTGTATGATTTTTAAATAATTAATTTGCATTTTATTGCATGACATAAGTATTTGATCACCTACCAACCAGTAAGAATTCCGGCTCTCACAGACCTGTTAGTTTTTCTTTAAGAAGCCCTCCTGTTCTCCACTCATTACCTGTATTAACTGCACCTGTTTGAACTCGTTACCTGTATAAAAGACACCTGTCCACACACTCAATCAAACAGACTCCAACCTCTCCACAATGGCCAAGACCAGAGAGCTGTGTAAGGACATCAGGGATAAAATTGTAGACCTGCACAAGGCTGGGATGGGCTACAGGACAATACGCAAGCAGCTTGGTGAGAAGGCAACAACTGTTGGCGCAATTATTAGAAAATGGAAGAAGTTCAAGATGACGGTCAATCTCCCTCGGTCTGGGGCACCATGCAAGATCTCACCTCGTGGGGCATCAATGATCATGAGGAAGGTGAGGGATCAGCCCAGAACTACACGGCAGGACCTGGTCAATGACCTGAAGAGAGCTGAGCTTATCGTCGTTCTAAACACCGTTTTTAACCCCGGATAAAGGAGCGTTTCACACTTGTAATTTAGAAGCAGGGTTAGTACCGCTTTTTACCCGAAATTATGCAACCCTGTTCTGGAGCAGGGTTAGCACCACTTTTGAGTTGTTAACTCCACATTGCGGTGCCAAACTTGTACTGTGTGAAACCATGCTGAGTTAGAATGTTACAACTAGATGCTTAGCAACTGACAACCAATCGCGTGCCTTATATTCATGTGCTTTGGGCAGTCACGGAAACACTGCGCAATGTATATAAACATATATGTCGTTTTTGCGTTTGATAGGAAAAATGTTAAACGGCGATGGAAAGTGTGACAATTGGAGTGAAGAAGAGACCATTTCATTCTTACCTTTATAGTTTGAAAAGTTCACTCAGAGTTTAGCCTTAGTTTAATTAGGACATTTATGTATATTTTATAAACGTGCCTTAGAAAAAACATTACTGGTGTGCATCTTGAGACAAAAGCACTGACATATTTTATGATTGCTTTCAGTTAAAACAGCTCACACATGCATTTTAGTCTGGGACTAGGGTTAAGCCTTGTCTGTGAAACTGAGGTAAAATTGCATAGTGATTTTAGAGGTTTATGTATAATATAGTGCTATGCTATCCCCTGGCTCACCTGTTATCCAGCAAACACGAGGAGTGACTGTGTCTGCCGAATATTTTTCATATTATTCGGTAGAATAATTTATTCGTTTTGAAGCCATTATCTCTGCCTTTCTAAATTGTACGTCTTGATTTTGGCGAGTTAGATGCATTCCTGGGTCAACATACTGTAATTTTGTTGATCCTGGAACAACATTCCTGTCTGAAAATGTAGTCCTAACCATATCCGTACTCCTAAACCTAACCATACCCATAAGTTACCCCTAAAATCAGAGGGAAATGAAAGGTGAATAACACTGATGTATAAGCACCTAACCCTGATTGTAAGCCTAAACTTGACATAAACTGTAAACTTGTCCCTCAAATCTGATCGATTGGAATGTTGTTCAAGGATCAACAAAGAGGAACATGTTGCATTTGGTGAAATCAGGTTCTGCCTTCGGGCACATCACTATTTTATTTAAACTTTTTTAACAAGAAAAAGGATATGTGATTGACCCAATTGCAAATAGTCAAACACATATATGCTGTGTATTTCACTATATATCACATATCTAGGCTGCCTGGTTCTGATTATTAAATGATTTGCCACCATGAATGCATCCTACATCTGTTTTCTTTCTGACTAAGAAAACAACACAAATGCTATAAAATGATCCATAATTCTTACAAGGACGCTCATTTATAAAGCCCCGCTGGCACTGCAAATGTTTCTATTCAGTCTATTTCTTGAGTCATTGCATGCGGCATGGTGGGTGTGCCGCTAACATTAGCTACGTGTGGTTGGGTGGGTGGGATAGTACAGATGCCAGCAGGGAATGACCTCAGTGGCAAATGCTTGTGTGTGATAACTCAAGTGGCTCTCTTTTTGTCCCAACATTGCCAGAAGAAGAGTGCATTGTGGGAATTCTTTAAAATAGTGACCGGCAGCGATTTGCTGATAAGGTATCTCCGCTTACCTTGCCAGAGACACCATGTTCCCCATTAGACCTGAGGCTTTAATCAGACCTACCAAAATTACACAGATTTCCCGGGCTTCTCTCTCTTCTGTAATTTTGTCCTTGCAAATGGTTCTGTGTCTGTTCTCGGACATCTGCTTAATGTTCCTGTCTCATGCGAGTGTGCTTTTTGTAACAGGGGAAAATGCACTTAATAATAGACAATGTAAACAACCTTGATTTACAAACAGCACAACACAGAGGCAGCAAATACATGTAGGGTAGTCAAATCTGTTTTGTTTTTTATTTAAAGTCTTAGACGATTAATTTTGTTTGCCTGAGTTGCATAAATAACTGTCCTGTGAGCTATTAGACATCCCTTGGACTTCATTAAGACCTGGCATGTTGTCATCTGAAACCTTAAACTTTGCAATGGTGTCCACTGTAAGCAGCTTGTTCTTATTTCATAAATGCATAAACATGAGGGCTGTCAAAGTAAATGCATGCAATTCATAGAATACGTATCATTAGTAAATCATTTGGTTTTGACATTATAAATATATTTATCCAGTTCTGTGCGATTTCTAATAACTGATCAGAATGTTTGGTGTTTATTGGCACAAGGGTTCTCACAAACACACACCCACCAAAGTCTCTAGAGAAGCACCCGTTTATTATTAAATGATGGAGAAATACCCTCTTTAGAGGTCCCCAGATGGGACGTTTATCTAAAGTAAAGTCCTTTGAATTCTTGTATGTAATTTAATCATCATAGAGGCTCAACAAATGAAAAAAATGACTTCAGGTCAGTGACAAAAACACACAAATTTAATTTATGTTCATTAAGTGTGAGGTGTTTTATTTTTGGATTATGTCAGATCCATAATTGCATTGTAATTACATGTTGATGATGCAGTTATGTTGATGCAATAGTAGAATATATTGGGGTTTTTGTTGTTGTAGTTAATGAGGAAAAACTGCTGATAACATTATGATAATTACGATTAAATATTTTAATCGATTAACCGGCCTAATATAAACAGAAAATATAATATGAGGCATGGTTCTGATTTAGAACCAAGAGCAGATTTTATAGTAAAATATTATATGGCTTACTGGAATACTTGATTCTGATTGGTCATGTAATAATGACCACTATACTGTACTATAATTGACCAGGCAACTGATTTCCTGCATAGCTGCACTGTAAACCCTAACACTCAAAATAATTAATTGGTTTGAGTAGGGTAAACTTAAATTAAACAAATTAGTTAAATCAAATGAACTTTTATGAGTATTTAGAACTTTCTTTTTAAGTAATGTGAATTGTTTCAGTGTTTTGAGTTTTAAGACTTGTTTCTTTGATTTAAGCAAACTTAAATGTTAAAAGTTCTACATTGCCACACTCTTTCAATATCTGTTATGCTTTGCTAATGCTATCAAAGCATTGTGTTACCAATTAGCAAGTTAGCATTTTCTGAATTAGATAGCTAATACTAGCAGAGTTTCCACTACTAAATATAATTAAGTAGAGATTACATGATCATTTTAAGTTAAATGTATGAATTAGTTTACTCAAAAATTTCAAGTTAAGACCAATTAAAATTCATGAGTACAAAATAAACATCTGCCAGTTCTGCTTACTTAAACTTTGAATTTCTTAACTTAAAAATGTTGATATAACTGATTACCTGTAATGTCTAGTGTTTTGGTTTATGTTTCATGTTCTTGTTTTCCTATTGTCATGTTCCTGGTTTTGTCATGTGATCCTGCCATGTGCTCCATTGTCATGTGATTCCTTGTCCTCATGTGTTATGTTCTCATTGGTTGTTTTTGTCATGTGTTCATCAGTTCTGTTTTGTCATTGGTTCATTGTTTGATTGTTCACAGGTGTCCCTTGTTAGTCATCAGTCTCTGTGTATTTAAGCCCTCATGTTTGCCATGCGTCTTTGTCTAGTATTGTTTCCTGTCACTACTGTTGGTGAGTGCATGTTTCAAGTCAAGTCCGTTCAAGTCAAGTCCGTTCAAGTCAAGTCCGTTCAAGTCAAGTCCGTTCAAGTCAAGTCCTTGTTTGTTTTGTTCACTTGTAAATAAACTGCACATGGGTTCAACTGCAACTTACCTCCAGTAGATCCGTTACATTATCTCAAATTCTTTTGAGTTTTGCTAATTTATTCGGGTTTACAGTGTGTGCTTGTTTCATGTCTATCATGGCATTCTGCTGTCGCTTTCTTCTCACATTATAAAATTTTAAATTAATAAAAAAAAAAACTCAAATCAATATTTCATTTCCATTTGGTAAGTAGCCATGTATTAATCTAAGCCCTGGATAATTTACAGTCAGCTGGTCATTATCCCAAAATAAACCCCTTCAAATAATGACTGACAGACTGTACATAATCCCTTACATTATAATCCCTTACATTATGCGCATGTGTGTTAAAATGTTGTACTGTGGTGCTCACATGGGAATTGTGAGTTTGAGTCCAATAAGCGTCTCTGTCTACCTAAACTAAGGTCTTGGGTGTTGTAAACATAATTGACTGATGTTATGACTGCTTTAGGAATGTGCTCCTCTGCTTTTCAGGGTTTTTTTTACATAAATGTAAAAATGTATGTACAGTGGGGAGAACAAGTATTTGATACACTGCCGATTTTGCAGGTTTTCCCACTTACAAAGCATGTAGAAGTCTGTAATTTTTATCATAGGTACTCTTCAACTGTGAGTGACGGAATCTAAAATCCAGAAAATCACACTGTATGATTAAGTAATTCATTTGCATTTTATTGCATGACATAAGTATTTGATACATCAGAAAAGCAGAACTTAATATTTGGTACAGAAACCTTTGTTTGCAATTACAGAGATCATATGTTTCCTGTAGTTCTTGACCAGGTTTGCACACACTGCAGCAGGGATTTTGGCCCACTCCTCCATACAGACCTTCTCCAGATCCTTCAGGTTTCGGGGCTGTCGCTGGGCAATACGGACTTTCAGCTCCCACCAAAGATTTTCTATTGGGTTCAGGTCTGGAGACTGGCTAGGCCACTCCAGGACCTTGAGATGCTTCTTACAGAGCCACTCCTTAGTTGCCCTGGCTGTGTGTTTTGGGTCGTTGTCATGCTGGAAGACCCAGCCACGACCCATCTTCAATGCTCTTACTGAGGGAAGAAGGTTGTTGGCCAAGATCTCGCGATACATGGCCCCATCCAGCCTCCCCTCAATACAGTGCAGTCGTCCTGTCCCCTTTGCAGAAAAGCATCCCCAAAGAATGATGTTTCCACCTCCATGCTTCACGGTTGGGATGGTGTTCTTGGGGTTGTACTCATCCTTCTTCCTCCAAACATGGCGAGTGGAGTTTAGACCAAAAAGCTCTATTTTTGTCTCATCAGACCACATGACCTTCTCCCATTCCTCCTCTGGATCATCCAGATGGTCATTGGCAAACTTCAGATGGGCCTGGACATGCGCTGGCTTGAGCAGGGGGACCTTGCGTGCGCTGCAGGATTTTAATCCATGACAGCGTAGTGTGTTACTAATGGTTTTCTTTGAGACTGTGGTCCCAGTTCTCTTCAGGTCATTGAACAGGTCCTGCGGTGTAGTTCTGGGCTGATCCCTCACCTTCTTCATGATCATTGATGCCCCACGAGGTGAGATCTTGCATGGTGCTCCAGACCGAGGGAGATTGACCGTCATCTTAAACTTCTTCTATTTTCTAATAATTGCGCCAACAGTTGTTGCCTTCTCACCAAGCTGCTTGCCTATTGTCCTGTAGCCCATCCCAGCCTTGTGCATGTCTACAATTTTATCCCTGATGTCCTTACACAGCTCTCTGGTCTTGGCCATTGTGGAGAGGTTGGAGTCTGTTTGATTGAGTGTGTGGACAGGTGTCTTGTATACAGGTAACGAGTTCAAACAGGTGCAGTTAATACAGGTAATGAGTGGAGAACAGGAGGGCTTCTTAAAGAAAAACGAACAGGTCTGTGAGAGCCGGAATTCTTACTGGTTGGTAGGTGATCAAATACTTATGTCATGCAATAAAATCCAATGTGATTTTTCTGGATTTTTGGATTCTGTCTCTCACAGTTGAAGTGTACCTATGATAAAAATTACAGACCTCTACATGCTTTGGAAGTAGGAAAACCTGCAAAATCGGCAGTGTATCAAATACTTGTTCTCCCCACTGTACATTGAAAATGTATGAAATATCAGACTCAACTGCTAAGATCCAATGTATTTGGTTTTGGGTTGTTTTCCAGAATGGCTGCAAGATGCGGGTATATGAAGAGTGTGAAATGGTGTGTGTGAGTCTGAGACTGTCCTGTGGAGTGTGTGAGTATGCATTAGTTCTTAAAGCAAGTGTGTATGTGACTGCCTGTGGGGTGAGTATGTAGAGCTGGAATCTTCCAAGCCCCCTGCTGCAGCCGGAACATCTGCCCGCTCTGCGGAACCAATCAGAGCGCAGAGCCCAAGGCCGTGACAAATCAGGCTGCTTGGTGATCTTTTCATGGAATCCTGGGGTGGAGCTGGAACAAAGGCCACCATCTCCCCCCCACTCCCCTCTTCTTTCCCCAGCCTCCCCACACCCTTCCGGCTTTGATATCTTAGACCCCCACATGGGGAAATCACCTCCCCCTCACTCCGTAATCCCACGGATCATGACAGAAAAATGATGGGCTTAGAGTCCCCAGTCAGATGGCACATATGAAAGCTTGTCTGTTTCACTCATCCAAGACTCTCTGCAAGCCTTTGATATTGTGTTTTAGGAGGAATGCCTTATGAACATACAGACAGGAATGTGTTTTGTGCTTCCCTTATTCATAGCCTGATGCTCAGCATAACTCAGTAACTACTTTACAGTAACTTACATAACTGTTTTTTAGTAGTGTGAGAGTAGTTCAGTCTCATTTTTTATTTTTTTATTTTTTTTTTTACAGTAACAATCTACTTTTTTGAACTTTCTTATGTGGTGTAACATGCTCAATAATGTAATATCATTGAATTATCCATGTCTTAGCAACACGGTGCACAATAAAAGGTATTTTATCCATGTTAATTCGAGATTTTGTCCAAAACAGCCACAACGATACACAATGAGTGACGGGATTCTATTTTTGGAATGGTTTCTATTTCTGTGACATCTCGGCTGGAAACAAGAACAAACTATGTGTCCAGATGACAATGATATCGGGTACTGATTATGTGCTTTGTATAATCTTAATATTGTTTAATTTTAGTTTAAATATCCGTGTGCGTGGCTTTAAAGGTAGGGTAGGCCATTTTCGGTGCAGCTAGCAATAGCAAGCTAGCTTTGAAAGCATAAGATCCCACCCTCCCTTCAGAACGTTTCCAAAGCCACACCTCTTACAAAACACATGAGAGCGTACAGCAGGGAGCAAACAAAAGTGTCATGAGAGACTGCGTTAAACTACCTCATGTCTCAAAGCACATAACATTACAATAATAAACATAAACAACTTAAAGAGCACTGACCTGTACCACCTGACTGCTGCAGATTCATTTTGCCGTTGATAGTGTTGCCATCGAAATGCATAATTTCGAGTTACGAACCTCTCCGATTATAACGTCACAGGTTTCCATCACTTCCAACTTACAGTAGTTATGGCATGAATGCAGCATAAACTGGTTGTTTTGGTTCAGGTGCGCGGAGGTATGGTACATAATGCTGACAGGCAGGTAGGACATCATATCATTGGACGAACATTTTATGGTCCTATGCCTTCCACAGATATATATACTGTTGATATGAATACATTTAGACCACTTACCTTAGTGATTGCCATCAGGATGTGAAGAAACTTTCAACCAGCATAACAAAAAATGTTTCTGGAACAAATCACCTATCCTGGCTTTAACATCTATAATGAAAGTGACAATGGATAATATAGGCTAAAGATTGTATCAGTCAATAAGTATCTATTAAAATGGTTTATTTTTTTATTAATTCGATTATTTACACGCTCTTCTGATTGTGATTTGTGATTGTGTCACATCTGGCGTGGACACTGTGATCGTTTCTCAGCAAATTGTGATATATGCAATTAACTGATTACTTTGATTAATCTGCATATGATGCCATTCATTTGATTACATTTTTAAATTAATTGACAGCCCTTGGAAAGATGCTTTATATCACATTTTTTGAGTAAATAAACAATTTTCTCTCTTTCATATGCAAAGTCAGATTTATTTTAAATAATTATTTAATTCGGATGATTCATATACATCAAGCGATTCACTTTTTGTAAACCAGAGAGTTCCATAGACTGTAAAAATAGATGGACGACGCCCCTTCACTCTCTTCCATTGTAGAAAATGGAATGAAAATGAAGCCGCCAATGTCCGAATATGGCGCTGACATCTTGCGCTGATTTGGGACCTGCGTCTGCGCAGTAGAGACCTCGGGACCTGAGTCTGCGCAGTAGAGACCTCGGGACCTGAGTCTGCGCAGTAGAGACCTCGGGACCTGAGTCTGCGCAGTAGAGACCTCGGGACCTGAGTCTGCGCAGTAGAGAGCAGGAAGTAGAGCCGCGATATCAAAACCCTGCCCACACTCCCGCAGTATCTGTTAGTACAGTTTACTGCAGAGCAACTCATGATGTTGGTGTGAAATAAACAGTTATGGAACTGTAGAAATTAAAGCTAAAGCTCCAATCTCCTCCCGAAAATCCTGAAAAAAGTCAGTTGGTGCCTCAGTGACAACTTTGCTCAGAGAAGCTGTCAATCACAACCGTCAATCATGACGTCACATCCCCATTTTTATAGCATCAAATAACTAACTAAAACTTTGAAGTGTAATTTGATTGTTTAGTTTGTTTGGTTATTAGAATACATAGAGGGGTTTATGACCTATACTGGGACCAATACCTGGGGCAATCGAGACGTTTTGGCTTCACTTTTCAGGACATGTGCGGCACACTTGGATAGTTCATGGAAATCAAGAGAGATTCAACATAATGAATCAATTCATTTGAGACCCTGCATAGAAATCTCTGCAATTTGATTACATTTTTTAATTATTGACAGCTCTAGTAAAAATCTTTATATCACATTGTTTGTTGAGTGAATAAGTTATTTACTCTCTGTCTCAAATGTAAAAGTCAGATTCATTATAATAAATTTGTTCATTCTGATAATTCATGTACATCAATCGATTCACTTTTTCTAGACCAGATAGTTCATGGAAATCAAGAGAGATTCAACATAATGAATCAAATCATTTGAGGCTCTGCATAGAAGTCTTTGTGAGGCATTTTACATATTTTCTGGAGCAAAATATTTTGATCAATTAAGTTTTCGATATTTTAGCAATCTATAACTGGCTGTCACTCTATTTTGTGTTTGTTCATAAATACTGCTCTAATTTTTAAAATGACGAAATCATTTAAAAGTTGTGTGTTTAAAAAGTTACAACCTCTTTAGCTTCAGTGTACTAAGCTACTTTTTGGTAGCTATTGGTAGCTTGTGGTGTTTCTGACTACTTTTTGTAGGGCAGTTTGAGTGTAATTTAACTGCTTTAAGTAATGGATAACTTGTCAAACTCTAGTTTCAAAGAAGCATCAACATTGGATTACAGATCCATATATCATCCACTACAATACCATCATCTCATCATCCTACCTGAGCAGAAGAGTGACGATGACTGAGGTTAACCACAATAGTCTTACTTTGGAGAAAGGTGAATTTGATAGCTCAATAGTTAATAGATAAAGACACAGAGGGGATACACACAGCACAGACATGAAAGAGAGTCACATTTCATCCCAAATGTCAGAGAAAGACCAAGACAAAGAGAGGGAGAGAGGGAAAGAGAGATCCGATGAGAAAGAATTTATAATCTGACCATGCAAAAAAAAAAAACTGAATGACAATGGCATGTGCCCTTATAGAGGACATTGGTTGCTCCACAGACAAATAAAAACAGACAGAAGGAAGAAGTGTCTCCAGAGTCGTGCGGGCAGACAGGCGACAGGCCGTAGACACTCTCTCCTCAGGCCCGTCCACGCTACTGAGCTAATGACATGCTTCTCTAGCGACATCTGAGGAGCTGGCAGCCGGGCAAAGAGGGAGAAGTTGGACTAAAGAGGAGAAATCCTCAAGGTAATTATGAGATGGTGTAATGGAGGGTGGAGATTTGAGGCACAGGACACAACTGAGAACATGGCACCATTCCCAGGAACACCCATTGTGGGCTTCACGCTACTGTAACATGTCAAAGATCGTATGCTTCAAGATGTTTTGAACAAGTTTGTAGCCCATTTTTTCTTTCTTTCTGCCTTTATTACTCATTTTAACCTAATCTGCAAAATGTAAAGTTAAGGGTTAAAGTTGAAGTTGTCCAGGCTCACTCAGTTCAGGAATAGTTATGACAAAATACAAAATAAAGGGAAAAAGAACTTCTCATCAAAGGGTAAGATGTGTTAATGTATTCATTTTGTGAAGCATATAAGGGGACCTAGGTATAAATCCTTCAACTATGTATTAGCTCACTGCACATTTAGGTGTGTAGACTTTTTATATCCATTGCAGCAAATATTGTTTTTAACATTATTAATAGAAAGAAATGTTTCTTGCACACCAAATCAGCATATTAGAATGATTTCTGAAGGATCATGTGACACTGAAGACTGGAGTAATGATGCTTTGCATCACAGGAATAAATTACGTTTTAAAATATATTAAACGGAAAAAACTTTTTTCAAATTGTAATAATATTTCACTGTTTTACTGTATTTTTCACTAAATAGATGCAGCTTTGCTGAGCATAAGAGAAAAAAATCATAATTTTTCAAAATTTTTGACCGGTAATGAATATATAAATTGTATCTGAACTTGACAGTGGTAGGGAAAATAACAACTCTAAAGTATTAGTAATATATAATATATAGATAACATATGGAAATATTTCCACATTACATGTGGAAAATATGATTGGTGTGAAAGTGAGTAGATAATAACATAATGTTCAGTAAAGCCAATATTATGCAGAAGTTACAACTCAATGTTTAACCTACTATAATTGTGCAATTGCCAAGTAACTTTTTTTTTGAAAGTTCCTGAATCTTATCTGCACGTGCCTCCTCACTTTGAATGGGCATGACTCCTCTACCAAAAGCCATGCCCACAAGGACATTTCCTCACAAACACACTTGAATTAGTTGTCGAACTTCATCATAACAGCATTTAAGGGGGCCGTTTTAAAATGGATGAGGTAATGTGTTGCTCTGACATAACATGAGTCTCCATTTTACAACAGCCTCATTCATACAAGCAGTGGATAAAACTGTTCTTTGTCTGCAAGTGCGGACACACGTACACACCCATAAACTTCGTTTCTCTTACGTCGATACTAATCATGCTAAAACCTGATGCTAGTCTGAAGGTTAGCGTGCTACAGCCAGATTTAGCCAGTGAGGTAAAGCTATGCTAATGGCTATAATAGTTGTTCCCTGTGGCCTCTGCCTTGAGCTGTGGGCTCAACATGGTGCTGATTTGATCTCGCTGATTAGCCTGTCAGTATTGAAGCGAGACAAATGCGTCCCTCGCAGCAGATGATGGCAGTGGAAAAACGGCCATCGCCGAATGGCACGTTCACCCTGCTGTCAGACCCAGTGCAGCCTGGGTAAACAGGTGCCTAATGGGACCCAATCTGAACTAGCATACTCATCATTAGCGCTCAGCTCTGCTCATTAGCCAATCTTCTGCTCCTTTCATCTGCTGTTCCTTGTCAGCTCCAATTTAGCTAATTGGAGTTTCTGGTGAAGAGGCACTGACCCTCCACCATTTAGCCCCACGGCCCCTCTGCAGACACCCTGCGCCGGCCCCACGCTGGCCCCGCCGCCAGGCCTCATCCAAAAATGACAGTTCACAGACAACTCTTTCCCTCTCTCTCAGTCTCACTCTTTCATATAAACTTCTGCTATCTTACCAAGAATGAATGAAAGTGCTGCTTGGAGACTAGAATACTGCTCCGTTAATGTTCCAATGATGTTCCAGGTTGCTTTATGAACCAGTGAAACTGGTCATTCAGCATGGTCATTCCTGGTGAAAACAGTCAACCAAGATATTCTTGCTGCTTAAAGACCCCGATGTGAATTATTTCGTTCAGTTCTTAGGGGTTACAAAAAAGGTTAGAAATACCTATGCAACAATATACTGTTAGTGAACATCCCGATGCTGCCCACAATGCTGAGAGACAATATGTAAATATGTGCTGTGCACTTTTCTCTAAATAACAAAATAAACACAACAAAAATGACAGCGGTAAGAAAGCATCTGATCATAGCAATGTGGATATGTTTGCAGGAACTCTGCAATTTGGCACTCCAACTAAGTCATGTCACGTTTATTTATACAGTACTTTCTACAATAGATTTAAAGCAAGCAGTTTTACAGTATTACACATGAACAAAAAAAACAGTGTCCATGTTGATTTTGATTAGAATTGCAACTTCAATTTCTACTATAAAGCAGCTCTCCCGTGTGTTCGTGTTTTTAATTGCGTCTGACCTCATCCATGTCAAAGAAGGCGGAGCCCCAGAGCCACACCTGCCTATTACATAACAGATCAATTGTAGTTTGAAGGTGTTTATCAGCCGGAGTGAACTTTTCTGAAAAGTTCTGTTTCGCACTCCCGAAATGAGCTCCAAATGAACTTCATTTTGGCCTGAAATGACGCCACGCCAGTACATTCTTCGATTTCGCTTAAATTGTACTGAGGCCTTAAAGGGTTAGATCACTCAAAAGGTTGTCATCAATTACTCACCATGTCGTTCCATTCATCTTCAAAACACAAATGAACATATTTTAAATAAAACCCAAAAGATTTCTGTCCCTCCATTGACAGTCCACACAACTACCACTTTGACGCTTCAAATAGTTCAAAAAGAGATCATAAAACTAATCCATATGAGCAGTTTAGTCCAATTTTTCTGAAGAGACTGGATCGCTCTATATGATGAACAGATGGAATTTAGGCTTTTATTCACATATAAACATCAGAGAACATATACAGAAGCTCAACTGAACCTGCTTGATGCGCGAGAACAAACCTCATTGGTTCTTGCGGAAGCTCAAACGTGCTGCTTAACACATGAGAATGAACCTCATTGGTTCTCACACGTCAGGCAAACATGCTTGAGCTTCCATTATAATGATAATAATTAATAATTCCTTCCATTAAACTGATGTGTGCGTTGATGAATGTTTATATCTGAAATTCAATCTGTTCATCATATAAAACGACAGAGTCTCTTCAATTTGGACTAAACCGCGCAATTCATATGGATTAGTTTTACAATCTCTTTATGAACTTTTTGAAGCATCAAAGTGGTAATTGCATAGCTGTCAACAGAGGGAAAGAAAGCTCTCTGATTTCATTAAAATATATTAATTTGTGTTTGGAAGATGAACTAAAGTCTTACGGGTTTGGAACAACATGAGGGTGAGTAATTAATGACAGAATTTTCTTTTTCCTGGTGGCATCACAATGCTTTGGTGTTACTGTGGTTCATATGATGGCCATATTCACATACCATAGTACTTTATAAATATAGTAGTATTACCATAGTACATGTTCAAATCATAGTATTAACCTTGCACATGTCCATGTTATGTTCATGGTACAATGTCCAAAACACCACGGCAATACAATGATTCTTACTTCTTAGTTCTAAAGTCTTCAAAACTGGTTTGTGTTCACAAATAATACCATGGTACTTTACTAACAACTTTTAAGATGCATAAATTAGTGCTGTCAACCAAATACATTTTAACCAAATTATTTACATGGTGATTATTTAAGTATTTTATTTGCTGGGGAAAGCCCCCAAATACACATATTTTGTGGTATACATGTAAATCATTAAATAGACAAAATGTTGCTTCAGAAGTCAGTATATTGTTTGTTTTAGCTCATATTTTTATCAGTGGCCTACAGCACACAACAATCAAATTTACAATAATATAGTTTTTAATATAATTACTTACACTAAATTAATTACAAAATTGATAGCTGTAGCATACAAAATACCATGCTACAAAAAATACATAATTGTACATTCTTAGCTGCATGCAAAGTAGAACATAAAAAAATGTTGGACACAACAAGAGAAATCTAGTGTCGACTGATCCCCTCAGAGAAAGAATGGATGAGGAGAAATGACGAGTATGATGAGAGGTCGAGGAGAGATGTACTGCTGTACGGCATGGAAGGTGGAGAAACGGGGAAAGCAGAAAGGAAGAAGACATGAAGGAAGAAATAGACAGGGAGAGTGGGAGGGGTTTTGAGTCTTAAAAAGGAAAATGATGGACAGAGAGAGAGAAAGAGAGACTGGGCGGGAGAGAGAGAAGGCACAGTGGCTGGTGGGTAATTTATAGCACAGAAAGGCTTGCAGGGTGAAAAACATTATTTTAGCGGCCCCCACATCCTAATAGAAGCCAGATGTGCAGGGATTAACAAAGACCATTCCCCCGTCTCCCTCTCTTTCTGTCTTTGTCCTTCTTTGTGTCTCCCTCTCCTCATTTATCTCGTTTAGTCTCAAAGTTCTTGTTTCTCATTAGCCCTAAATTTTAAGGCCATACAGAGTGAGTGTCATCGTGAATTTGATCACTGGTCTCGTTCACCCCAACTGAAAAGAATCTTTGTCTCGTCCTCTTCGTAATGATGCTCGCTGATGTCACCTTATTCCATTCCATCGCTGACGACAACAGTTACTAAGGTACACTCTCTCACATGGCAACAAAATAATCTAGCACAATGCTGCATGCCGGCCAAAACAAAGTCATTTTATGGGATGATGTCACTGCATTCATATTCTATTATACATTCTGAAACACTGTTAATATATGTGTAGTGTGCCGTACACCAATAAACAGTCACTGAGTCCATAATCAACCCGGTTGTTTATGAATTTGTGGTGACATATTTACACACCCGCACAATCGGCTCTATTCAACACAAAACGGAGCAAAAAACTTTGACTGACTTGTTTGTAGAGCAGAATTACTAATGTCAAATAACCTCCCTGCTGGGAAAACAGCTTAAACCAGCCTAAGGAGTTATTCACACAAGATGCTTTTTTAGTGTTCCATCTTCTGTAAACAACTTGTCATTTTTCTAGCGTCTTGTACAATGAGCGCCACTTTAATATGGTATGTCAATTTAGTTATTCTATTCCATTAGGATACACTGTGTCTAGCTGTTACTGAATGCAAGAACATGTCCTATGTGAATGGCTCCTGCTGGTCTTACTGCTACAGACTGTGCAATTTCAGCAATCCTATCATTACAGATCATTACAAATCAAACTGTACGACATGTATGTAGACTGCCGGCATTTCATGTTTCATTTTTATTGGCTAGTCAGTAGGCGTGGGTCGTAGCAGACACGCTGTGAGATGATCATGCTAAATTTCTGAGACTGTCAACGGCCGTCTTTGAACCTCTCTCACTGTACGACGTAGGACCACCGTTTAGGAGCCACGACCACAGGAATCGCCACAATTGGTCATCTTTCGTCTGGGACAGCCCAAAATCGTACAGTGTGTACCGGGCATAAGCTGGTTTACCTGGTCTCCCAAGCCAGACTGGTGTTCCGCTGGTTTAGATGCTCAGCTAGCTGATTTTCCAATCTGACCAGCTGCCCCAAAACCCTCTAAAACCAGAAAACTAGACCAGCCTGACCAGTGGAAGACAATTTGGTGGCTAGAAAGACCAGCAAGCCACCTTAGTCTTTAAGCTGTTTAAGGTGTTTATTCAACAGGCTTGTAGAGTAACCTTACGGGACTTAAATTCATAAATTATGACAATTTACACCAATTTTACGTGGATGAAATGAGGCTGTAAGGGATAGACCTGCAATCTTGACAAACCTAACAACTTTAAAAACTGTTTAGGGAGTTTTTGATTGTAGGGGGGCTAGTAAAGGAGGGCAGATGGGAACACACTGTACGTACTTCAATCCTGTCAAAAATGAAATATGGCGCCAACTTGGTTACAGTAGCCTGCAGTCCATTGCTGAGTGAAACTGTTAGTGAGTCTGAAAGGGGTTTAGAGCGTGACATTGTGTGGTTTTGTGTGTTTATATACAGTATACACATAAGTGTGTGAGTGAGAAAAAAGTGGTATTGGATATTCAGTGACTGTAAGATGAGCTCTCTGATCTCAGTTTGGCACTCCTGCTGCCCAGCTGTCTCTCTGCCACTGCCGCCCACACCGCTCCGCTCCAGACCCCTCTAATAACCCCCTAAAACACCTTACATCAAGTACTACCCAAAACAATCCTCATCTAAACCCATGTCCAACCCAAAAAACACTCTTTGTCTACAACCTACTCCCATCACCTGAGCTGCTTGGTTTCAGCACAGGTAAGAAATCTGAGGTCTTCACAACGAGAGGAAACAATAGACAAACGGGACTACGCAAAAGACCCGTAATAACTGCAATTGTAAGATCTCTGTCCTTTTATCTTGATATGTCTCAAGTGTCCAGACCTTCTGGCACCTTATTGTCTTTATATGAAAGGATTACAAGAGGAATATATTCAGTCATATTCATAGTCTCCCTTTCTAATATCTTGCCAGGTTAGTCATACGTGTGCGTCTTGAATCAAAATCAATGATGTATTTATATATTGAATTATTTTGTTTTCCATATCACCAGTGTTCTTGCTCAATTCTATGCGGCCTAGGACAAATTTTTGCCTGTTACATAACACCATTGTCTGTCCCTGAGTATCACATATAGTACAACAATTACAGATGTTCTGTTGACTAGAAAGGAAAATATTAAAGGAACCATATTCTAAATTATTGCAACAATTTATTTTTCCACTCATAAGGCCCTATCATACACCCGGCGCAATGCGATGTCAGGCATGACGCAAGTGTTTTTTGCTAGTTTCAGCCCGACGCAGTTATCATTTTCACATCCAACGCCACGTTGTTTAAATAGCAAATGCACTTGCGCCCATCTGTTCACTCATGGGCGTGCTGGTCTGAAAACGAGGTGTTTTCAGGCGCATTGTTGGCACGTTGCTATTTTGAGGCAACTGAAATCGACTGCGCCATTGACCAACAAAATCCTGGTCTAAAGTCAATAGCGCAGTATTTTTTGTGTTATTTAAAGGGCGCGTTAGTAATATGTGCCTATAGGCAGGTGCACAACGCACGTACACTCCACTTATTACACACACAGGGACACACAGCAGCACACAAACATTTTTAAATATTAAAAATAAAAGGATTCCTCTCTGGAGAAGCGTTCAGTCTTTCCGCTCGCAAATTCCGCCATGTAAATAACGAATGGGAGTGGGAGATGACAGTCTGATTGATTTATTGCACATTACGCCCAAAACACACCCATGACTCATTAAAAAACTAGGTACAACCCTTTTGGACCATGCGCCTGGCGTTGCCGGGTTTTTTTCCATAGTTAAACTAGCAAAAGAGGATTCGGACACGCCCTAAGTGCACCTGCGCCATGTGCTTCAGACCATGTGCTCAGATCGTTAAAATTGGGCCCTTAATGTTTGTCAATGGTTCTTCCACCAAATACAGTCATAATTTAGTTTTACATGACCCTTTTCCACCCTCTCGCTGACCCTTAGAGCTACAGTGACAGTGAATTTCCAAAAATTTCATCATTTATTCACCTTCATGTTGTTCCGAACCCATATGACTTTTTCATCCATGAAACTCAATAGGAGAGTTGTAGCAGAAAATTTTCCATTCATTGAAAGTAAATGGGAACTGGAGCTGTCAAGCTCCAAAAAGGACAAAAAAGTAGTCCATATAACTGAGGCAGTATTGGAAATCTTCAAAGAATCTTTCAAATCACCTTCACACTCCCATTGCACCAAGTTTGACTTAACTTCAAACATCATTGATTCAAGTGTTTCATGGTGCAACAAGTTAAATATACACAAATGTGAATGATGTTTGAAAGCTACTGCGAAGGAGATGATTTTAAGTTACATTAAATTTGAGTCATCAGAGTTATTATATGACTATTTATTAGAAATATGTGCTACTTTCATGGTGCCTCACTTTATGTTTTCGCTTTTTATGCTGTTTTTTTTTTCACCCATATATTATTGAAAATTTCTCTTTTTTTTTTCGAAGAAGAAAGAAATCATACAGGTTTGCAATGTCATGAGGGTAAGTAAACAATGACAGAATATTAAAGGGTCAATTCACCTAAAAATGAAAAATCTGTCATTAATTACTCACCCTCATGTAGTTCCAAACCCGTAAGACCTTCGTTCATCTTCTGAACACAAATTAAGATATTTTTGATGAAATCCGAGAGGTTTTTCTGAACCACATGTAGGCATTGCATCTTTCAAGGCCCAGAAAGGTAGTTAAGAGATCGTTAAAATAGTCCATGTGACTACAGTGGTTCCACCTTAATGTTATGAAGCGACAAGAATACTTTTTGTGCTCGAAAACAAAACAAAAATAATGACTTTATTCAATAATTTCTTCCTGTCTGTGTCAGCCTCCTACGCTGTTGACATAGTAAACACAGTGCAGCTCTTCTGAGTTCTACGTCAGAACGCTGGCTCACCACTGGCTGACCCTGTTCACGTGAGCACCACGACACATGCGTGAGATGCTGACGCAGGAGCTGGCCAATCAGTGGCCAATAATGAGCCGGCGTTCTGACTTAGAACCTGGAAGCCCTGCACTGTATTTAATACGTCAACAGCGTAGGAGACTGACACAGACAGGAAGAAATTATTGAATAAAGTCATTATTTTTGTTTTGTTTTTGAGCACAAAAAGTATTCTCGTCACTTCATAAAATGAAGGTTGAACCACTGTAGTCACATGGACTATTTTAATGATACTTTACTACCTTTCTGGATCTTGAAAGTTGCAATGACATTGCTGCCTATGGATGGTTCAGAAACCTTCTTTCATAAAAAATATCTTTGTGTTCTGAAGATGAACGAAGGTCTTACAGGTTTGGAACGACATGAGGTTGAGTAATTAATGACAGAACATTTTTGGTTGAACTAACCCTTTCATTTTGGGTGGAACTTCTTTTAAACAAGCTGTTTTTGTTACTGTACCTTTGAGACTTGTTCTGATTGGCTAAGTTGTGTACATCACACTGTCGGTAGCAGGGCTGATGTCTGGAAAGGTTCGTGGGGAGGGCATACAGTCTGATCACAGGGGGCTAGTAAAGGAGGGCAGTTAGGGGGCAGATGGGAAGTGCCAGGGCCACAGACGGACAGCCAGGCCTCTCTGCAGGCCCATGGAGCTGTATGGTGTGACAGACCTCGGATAAACTGAGCCAAGTTAACCAACAGTACTCCATGTTGGACAGGGCTGAAGGTGAGAAAGCTTTCAGACATGACCGGGCAAAATTATAAGGCCAATCCGAATCAAACACTTTCCTGCCGCTTCCAATTCCAATGGTTTCTGCTTCAGCATTTTCCTGATTTTGTGTAAGCTGGTCATTTTGTGTATCTGACTCTGTGCTCGTGCCACATCGGCAATGCTACTATGTGGCGCCACCGGTCCTGGTCTGAGCCAAAAAGAGAGGGAGAGAATGACTTTTTGTGTGTGTCTGTGTGTTTGTGTTTGTGCCAGGACAGAGTCTTGGCTTTGCCTTCAGGGAACATAATGGCATTCCAAAGAACTGGCACAATTTCAGTGCAAAGAGAGCAACAGGGGAAAATGCGCCTGGATTACTTTGACGCTCTGACAGTTGGTCTATTTGACTTTTAAACACATACACCAACACAATAGAGAGCCAGCCTAAAAGTGCTACTAGGAGAGTGTGCAAACCGTCATCAGTGTTGAGCCTCTTATGATTGCAGACACTATATCTGTGTTTGAGCTAGCCTTTCTTCACCTCCATCAACAGACGGATCACTTTTACTGGTAAAAGTAGCAGCTGGGTAACACACTCCCCTTAGGCTAGAAAAACCAGAGACAGAGAGAGTCAGAGAGATAGATAAAGGAGATGGATATCACTGCACATAAAGAGTCTTCAAAACTGAAGAGCTTTAGAAACTGAATACAGTTACAGTCAGACACTTATGTTCTAGTATGTGTGTCTGTACTCTTTGCATGAGGTCATAGGTTTATTGCTGCGCCTGTGTCAATGCCAATATACTTTAAAAGAGATCATATCATGAGATATTTTTCTTGATCTTTTGAAAAAAAAGCTTGGTGTACTATGAAACTTGGAAGGTTCTTCTACAGTCCAAAAAGACTGAAACCGAGCTACAAAAACGGCTTGTTCTGAATTTACAGATGTTGGACAGATGAATGCATATCAAAAAGGAGGAGGTTGGATAGATACTAATATTCCTACACAAAGAACTAACCTTAGTTAAATGGGAGGTAAATGGGAATGTTTGCTTAATATTGTTCTGTTTCTGGCTGTGTGTAGCACCTACAGCTCTGCAGATACTTCTGAAGGATCACAAATGTTAGAAATTAATATATGAAGGTTATTTTTTTACATGGTCTTTGAACATTTTGGTTTGATCTTAGCAGTTAGTGTGGCACATTTAAGTGCAGATTGTTTTGTGAATCTGTCAAAATGTAATGGAGAATCAAGTATTCTGTTTACACAAGTTTTTAAAGATTTTATTTTTATATTTATATTTTATATTTTTTTTAATATGTCTATATCGTTTTTAGGTTTAAGGCTTATTTGTTTTTTTGTTTTTTTTTTAATGTTTGTTTTAGTTAATGATAAGGTTTAAAGGCCCAAGACAAAAAAATATGAATAAATTAATTCTAAAAGTCAGATAGAGGCTTGAAATGGTTGTGAAACTTTGAATATTTAAAATTAATTAAATCGTTTTAAACATCAGGGTAAAAATACAGATAAAAAAAAAATATTAATTATAAATACAGTAGTGGCCAAAATTGATGTCCGGATGGGGTATTTGTTTTTAATAACCCTAATAGTTTAATTAAATCATCAAAATATGATGAATATATATATATATATATATAAAAAGTTTCAATATGAGGGAAGAACAAAACACTAAAGTTGGTTAAAGTTTTTATCTGACAAAATTATTAACCAAAAAGGCAAACTACAGCTACAGTTTTATTTTACTATGCAAAAAAATTCATAGCAAAAAGCTCACAGGAAAAAGCATTCATTGACTACAACATTATTAGTTTATTAATAGTTTTTGGTTCTCTCTTGTTTTTGCATGTGTTTATATTTTCTTTGTATGAGAGCCTGGCCAAAAATTATGTCTGCACAATTCAGTTTCATTGCGTTATCATAAAACAATTGACTCCAAGCAGAACACCACAAAATGCTTACAAAATCATTAACAGAATAAAGGATGTTTCTAGGCTGGACATCACTTTTGGACACTACTGTATATTTTATTTATTTATTTTTAAATGCATATTTATTTATGCAGGCATTTTTCTCTGTTTCATTGCACAAGGTTTTTTTTAATTCTCCAGGTGCAGTGGGAGTCAAAGGTCGGCTCTTTATAAAGGGGAGGGCAGGGGTCAAGGCCTGTGCTCCATGGAATTTTGTGTGTCGCTATAGTGATCACAATAGCGAAGGTGGAATGACAGGTATCCCTCAAGGGCAGTAAACAGGAGATATACTTTAGCATTGGTGGGGTCCAGAGCAGAGGTCCATGCTGAGACCCCTCAGCATAACTCAAAACAGGAAGCACATAAGGAGAAGACAAGGACAGAGAATAATACAAACAGAGAAATGGGCTACAGGCTATTACACTCTGACAAAGAGAGATGGATTGAGTTTCAGACTGAAACATTTATCAAAATACCCATATGCACAAAGAGTGATGGACACAAGATAATTCCAAAGCAGCAGAATGTTATGGGCAGTGTGATTTGATCCACTGCTGAGATCAAAGGGAAGGAAAAGAGAGGAAATGGAAATAGAATAAAGAACTGTAAACAGGATTCCGAAGTGGAGTAGGTGATTTCATAAGCTCTATTCCATAGTCAGCTGCCTAACTAGAAAACTTCACAGGTACATTCCTGATGTAAAGGCTTTTCCAAAAGATGCCTTGTTTTGGAGTGTATATTTACACCAAGTGCAAATAGCGTGCCTTGTTGGCAAGTGCTATTCGCACTAGCTCGGCCTAACAATGCCTGGTTGGGCCAAACAAGATTAAAAAAAAAACATGTGTATTTCAATGTCTTCAGTGGTGTAGTCAGTAATGCATAAGGCTTAAGGATCTTGGTTTTGACGCGATCGACCCGATTTCGAATTCGCCTTTTGGCAAGCTCGCTCTTCTCCCTTTTCCCATCACATATCACATCGGAAAGGCATTTACTTTCAATAAAAATTAAGAAAATGTTCTAAAAATGGAAATAAAGTGCCTAACGAAATTATATTTAATAATAATAAAAGCATGTATTGGGTAGGGTTAGGTGTAGGTGTAGGGAGGGCTTTTATTGTCCCATTAAGGCGGCATTCATTTAATAATTTTAATAAATATAATCATTTACACTCTATGTTATTATTGCATCCTGTTAATGTACAACACTACTGAGGTGCAAATAGTATGTATCTGTCAAAATAAAGTATAAATTGCATGTAATTACTGTTTACACATATTGCAAAGAACTGCTACTTTTACATGGTGTAAATAGAAATATCACTATTTTCCCTTAGTATGCTATTTCACTTAGTAAATCTACAGCTATTTACACTTAGTGTAAATATCATCTATCGCTAAGAAAATGTTATTTTCACTTAGTGTAAATAGAATCTAGTTGCTATTTACACTTGGTGTAAATAGCATCTATCGCTATTTGCACTTAGCCAAATTTTAAGGCATTACACCTAACCCTACACTTAAACTTACCCATACCACCACACCTGTCCCTAACACTACCTGTATCACACCTCAATATCAGCAAAAGTGTTTTGCAATACAATATGAACACAATAAGTACATTGTCCTTATTTTTGATGTAAGTACATAGTAGTTAAGGCCACCTAATATAAAGTGGGACCAATGTGTTTTGTTTTTGTGAAAATGATCAAAAATGCTGGTGCTGGCTGGCAACTTTTTTCAAACCAGCTGATGGGGAAAGAGTTAAAGTACAGTTAAAGGTATATTTCAAGTATAAAAATTAATACCTAAATAGGAACATAGTAGTATACTTAAAATCATACTTGTATATTTTTGAACTTTAAGTTCACTTAAATAAAACTTACAAGCATAATTGCAGTATAAAACTACTAGTTTACTGAGAGTTACTAAAAATGTGCTACAAGTATTTAACTAGTAAACTTCCTGTATACTTATAAGTTCAACTTATATAGTTGGAGTACAAATGAAAAATAGTTGTAAACGCAAAGTTTACTACTGTTACACTTTTATACACTAAAAAGTGGGCCAATTTAGTCCCAACTAGTACAAAAACAGTACACTTGCAAGTATACTACTAGTACATTTATAGTACACTAGTAACTTGAAGTATACTTTTTTTTGTAAGGTATCATCACATTATTCTTTGTGGATAAGGCAATATCAGAATGCATTGTGACAATCTCAGTGAAAAATGAATCCAACAATAAACATAAACAATAAATAGCCTACACTTTGCCATGCTAATTGTTTTAATTGAAATTCTAATTTCGTTCATGTAATTAAACTATTTATTCTGATTCTTAATCACATTTTTTAAATTGTTTTTACTATTAATATTTTACCCAATATTTTTGTTTATGTTTTTCATCATGTCATTAGCTTAGCAACATGCTAACACCAAACTCTGTCAATCGAGTCTCCCGTGTGCTTCACATAAGAATGCTATTTGAGTTACATAGATTGTTAAATCAGTTAGTTCTGAGGTTCCATGTCAGTTAGGCACGTCCTGATTTGCCAAGTTAGAAGCATTCCTGGGTCAACCATTTTGTTGATCCTGGAACAACAGCTAAAGTGTACTTCTTTTACACAAAGAAAATAAAACCATAAATGTTGTAAAGAAGAGAACAAGATGCATTTTTTTTCTGATACAGAGTAAGAAACAAGGCCCAGTAATGAGGAAAGGAGAGGGGGAGGAGTTCAGTATTGCACCTGGATATTGTTGTGGAACATTGAAGCACACAGGCTGTTTCAATAAAAACTAATGTCGGCTCTACTAATAGCCCCCACCCTCACTGTGGTGCAATGGAAAAATATCTCTAATATTTCCCACTGAAGTTGAAGAATTTTGAAGTGTGAAATCTAGGCCACTCTGGCCATAAACTTTACTTTAACAGACTTGATAAATATGAAAGTTGTAAAAACCAATGAGGCAATGCTAACATTGGTCGGTTTAAATACTTTTATGTTAGCAGCATGAGTCAAAAATGACTGTATGACTTATTTTGTACATGTATGACATCGCACAGCAAGTGTAACTAGATTTTTGTGAGTGGTGTTTTTTCTCCTTCTCTCCATTATGGTACTATAGTGGATAAGGCATTATGCATGGTTTATTTCTTTGACATTTTGGTCCCTATATGGCTTCAGTGTAAATCTATGGGATTTTTGAAGTTTAATATTTAAGGTTAGGTGTTTGTATGAGCAATAATTAGAACAATGCTTGCCTTAGAATATATTCTTAATAATTTCCGTTACTAACAATCTTTTGTTTTATGATTGATTTCAGTGGCATTGTTTTCAAGTACGATACTGATTAGAAAGCGAGAGAGAGAGAGAAGGGGCCTGTGAAAAAGGAGCCGGCGGCTCTATCAGCGGGCTGTCAGGTGATCCAGCCACAGGTAAGAGCTTCAGGTGTGTACAAAATAAAAACCCAGGCTCATTGAGGGGCTCTTTCATGCGGAGTGGGGGATGAAAGGGTCATATCACCCTCAGGGCAGGTCATGACTCCTGACTCATGACCCCGCTCTGAAAGAAGGGAATGCAGGAGACAAGGGAGGGACAAGTCCAAGCATGGCCTTCATGAAACCTAGAAGGCGACATGGATAGACCAAAAGAGACTTGACTCAACACTTGACAAGAGTAGAGCAGTCTTTATAAAAGACTGTAAAGTCAAATCAGTTCCATGTTCTACCATCTTACTAAACTGATGACCACATTATCATCCATACAAACACACACATACTCATATTTTGTTGCTTTGTTGCCGCTCCTCGCCTTTTTATCTTAATTAAAGAGTACAAATGACCTCTGACCTTCTCACATCTGTCTCATGAACATGTGTCTTCCAGATGTGCCGATGTCACTCAGGCCCAGTGAGCATGTCATTTTTCAACTGACCAATAAGTGGCAGCACAAACACAACCTGCCTTGCAAAATAATGAGCCACTGCCTTGCACACTCAACAGAGAGACTATAAAATAGCTAAAAGGGTCAAAAAAGGTTAAATACAGGGTCAATGTTTTGCATTTGATACATACTTTACAAAACTCAATTCATCTTCTTTTTCCCTTTTTTTGCAAGTACAATAGGAAAACATAAATTCAGATTTCCTTATAAAATATCCAACTTGGCCGAATGCTTGTCACACATGTGATGCTTAGAGCAGAAACACAGATATTTGGCTTTCAGAAGATATGAATGATTAAACATGAAATGATTAAATGTGCATCATAAAACAGTTAATTTCCTGAATCTGTTATGGTTTATGTCAGGCAACCCTTACAAAAAAGTGTGCTATTAGTATACTTTTTTTAAACTAAAACTAAGAAAGTATACTTTCAGTCTACTTTTTATGTACTTCTCAGAAACATACTTATAAAGTCTCACTTAAGTATTCTTGACATATACTGACAAAAAAGTATATGTAGCCTATACTTGACTTCCAGTTGTGTTTACTTTTTTGATTGAGTAGTCTATTCAATACTTTATTACATACTGTCTTATAAATTTACATAAAAAATGTTGATTTATAAAGAAAACAGATATGTTCCTAATTCTGAGTATGTGAATTTTTGTGTAGGCAACTAGTAGTGTACATTTACTTCAAATCTACTTAAAGTACAGTGAAAGGCATATTTCAAGTATAAAAATTAATACCTAAATAGGACATTAGTACTATACTTGAAGTACAAAAATAATATATAAATAGTAAACTATAAGTATGATGTTAAGTTCACTTAAGGAAAAATTTTAAGTATACTACTAGTAGTTTACTGAGAGTATACTTCAAAGTGTACTTTCATAAACTAAAAGCTTAGTATTTAAGTATTTAACTAGTAGACTATCAGTATACCTATAAGTTCACTTGTATAGTTGCAGTACAAATGAAAAACGTAGTTGTAAACTAGTTGTGTACTTAAAGTTTACTACTGTTACACTTAAAATATACTTAAAAGTATACTTCTATACACTAAAAAGTGGGACAAGTAGTACTGGGATAGTACTCTTACAAGTATACTACTAGTACATTGATATTAGTATACCCACTACATAAAGTATACTTAAAAATATACTTAAAAATTTACTTCATGAAATGAACTTGAAGTATAGTTATTTTCTGTAAGGGAAGACATAACTTCCTAGCTGAAAGATGGAACATGAATTTTGCCTAATAATTTATTTTGTAGTAACCATTCTATAAAAGCAATAAAGCACTCAAAGTTGCTGCATGCCGTATTGTGAATATAGTCATGGCTGAAAGGCTTGTAGGTACCCACCCATTAGCCATGACTCATGTTTGTTATTACTTAATCAAACGCCTACCCAAATGTCATGAAGTAACAACAGCAAAATGTTTGTCTCATATTGGTTGCTTTTAGCTGAGCCTTCCCCCCCCCCAGATGTTCCCTGTCCGTAAAAATCCAACTGCCAAAAAAAGAAAAGAAATTGTAATTTGTTTTTTTGTTATTTTTTCAGTCCTCTGGTTTCTGGCAGTGGCCCAGTCAGCAGCCGCTCTAGAAAAATATTACATAAATATTGTTTGTGTTAAAATGTGTTAAAATAAACCATTTTTCCCCGTGGGAAATGTAGACAAGCCCTTAATGATAATAATCATTTTAGCGGCTGACTGGGGAGAAAGGAAAGCGAGAGGAACCCTCTTCTCTTCTCACAGTTTATCCGTTTCCAACACTTTGAGCCCTATGCTGGGTCTTTGTACTTCTCTCCAGAAAGAAAAACCCAGAAAATGAATGACATACGCCTCTGTCTTCCCCAAGAGAAGGTCTTAATCCTGAGTTCATAAAACTAAAAATCTTAGATTTCTAATCTTTCTTTAAAAAAAAAAAAAAAATGATTTCTCAAATTTATATTTCTTATTTAGGGTTACATTTGGGATTTTCAACAAACTCTAATGCTCTGCAGTAAGTATTAAACTTCAGCATGTAACCTGTCCTAAACGATATGTGCTATGGACATAAATGTATCTCAATCGTCATGGCTTGTTTAGGAGAGCGGCTCTATTACTTTTCTAAGCAATTCGACTTGTGGTTTTTGTCTCTCAGATGATAACAGCTACATGCTAAAAGCCCTCAAATCATTCTACCAGCCGCATGGCATTGGCAATGCACTAAGAACAATGAAATAAACACATCAGAAAACACTCAGAACACCTTAGCCACATAGCAATGTGCTAATAACACTTTAAACAACCCAACAAACACACGGTGAACTAAAACACTCAGAACACCTCACCAACTGCATAATGATGTGCTTCAAACACTCAGAGCAACTTAAAGGTCCACTGAAGTGCCTTGAAACGCGCAGCTTTATTCAATGTATTGATGCAATTTCCACTGAAATAGGAAGACAGGGCGGGACATATCGAACAGCTCCTCCCCTTTTTTTAAATAGCCAATAGCGTTTCATTTATATCACAGCTCGGCCAGAGCGAGTAAGTCGCAGTTTCCTCCTAATCTCTAACAGTTTCTATCCCTAATCTCCTACATATCGATTTAAAATATAGCATTCTGTGCAGAATTCAAATAAGTCTGATACGTTTTGTGGTCTACGGCGACTCGCACATATGATCCACTCTGTGCTATCGTGTCTCTGGACCAGAGCAGACTGTGTGCTCGCTCCGGCAGTTCGCTTGACACTAACGTGAAACCAGACTTCATTCACCCCAATGGAAAGCATATTTACACTGTCTGAATGGTTCCCTATAGTGTGCCATTCACCATGTAGAAAATAGTAAATGTGTGAACAAATGACCGATTTTAGCCGCATTTTATTTTGGTACGCTTTAGAGTCTACAGAGCATTTGATTGGCCAGAAAATCTGATGAGAAGCTTAAGTGCAGAGTGATGTCATCAAAATCATTGATCCATATTAGTGGAAGTGAGAGACTGTAAGTTTTGAATGCTTTTCTCTTCTAAATGCGAATTTTGTCCTTGTTTTGGAACTTGGAACATGCTAAAAGCCAAAAAAACATACATTTTGATTTCATGAGGATTTTAATGCATAGTAGTGAGCTCAAACACTTAGCAACTGCATAGTGTGCTCAAAACACTCAAAATCACCCTAACAACTGTATAGCAATGCACTAACATTCAGGACAACAAAACAAACACACAGTGGTGTGCTTATACACTCAGAACACCTTAGTAACTGCATAGCTATGTGCTAAAACACTGTGCTCAAAACACCCTAACAACCACATAGTAGTGCACTAAACACATTTTGAACAACCAGACAAACTGGCAACTGCATAGCAATGTGCTAAAACACTCAGCACAGTTTAGCAACTGTATAGCAAAGACAGTCTGACAGTCACCAACAACACCTGCATCATGATGGTGACTGGCAGGGACAAACTCACATTCTCATCAAAAAAATACTATAGTATATTATAGTGAAATTACTCTAGTAAATACTATAGTGATTTTGAACCATACTATAGTAAATATACTACAGTAATTTGTAGTATACCTCAGTATTTTCTATAGTTTAACAACAGTATGCTGTAGTATAAATTAACAGCATAGTGTAAGTGTAGTAAATACTATTTATTACAATATACTACAATTTACTGTAGTATCTTTACTATAGTATGGTTCAAAAACACTATAGTATTTACTAGAGTAATTTTACTATAATATACTATAGTATTTTTTGATGTGGGCTAGTTTTCATATTACAGTAGTACAGGATATGATACAGTTTGTGGCAAGCCCAACTTCTGCTGCCAGACCCCAGTGGTGTAACCATTAACCCTAATGTGAGGAAAAGACCTCTATTCTAAACACGCATCTCACCAAAGACTTTTACACCTATACTACATCAATGTAACACACATTATGTAACCTGACCCCATCCATAAATACATACCCAACCAAACCCTCTCTCCATCTCACATACACACACTCTGATTCTCTCAGTCGCTGTATTCTCACTGAAAGATTACACACTCTCTCTCTGTCCAATTAACCATGCTAACAAGCTTAGCTGTGCACTGAAAGGCAGATTTACTGCTGCTTGGCTGTACTGGTAATTACTGGCAGGGACTGCTGAAACAATTCAGCGCTTAACCCGCTTACTGCTCAGTCATGGTTCATCTCTTGCTCTCTTTCTCGTTCCCTATTTAACTCTAGATCCCAAACCCCAGGCAAGGAGCAAAGGAGCAAAAAGACAGACAGAGAGAGAGAGAGAGAGAGAGAGAGAGAGAGAGAGAGAGAGAGAGAGAGAGAGAGAGAGAGAAATTTCTCTTCATGAAGGAGGGAAAGGCTGAGAACAAGTTGTAGGGAAAAAGGGGGCCATTGTAGGGGGCTGGCCTGTGGACAAGCTGCCCATTCAGAGTTGCCCAGCCATGTACAATGGCTAAACTAACATCACTGACATTTGGAGTTGCCCGGGCTTTGGAGCATGAGGGCAGGGGAGGGATAGGGTTATGTACGGGGGCTCACCGCCCCTGTTCCTGGCAAGAGGAACTGTATTGGAATAAACCCTCTGGTGGTTCCAGCTATTGCTCAAATATTCATGTCACAGGGTGGGAACTGAGATGGCTGCCCGGTGAGGCAAGGTGAGACAGGACAAGTTGAGGCACAAGGAGAGGATAATATCCTTAAAGTCCCCTGTAGTTAATAATTTTATCCCTTAAAACTCATCTTTGATCACCATGACACATTTAAATCTTTTTTCCTGTGAAAAAATGTCTTCATGCCTTAAAATAGCTTGAATGTAACTCTACACCATTGCTTCATTTAGTATAAGCGGATTCATGATATGTAAATTAGCCCCGCCTCCACTCACTCACACAACTCAGAGATCCACTCGGTCAACTTTTACTCAAGTTACTGTAGTAAACACTGCACAAATGTATCGCTCTTTACAACTTCGCACACATAACAGTAACTAATATGATTAACCTTTTGCTTGACTACGTTATCAAACAGCTAATAATTTGTTGCTAATGTTATACAAACCATGTTCCCGTTCGCCATCTCAGTCTGCCTTCTAAAAATCAGCATCCTTAGAAACGCTTTGAACATCTTAGAACATCAATGGAGAAATCAATGAAACATCGTAATATACATCATATACATAATTCACCCGCTATATTGCTAATGTACACAATTTTTCATATCAACAGAAAAATATAGGCCTACCGGGATAACCTGGCTTCTCTTGAGACTCCCCTGCTTCACAGCATAGTTAATAATATGCTAAAGCTCGCCCACACGTTGACGTGATTAGTTACAAGGTACTGTAGTTTGTGACGTCAGAAACACTGTTGATTTCAAACCACGTTTTTGAGACTGTCTTTGGTTCACTGGACTTTTAAGGAGAAAATACTCAGCAATGGTGAGTTATTGACTTATTAATTTGCACATGGTTTGTCTTAACGCATATTAAAAACACCACATAGACATATAAACAACATTAAAAACTTGATTTTCACCACAGGGGGACTTTAATATCTCAATTGTTTCTACTTGGCAGCAATGAGATTTGATGGACAGCAAATTGGGGCTTTATTCTTCTACTTTTCATATTTTTCCGCTGAGAAAAACACCCTGGTAATCTCTTCTAGAGTTTCTTAAGAGATTTTAAAATTGTGTTAACAATTTATTTAGGCATCAAATTCAGAGATTTCAATATAAACTCAAATATTTTTCATCAGATTTTCCCAAGACCAAATGATCTGAGCTTATCCACATTTATTTCATAACTCTAATATTGTTTGTCAACGATTCTTATGATCCTCTTATTGTCTTATTGTCTAAAATTCCTAAGGATGTTTAGGAGAAACATCTAAGAAAAGCTTGAGCTATGAAATGTTCCTCCTCCTGATGACTGCTGGTGTCTTGAGTTCTCTGTGGCAGAACAATATGCAACTGAAAATGGCATTCAGGAGCTGGTGTGATGGGGTCGTCCCTGCTTTGATGCATGCCTCTATTTATCACGGTGACATGGCCAGCAGTGGGTGGCGGTCACTCAGTGTCAGTGCCACAATGTTCCTCCAAAGAAAGAGGGTCACGATCATCTCACATGTTTGGCGTTCTTTATTTTACAAGTTGTTTTAAGCATCCAGAGGGAAATGCCTGTTCTAAGGCTGCTCTTCCATAGCTCAAAAGATCAGCTTCATCCCAGACGTTCCTTCTGCAAATTGTTAACACAGCATTTGTTTAGAGCTTTGAAATGAATGTAGATAGCACAGCTTAGATCATTTGACTTGGAGTTGAAATCTTCAGATCCGTCTCCATTTGAGTTCCTTTTAAGCTCATTGCTGTCTAGGAGAAATAGATTTCTCATATTTCTTCTCTATGCTCTTCATATGTTATCTTATCACTTAATTAACACCACAGTATGTATCTCAGATGAATGTATCCACTGCACAACCTTGTGGAAACACTTTTACCGCACAGACCAACCGCAGTTACGTCAAGCTTTTTAACGACACATAAAGTTATACAAGCGTAAACACTTACAATTCACATGTCAACAGCTTTTTCCGAGCTCTGATGATAAAGCAGAAGTATACTGAGGTTATTGAAACAAATCTGCATGCTGAAAAGTCTCTGGACCGAGGGCGAGTTTGCACGGAGGGAGTTTCCTGCGGTAGTGCATAAGGTTTTTATTTGCTCTCTGGTGCAGGTGAAGGAGCACATAACTGACTTCATTTTCCAGCACAGCCAGCCACTCATCCAGGCCAGTAGAAGTCTTGCAGAATAAAGAACTTTTGATCTGGGATTTGCTCCGCACAAACCTAACAACATTAACATGCAAGCTTGTGGCAGCCATACTTACAGGAAAACGTACACACATGTGTGCTAATTTACACACAGATTATCTTGTGTTTACATATCTTAGTTATTTTTCCCATTCATTTGCGCACACACACAGCCTTGTACTTGTAGACAGCAGTGGCGTGTCTGGCGTAAACAGTTTGCGAAGCTCCAGGGAAGAGGGTCCAGGGCAGTAGCTCCAGAGCTGATGACGTGAAGCGAATAAGGGGAAGCTTACGCAGGCATCCAGGTTTGTTTAAATAAGCCTGGCTCGGCCCGGCACGGTAAACAAGGCTGGACCACCAAGCCTGCTGCCGTTCTGCCGCCAGTTGCAGCGTACTGTTGAGCCTGCCGTCCCCTGCGCCTGCTGCACCAGGCTCCGTACTACACAAGGACATCAGTGTAAGCCAACGGAAGGGGGGTAACACAGAACGCCATCCGTATGTGTTCGTTTTTGTGTGCAGGAGGGGTTGAAGGGGGCACTTGAGCTTTTAACAGCAATAACAGCTGCTTAAACCAACAAACGGAGAACTTGATATGTACACAGAGAGAAAGAGAGGCCTCAACTGCCCTGCGAAGAGCTGCAGCAAAGATTAGGGCCACCAAACACACACAGCTGGTTGGGGCCGCGGTGAGGTCACAGGCCTTAGATGTACATAATCTGCAGGCTTTGCCGTTTGATCACATGCCAAGGATCCGGCGGGGATGACAGCTCTGTCCGTTTCTACCTCTCAGAAGAGCAGAGACAAGATAATTCCTAAATCCTTCTCAAACTCGCAATAGAAATTCATCTGGACATCAGATCACACACTGGACAGATCACACACCACCGAGAAGACCAATTAAGGGTTTGCATAAAAGTGCACTGACCCTAGTCAGAACCTAAGTCTACCAATGCAAAAAAGAAAAACAATTTCCATTTCCTGAAGGAAATACCAGTGCTTCAAGACACAAGTGTTTTAGTTAATAGCCAGTGTTGGGGAGCAACTAATTACATGTAACAGCATTACCTAATTCAACTACAAAATAATCTAGCGGTAATCCGTTACAGTTACTGAGAAAAAAAATGTTTAATAAAATTACAGTTACTTATGAAAATGTTAAGTTACAATGGGGGTTATATCTGAATATTTTCTGTAAAATCTAGGATATGTTAATAATATTAATTTGTTGTTTTTGATGTGCACGATGCCTCCTGCCATTTAAAGGCCGTTTAGTAAAGTGATGCTATTCTGATGCTTTTGATTGGTTCTCTTGTTTGAATTTGCAGTGTTATTTTTTTGAATTTGTATAATTGTTTGAATTTGCAGGTTAACCCTGACTGGTTTAAATGTTTGAAAAGTATTAACAGTTGAAAACATTCGTTAGAAATTTAGAAAAGTAATCAAAGTAATTAAATGTATTCAGTTACATTACTTTAATAAAGTAATTGAAATAGTTACACTACTTATTACATTTTAAATTGTAATCTGTAACCTATTACATTTCCAAAGTAACCTTCCCAGCACTGTTAACAGCAAAGTTAGAAAAGTTATACTGGTGTAAAAAGGACCAATTACAGTTCAGTATGCAAATACATGAATGTCAACCCATCACACTTTACAATGCAAATATTACAATTACATTATTGCTTATTTTTAAATAGCAACATTCTGACAGTCTTGTTCACACAACCCTTGACTCATACCAGGTGAGTTACCGAGCAAGTTTACTACGTCAGAAAAGCCATATATATGGAGCTGGTTATGTGATGCTGGTTTACAAATCAAGTGTTTTGAGGTAATAACATAGTATTGTGCAAGAAACTGTTCAAAAATAAGTCTTTAGTAATCCATAAGCTGCCCTGTAATCATAAGTAGTGTGAAAAAGGAATAAAAATTGTTGGTGTTTAACTGCCATTAGTGTTCATTTCAGCTGTAAATTGCAGTGAATTGTATGTATATTTGTGAAAGCTCTGAGCTTGTTACCTTGTGTACTTTCTTGCAAATATTGCAAGAGCATACAGAGGTGAAGTGATTACGTATTTTGCTGTCATCAACAACAAAGCCACATATGGATCCATTTAGGTATTATTAGTGTTGCCATAGAAACAAACAATTTCTTTAATATGGTAATTATTAAACGACGTAAGCACACAGCATATGTCAATGGGAGACGGTTGAACTTCAATTTAAAATTTAAAAAGTATAAGATTTATAAAATAGCACTCTTAGCAGCAAAATAAACTGAAATGATCTGCAAAAACAACGTATAAAAGTATGGTAGGCATTTATATAAATAAATATATATATATTGTCACGTCCGGAGGAAGCAGGCTAAGGCATGGATCTAAGTGCAGGGGTTTTAATAAAGAAACAAGTATACAAACGAAAGATACATAGAGAACATAGAGAACAAGGAACAAAAGCTAACAGAAAACAAGGGACCATCACATTCAACAGCTGACAGAGAGCAAATGAAACACAAGGGCTATATATACACAGGGGCAAACAAGCTTAACAAAAGTAACGAGGAAACAAGATACACCTGGGGAGACTAATCAACATGAAAAACTACAAAACTACAAACATTGCCAAAGGAACAGGACACATGAATATTCACAGAAACAATAGGAACATAAACATTTCAAAATAAAAGTCCATACAAAACAGGTACAACACCAGGATCGTTACATATATATATATATATATATATAAACACTCGTTATACTGGTTGAAACTCTCTTCACATCCTGATAGCAATCAATAATATAAGTGGACTGAATATTAAAACATGTACATGTATCTTGTGTGAAAGTCTCAGGACCCAAAATGTTTGTCCGATCATTGCATCTGGTCCGAATGCAACGATAGGATGTCCTACCTGCCTGTCAACATATCAACATATTTCCATCCCCTCGCACACCCTGCTCGCGCAGACATCATACGTCATCAGCGCATTCAATGAGGCTATGCAGAGTAGATGTTATGTGCTTTGAGACATGAGGTAATTTAATTTAAACTCTTTTTAATTTTTTTAAACTCTGGTCTCGTGACACTTTGCAGACTCTGCTGTGCACGTTCATCTGTTTTGAAGGAGGCGTGGCTTTGGAGACGCTCTGAAGAGAGGGAGGGATCTCATGCTTTCAAAGCTAACTTGCTATTGTTAGCCTCTCCAAAATTGCCTACCCTACCTTTAAATGGAATCTTTATGTTAAGTTTGAACTGAATTATTTAAAATTTGTGGGAAAGAACAAGAATTAAAAAGAGGATTTTCTATTCACTACAAGCAAAACATAATGTGCAAATCAGCATATAGAGTTTAATGGTTTAACACAGTGGGTTCTAGGTCATAGATTCCCAGAATGCCTTGCTGCGGGACAGCTGCGAGCTGGCTGTTAACACTTGCAGGTTGTGAGTGATTACGACTCTCTTAAGATAGCCAGCCACACACAGCCTTACTGGACAAAGAGCGGCCTATCCACATTTCAGCCTCCGGAGCCTGTGCACTCGCTAACAGAATTAATATCATGTATATGGGCAGAGATCCAGCCTCATCCACCTCCTCCATCCACACGCACAGATCCAGATAAATACTGAGAATTACACTCAGAACAGCAGAGAGACAGTGTTACATACACAAATGTGCCAAAAGTTATCAAAAGATTCATGGCTTTACACATCAAGACCAAGTTTTAACAAAATAAACAAACCTGAAATTGTACTTTCAAGCCATTAAAGGATTATACATGTTTAAAAGTACGTAATAGAATAATCATTGGAATCATTAAACATTAAATATTAAAATATTTTAGGAAGCCTGTATAGGCCTATAGACTGTAATGCATTTTAATGGTATTCAATCCATAAATAATTGTAACTACATAATAACACTCAATATAACACATGGCATTGGTGCTGTAATGCATTTTAGTTTCTAATGGTATAACCATTAGGTAAAACAATTACAAAACAGTTACAATTTCTGTTTTTGAATATACAGCTGATCATTATACCATGTTTTAATAAAGGCATTATCATGATGCTTTAAGAATATTGTAACACTTCACTTAAAGCCTTTATCTATAATGCATTATAATCATAATGTACATCATAATGCATTATATCTTTTCATAAAAAGTTAAAATGCATTATAATATTCACAGATTACTTGTTACATCTTAAATTGGTTGTTTGTCACGTTTGAATGCATTATACTTTCTAAAGGTGTATAAGATAATGTATTACAACTGTGGTTACAATTATTCATGAGACCATACATTGCATTATGAGATGCATTACAAGGTATAATTAATGCATTAAAGTAATTTTATAATGCATTATGGCTTTAAGTAAAGTGTTACCAGAATATCCTTAAAAAAAATATTATTTAAATTGCATACAAATATTCTCTCAGATATATCATACATCTTACATGTGTAATATTATCAAATATTCTACTTTAAAATACATTATATAATATTTTGGAGAATGTTTCAGCTACAACTCAATGTATTAACTTGATTTGAGAGTGAATAAAGGCTTAAATTTTGATCTGTTTATCATACAAAGTGAAAATTAGAATATGCCCGATAAATCCTATGGATTAACTTCACGCTGATTTAATTCTTTTTTTGAGCTTGAAAGTTTTGGACCCCATTAACTTTAATAATATGGACAAACATATCTGAAACACTCTTCTTTTGTGTTTAAAGCAGAAGAAAGGAAGCCATACAACTTCGAAACAACATGAAGGTAAGTAAATGATGACACAATTTAAAAATATATGCATACAAATATATGGTTCATACCTACACACTGCCAAGCATTGGAATAAAATAAAAAAAGCTAATTAAAATTTGTGTTTCAAAACGAGCATGTGTTATAGATTAAGCTCTTCTTCAGATTGTTTCTCTAGTGTATTTCATGGTTTTCAGGTTTACGGGTACTGAAAGTAACTTTCTGTTTAACGACACTGTGTTCCAAGTTTTGAGTGCATGTGTGTGTGTAAGATGAGTAAACCATCTCTGTCCTTCCAGCACAGAACTCCCCCTCTTCACCTCTCCATCCATCTGCCAGGGTCATCGGTGAACAGCTCTTCCAGAGAGCATAGCACAAGAACATGTGAAGCCAGTTAATGAGTATCATCCATTAACCAGCCGCACCATCGCTGTTTGTTTTCACACGAGGGGTGAGAGGAACACGGCGACAGGGCTGTGCACCTCTGTTCAAGAGTGATAAAGATCTCTGCACTGTGAAGACAGGAATGAGGGAAGGAGGAACCCTGGGAAGAATATAAAATAATAACCTTATGTAAATAATAATAATAATAGTAATATCCTTAACCATGGAAAATCATCATTGCGTTTGTCTTATTACTTAAAGTGCCCCTATTATGCTATTTTAACTCTTTCCCCGCCAGCGTTTTTTTTTTTAAGTTGCCAGCCAGCGCCAGCGTTTTTGATCATTTTCACAAAAATGTAATGGCCCCCAGAATATTTTGTTGTATGAATATCTGAGCATGCAATATGTCAAAAGAAAGAACAAACCCTTTGCTTTAAAAAAAAAAAAGTTATATTCTAGCTTCATGCATTCCTTTTTTTATCAACAGTGAATATGGGTAAGTTTCATAAAAAAGAAACATTTTGTGCAAAAAGCTGAGAAAATTACACTTTTGTCAAAGACAAAATCCAGATCAGATTCAGAACGATGATCAAACACAGATGGAGTAGATCGAGTCCATCAACACCCCTAATACTTGCACAGTCCTATAGCTCGTCCTGGGTCAACATTTCATTCTGTAACATTAGATAGTTTTGATTTATATGCTTTTTAATGTTGATGATCGCGTTATTTTACATATGCATCTGCTTACATATGAGATCGCTCGTTTCTGTGTCTTCTTCGCCTGTGTTTTGATCAGGAGATTCTGAACTCATTCAGAAGATGCGTAATAGCGCCCCCTACCGTATAACAGTGAAAACACGGAAACCCGGAAAATTCCGTGTTTGGCGAAGAAGCGTTTTCTCACAAATAACTGAAAATTCTGTGTTTGGCAGGGAAAGAGTTAAAGGTTCCTAATTTTGTTTTGGAGGTCTCCTATAACAGGTTTACATGCATCAGAGGTCAAAAAAATACATATTTTCTCATATACACTGCACATCACCACATTTTTCAATGATTCTCAAACGACTCGTTGGATGAATCAGTCTCTCTAAATCCCTCCTTTCCACGAGCCTACTCTGCTCTGATTGGCCAGATGGCCCAGTCTGTTGTGATTGCTCTACCGCGTACAGCATGTGTCATTACCATAACTGAACTTCAGCTCTGGAGGCTTCCTAAAGCTCAGAGATTGTGCACACTGTAAAGACAGTAACGATGACATTGATTTTACCATATCAATCCGAGCGCGAGTCTGCTTGGTGAAACATTGGAAGAACTGGTTATTAAATCCGAACCTCCATCGCAAGGATGACTTGAGCAGGACGTTTCTCAGTGATACGCTACTCATTTTGAGGTACATTATGAGATGTTGCAACTGTAATTCCTCACTATCAGTATTAACAACAGTATGTTCATCAACAAACTCATGTGTATACAGTAGGGAGAACAAGTATTTGATACACTGCCGATTTTGCAGGTTTGCCCACTTACAAAGCATGTAGAGGTCTGTAATTTTTATCATAGGTACTCTTCAACTGTGAATGACGGAATCTAAAACAAAAATCAAGAAAATCACATTGTATGATTTTTAAGTAATTAATTTGCATTTTATTGCATGACATAAGTATTTGATACATCAGAAAAGCAGAACTTAATATTTGGTACAGAAACTTTTGTTTGCAATTACAGAGATCATACGTTTCCTGTAGTTCTTGACCAGGTTTGCACACACTGCAGCAGGGATTTTGGCCCACTCCTCCATACAGACCTTCTCCAGATCCTTCAGGTTTCGGGGCTGTCGCTGGGCAATACGGACTTTCAGCTCCCTCCAAAGATTTTCTATTGGGTTCAGGTCTGGAGACTGGCTAGGCCACTCCAGGACCTTGAGATGCTTCTTACGGAGCCACTCCTTAGTTGCCCTGGCTGTGTGTTTTGGGTCGTTGTCATGCTGGAAGACCCAGCCACGACCCATCTTCAGTGCTCTTACTGAGGGAAGGAGGTTGTTGGCCAAGATCTCGCGATACATGGCCCCATCCATCCTCCCCTCAATACGGTGCAGTCATCCTGTCCCCTTTGCAGAAAAGCATCCCCAAAGAATGATGTTTCCACCTCCATGCTTCACGGTTGGGATGGTGTTCTTGGAGTTGTACTCATCCTTCTTCTTCCTCCAAACACGGCGAGTGAAGTTTAGATCAAAAAGTCTCATCAGACCACATGACCTTCTCCCATTCCTCCTCTGGATCATACAGATGGTCATTGGCAAACTTCAGATGGGCCTGGACATGCGCTGGCTTGAGCAGGGGGACCTTGCGTGCGCTGCAGGATTTTAATCCATGACAGCGTAGTGTGTTACTAATGGTTTTCTTTGAGACTGTGGTCTCAGCTCTCTTCAGGTCATTGACCAGGTCCTGCCGTGTAGTTCTGGGCTGATCCCTCACCTTCCTCATGATCATTGATGCCCCACGAGGTGAGATCTTGCATGGTGCCCCAGACCGAGGGAGATTGACCATCATCTTGAACTTCTTCCATTTTCTAATAATTGCGCCAACAGTTGTTGCCTTCTCACCAAGCTGCTTGCCTATTGTCCTGTAGCCCATCCCAGCCTTGTGCAGATCTACAATTTTATCCCTGATGTCCTTACACAGCTCTCTGGTCTTGGCCATTGTGGAGAAGTTGGAGTCTGTTTGATTGAGTGTGTGGACAGGTGTCTTTTATACAGGCAACGAGTTCAAACAGGTGCAGTTAAGACAGGTAATGAGTGGAGAACAGGAGGGCTTCTTAAAGAAAAACTAACAGGTCTGTGAGAGTCGGAATTCTTACTGGTTGGTAGGTGATCAAATACTTATGTCATGCAATAAAATGCAAATTAATTATTTAAAAATCACACAATGTGATTTTTTGGATTTTGTTTTAGATTCCATCTCTCACAGTTGAAGTGTACCCATGATAATTACAGACCTCTACATGCTTTGTAAGTAGGAAAACCTGCAAAATCGGCAGTGTATCAAATACTTGTTCTCCCCACTGTATTTCTAATTTATTGCGGTGCACATGCAGGAACTGTATCAATAACAGCGCATACGTTAGCCCAGCACTAACGTTAATGACTGATGTAACATTAAAGTTTGTAAAACAAATCTTGTTCAATCCTTTATCTTTACTCAAAGTAGTAAGAACGACATACAATCTGCATTAATAAACACAGTTTTAGGTAATAGTGCCCCGCAGCTGATTAGCAGAAGTATTTCAGTAAGACAGTAATAACGTGAGTTAGCCAGAGACTTACACAATATAAAACACAAAACTACGTATTTTGAACACCCGGTAGAAAATATATACATCAATAATTAATCATACTTACAGGTTGTAATTCTGAGGAGCAAGCTGGTCCAAATAAAGTGGGTACTGACCCATCTTTCCAGAGCAAGCGTTTTGCGAATCCAACTTGCGAATGAAAGTTGTTCACGGGAGGACGACGTTGCATTATGCAAATGTGTTAGCTAGTGACGTGCAGGAGTAACTGATTGGGATTTGAATCCTGACGTCTCGTTTAGGCGGTTCAGAGTCGATTCTTTCTTTTGGGAGATAATCAGTTTATTTATCGTGCACTTTTGACTTTACAACTTTGTAGAATGTTTACACTCAATGACAGCTATATTACACACTGCATGAAAGGGAATATTCAAAAAACCATAATAGGGGCACTTTAATGTCTGGACTGTGAAAAAAAAAACTTTTATTTTCCAATAATCTTTGTTCTCCAGTGATCTTAGTTTATATGACAGCAAAAGACAGGGATGGTTTGGGAAATCCTCCAGTTTGTACACATGTTTTTATTCCAACAATAATTTTGTGAAATTTAAATCTCAGAGATTGACTTGGACGGCGGAGATGATGGAAGATTGAAAGCAAAGAAGGAGAATGATTTTGCAACTTCACCGAATGCAAATGATTTTTCCTGGAACTCATTGATTCCAAACCTTTCAACGGCTTTACCGGATTCTTCCCTTATCTGCATCTGAGAGTTGCCAAGATTTTGTGTTGTGCAAGTGTGTGCTCACAGGGAACGGCAGAGGAATCGTGTTAAAGGGATAGTTGACCCAAAAATGAAAATTCTGTCATCATTTACTCACCCTTATGTTTTTCCACACAAAAGAAGATATTTTGAAAAACGTTGGTAAACAGTTGACGGTAGCCATTGACTTCCATAGTATTTTTTCCTTATATGGAAGTCAATAGCTATCATCAACTGTTTGATTACCAACATTTTTCAAAATATCTTCTTTTGTGTTCAACAGAAGAAAGAAACTCATATGGGTTTGGAACAACATAAGGGTGAGTAAATGATGAGAGAATTTTCATTTTTGGGTGAACTATCCCTTTAAGTTAAAACATTATTCACCACAACTGGTGCAGATTTTTTTCCCCACACAAACCTGTCAGTGTGATTAAAGTGTGATGTGGTTGGACGCAATGTGGTCAGGACAAGAGTGTCTGAAGTGCATGTAAGACTGTTTTGCTCACAGAAAAGAAAAGGCCTCAAGGAGAGAGAGACAGAGAGAGACAGAGAAAGAGCGAGAGGCCTCTTCCTCTCTCAGGAAAAGCACACACCTGACCACAATTATGTCTTTGAAGCCTCTCTGTGACCTTTACCCCCTCACCCTGGACCCGGAGCGCAGCGCTTTCAGTGTGTAACTCGATGGAGGAGCGTGCAGCGATTACACACACATCCCTGATTCTAATCACAGTTATATATCTTTTAGAGTTACATATTACAGATCCATACATTCACACACACACACACATTCTAGCAGCTAGCAACAGGAACTAGAAGCGGCCAAACATGCCTCAACTCATCATATCACTGACAAGCCCAGTTTGTCCCTATAGACTTACCATAGCTGCCTTTCCAACAGCATAATTCAATTCATCGTATTCATGGCCAACACATAACCTTAGAATGCTAAAGCACATCCTGAGTCTGTGCTTTATGCTCCAGAGCGGAGCAGAAGGGAGGAGAGGAGACGGGACAGGACGAGACAGGGGAGGAAAGGGGCATTAACATGTCCTCAAACCTTAGAGAATGATCTTGTCTCTCATATCTTCTCATGTCCGCTCATCTTGTCTTGTCTCTCCTATCCGCTCTTTGTGAGTGTAGCTGTGTATGACTGTTGAGTGCAGTGGTGTGTGTGAGTGTGTGTTGCTCTTTGCAACAGATGTTGCTCTTTTGTTAAAATAATTTGGTGGGAATTTTCATGAGCTGCACAAGGCCACAGCTGGGATACAGGTGGAGACATGAAAAGAGAGAGAGGTTGATCAGAACACTGCCCCCTAGAGACGGACATAAGAAATGATGAAGAAAATTATAGAGACAGTACAGAGATTAGAAAATGAAGCTTCAACCGCCACACAGTAAACATTTTCCACAAAAAAAACTTTCCACAAAAAATTTATTTAATTTAAAAATAAATTCCTGTGCTTCATTTCATTATTGTTTTCATTACCAACTTTGCTTTCTATGGTAATTATGCAAATGTTAAAATAAAGTGAACAGAGAATGCTATACTTTTATAAAGGATCTTATAAGGGATATTGTTTTTTTTTTTTTGTTTGTTTTTTTCTCACTTCCTCACTTTACAGCATTTTTACACAAGTGCCTAAAGCTTTTCACAGTACTGTAGCTTTGCAGGTCGGTTTCTTCAAGTGTTTTGGAGACGTTGCCACAGTTCTTCTGGATTTAGTCTGTCTCAGTTTTTTCAGTTTCTTCATGTAATCACAGACAGACTCGATGATGGTGAGATCAGATCTCCGGGTGGATCATACCGGCTGTCGTCACACTCCTTGTGCATACAAAAATCTCACAGGATTATTACAATTAATGGCAAAAGGAATGTTTGGGAATGTAAACTGATATTTCCTACTGACACAATACAGCAAAAGATATAAATAACTGGCTTAAAACCATTTTTTTGGGTGAAAATACTAATGTGCCTAAGACTTTTGCACAGTACTATATATACTGTACTATACTGTTCAAAAGTTTGTGAAGTCAGTAAGATTTCTTAATTATTCATTTTATTTAGCAAGAATGCATTAAATTGATCAAAAGTGACATTAAAGACTTTTACATTATTAAATGTAAAAATGTAAATATATATATATCAAAGAATCCTGAAAAAACAATGTTTCTGGATTAATGATGCTGAAAACTCAGCTTTGCATCACAGCAACAAACTGCATTTTAAGATACACTGTAAAAAATGGTTGTTTAAACTTAAAAAAGTACGTGTTCGTGCTGCCTTAAAATTTTAAGTTTAGTCAACTTGAAATGTGAAGTTGTACTAAGTGACAACTTGGATATTTGAGTTGACTAAACTTAAAATTTTAAGGCAGCATGAACACATATTTTTTTTAAGTTGAAACAACTTTTTTTTTTAAAGTGTACATGCAACTTGAAAACAGTTTAATATATAATATATTTCACAATTTACTGTAGTTATGATCAAATAAATACAGCCTTGGTGAACAGGTAAGATACTTCTTTCAATAACATTAAAAAAGAAACTTACTGACCCCAAACTTTTGAATGCCAATTTTGTATATTGTATAAACAATTTCCTCCATACTTTATGGATTTAATCTTACATATGTAAAGATGTATTTCTGCACTAGTGTTTGCATTTACTTTTGTTAAATGTCCCATTCTGATTTGTTTTACCATTTATCATGGTCATTTAGGATAATAAACAGGTTTTACATATTTAGAAATCAAACACAGCAGTTGTCAAGCTGAAAATACAAATTAAGAGTGTTAACGTGTTAACTTTGACAGTCCTAAATGGCATATATCACAAAAATGCTTTTTTGCTTCCAGATGGTCCAGTCACAGCATCTACCTGGCCCATGTTAACCAGCCAAACTCTGAGCTCTTGCTGTGCCCTACAGGCGGTGACCTCTGACCTCAGCCCTGTACCTGTGCGAGACCTGAATTCACCAGTATGAACTCCAGACTGCGCACATTGCTGTCAGATGCAGCACAGATCTACAGCTCTCCCACACATGTTTGAGTTTGGATCAGACTGTTGGCTTTTATTCCTCCCTCCGCTGTTGGAGAAAGAGTGGAGGGAGGGGAAAAATAACGTAAAAGAAAGACACACTGAGCGGCAATTACCTCAGCTCTTGGCTGGAGTTCTAATTAAAACCAAACTTGTTTCCCTCCGTGAACAAACATGACAGGCGCTGAGGCTGAGAAGCTTTTTTCAGTCCTGCCAAGATGTAAAGTGAGTGCAGGTGCCTCAGGAATGTCAATGACTAGTGAGGGGCCGCGACAGAAGTGACCTTTCTCTTTCCTTCATTGTGTTTCTATCACTTGTTATCTCACTTTTCACCTACGTACATTTCAAGCCAATGTATGTCTATGTGTTAGTTTATAAGGTTTGTGTGTGTGTTTTCTGTGCTTCAGGGTAAATTTTCATTAGTAAGTTCCATGGTACAAAGTAGCATCACATGAGGTATCTCATATAAAACTGTACTACATCTCAACAGCTATATAACTTTTACTCCCTATTTTTCACAGTGAGCTGCCTATCTAGACAATATTTTAAGACATCATAGTCATGCTCTCACCATAAAGCCTCTTCCAAAAGGTAGACAGCAACATTATGCTGTTTTCTAACAAACTTTTTTTAAATTATATTTAATTTAACACAAAAATAGTATCAACAAACAATAGTTTAATCTAATTAAAATTAAATATTTTACCTAATATAGAGTGCTGCTGTGATGACATATTTTTGTAAGCCAACCCTGATGTTCGCATCACCGTGGTTCCCCCAATAGGATTTTTCCATTGGCTTTTGGATTATTGACCAACAAACGTTTATGACTCTTACACGTGTTAATCTTTTTAATGATGGCTTTTAACTTTGAAGCCTATAATGGCTATAAATAAAAAGCTAGAGGTAAGCTATAAACTAACTACACCTCAGTCACATGACTTCAATGTTATCATCGCTAAGCTTCCAAAAACTCTTTCAGTCTTTATTTAAAAACATTTTCCCTGTAATTTTGATTTTAAATAGTTTGCAAGAACACAATTATAAACACACTTGTTAGTAACCGCCTTTTTCAAGACAAAAGCTTTAAAAATCAGGTTGTATTAAGTCCCTTTTAGACAAGTAATTTCACTCGGCAGCCATCTTTGAAACAACTTTCAGGCATGCAAGTGAAGCTCCTATCTCTTTGAATGGGGAAACATTAAATTCACCAAAACTGTTCGCCAAGCTTACGATTAAATTTCATTTTTTATAATATTGGGTTACACTATATTTTGATGGTCCACTTTAGACATTCTACTAACTATAAGTAACTTTGCAACTACATGTCAACTAACTCTCATTAATTTGCAATTAAATGTCAACTAAATCTGATTAGAGTATTAGTAGACTGTTAGGTTAGGATTAAGCTTGGTTTATACTCGCCGCGTCCGCACGAGCGCGAAGGTGCCATCGCGGAGTGGGCGGTAGTTTTCACGTGGCGGTGTGCAGCGCATTTTTTGTAACTTTCCACGCGGCTCCGCATCCGAAGATGCACAAGTTCGAGGCGAATCTAGCCGAGCATGACGTCTCATCACACTGGCACCCAGTTTGCACGTCTAAATTAGTTGCTTATAGTTACAAAATGAGCCTACAAAAGCAGAAATAAGCCCTTTTATTGAAAATAAAGATCCATATTTAATAAAAAAAAATGTTCACGAAACTAAATGAAAATGTTTAGTGAAATTAGGAAATATTTAATGAGATCATTAATTTAGTTGTATACATGTATATATACATTTTGTTCTAATGTCACAAGTAATAATATCAAGGTTTACTGAGTTTTACACGATTCTTTTGTAGTGTGGTTTTTGGTGACGTATACTAAAATAAAAATCGTCACCTGTGTACATTACTTCTCACCGCTGTTTCCTGATGGTTTATAGAACAATTACTCCGAGTCGCCCTCTGTAGTTTCAAAGAAAAGTACAACAGCGAGCGCATCAAGAATAAATGCCTCGTCCGTTTGGGGAGGAGGTGTAAACAAGGCTTTACAGTGGGGAGAACAAGTATTTGATACACTGCCGATTTTGCAGGTTTGCCCAGTTACAAAGCATGTAGAAGTCTGTAATTTTTATCATAGGTACTCTTCAACTGTGAGAACTGTTATTTTTTCTTTAAGAAGCCCTCCTGTTCTCCACTCATTACCTGTCTTAACTGCACCTGTTTGAACTCGTTACCTGTATAAAAGACACCTGTCCACACACTCAATCAAACAGACTCCAACCTCTCCACAATGGCCAAGACCAGAGTGCTGTGTAAGGACATCAGGGATAAAATTGTAGACCTGCACAAGGCTGGGATGGGCTACAGGACAATAGGCAAGCAGCTTGGTGAGAAGGCAACAACTGTTGGCGCAATTATTAGAAAATAGAAGAAGTTCAAGATGACGGTCAAGCTCCTTCGGTCTGGGGCACCATGCAATAGCTCACCTCGTGGGGCATCAATGATCATGAAGGTGAGGGATCAGCCCAGAACTACACGGCAGGACCTGGTCAATGACCTGAAGAGAGCTGGGACCACAGTCTCAAAGAAAACCATTAGTAACACACTACGCTGTCATGGATCAAAATCCTGCAGCGCACACAAGGTCCCCCTGCTCAAGCCAGCACATGTCCAGGCCCGTCTGAAGTTTGCCAATGACCATCTGGATGATCCAGAGGAGGAATGGGAGAAGGTCATGTGGTCTGATGAGACAAAAATAGAGCTTTTTGGTCTAAACTCCACTCGCCGTGTTTGGAGGAAGAAGAAGGATGAGTACAACCCCAAGAACACCATCCCAACCGTGAAGCATGGAGGTGGAAACATCATTCTTTGGGGATGCTTTTCTGCAAAGGGGACAGGACGACTGCACCATATTGAGGGGAGGATGGATGGGGCCATGTATCGTGAGACCTTGGCCAACAACCTCCTTCCCTCAGTAAGAGCATTAAAGATGGGTCGTGGCTGAGTCTTCCAGCATGACAATGACCCGGAGCACACAGCCAGGGCAGCTAAGGAGTGGCTCCGTGAGAAGCATCTCAAGGTCCTGGAGTGGCCTAGCCAGTCTCCAGACCTGAACCCAATAGAAAATCTTCGGAGGGAGCTGAAAGTCCGTATTGCCCAGCGACAGCCCCGAAACCTGAAGGATCTGGAGAAGGTCTGTATGGAGGAGTGGGCCAAAATCCCTGCTGCAGTGTGTGCAAACCTGGTCAAGAACTACAGGAAATGTATGATCTCTGTAATTGCAAACAAAGGTTTCTGTACCAAATATTAAGTTCTGCTTTTCTGATGTATCAAATACTTATGTCATGCAATAAAATGCAAATTAATTACTTAAAAATCATACAATGTGATTTTCTGGATTTTTGTTTTAGATTCCGTCTCTCACAGTTGAAGAGTACCTATGATAAAAATTACAGACTTCTACATGCTTTGTAAGTGGGCAAACCTGCAAAATCGGCAGTGTATCAAATACTTGTTCTCCCCACTGTAGGTGTTTGGGTTCGGGTTAGTGGAATAAATTGACATGCAATTGCAAAGTTACATATAGTCAGTAGAATTTCTGTTGGGGAGCATCAAAATAAAGTGTTAGCAGATATTAAGCAGACAGTCTTCTAATACTCTGATAAGAGCTATAGTTGACATTTAGTTGCAAATCAATGAGAGTTAGTTGACATGTAGTTGCAAAGTTACTTATAGATAGTAGAATGTCTAAAGTGGACCATCAAAATATAGTGTTACCGAATATTGTTTTGTTAGCTTAGCAACATGCTATCAAGTCTCTCATGTGCTTAAAATCTGTGTGGAACAGAAGTTGCAATCGAATTTACTTCAGTACTGACCCTGATAGCACGCGTACATCACAGAGACGTCTATTTTGATGTCTGCATTTACATCTGTAAGATGTATTAATTTAAAGTGTTTGCTCATCTAAAATATGTCTCTAAGACGTTTCCTGTCAGATGTCAAATAGACATTTAGAAAATGTCTTTAAGATGTTTATGATTTAGAATGTATGTAAAACTGTTTTTTTAAGACATTTATCAGATGTTTATACACAGTAGATGAATATCAATATCATCATAACAACAGATGTTTTCCAGATTACGTCTTTAGCAGACATCTTACCTGTGCTATCTGGGGAGGTGTATTTCTGAGTGAAACAGAATATTGAATGAGAAAAAAATAAAGGGTGGTGCTTTATTTAAACACACCTCTTCACCATCTCTAGCTCACTGCAGACTGATCACCATTCCAGAGGGGAAGCAAGTTTTCATATTTTCACTAAAGATTCTGAAGACATTTTTCTGTGGATTAATGTGCACTGATTAATTGTTCACCACATGACTAGTAATGTGTGATAAAATAAATAGGGTCAGTTTTGATTTCATGCAGACTTTAATGTCACCAGCTTCATCAGAGATGCTGCCTATGTAGACAAAGACAAGGAAGCTCACTAGATTTTGTAACAGCAGGGCTGTATGCATCCCCACACATGTACATAAAACATTGCTTCCAGATTCAGGGTATAAAAGTGAGAATAAACCCCATGTTAGTGTGGTTAGTCTGGTGTGTGTGGCAGGGGTGGCAGTGAGCTGGAACAGATGCTGGTTCAGTCCTTCATGCCTTCATGAATCCTTCTTGGTCTTCTTTCTGTGAAACAGGAGATGTTATGTTCTTTTGCATACAATGAAAGTAAAATGTGACCATAGCTATCGAGCAAATATATGGTTTCATAGAATATACTGTATATAAGTTGTATGTACCACTTTTATTGTGTTTTTGTGCTTTTTTTGACCACCACCATTCACTTTCATTGCATGGAAAAGAGCAACACGAACACTATGCTTTTTAATGGAAATAGAAAGTCATATGGTGTTGGAACTTGGAACCACACAAAAGTAAATGAAGACAGTATTTTTATTTTTCTGTGAACTAGTATACAGTACGTATTAACACACCTGACATGAACAGCTTGTGGTTTGGAACGTCTGTGATTTTGTACTTGTGCTCACGGATTTAACTTACTGTGAAACACAACACATTCAATAAATGCCCAACCACAGACATATGACCATATGAGATTATTGGAGGAAAGAACAGAACAACTTAGAGAAAGAGTTAAAGACATATGCAGAGCGACAGAGACAGAGTGAGTCTGGTTTTTAAATGAGTCTGGTTTCGTGGTTTTAAAATGTGATTAACCTTCGAAAAATGAACAATTTTATTAAAAATGACAGTGAACTGAAGTTCACTTTTAACAGAAAAAAAAATACAAAACAGATTAAGGAAAAATAAGGGGAACACAGAGAGCCAGCACTGAAGAACTCTTTCCACTGGACATAAGCCTTGGAGCCAACATGAGACAGCAGCAAAAAATTAAATAAATGATGCACAAGAGCATTTTCAGGCCTTACTGGAATGGCAAAAAGGAAAAGACTAAAAAAATGAAAGAATAAAATGAAAGAATAAAAAAAAAAGATACGTAATAGAAAAACAATTGTGGATAAGTGAAAACAACTGGAGAGGAACAAGTCTTATTCATGCAACTCTTACAAAAAATACTGTGATGGTATCAATGTACACTCACAGGCCACTTTATTAGGTAGGGGAGAGCGGGGCACAACCTAGCGCTTTTTGACTTTCTCAGTATATGTAAATCCACTTGCGGTTCAGAGTATTTCTTAATTAATTTTACACGTCTAGTACAATTATGTGGTTTTGTTTCATTAATACAGTGTATACTTTTTTCTTGATTTAACCCGAAAGAATGGAAGTGAAATGTGACAACATGCCCCATAACATGTGAGGGGCACATTGTAACATGACCATATGACAGCTTAAAATGTTATCTGATCTAATCAAAAAAATATCCAAGACAAACTAAAATATTTTGTCAATAAAATACAATTATTAACTTTTTCAAATAAAATAATGGCATTTTTTTAATAATTAAAAATAATCACATTTTTGAGTTTGACAACAAACACAGCAAAACACAGCTATACAGCATAGTTCAAAACATAATAATAATGAACAATTTCTGAATATTGACTCTCAGTCTTCATTCACCTTTTTCTCATGGTTCCTCAACAGAATTCATAAAAGTATAGATTAGAATAGCATAGTTTTAATAGGGGCACATTGTAATACAGTGTTACAACATGCCCCACCTGCGCAACTGGGATTTAAACCCAGCTTGTGTCTTCTGCTGGTTAGATCAGCATTAAAGAACTATCTCTATAAGATTATAATAATATCAGATTTGTCTCCTTTTAAATAAACACAAAAAACAGAGATGAAAAATTATCTTAAGTAGGAAATTTACTTTTGCTATGGTTAAATAAATGTTCCAAAGATTTTTTAATTTTGGCGCAATTTTTTCTCTATATAGTGTTGATATAGCAATGAGTAAATACACTAAGTTTCGTCATGCTGGCATGTGTGGAAAGTTTTAAACCATTTGTGGTTTAAAACTTTGTTACAACTGTGTTACAACTAACCCCGCGTTAGGTTGTGCCCCGCACACCCCTACACCTGTTCAACTGCTCGTTAACACAAACATCTAATCAGCCAATCATATGGCAGCACTTCATTTGCATTAGGCATGTAGGCAGCGTCTCAATCAGCTCCCTAGTTCAGTAGTCAGTGAACTGATCAGGGAGTCAGCCATTTTAAGGCCTGTCTCAATCACAGAATCCTTCCAGGGCACTGACATGTTCACTCCCTAAAAAGTCCCACAATGCACAATGCATCAATGCTCACTATATTCTCTTAACAACACACGATAGATGTTTTAAAAAATACAAACCATTATTTTATTATATTTCAGCATAAACATTCATCGCTAGACAGGTAATGAGTCATCAGTGTCCCAATGTGTAGTGAACCAGCGTCCTTTACTGTCCTTACCAGTGCTCGAATTCGTGAACACGATATACTGATTCACGAACTCAGGAGCTTGGGAGCTGATTGAGACACACCCATGGTCAAAACAATCTGCTGTTCAAAGTTCAAATTGAGCATCAGAATGGGAAAGAAAAGTGATTGTTGTTGAAGTGGTTGTTGGTGCCAGATGGCAGGGCCGTCCTCACACGCTTGAGGTTGCGATCGCATACAGACTCGCGTTCAAGCTGATAGAAAAGCAACAGAACTCAAATAACCACTCGTTACAACCGAGGTCTGCAGAAAAGCATCTCTGAATGCACAACACTTCAAACCTTGAAGCAGATGGGCTACAGCAGCAGAAGACACACCAGTGACACTCCTGTCAGCTGAGAACAGGAAACTGAGGCTACGATTCACACAGGCTCACCAAAGATTGGACAATAGAGATTGAAAAAATGTTGCCTGGTCGGATGAGTCTGGATTTCTGCTTCGACATTCAGATGGTAGGGTCAGAATTTGGCGTGAACAACATGAAAGCATGGATCCATCCTGCCTTGTATCAGCGGTTCAGGCTGCTGGTGATGTAATGGTGTGTGGGATATTTTCTTGGTACACTTTGGGCCCCTTAGTACCAATTGAGCATCATTTAAACACCACAGCCTACCATGTCTATCACTTTATGACCACAGTGTACCTATCTTCTGATGGTTACTTCCAGCAGGATAATGTGCCATGTCACAAAGCTCAAATCATCTCAAACTGGTTTTGAACATGACAATGAGTTCACTATAATCAAATGGCCTCCACAGTCAACTGATCTCAATCCAATAGAGCAGCTTTGGTATGTGCTGGAACGGGAGATTCTCATGATGAATGTGCAGCCGAAAAATCAAATGCATAAAAAACATGAAACGTTAGGACAGATAATTATGTATGTATGATTGAAGACTAAAATAGCATTGTCGGTATTCACTAAATAGAAACAGTAATAACACAAGGAAAAGAGTTACCCAATCCAATGACTCAACTGACCTAATACACAGAATTTTGAGGCCACTGCTGAGAACGGGCCACCTCAAATGGCACAGGGATCTTTGGTTCAGCTAAAGAACATGCCTTCATAGAGAAACTAGTGCAATTCCACACCAGCACCTGCAACGACACTCCAGCTTTTCCAGATCAGAAACCAGCTGAAAGAAGCAATAAGAACTTGGTCCCAGAACAAAGGCACTGAAAAGAAACTTGGCTGAGCTAAAACATAAATTAAATACAGAACTGTGACAGATGAATGGATGAGGAGAGAGCATGTAGGTCTGAAAGTAGAGTTACATCAAAGGGACTAGTGATTTACTCTAGAACATTTACTAATGTTTTGGTCTATTGGGCTCATGGACTTGAGTTGAGTTTGAGTGGGCATCTAGTGATGGATGAGGGTGTGTGTGTGTGAGAGAGAGATGGTATATTTTCCAAGTAATACATGTTGGTTTGTGTATGTTTGTCTTAGTGGTTTGTCGTGTGGTATGTCTACCATCTCTTATGGCCTCTCTGGAATGGTGTCTGGGTTTGTGTTGTATAACCCATGCCATTCCTTGAATGTTTTGGAGGTAAGCCAGGCTTCTCACTACAGTTATCACCTTCATCATATCCACAATATTCTGCATGGCTGCACACGTGACTCTGGTATAAGATAGATGGGTCATTCCTGTTATGCAGTAACATTAAACATTAACATAAATTTTTTTTTTTTTTTCTTTTTTTTTTTTTTGCTGTATTCCAATAAGGTAGTATTCCTATAAAAGAGAAAATCAGACATTCAGATATATTCTCTGCCGTGTGAAAAAGTGTGCTTCATTGTATTTAATGTGCACTTGTAGTGTTATTGAAAAGTATATATGTAAGAAAATATACTTATAATATTATAATATAATATTCATGAAATAAAAGGCCACTTGTATGTTTTTATAGAGAATGCACTTTCATGAATGTTTTTCTTAAAAATATTAATAATATTGTAATAATATTAAAGGTGTAGTGTATAGTATTTATGAAGATCTATTGACAGAAATGCAATATACTTGTAACGTGTGAGCAGGGATGAAGCGGAGTGAGAATCCAAATGCAGCATGATCGATTTAATAACAAACAACATCAACAGTATATCCAAGATCCAAAACCAGGCAGGAGCGCAACGACAGGAACACACATACAGGAGCAACGACCAACAAACAACAACTGAAGCACTGGGGTATATATCCACAAAGGGAAACAAGGTTAACAAGATAACAAGGGGGTGTGGTAAATGGGAAACACCTGGGAAGACTAATCAACATGAAAAACTACAAAGAACTACAAAACATAGCACAAGACAGGAAATAACAAAAGAGTCCACAAACACACAGGGAATTTATGACAATACTATACATAACTATGTTTTCAGTGGTGTATAAAGACCTTACATAATGAACCGTTATGTTTTTATTACCTTAGAATGAGCCATTTCTATCTCCATACACCGCGGGTCCCCTTACAGTGAAATTGCCATTTTGCACCGCCATGTTTCTACAGTAGCCTTAAGTGGACAAACTTCTCTACAGAGCACTAGCTACTCCCTGTTCTCTCAGACGATGACATTTTTGCTAAAATTTACACAGTGCACCTTTAAATTAAAAGTTTTACTGTTTACTTTAATGTTTTAATTATGTTTTGATAATATTTTGTCATGCTTTGAAGTAGCTACACTATTTTGATGTGTTGACTAACACACTAAAGCAACAGACGTAATTATGAAATTACATTTAAAATGTACTTAAGTCCTACTTAAGTGGTTAAAAAAAAACTAACACATTTTCATTTAATTTCAATTAACATGTCCAAAAACATTACATTCAGTTCACACTTCTTTTAAAGTATTCTCTTTTTAAAATAATGCTAAAGTGTACTTCTTTTTCACAAGGGTGGCTCGGACACTTTAACGTTATTAATTATATCTTGATTATTTACACAATGACAAGAAAATGAACGATGAATTTAGCAATTGCTCATGAGTGACTGAGAGTTAGATAATTAGTTCATCTGAATTTTAAAGTGCCCCAATTATGCTATTTTAAAGTTTCCTAATTTAGTTTTGGAGTCTCCAACAACAGGTTTACATGCATCAAAGGTCAAAAAACAGTTTCATTTTCTCATAATATACATTGCACATCACCACAATGTTCACTGATTCTCAAACGACTCGATGGATGAATCAGTCTCTCTAAATCCTTTCCACGAGCCTACTCTGCTCTGATTGGTCAGATGGCCCAGTCTGTTGTGATTGGTCTACCGTGTACAGCGTGTATTTCAGAAACAAACGCACATTACCATAACTACTTAAGCTCCGTCAGGAGGCTTCCTGTAAAGACAGTAACGATGACGTCAATTTTACATCAATCTCAGCGCGAGTCCGAATCAACGATGAAACGGAAGAACTAGTTATTCAACCCGAACCTTGAGCAGGACTTTTCTCAGTGATGCTACTCAGTTTGAGGTACATTATGAGATGTTTCAACTGTAATTCCGCACCGTCAGCATTAAAAAGTGTACGTCCATCAACAAACCCGCGCGCGTGTGTGTGTGTGTGTGTTTCTAATTTATTGCGGTGCACATGCGGAAACTGTATCAATAACAGTGCATACGTTAGTTCATTAACGTGAATGACTGATGAACATTAAAGTTTGCAAAACAAATCTTGCTCCATCCTTTATCTTTACTCAAAGTAGTAAGAACGACAGACAACCTGCATTAATAGACACAGTTTTAGGTAATATTGCAGCCCACAGTATGATTTACAGTAGTATTTCAGTAAGACAGTATTAACGTGAGTTAGCCGGTTAGCCAGATACCTACACAATATGAAACACAGTAAACACATTGTAGAGCACAGCGTCTATCCAGTATCCACTGCAGTGTTTGAGGTGGTTCAAGTTTTTTTCCTGGTGTCTGCACACGCAATAAGTGGATGGGCAATATGCTAATGTTTCGTCTTGACGTCACAACGAAACGGCTTGCAATTCGTTTGAAAAACGATTCGTTTAATTGACTCAGAGTCGACTCTTACTTTTGAGAGACAATAACTTTATATACAGTTCACTTTCAGATTTAAAACTTTGCAGGATGTTTTCATTCTCTTAGAACTATGTTACAGACTACATGAAAGGTAATTTTCAAAAATCCATAATAGGGGCACTTTAAATAAAGTCAATTTTGATGTTTTTAGCAATCCTTTGAATATTTTTTTATATCAAATAAGATGCTGTTTTTTGTAAGTGAGATTAATGTCACAAAACATCACAGAATTTCTCAAGCTAATACTTACTGATGTCTGTGTTGTTGTTTTCCTGCTGAAAATGATGTCACTTCCTGGTGGATAATGTCATTAAAGCTGCCTCCACATGCTATCAGAAAATGTCCTACTTCCCACTTCTGAAGTCGTGATTACGAGCTTGTCCCACTAATTAATAATCCATATTTTTTTATTAAATTTTATCCCATGTTAAGGGCATGAAAATGTTGTGCTCTACAGGAAAGACTCAGCTGGTGTGAGCAATACATGACTCACATCCTTCTGTCTGTGTTTGACTGCAGTAAGATGGATGTTCCGGACCTCTCCTGTGCTAAAGGAACACTGGGAATATGGTTTTGGTTGGCAGCACTGCTGTCTGTCAGGTGAGTTATGCTCTGTTTGGTCAAATCTGCAGATTTCTTACGGTAAGAGCAGGTTGATTCTCGCTCCTGAGAACTGGAAGCTGGCTCATGTGCCATGAGGGAAATTTTCCACAGCTCTGCCCCATCCAGAATATACATGCAACACACACTGAACCACCTTTGTCAGAGGCAGCCACCTTCCCTCCCATCTGCATTGCTCTCTCTCCTGTCATGGAGGCCCGAACCAGCATGCTGGCAGGCCTAATCTACAGCACATTTCCCCTCGCTGGGTACCGAATCCCAGCTATGCCTGCAGGCGCCATTTTATACCCATGAAATGCAAAACAATGCAGTAAATAAGCTGTAATAAGATTACACTCATACAACGCCCAGAGAAAGGAAGGAAGAAGAAAGACCTAAGATCTAGGCTGTTTAAGATTATTGTTTAAGATCTGTTCTACTGTCTCTGTAATCCCCTCAGAAAAGATTTTTCCCATGATTCACAGATAGACACACTAATGACAGGTGTTGGGGGAGTCACTAAGATGTTTAAGCCGTTCAACAGACTTAACTTCCTCTATATCATTCTGTAAATATACAATAGAGGCATTTTCTTTGTGAACAAATCAGTGTTTTGAATTTATCTTTTAAGTGAACTTGTTGTTCTTGTTCACATCCGTGTACTGATAAATATTATTAGTTCACTGAAGTTTCTCCCTTTTAAAGTGTATGACCCTTTGTGAAAAAGAAGTGTGGTTAATTGTATTGAATTGTGTGTTGAATTGTATCGAATGTGCAATTTTATCTCAAATATTAAAAGTGTAGGCTACTTTTTAAAAAAATGACACTGACAAATACTATAATATTAATGAATAAAAGGCCACTTAAGTGTACTTAAAGAGAGTGACTATGCTTCTTAACACACTAACGTACACTTTTAAAACGTGCACTTTGTAATAATGTCAAATTAAATGCTTTACATTAAGTACTTTAGGTTTTAAAAGTCTTTTGTCATGCATTAAAGAAGTACACTTAATTTTATGTCTAACTAACATACTAAAGCACATGTAAAGTACTTGATTATAATTAACTGTAGTGTGTGATTTGATGTTACATTTAAAGTCAATATATTTTAAATGTACTAAATTGCAACCTCATCATACAAATTTCAATCAAATTACATTAAAGTATTTTTTGTCACGCCTCTGTTCCCAAAGACTCCTTGGTTTCTGTATGTTCTATAGTTACCGATTGAGTTCACTTGTGTCTTAAGTTCCTCATGTAGTTTGTGTATTTATAGCCCTAATTTTTGGTTTTTCTTTGTCCATTTTCGTCTTTATGTTAGTTGTGCTTACCATTATTTCTGTCTGTTCTAAATCTTTTATTATTAGTATTATTATTATTAATAATAAATTACCACTTACACTACACTACACTAGATCCATGCCCTAACTCTCCCTTGTTTTATCAGCTGGTGACAGTTTTAATTTACCATAAATGTCTGTCAGTATATTTGACTGTAAATTTTAACAATATTTCAAAGATGATATAAGTAATTATGTAATTAATTACAAATAAAGATGCACTATACTTAAGTGAGTAAAAAAAAAACACTAATTTCAAGTATTTGCATTTAATATAAATGTAAACTATAATACATTTTCATTTAATTGTAAATAACATTACATTCAGTTCACACTTTTTTCTTTCTTTTTTACACTTATTCTTTTAAAGTATATTATTTCTATAACAAGTCTGTTGTGACAAACATGGTTTTAAACAAATCAGTTGAGTGAATGATTCATTGACTCACTCATAACATTTCAGCTGTTGCCACCATGGGTATAATGATGAAGCCAGCAAAAAAAGACACTGAATTAATCATTGAACGAATCAGTGAACAAATCTTTTTAGTGAACAAATTCAAAAGTTTGTGGCTATTGATTGACTCCTATAGAGTTGGCGTTAGTATGTTGCTAAGATAACAAGTCAGCACACACAGCAATTTGTCAAAATAGTCCATTGTTAATTACATTGTACTGTTTTTACTGATGTTCTTCTGTACAGTGTTATATTTAAGTGTATATGCATCAACATTTCTCTCAACCCAGTCCACCAGGTTTTAACTGAGCAATGTATGCTATGCTACCTTTTGGAACAGGCTTCACGTCTGTAATGCTTTAAAATGCTGTTTAGGTAGGCAGCTTATTAACTCTTTCACCACCACTGACAGATTTTTCCGGCTTTCCATGTTTTCGTGTTATATGGTTGGGGGAGCTATTATGCATCTTCTGAAAGAGTAGAGAATCTCTGGATCAAAACACAGGAAAAAAGGAGCAGAGACAAGTGATAAAACCATTGCTAATGATTGCTGTAGTCTAGAAAAAAATGCTATTTTGTTCAAAATGTTGCATTTTATGAAACTTACCCACATTCAAGTGTTGATAAAAAAAGAATGCATGAAGCAATTTTTTTTTTTTTTTTTTGTAAACAGAGGCTCTGTTCTTTCTTTTGATATATTGCATGTTCAGATATTCAATAAAATTTTTGTGAAAATTATCAAAAATGTTGGCACTAATAGGGAAAGAGTTAAATATAGACCCTTTTCACATTTCTGGGTTCCTCAGAAGCAAAAGTCGCCATAGTAAAACTTCTATAGCAGTGAATGAGAGACTACATTAAATATATATATATATATATTTTGTGTTCCCATTTGTCTCAAATAGCAAAAGAAAAACTCCACAATATTGTTTTCACAACTTTCAAAATAGGAAAAAAATAGAGAGATTGATAACGGCAGTCAGAAGAGAGAAAAAATTGTCAATTTGACCGTCACTCCCACAGCAGCGGTAACTAGTTTTTTGTAATTTGATGTAAAGGTACTTTAATTATAATACAAAGTATAGTGTTATAAATATGGATTAGCTTACACTTTTATCAGTCCATGCATAATCAGTCGAACCATGCCATTGGTGTTTGTGATATGAGACAGCGGTGCAAACTTCACTCTAGCGGCTGGCGCTAGAAACTGCAGTCTTTAGCTTCTCAGCTCTCACGCCTTCAGTTGAAGTGGTGCCGTGACCCGGATGGCATTCCCTGCGATTTTTGCTCAGCCCACTTCAAGCAGGGCTTGACCTGGTGATAGACGCATGGGAGGCAGGCACTCCCATGCATTTCTATAGACAGATAGGTGTGGCAAACTGGCCAAGTCTGATGTTAGTTGCAAGTTTAGTCTGACCTGAGAAAAGAGAGTCTGATTATTCTGCTGTAAGGACGGAGGGCTTTCCCCCCAACTTTAGGCCTCCTGGTGGTTGGGTAATTACAGCACACCAGAAGTGGCATCGCCATGGTAATGCTGGCAAATCCGGCCAGAGAGGCCGGAGCCACAGGCTCCACTAATCCTGTTTGAGACCATCAGGAGCCATGGCCGCCCCAGCCGGAAGACTTACAATTACCCAGTGGAGAAAGAGAGGGAATGAAGGAATGGGAAAAAGAGGGAGAGTAAGAAACGGGAGGGGATTTATGCACAGTTCTATTCTCTCTCACACAGCTTTTGTTCAAAATAACTTCAGACCTTTCATTGTTCAGCCTGAAACACGGAACTTTCCAAGAAAATACACAACACGACATACACAAATGCTGTTTCCAGCATTTTCAGTAATTGCATCTTCATTTCCCATGAAATGTTTAGTTAATCTACATAAATACAGATATTTGTACTGTTGAAATAAAGTTGATAAAAAAAAAAAATGTCTGGTCCTGTGAGTATTTGGGTTGGGCTGTGATGCATTTGAGTTTTTAAATGACTGTGAAGAATAAATGTGTTTGAGTGAGTGAGGTCCAGTAAGATCCTGCAGTACTACAGCCAACACTACATTATTGAAACTCAAGTGCTCTCTTAGCTCCTTATAAACGGTTCTGGTCTTCTCCCTGAGGTCCTTAATAAAGACAAATTCCTATTATACTACACGCTGTATAAACAAGGCTCTTGTAATGTTCCCATTGCCCTTCACAGTGCGTGTTCTTGCCTCATTTAACCTTGGTAAACCTGAACATTTCTCAGCCATTTTCTATCACACTTCAGTGGTTTGTTTTGGGGCCAAAGGGCCCGACGACTTCCTTGGCCCCTCATGTGCCCTGTCCGTTCTTTTTAACAAGGTTGGACTTATTGAACACAGTTCTGAATGCTACACACACGCACACACTCTAATCCCTCATATTGGGCGTATAAGCTCAGAGAATAGAGCTCAGTGGTAGTCTCTTTCGCAGGTTCGTCCCCTTCATCTGGGCTGCTATCAGGGGTTCCGCCCAGGCCCGGTTCATTCCCAAGTCCCCGATCCAGCTTGCCAATCCAATCAACCCCTCATTAAGATACACAGCGGGGAGGTCAGGAACTGAGCTTACTGCTCATTCACACATATCTACTCATCCACAGGGGTTACAAACTACACACACACACACACACATACTGAACTGCATACTTTCATGTGTTATATGAAAATAAAACACCTGCAAACAATAAAATACACAGAAATGTCTAAAAAAAAAAAAAAAGCCACTAATCTATATGTAGTTCATATTTTATACTAATATATAGTTTGTTTTTTTGTAATAAATTTGGAATATGTTTTTCTCATGATTTTAAATCTATATGTAAGATACTGATATTTAAATGTAAGAAAATTTAAATATGTCCACTAGTCCACTATTTTGTCTTTAGGAGAACTCTAGCATATGACTTGTGGGAATACACTATATTGTCAAAAGTTTTGCAACGCATGTCTTTACATGCACAAGAACTTTAATGACATCCCATTCTTAATCCATAGGGTTTAATATGGAGTTGGCCCACCCTTTGCAGCTATAACAGCTTCAATTCTTCTGGGAAGGCTTTCACAAGGTGTAGGAGTGTGTTTATGGGAATTTTTTACCATTCTTCTAGAAGCGCATTTGTGAGGTCAGGCACTGATGTTGGACAAGAAGGCCTGGCTCGTAGTCTCCACTCTAATTCATCCCAAAGGTGTTCTATCGGGTTGAGGTCAGGACTCTGTGCAGGCCAGTCAAGTTCCTCCACACCAAACTCACTCATCCATGTCTTTATGGACCTTGCTTTGTGCACTGGTGTGCAGTCATTTTGGAACAGGAAGGGGCCATCCCCAAACTGTTCCCACTAAATTGGGAGCATGAAATTGTCCAAAATGTCTTGGTATGCTGAAGCATTAAGAGTTCCTTTCACTGAAACTAAGGGGCCAAGCCCAACCCCTGAAAAACAACCCCACACCATAATCCCCCCTCCACCAAACTTTACACTTGGCACAATGCAGTCAGGCAAGTACCGTTCTCCTGGCAACTGCCAAACCCAGACTCGTCCATTGGATTGCCAGACAGAGAAGCGTGATTGGTCACTCCAGAGAACATGTCTCCACTGCTCTAGAGTCCAGTGGCGGCGTGCTTTACACCACTACATCCGACGCTTTGCATTGAACTTGGTGATGTAAGGCTTGGATGCAGCTGCTCGGCCATGGAAACCCATTCCATGAAGCTCTCTATGCACTGTTCTTGAGCTAATCTGAAGGTCACACGAAGTTTGGAGGTCGGTAGCTATTGACTCTGCAGAAAGTTGGTGACTTGCGCATGTGCTGACCCCGCTCTGTGATTTTATGTGGCCTACCACTTTGTGGCTGAGTTGCTGTTGTTCCCAATTGCTTCCACATTTGTTATAATACCACTAACAGTTGACCGTGGAATATTTAGCAGTGAAGAAATTTCACAAATGGACTTATTGCACAGGTGGCAACCTATAACAGTACCATGCTTGAATTCACTGAGCTCCTGAGAGCGACCCATTCTTTCACAAATGTTTGCAGAAGCGTCTGCATGCCTAGGTGCTTGATTTTATACATCAGTGGCCATGGAAGTGATTGGAACACAATGATTGAATTCAATGATTTGGAGGGGTGTCCCAACACTTTTGGCAATATAGTGTATATATTTGTATATATTTGGTTTTCCTCGTGATTTTATGACCCGACATGTTATTCTCCAAATTGTTATATTTATTATTTATTTTTGTAGACAAATATAATTTTTTATATGTTAACCAAAGATGAGCAACAGTTGAAGGAAAAGCAGTCAACAAATATCCAACATGCATGTAAAATCCCTCAAAAAGGATCCCAGGATGCACTTTATGGCTGAGAAAATGCCCATTATCATAATATAAGATGTTTTGATGTGTTTACCATTAGTCACAGCACAATTCTCATACTTTTTTTTACCATTTGTGGATTAATCTGCAATTTATTTTGTTATGATAACTTCAATATTATTGTATGTGTAAAGAGTATGGTCACACTTTAGTTTAGGGTCCAATTCTCACTATTAACTATGACTTTTGCCTCAATAAACTCCTAATAGCTGCTTATTAATAGTTAGTAAGGTAGTTGTTAAGTTTAGGTATTTTGTAGGATTAGGGATGTAGAATATGGTCACGCAGAATAAGGCATTAATATGTGCATTATAAGTACTAATAAACAGCCAATATCCTAGTAATATGCATGCTAATAAGCAACAAGATAATAGTGAAAATTGGACCCTAACTTAAAGTGTTACCGAGTATGAATAAAGTATGTGTACAAACTTTTCTTTGTTGCTGTATTTATTTCATTTATACTGTCATGTTTATGTTCTGTTTTGAGGACTTTTAAGCTGATATGTATTTCTGTTTCCTTTGGTCCCCCGTGTTTCCTGTGTTTAGTTCCTCTTTCTTTTTTTGCCTTGGTTTCTTATGTCCTAGTTTGTTTCCATAGTTACCAATTATGTTCACCTGTTGCTAGTTTAAGGTGCGTCCTGATTCGTGTACTTCTGCACTATTCTATGCCGATTTGCAGCATAAATAGTGTGAGTAGTGTGTTCACTCACTGAAAATTAAAAAAAAGAAAAAGGAATGTTGGACACTTTATGCACTCAACTGTCGCAGATTGTCGCAGTTACTGGAAGAAGGGCTTCATAATCTGAATTAAAAGTGCTAATTCGCTATGTTATATATTATTTTACCCAGGGTTAAAAGTTTCCATAAGGGGTGCAAAGTAATAAACAGTAAGAGTGAAAACCAGTCTCCTCACACACCTGCATCCACACACACAGTAAGTTTCCAACACACCATTTAATGGGAGAGAGAGTTGTCTCCTCCAAAAACACAAGCTTTCTGACACAAATCTGACACGCCTTTGGAGGGATAACGCAATTCACACCAACAAAACATTCTGACATGCACCGATTTCCATGATGGAATGTCCCCTTTGGGCGGACCAACAGAGTGCTGCAGTGTGGGTCTGGACTATTACAGCATACACATGACCCCACTCTGAGCACACGCAAGAAAATAAACACACAGAGGGGAGGACATGGACATAGAGAGAGAAATGTGTGTGTGTGAGAGACAGACTATAGAAGATGAACTGAACTGAAGAAGAACTGATGGTCAGGAATGAATGGTTTGGTGTGAAGTGGCAGGGCGGAGGCTCGTTGAACAGGAAGGAAGAGGATGGTGAAGCATTACTGCTGGATTAAGGAGTCTAGTGCCTGGGCCGTCAATCTGCCAGTGTAAATATTCTTCACCCATTCCACAGTCCTGTTTCAACCCAAATAGCGTCCAGACACCTCAACACACGATTTACTCACATACATTACTGGGATAATGTAAATGGAAAAGTAAATGGGCAGCATGGGAAACAATCTTTGGAATGTTTCTCTATATTTTATATTCCATCTTTCTCTTCAGTGTCTTCACAACTTTGTATGGATATGAAGACACTTAAAGGTGCTGTATGTAAGTTTTTGACTGTACTAAAGCATAAAAATACCATAATATGTTTGCAGATATTTAGGAAACATGCTGAGTTCACATACTCGTTTCTCTGAAAAACAGCCAGAGAAACAGCCAGAGAAACATCCTGTTGCGTGTCCTCAAACTGGCAATCTGCGTGAGCGAGTCTGAGGAGGAGGGGGTGGGGGAAACAACTCTCTCCAATATTTTGAATTTGGACTGCAGTACCTATTTCAGCCGCTAGCTGTTAATGTTACATACTGCACCTTTAACCCATGTTGCACAGAGATTAAAGGGGCCCTAATATGTTTTTTTACATTTTCAACTTTCTTTAATGTGTAATGTTGCTGTTTGAGCATGAAAAAGGTCTGCAAAGTTACAAAGCACTCCAAAGGAAGTTACTTTCTATATCAGTGTGCACTGTCTGAACTCCCTGAAACGCCTCGATTGTAGTCTTGAGTTTTCTTCTGGACGTTCACAATATCCCTCATTTAAATAATTCCTGCCCAAGGCATATGCAAAAAAAAAGTCGAGGCCTGGTTGAGTTGCGTTAGTAGTGTGTTGAAACTCGTGGTTATGGTAAGGACTGTGACATTTTTAAAGCACGCTCGAAGTGGTTTACTAATCACAACACACTGGTCCAGCTGACCAATCAGAGCACATTGAGCTTTTCAGAAGGAGGGGCTTCATAGAGACCGGAACTAAAAAGACAAGAGTGCGTTTCCCAAAAGCATCGTAAGTCAACTATGGTCACAACTTCCACTGAACTCTATTGGTTACGACAGAACATGCGATCATAGTTGGCTTTGGGAAACGCATCCCAGACTGGGAAGAGAGAGGTGAAAAATAATGTGTTTTTTTGGAAACACATTCAAGCATAAAAAACTAAAAAAAAAATCAAGACACTGAACAAGGTCTATCAACTTTGTGTCAGATGTTTCTCCTAAAATTACAAAAATGTGTTGAAATCCAGTCATATATGTATGAAGCCTGGATGAAGGATCACCACCTTCAGCTCAACCCTTTAAAGATAGAACATTGGATAGTTCCACCACTATCCTAACTGATAAAGGCAAAGAATGGCAAAAAATTAAGTAAACATAAATGGACAGTTTAGCATAGCCCAGTATTTATAATTACATAAATATAATTTATATTGAGATCTCGATGATACTTTAGTAACTTGCCAAATCTGAGCACAGTTTTAGACATTGAACTGTTCTTAAGAAGACTCATAGAGGACAGTATGTGATTAGTAAGGCCTTATTGGGTCATCAATAGCATTTTGCAGGAAAAGAAAGACTGTACATTTTAAATACATATGTCCAGTAGAAGATTATTTTTAGGAGAACACTAACATATGGATGACATCAAAGACATAGTTCCCCCAAAAATAAAATTTAGAATCGTTCCAAACCTGTATGACTTTATTTCTTCTCTAGAACACAAAAGAAGATATTTTTATATTCCTCAAAATAACTTTTTGTATTTCACAGAAGAAATAAAATCATACAGGTTTGGAACGATATGAGGGAGTGAAAGATGCCAGAATTTTTATTTTTGGGTGAACTATTCCAATTTTTATTTCATGGGGTCTTTAAAAATATCTCATTTGCCATTTTTCTTTTCTACAGTTCTGGACTTTCCCATAGAAGTTTATGATGAATGTGTGGGATTCCACCTGGCGTCTTACACTCCCTTTGTTTGGGAGGAGATAAAACTAACACAAAGTCAGACAAAGCTCTCTACACGTCTTCTGCCTACACAGCAAAAATCAAGCCAATGTTGACTTAGTTTGAGATGAGAGTGACTATGCATGCAAGAATAGCTGATTTATTTTACGTCTTCATTTGATTTGCCAAAAAAAAAAAAGAAGAATCCTTTGATGTATGATGTTCTTCTCTGAGTATTTTTCCCCTTTCTGTATATTCAGTGGCCCCAAAAAGTACTTGGGCACTTAGATCACACTAGATAGCAAAATATTAAACCAAATGGCATTTATCTTCTCATTGGTCTGACCTCGTGCTGCGAAGAGGGAGAGCGTTTTTCAGGGTGAAAGGGTTACAGCTCTCCGGCGCATTCCAGCAGAAATCGCAGAATCAATGGCCATGAAATTCATTTCTCACATGGCTGGATGTGCGTCTACTAATCATAACCTGGACTGACAATTCAATCACGCCTCCAGTGCTTCTCTTTCACGGCCTTTATTCCTCCTTCCACCTGTCCTGCCCGCCTCCACCGCCACCCACGAGAACTCATTACACAAACCCCCCCACCCCCCCAATACTTCATTAGCCTCTATGAAGAAAAAAAAAACAATTAACAATGCCAACTATGATTACTCTAATGGCTGTAACGGGGCTGGTGACCCGGTTCTCCTCTGTATCTTTCGCACAAACACACACTGCTCCTGGGAGGGGCCCAGCCGTATACGGTTTCAAGGGCTCCAAGAGCTGAGTAATGACCAGTCTGTGTGGGTGATTAGGTAAGGAAATGGAGAGAGAGAGAGAAAGAAATATAGTTAGAGAAGGTGGCCTATATCCAGAGGAAAATTTTATTGCTCTGAGGTTTCTCTTTCATAGCTCAGTAGACTTAATGGAGTTCTCCATTATGTTTTGTTAATGTACTTTGTCTCAGGTGTTTCTTATAAAATCCCTAATGAGGCACAAAGACACAAACAAGTCAGTTGTTCTGCAGTGTTAATCTCATCAATAAATTACTGACAAAACTTTAAACATTTTTGATTTGGCCAACAATAACGAAGACAAGTTGAAGAAATTGACAATGACAATACTTGAACATACTGTTGACAAAAATATGACTGACACTTTAAAATATTAACAATGCAGTAACAATGTACTTGAAGTCTCCAAGTCTTCTCCAAGCTGGAGAAGAAAAATCTAGAAAAACACCCTAAAACAGTGGTTCTCAACACTGGTCACAAAGTACCCCCAACTCTACACATTTTGAATCCCTGCATCCCAATGTGCATAGGCTACTATTCATCCTAAATATGCAGGGTTGTGGACTCCAGTCGCATGACTTGGACTTAACTTGTACTCAAAGCCAGACCCGGAGGACATCCCTGTACCCCATCCAGGCTGAGGGAGACGGACTTGATACTAGCATGTAATTTTCTCACTCAAACCACTGCCGCCTGCTGCTTCTGCTACTGATTGCTTTTAGAGGGAAAAACTGCCCATAATTGCTGTTCTAGGATCTGTTTTCTTCGTAATAATAGCATATTATTAGTGAAAAAGAGTTGGCAAAGAAAATCCAGTGCGTATCTGTGTTTGGGCTCGTCAAATGATACAATTTTCAACATGTTTTTGCTTTGGTGAGCAATGTAGCCAATCACAGATATGTTTGTTGATTTCTTGAACGCAATGGCCAATCACAGGTGTTGAAGTTAGAATCCACTCACTCGAGTTTTTGTCCAGTGCTGAGTTCTACACGCTCGCAAATCCTCTCTAACAAAGTGTAGACATTATGTAAATAAGAGATTTATTTTGCAGTCAGCTTCACTAATTAATATAACAGAACTTTGTGAGATTGCGTTCATTGATTGAATGACAGCTTTTTAGTGATTATAAAGGGGGCGATCTTTGCGTGCTGTCTAGGTGATATAAAATAATTAATAGGCCTACACTATATTCAGAATTTGAATAAAACATTTGTTTTCCATGCTTGACAAGCAGCCACGTACACACTTCAATACATAGGCCCATACACATATAAATGAGGGATTCACTCTCGAAATTGTGATGACTGGCAGACAGTGATAAACATATAGCAAAGGACGAGACAAAAATACCATCAAAATGCCCCCCCAAGTCCTGTGTCCTGGTGCCAGGCCTGCTCGAGTCCCAAATTTGATGACTTGCAACTCAACTCTAAAAAAAGTACATAATTTTAGGGGGTAGTATAAATAGGCGAATTGGGACACAGCATGTGTCTACCTAATCAGACACACCTGATTCAACTCAGGTGAAAATTTAAAATCAGTGAAAATTAATAGTTATGAAATGATGAAATAAATGGATAAATGTAAATGATAATTGCTTCAATTGTGGGAGAACTTGATTAAAAAAAATGATATTGAAATGTGCAGAATGCATACAGATTATATTATAAAACGTTATTTTGTCCAAATACATGTTTGAGTGGATTTAAGTGGAGAAATGCTACACATAATGTAGGTGTAGAAAAAACATCGTCCAGCAGGGGTTAATGCTGAAGTTAACCAGCCAAACAGACAAAAATACCATGAGATACCAAATGTGTATTTTGAAAGCAAATAGGGTTCATTTGGCTTTAATACTGACTTTAAGCAAAGATCTCCATTTAATCTTGTTGGCTGTCTAGAAGAAACATTAAAGCGATCTTGAGATATTTCTTTTCTTATGCATATCAAGTGAGAGAGAGTCAGGTCACGTTGTCCTTCTATCAGGGGCCCTGTTTTGTCTTAAACCGTGAGCTGGGGGGCCGTTAAAACACTCCAGTCCATCATAGAAGAGTCTGGCTAGGAAAGAGTGCTTGCGAGAGAGAGAACAACAGATCATAGGAGAGGAAGAGAGTGATGAATGTGCAGAGTTCAGTAAATGGCTGCATTAGACTAATGGCTGATTATGGCAATTTACTGTAAGTCCTGCCAGGGAGCACATTCCAGGCCGCGGTGGTGGTTAATCTTACTCTGGGTTTAGGGGGTGATTGGATGAGGGGGCCCTGAGAAAGGGCCCTGGGCACTGGGATTTTGGTGTGGGTGAGCGGGGCCTATAGCGTGCCTCCAAACAGGCCAGCGTGAGCCTGCGGAAGAACACGCTCTCTGGCAGAGCTGCACTCAAGACCCCAAACTCGCTGGATTAATGCCGATTGTTTGAGAATGACTGTAAGCTCCGGACCACACAAGAAGAGTGCTGAAAAAGAAAGAGAGACGGAGGCAGGGATGGAAAAAGAGAGAGAGAAAATAAAGAAAAAGACAGTAAAGCAGCGAGACAACTGCATCGAGTTACAGCAGATCTCCTCTTTATTTCATCACTTTATTCCTCTTCTGCTGGTTTTCATCTACAGTAACTTTCCTGTTCTTTTCCTCTGATTCAGTAAATCGCACTCTCCACAAAAACATTAAAGGCCTCGTTCAGCCCAAAAATAAATATTCTGTCATTATTTACATTGTGCCCTAAAGTTGTTCCAAAACCTCATACTGTTGTTATTCTTTTCAGTGGAAACACAAAAGAAGAAATCTGATGCAGCTCTTTTATATACAATGACCACACTAATAGTGACCACAATTGTGCAGCTCCAAAAAGCAACAATAATGACTCTTTCACTATATTCCAAAAAAGTCATAAAATCGTTTCATGTGATGAACAGGCAGAATTATATCCCATTTGTCATGCCCTCCCCTGGAGATTTCAGGTCAAATATGCCGTCAACCCAGGCTCATTGGACGCAAAACTGCAAAAATGTACATATACATACATTTCACTGCAGTTTCCATGTGAACCCTTGTAAAACACCAACATCTTTTGTTCCTTTTCACATGAATTATGATTACATGGGCAGAGTATCGATTAATAAAGATTTATTCTCATGCAGTTCCTTGCACAATATGACCTTAAAACACTATTTTACCATGGTGCATGATTTGTAAACAACTACATTTTAACGTTTGCTATGCTGATGTATGGCTGATGTAGTAAACTTGCTCAGTAGCTCACCCGGTACATCATTGCACTCTGGTGCGAATTTAGTGAAACATGGTTAATGACATTCTACAAAAGAGCTCAAATCCTTGTAGAAGGAAGATAAATAGTATGGTTGCTTCAGCAAATTAGTTTTTATCTCGCATTTGCTTTTTCTCATACTATCGTAATAAACTATTCTCATACAACATAATAAAACATTGTCAGTGCACTGTAATGTACCTGGAGGAACATATTTCAGGTTTTACAGGAATGTAGGCAAAGCCACGTATTTCCAATGAGTCTAGGTTGCGCCTATGGGTCAGGTCATAGGTCATGATGTTTGGCCACGAGACACACAAGAACCAAATGGCGTCAACCATTTTTGTAGCTATATGTCTTCTGTAGTTCATTTCGAAGCTTTGGTGGAGGTTTTTTTTTTGGGTAGTAAAAAAAAAACATTTTATTTGTTGTGCACGTCCTGATTTTGCCGAGTTGGACTCATTCCTGGGTCAACATATTTTGTTGATCCTGGAACAACATTCTGGTCTGAACATTTAGTCCTAACCATATCCCTACCCCTAAATCTAAAGGCCCCGATATACTTCAAGCGAAATTGAAGAACGAACTGGTGTAACTTTATTTCAAACAAATCTGGCCGAAACGAAGTTCGTTTGGGAGCTTGCCAAAGCAAACTTTCCGGCTGCTAACACCTTCGTACTACCATTGGTTCATGCCGATTACGTAATAGGTAGATGTGCGCCACTGCGCAGAGGCCTGTTCAGTCGGTCGAGGTAAGACATCTTAGAGTGAAAACATGAACACACTGGAGAGCTGCTTTATAGTAGAAAATGAAGTTGTACTTCTGATGAAATGAGACACTGACACTGTTTTTCATGTTTAATACGGTAAAGCTGCTTGATTTTAAGCTATCTATTGTATAAAGTGATGTATAAATATTGTGACGTGACTTTACTGGAGTGCCGTAGAGCTCGTACAAACATCCACATCGCTATAATCAGATGCTTTTTATGCTTTATTTAAAGGTGGGGTAAGTGTTATTTCAAATATGCTTTAGTAAAAGTGTCTCGGGCCGAGTACCAAAACAAACTTGTAGCCAATCAGCAGTAAGGGGCGTGTCTACTAATGATGGGGAGAAGAGATCGCTCAGTGCACGTCATTATTCAAAAGACACAACACACAGGACGGACATTAGCTGAGTGATGACAGAAAGAGAGAGATGGCAGATAAAAAAGAAATGTGGAAAATGTCTGTGGAACAAAAGAAGGCTTACGATCAGGCAAGAAGTATCAGCTTTCCAGCGCTGGAGAGAACTCAAGGAGCGCTAAGGCCTGCAATCGGACACTGAGGTTGCTTTATTTCTTCTCGATAGGCGAGTAACATTGGTTTTGTTTTGTTTCACAGAACTAATATATGCTGGCTTTTGCTTGAATATGCTCATGTGTCATGTTCGCTTGTTTGTTCATTTGCAGTCGTATGGTCATTCACTTCAGCGATGATAAAGACCCATTCATTTCCACACCGTATAAGCCTGGAGCGTCTAAACCTCCTCCACTGTCTGTTTCAAGCTTCAGCTCCCAAAGTGTGTCCGAACAGTAAGATAATATACTCCTAATATATGTTTGTTTCCTTTGGTTCCTCTTTTCATGATCAATATAACCCTCTAATCTTGTCATAATATAATTAATGTATATAATATAATTTGTGCTCATGCTATCGAGTTGTTCATGAGAACTATGTTTGTGTTGTGTTGTGTTGTGATGACTTTTTCATTGAACATTCGACCTGGATTACCATAGTAACACGCATTGCTTTCACTTATTGATGATATCACAGCAGATTCCGCCATAGTCGTTGCCTGCGTTGCGTACGTATGTGTGGGGCGGAGCTATCAAAATAGGGGCGAGTTTGTTTTGGTGATTTGAAATATCAACATCGGTTACCAGAAAGCACTTACCACACTTTTAAATGCTTGCTGTTTTCTCAATTTTTTGTGTGTTTATTTTGTTATTGAGAGGACAGCACGCCGCACATATTTACATATTCATCTAAACGCCGTTCTCAGCAGGTGTCGAATGTTCACTAACAGCATATCGTGGGTCACGTATTTCGAACTTCGTTTTACTTCTAAACAAAGAACAAAAAAGAACTTCGCCCTGAGTATATCGGGGCCTTAACCCTACCCATAAATGATACCTAAAATCAGAGGGAAATGATAGGTGAATAACACTGATGTAGAAGCACCTAACCCTAGTTGTAAGCCTAAACTTGACATAAATTGTAAACTTGTCCCTCAAATCTGATTGGTTGATTGGAATGTTGTTCCAGGATCAACAAAGATCAGGATATAGAAGCCATATGGACTATGTGTATGATACTTTGTGTCCTTTGTGGACCTTAACAGACATGGTCACTCTGAACTGTAGTTGTATGGAACAGAGCTGCTTCAAAAATTTCCTACTGTGCTACATCAAATAATATGAGAGTGAGTAAATGAGAGAATTTTCATTGTGGGGTGAGCTATCGCTTTAATTCTACCTGCCATGGGAGGTCTGAGAAAGATGGACAAATAAAGGGGGAGAGAGAATGAAATAAAGTGAGAGAGAGAGAGAACGCTTAGGGAGGGGAAACTAAAGGGCAAGTAATTAATCACAAAAACACGCTTATTGATTCGCTTCACTCCTTCACACACAAACAGTCTCATTCAAAGGGCAGGAAACTTCTGCATCCCACGCAAAATATCCTCGTCTGACCAATGAGGTTAATTAGAGACAGCAACACACACAAACATGTTTACACACCAGTAAAGAACTGCTGGGACTGACAGAATTTGTGATGGAGTCTGAGTGGGCGGAAGTAGAAGCAAAGAGGGTGGATGAGTCTGTCTGTACTGAACTGAAATGTCAGCACTAAGAATGAAACACAACAGACGGGATATGTGAGTGTGCCAGCTGCAAGAAAGAGCCAAAAACATTTCTGCTTCAGTTTAAATCATAAAATGGAGTCCATTTCCATTTCATGATTACTTTAATGCGCTGCGCTCATTTGGCAGGAGGAGAGACAGGAAGTAGGAGCGAGAAAAGGAGACTGATGCACAAAGAGGTGAGAAGGATGTAAAATCAGACTTCACTATATGTGGATGATTCTCCTCCTTACAAAGTAAATCATGATTTCAGATGAGTCTTTATTAAAGGGATAGTTCACCCAAAAATGAAAATTAGCCCATGATTTACTCACCCTCAAGACATCCTAGCTGTATATGACATTCTTCTTTCAGACGAACACAATCAGAGATATATTAAAAAATGTCCAGGCTAATCCAAGCTTTATAATGGCAGTGAATGGATGTTTCTGTTTTGAAGTCCATAAAAGTGCATCTATCCATCATAAAAGTGCTCCACACGGCTCCAGGGGGTTAATAAAGGCCTTCTGAAGCGAAACGATGCGTTTGTGTACGAAAAATATCCATATTTAAAACTTTACAAACTGTAATCTCTAACTTCTGCTAACTGTCGTACGCGTGTTCATGAGAGAGCAGAAGCGCAGAGGATAGAGCAAAACAAAACTTGGTTCTTGCGAGAACTAGCATATTCTCACCGGAGTGTCCTGTGTGTGTGTGTGTGTGTGTGTGCTCAATACCCATTGCTGTGTGTGTACACTTGGATGGGTGAAATGCAGAGCACAAATTCTGAGTATGGGACACAATACTTGGCTACACATCACATCACTTCACTTCAGAGTGTGTTAAAGGAACCATCATATGACCATTCACCAATGTCTTTGAATGTTTGAAAAATTCCACTTTGTTTTCTGAGTTATGTCCATAAAATAATCAGTCCTTATTACTTTTGGATGGATGGAATTTCAGACCACAGTCAACACACATTTTCCACTAATTTCTGTGGTGTTGATTGCGCAGTAACAGAGACGACTGTGCTGTTATTTAAATGAGCTACGACTTTCTTGCACACTGGACTGTTATTTATTTCAGATTTACCCACTTTTAAACATCTCATTGAAAAAAATGTGGTCAGATGCTTTAAATATGTCAATCAGACAGTCTCTTCCTGTCTCAGTAAGTGGGCGTTTCTTGGCCAGAATAAACTGCAATGAGCACCAGACTTTATACCCCAAGTCAGAAGTCTGGCTACTGCGACGCTAGGACGAAAGTGACTTTTTGGTGTTGTACTCTACCCTCACAGGATGGAGCGGTGTGAACTTTGACCCCACGTCTCTATGCGTCTGTATGGTGCAGTGATGAGAGGCGGGGCCCGGGGACAGCACTACAGGGGATTTATGTAGACTCACACAAAGACAGCCTGACACCCTAACTGGCCGCTCCGGCTAACTGACTGACTGACTGACAGCAACCGGCCCCCAGCCACTCGCTCCTAACCACAAGAAAAATTAGCAGTGCGGCTACGTTCAACAGTCCCGGCTTTTTCTGTCCACTGCTGTTCCTGATTTTCATTCCAGAGCAATAAACACACGGATTTCTATTCCCCCCTCCCTCTCAGCTGTCATCCCTCTCTTACTTTCACTTCTCCCTCATTCTTTTTTCCACAAGTCTCTCTCTTTGTCTGGAAGTTCGACATGCCGCCCCCTTTGCCAAACCTCCCCCCAGGCCCTCAAGTGCAGCTGCCAAAAATAAGACAGGCTGCCGAGGGGCCCTGGGGCCTTGTGTGTGTGTGCGCGCGCGCGCTTACTCCTCCTGCCTGCTTGAGTACTTACCCGACTGAATTCAGCCACTTGGATCTGTTTATTTAATATTCAGTCAGCTGTGGGGAGTGAGGTTAGCCACAGCATATAAAAGTCAGGCAGCGTGACCGAGATATACCCCTCGCACACACACATTATACACAAATACACACACATGCCATCTCTAACACATGCAAGCTCCCTCAGCAGTATATTTTTAAAAATACCAAGGGATGTGTAAACAAAGTTTACAAACTCATGGCTTAAGTAGCCTACATGTGTAAGTATATGTGTGTACGCTAACAAACAATGGTAACACTTTATTTTGACGGTCTCTTTTGAACATTCTGCTGACTATAAGTAACTTTGCATCTTACATGTCAACTTATTCTAACCCTACCAGTCTACTAATACTCTACTAACACTCTAATGAGAGTTAGTAGACATGTAGGTGCAACATTACTTATAGCCAACAGGATGTGTTATAAGGACTATCAAAATAAAGTGAAACCCAAAAAATTCTCATAAAGTACTAGTATATTTTTATAGAAATTGTTAGCATGCTAGGCTATATATCAAAGTCCATGCCTTTTACTATCTGATACATCATGCTACCATAGTACCACTACATTATATATTTAAAAGTACTAAGGAATATGTAAACAAAGTTTACAGACTTTGCATGTGTGCATAAAAAGTGTGCTTTATGTATTTTTTGAAACATTGTTCTTGCAGATAATATAATAATACTGAAATAAAAGGCAGCTTAAGTGTACTTAAAGAAAGTACACTTACATTAACACATTTAAGTACACTTTTAAAAAGTGCACTTTGTAATAATGTCAAATTGTTTTACTAACATACTAAAGCACATTAAGTACATGATTATAATTTTAACTGTAGTGTAATATTTAATATTACATAGTTTTTTTTCATCATTACAAATTACAAATACAAACCCGATTCCAAAAAAGTTGGGACACTGTACAAATTGTGAATGAAAAAGCAATGCAATAATTTACAAATCTCATAAACTTATATTTTATTCACAATAGAATATAGATAACATATCAAATGTTGAAAGTGAGACATTTTGAAATGTCATGCCAAATATTGGCTCATTTTGGATTTCATGAGAGCTACACATTCCAAAAAAGTTGGGACAGGTAGCAATAAGAGGCCGGAAAAGTTAAATGTACATATAAGGAACAGCTGGAGGACCAATTTGCAACTTATTAGGTCAATTGGCAACATGATTGGGTATAAAAAGAGCCTCTCAGAGTGGCAGTGTCTCTCAGAAGTCAAGATGGGCAGAGGATCACCAATTCCCCCAATGCTGCGGCGAAAAATAGTGGAGCAATATCAGAAAGGAGTTTCTCAGAGAAAAATTGCAAAGAGTTTGAAGTTATCATCATCTACAGTGCATAATATCATCCAAAGATTCAGAGAATCTGGAACAATCTCTGTGCGTTAGGGTCAAGGCCGGAAAACCATACTGGATGCCCGTGATCTTCGGGCCCTTAGACGGCACTGCATCACATACAGGAATGCTACTGTAATGGAAATCACAACATGGGCTCAGGAATACTTCCAGAAAACACTGTCGGTGAACACAATCCACCGTGCCATTCGCCGTTGCCGGCTAAAACTCTATAGGTCAAAAAAGAAGCCATATCTAAGCATGATCCAGAAGCGCAGGCGTTTTCTCTGGGCCAAGGCTCATTTAAAATGGACTGTGGCAAAGTGGAAAACTGTTCTGTGGTCAGACGAATCAAAATTTGAAGTTCTTTTTGGAAAACTGGGACGCCATGTCATCCGGACTAAAGAGGACAAGGACAACCCAAGTTGTTATCAGCGCTCAGTTCAGAAGCCTGCATCTCTGATGGTATGGGGTTGCATGAGTGCGTGTGGCATGGGCAGCTTACACATCTGGAAAGGCACCATCAATGCTGAAAGGTATATCCAAGTTCTAGAACAACATACGCTCCCATCCAGACGTCGTCTCTTTCAGGGAAGACCTTGCATTTTCCAACATGACAATGCCAGACCACATACTGCATCAATTACAACATCATGGCTGTGTAGAAGAAGGATCCGGGTACTGAAATGGCCAGCCTGCAGTCCAGATCTTTCACCCATAGAAAACATTTGGCGCATCATAAAGAGGAAGATGCGACAAAGAAGACCTAAGACAGTTGAGCAACTAGAAGCCTGTATTAGATAAGAATGGGACAACATTCCTATTCCTAAACTTGAGCAACTTGTCTCCTCAGTCCCCAGACGTTTGCAGACGGTTATAAAAAGAAGAGGGGATGCCACACAGTGGTAAACATGGCCTTGTCCCAAGTTTTTTGAGATGTGTTGATGCCATGAAATTTAAAATCACCTTTTTTTTTCCTTAAAATGATACATTTTCTCAGTTTAAACATTTGATATGTCATCTATGTTGTATTCTGAATAAAATATTGAAATTTGAAACTTCCACATCTTTGCATTCTGTTTTTATTCACAATTTGTACAGTGTCCCAACTTTTTTGGAATCGGGTTTGTATATTTAAATACATGAAATACAATAAAATTACATTATAGTTTATTTTAGTTTGCCTTAAATACTTGTACATTTTAACCATATGTCAAAGACATTAAGAAATCACATATAAAGATGTACTTAAGTCAAAAAAGCCATATATGAATATGGTACATAATCATTTCATACCATAGTATGTATCAAAGTCATGATTTGACTGATTCCATTCTACTTTATGTAAGTATGTTTTCTGTAACCTGAGTGACGTCAACACTAATATCTTCATCCATGCTGACCAGGTGCATCCAATCTTGATAATATCTAGAAATATTCAATCAAATGAAATTCCTGCCTGTGACATTTCATGATAAATAATAATGTAATTTTATTTTGACCTAGCTCAAGAGAGCATTTTGAATGCATCAGATATCCATAAAACTCTGATGGATGATAAGTTCACCAGATGATTTCTTCGAACCTCATCCAAAACAACAAAACACTTTGACATTTTCAACGGTTCACTAAACAGAAACACAACACATCCATTACCCTGCTCATTACTGCCACGGGGAGAGAGCCTTATGAATACCAATTTTTGTGCACGCACACGTGTTTTGCGGTAACAATCATTTTCGTAGCAGCCCTGGGTTCCTGCTGAGAACCATCCCAGCATGCTCCGGTCCAGCCAGGACTGGCAGACTCCATGGCAACCCCTGAGGTCAAGGGTCATGGGGAAAGGTTGCTTTTATCTGCTAATGAGGTCGGTACCTACGGCTCCTAATGTCTCTCTCACCGTCTGTCCCTCTTTCCCCGCTGCATGGCAAGCAGGGGGCAGCGGCGAACTGAAAGAACAGACTTGACACCGATGCCATCCGTCCCCGGGATGGAGGGATCGGAGCCGAGGGGGGACTGGTCCCGAGAACAGAAAACAAAAGCTGCAAAAATTGCAGTCAGTCCCCTGGAGGTCCAGCTTGCTGTGTTTAACGTCTTCTCATGCTAATATCCTGCGATCAGCGGTTAGGAGATCTGATGGATTGTCAAAGGTCTCAAATAGCTGATGGGCTACAGTGACTGTAGACTACAGAGGACAACAGATCTCCTGCAGAGAAGGTTGGGACCCCTCTCTGTATCTGTTGCACTACACATCTATCCCTGGATTTTATGCGGCCTATACATGCTAACACTTTTGTTTATGCTCAGCTTGTTTCAAACAATGACACGATAAAGACTGTTAGAATTCAGCATTCTGATCCTAGAACACATCTTGTTCATAACAAAATGTTCTGTGTGTGCGTTAATTTGTTCCATCCATCTGTTTATGACTAGCATGCTAAGCTAGTGCTAATACCTAGTTGTGCTAACAAACAATGTGTGTGAATAGATATGTTTTGATTTAAAGGGATAGTTCACCCAAAAATGAAAGTTCTGTCATCAGTTCCAAAACCATAAGACTTTTGTTCATCTTTGGAACACAAATCTGAGAGATTTCTGCCCCTCCATTGACAGTCTACTCAACTACCATTTTGACGCTTTAAAAAGTTCATAAAGAGATACTAAAACTAATCCATATGAATTGAGCAGTTTAGTGCAAATTTTCTGAAGAGACATGATCGCTTTATATGATGAACAGATTTCATCTAAGCTTTTATTCACATATGCAGAAAACATTCATCAACTCACACATCAGATATGATAAACGGAAGCTCAAGCATGTTTGCTTGACATGCGAGAGCCAATGAGGTTAATTCTGGTGTTACGCAGCACGTTTGAGCTTCAGCAAGAACCAATGAGGTTCATTCTGGCGTTACGCAGCACGTTTGAGCTTCTGCAAGAACCAGTGAGGTTCATTCTCGTGTTACGCAGCACGTTTGAGCTTCAGCAAGATCCAGTGAGGTTCATTCTCGTGTTACGCAGCACGTTTGAGCTTCAGCAAGAACTAATGAGGTTCATTCTCGTGTTACGCAGCACGTTTGAGCTTCAGCAAGAACCAGTGAGGTTCATTCTGGTGTTACGCAGCATGTTTGAGCTTCACAAGAACCAATGAGGTTCATTCTCATGTTACGCAGCACATTTGAGCTTCAGCAAGAACCAATGAGGTTCATTCTCGTGTTACGCAGCACGTTTGAGCTTCAGCAAGAACCAATGAGGTTCATTCTCGTGTTACGCAGCACGTTTGAGCTTCAGCAAGAACCAATGAGGTTCATTCTTGTGTTACGCAGCACGTTTGAGCTTCAGCAAGAACCAATGAGGTTCATTCTCGTGTTACGCAGCACGTTTGAGCTTCTGTAAGAACCAATGAGGTTCGTTCTCATGTTACGCAGCACGTTTGAGCTTCTGCAAGAAACAATGAGGTTCATTCTCGTGTTACGCAGCACGTTTGAGCTTCTGCAAGAACCAATGAGGTTCATTCTGGTGTTACGCAGCACGTTTGAGCTTCAGCAAGAACCAATGAGGTTCATTCTCATGTTACGCAGCACATTTGAGCTTCAGCAAGAACCAATGAGGTTCATTCTCGTGTTACGCAGCGCGTTTGAGCTTCAGCAAGAACCAATGAGGTTCATTCTCGTGTTACGCAGCACGTTTGAGCTTCAGCAAGAACCAATGAGGTTCATTCTCGTGTTACGCAGCACGTTTGAGCTTCAGCAAGAAACAATGAGGTTCATTCTCGTGTTATGCAGCACGTTTGAGCTTCAGCAAGAACCAATGAGGTTCATTCTCGTGTTACGCAGCATGTTTGAGCTTCAGCAAGAACCAATGAGGTTCATTCTCGTGTTACGCAGCACGTTTGAGCTTCAGCAAGAACCAGTGAGGTTCATTCTGGTGTTACGCAGCATGTTTGAGCTTCAGCAAGAACCAATGAGGTTCATTCTCATGTTACGCAGCACATTTGAGCTTCAGCAAGAACCAATGAGGTTCATTCTCGTGTTACGCAGCACGTTTGAGCTTCAGCAAGAACCAATGAGGTTCATTCTCGTGTTACGCAGCACGTTTGAGCTTCAGCAAGAACCAATGAGGTTCATTCTTGTGTTACGCAGCACGTTTGAGCTTCAGCAAGAACCAATGAGGTTCATTCTCGTGTTACGCAGCACGTTTGAGCTTCTGTAAGAACCAATGAGGTTCGTTCTCATGTTACGCAGCACGTTTGAGCTTCTGCAAGAAACAATGAGGTTCATTCTCGTGTTACGCAGCACGTTTGAGCTTCTGCAAGAACCAATGAGGTTCATTCTGGTGTTACGCAGCACGTTTGAGCTTCAGCAAGAACCAATGAGGTTCATTCTCATGTTACGCAGCACATTTGAGCTTCAGCAAGAACCAATGAGGTTCATTCTCGTGTTACGCAGCGCGTTTGAGCTTCAGCAAGAACCAATGAGGTTCATTCTCGTGTTACGCAGCACGTTTGAGCTTCAGCAAGAACCAATGAGGTTCATTCTCGTGTTACGCAGCACGTTTGAGCTTCAGCAAGAACCAATGAGGTTCATTCTCGTGTTACGCAGCACGTTTGAGCTTCAGCAAGAAACAATGAGGTTCATTCTCGTGTTATGCAGCACGTTTGAGCTTCAGCAAGAACCAATGAGATTCATTCTCATGTTACGCAGCACATTTGAGCTTCTGCAAGGGCCAATGAGGTTCATTCTCGTGTTATGCATGTTTGAGCTTCCGCAAGAACCAATGTGGTTCATTCTCGTGTGTTACGCAGCATGTTTGAGTTTTTTTCTCGCACATCAAAGCAAGTACAGTTAAGCTTTTGTTTATGTACGCTGATCAATGTTTATATGGGAATAAAAGTCTAAATTCAATCTGTTAATCATATAAAGCGATCGTGTCTCTTCAGAAAATTTGGACTAAACCGCCCTTTATGAACTTTTTGAAGCATCAAAGTGCATAGGTTGTCAACAGAGAGACAGAAATCTCTCAGATTTCATTTAAAATATCTTAATGAAGTATAATTATAAAAGTATAATGAAATATCGAAGATGAACGAAAGTCTTATGGGTTTGGAACGACATGAGGGTGAATAATGACATAATTTTCATTTTGGGGTGAACTAACCCTTTAAAGATGAATCACACATTGCAATGGAGAAATGGTTTGCACGCACTTGTACATTTTAACAGGTGATTCTCACAATAACATTACCTGGACATAGTGACAAGCACATTTCCCTCCCAAATTCTCATTATCGTAATATATGAACATTTGAAATACTTTTGAGTTTTTAAACTATTACAACAACAAAAAACAGTTTTATTTATTTAAAAAAAGTATAAATGTTCTTGACAAGTTTTGAAAGATTCACATTCCAGATCCTCATACACCCCTTCATGTTGTAAAGGCCTGAGAAAAGAGTCCATTAACTCCTGATTTAGCCTGAGTGTCATGTAGTTGCTTTTGTGTACTAGTGACAATCTCTGAATAGACATCACAACCCTCCTCCCACTGCACTCTCCTCCCACCACTCTCTCTCTCTTCTGAGGGAACACTGTAAAGAGGTTTTCCGTCACATGTGTACGAGCAGTGAGGCCTTTGTCTCGAGGCCTGGCTGTTTGTTTAGCCTCTAAGTGAGTGGCCTGCCTCACACATTGAATGAAGAGGGTGGTGAGAGATAAACAAAGAGAGATCGATAGGGAGGAGAGGTGGGCTAGTAGAACAAAACTTGTAGGGATGATGATGGACATTCCTGTGGGATTAGCTGGTAAAAGAGGCATAAAGACACAGGCCATGGAAAATTAGATAGTCAGTACAAACATGATTTATCACAAATGTATTATCAAATCAGTCTTGAATGTTAATTGGTTAATATAACATTCCTTCCATTCTAAAATGCAGTGCCAACATAGACAGTTGACTTTCAAGACAGCATCCTTTTTGAAGCTTGGAAAGTCCTTGGAAAGCTTGGAAAAAAGTTCCCAGCACATTCAATAATATTTTATTTTATGTTCCACAGAAGAAAATGTTGTGGAAGGAATTACATGACAGAATTTTCATTGTTGGCTAAACTATCCCTTTAAGTAGTTCAGAGGTCATGATGGAAATTGCTTTTGCCATGTGGTGTTTAAGTTCAATAAAAACTTGTTTACTGTAGTGTTCACTGTGTCCTTTATTGACCAGCAAGCAAGCAATTTTGTGTTTAAAAGACGTCTAATAGCCGTCCAAACTCAGCCCTGATGTCTAGGCTAAAACAAGGCAACATTTGGACTGTCAGTAAAAATTTAATAGACGTCTAACCATAGCCCAAGAATAGACTAGTCATCTAAAACATGAACATGTCAAAGAAATGAAACCAAACACCTTGTAATCACTGTTGACTTTGCTTACATGATGGAATATCATACATCTCACAAGTTATTTTGGCAAAAACGACATGTAACCAAATTCAAGGTTATTTTGGCTAGAAGTGGGTTAGTCATGGCCGGACTATATCGGGTCAATAGTTAACCGAGACGGTGAGTTGACGGCTTTTGCTTGCTGGAAGCCTACTCTGTACAAGTGATGCTGTCTTCAAATTTGTCCAAAATAAATCTTACCACGTAGAACAGCTTTCACATCAGGAATGCACATGTGATGGTTTAAAATGCAACCTATGTAGGCAACTCAATAGAATTTGCACAGATACCTAAGAGTGTTTTACTATCTACATGGTAGCACTTTATTTTACAGTCCAGTTCCCCATGTACATATTATGTACTTATTACAGTAATTACAATAACTGGGTTATAACTAGGTACTAACCCCGAACCTAACCTTAACCCCTGTAGTTACCTTATATTACCCAGTATTTTCTTAGGTAAGTACACTGTAAATACATGTAAGTACACATATTGTAAAATAAAGTGCAACCAATATTTTCTTTTTTATTATATTTTATTGGCTGGAAACAGAGAATCCCAGAACTAGAGTGGATGAGACAAGGAGCTGTGACACCCGGACAGCTGTGGCAGGACCGTCTGAGGTAGTCACAACAGGAACTTCTGAGACATGGGGAACATGACAGGGAGCTCTGGGACCAAGCTTACATTACCTGAAGCTTGGAGACCGGGGAGCCCATGAAAGCACCCTCTGGGGCAGCTGTAAATGGACCTCTGTAGCAACCATCACAGGAACCTCTGGCACCAGAACGGACAAGTTCTGGCATTCGAACGGCCACAGAACCTCTGAGGCAGCCATGACTGGAACTTCTGGGACCAGGAAGCCATGATAAGAACCTCTTGGGCAGCCATGCCAGGATCCTCTGGGCCTGGACAGACATGTCATAGAGTTTGGAGCTCTGGGAATGAGACGGCCTTGAGGTTCACTGGGGCTCTTATAGGATTCTTGACAGGAAGCCATGACAGGAATTTTTGGGGTGTCCGTGAAAGAAACAGCGATGACAGTTAAAATGGCAAATTATGCCAGATTAATTGCCCAAAAGTTAAATCTAGCTCACAAGTGTGTTCTTCTTCATGCTTTTGCTGCTTTTGGGGTACCTGTATGACACCACAAAATCCCTGGAGCAACATTTGCAACCACAAAGAATAAGCAAACTCAACATTCAATTGTTCTAGCTGGAACTATGGATTGAAGTTAACTAATTTGTGCATTTGAACTGAGTAACATGTAGTCGCTCGCACAAATCACGACGTAATGATACCAATCAGGCATAACATTATGACCTTAATATTGTGTTGGTCCCTCTTTTGCTGCCAAAACAGCCCTGACACATCAAGGCATGGACTCCACTAGACCCCTGAAGGTGTGCTGTGGTATCTGGCACCAAGATGTTAGCGGCAGATCCTTTAAGTCCTGTAAGTTGCGAGGTGGGGCCTCCATGGATCGGACTTGTTTGTTCAGCACATCCCACAGATGCTCGATTGGATTGAGATCTGGGGAATTTGGAGGCCAAGTCAACACCTCAAACTCATTGTTGTGCTCCTTAAACCATTCCTGAACCATTTTTGCTTTGTGGCAGGGCACATTATCCTGAAAAAAAAGAGGCCACAGCCACCAGGGAATACCGTTTCCATGAAAGGGTGTACATGGTCTGCAACAATGCTTAAGTAGGTGGTACGTGTCAAAGTAACATCCACATGGATGGCAGGACCCAAGGTTTCCCAGCAGAACATTGCCCAAAGCATCACACTGCCTCCGCTGGCTTGCCTTCTTCCCATAGTGCATCCTGGTGCCATGTGTTCTCCAGGTAAGCAACGCACACACACCCGGCCATCCACGTGATGTAAAAGAAAAACTGATTCATCAGACCTTCTTCCATTGCTTCGTGGTCCAGCTCTGATGCTCACGTGCCCACTGTTCGGTGGACAGGGGTCAGCATGGGCACCCGTGACTGGTCTGCGGCTATGCAGCCCCATACGCAACAAACTGTGATGCACTGTGTATTCTGACACCTTTCTATCAGAACCAGCATTAACTTCTTGAGCAATTTGAGCTACAGTAGCTCGTCTGTTTGATCGGACCACACGGGCCAGCCTTCGCTCCCCACGTGCATCAATAAGCCTTGGCTGCCCATGATGTGGTCGCCGGTTCACCACTGTTTCTTCCTTGGACCACTTTTAAAAGATACTGACCACTGCAGACCGGGAACACCCCACAAGAGTTGCAGTTTTGGAGATGCTCTGACCCAGTCGTCTAGCCATCACAATTTGGCCCTTGTCAAACTCACTCAAATCCTTACGCTTGCCCATTTTTCCAACTTCTAACACATCAACTTTGAGAACAAAATGTTCACTTGCTGCCTAATATATTCCACCCACTAACAGGTGCTGTGATAAAGAGATAATCAGTGTTATTCACTTCACCTGTAAATAATGTTATGCCTGATCGGTGTATCAGTCATTTTAGTTTTGACCTCAGATATGATTTAAGTACCCAAAGACAAAGGGTAAGATCTGTCAGTGGGTTACACTGTATCTTTGTATATATTTAGGATGGGGCTTTGCACAAATGCTAAGTATTTCATGATTTAAAAACCTGTATTGTACCTGTTAGTGTATTAAGCAAGTTGTAAGTTTCTCCAGTAGGGGGCGTCTTGGCATGTAACATGTTCAGATTGGATTTTATTGGATTTTGTTAGCAGTCTGTGGTTTTACTTCAAGAAGGTTTACTGCTGTGAATCTCTTTGCTATCATATGAACTGATGTTTTTGCTTGGTGAAATCACTGCGATGCCTTTTCCACTCTGCTCGGAAACTGCACATTCAAATTCACATGCAAATCACTCTCTGCTCTCCTAGAATTTCAGCAAACCTCAAATGAAAACAAAATGATTTTTGTGGAGCATTTCTGAATACATTACTGAATGCATTTGTAATAAATACCTGAGATTGCACTTTTAGTTGCCTGTTATGTGTTTTATATTTTTGAGAAGTGGGTAGGTTTGGGGTTGGGCAGGATTTAGGTGCTCCAAAATATCTATGAAAATATAAATATTTTTTAAGAATTAGATGCATCCTGATCTGGCAAACAACTGAATGCAATGGAGTATCCTGCACGTCAAAAAATGAAGCTGTGCATTAAAAAGTGGTGCCAAGGGGTCCTGACCAAATTGGGAGTGAGAACATGTTGCTCATGCATCTGTCCTTCCCCGATATCCCAGAGTCCCTTGCAACAAGTGTTAAGACTTTTAGCCTGTCCAACACACACATTAAAATCACAAATCTGCTCTTAAAAGTTTACCAGTAATAACTTATTATCATTTGGCATGAGGTCCTTCTCTTTTATGACCTCTATAAAACTAGACTCCAACATGATTCTATTACAAACAGCCAAATTATTCTGTTCAAAATCTAATTGCATCGAACACAAGAATGAGCCACTCACAGCTGTGAGCATATGGGCATACGGCACACTGAACATTTGGAAAACTATTCATGGAGATCTCGTCCTTGAGTAGATCTCGCAGAGCACTCCATCATAAAAATGAATGATTTTACTTTTCCTCAGAGCTTCTCGTTTACCTAAGCAGCAGACGCACCATTGGATTGGTCCATATCTCAAAATGCCATCAAAGACCAAGGCCTTAGGAAGGAAATAATGTTATATTGGCTCAACATTGAGTTACAGATCATAAATAAAACAGGCCTTTTTAGTGGTGTTTGTGAAGGCAAAAATACTACCAAAAATATAATCCCAAAAATACTGTCGGACTGGGCGTGGACTTGTTTGATTTGGGCCAGTAAGAAACCACCTTGTAACCACATAAAATACCCTAGAAACCATCCAAGACAGTTTAGTTTAGTTTATTGATTTATAAAGCACAGTTTTTAAAAAACAGAGGTTGCAACCAAAGCTTGGCAACCAAATAGCAGAGCCCTGAAACATCACCCTAGGATCACTGTAGTGAGTTTAACAAGCACCACTCATATTTTCTTCAAATTGCACAAAATTGGTTTAATAACCACTAAGAGGGCTGGTTCATATAACTTTTATACCATTTTATGCCATTATATACCAAAAAAAAGTCAATTTAATGAAAACTTTTTTAATTAAAAACCAATACTTTAAGTAAGTGTACGAAAGTATTTAAATATATATGTAAGATAAAATGCATTTTTTATAAATATGATGAATTATTAATTCATAAATATCATTACGCCTTTGGAGAGTCACACTATATCACATTTACAACCTGAACTAAACTTGCCTTGTCATAAAAACTTCACATTAGTTAAAAGTATGTCTTATATGGTATGAATGTGTGTATGAATGTAATCCGGATGTACTACATTCACCTTGTTGTCACTGTCATGTGACCTACAGTCTGGCCAGAAGTCATTCTGGGACTTTTCGTCTACTGTTTTATGAATACTGTGAATTCAGACATACTATTTCATATATTGTTTTTTGCCCGCTATATAGTTGGGAAGTATGCGATTTCGTATTCAGCCACAGTCATAAAGTTCTGCAGGGGCCTCCTTTTTATGACATCATTTCCTGTTTTGTTTCTGCAGATTGGTTGCGGACAAATATAATATAATATAATATAACCCATAGACACCATACACCCAAAATAAATAAATAATACTTAATAAATTTTCTTTTCAAGAATTATTTTAATGAGGCTTCATTTTTATATTAGGACAGTTGTATTGTTTTACTTTCTGTCCCTTCAAATATACACTCACCTAAAGGATTATTAGGAACACCATACTAATACTGTGTTTGACCCCCTTTCGCCTTCAGAACTGCCTTAATTCTACGTGGCATTGATTCAACAAGGTGCTGAAAGCATTCTTTAGAAATGTTGGCCCATATTGATAGGATAGCATCTTGCAGTTGATGGAGATTTGTGGGATGCACATCCAGGGCACGAAGCTCCCGTTCCACCACATCCCAAAGATGCTCTATTGGGTTGAGATCTGGTGACTGTGGGGGCCATTTTAGTACAGTGAACTCATTGTCATGTTCAAGAAACCAATTTGAAATGATTCGAGCTTTGTGACATGGTGCATTATCCTGCTGGAAGTAGCCATCAGAGGATGGGTACATGGTGGTCATAAAGGGATGGACATGGTCAGAAACAATGCTCAGGTAGGCCGTGGCATTTAAACGATGCACAATTGGCACTAAGGGGCCTAAAGTGTGCCAAGAAAACATCCCCCACACCATTACACCACCACCACCAGCCTGCACAGTGGTAACAAGGCATGATGGATCCATGTTCTCATTCTGTTTACGCCAAATTCTGACTCTACCATCTGAATGTCTCAACAGAAATCGAGACTCATCAGACCAGGCAACATTTTTCCAGTCTTCAACTGTCCAATTTTGGTGAGCTCGTGCAAATTGTAGCCTCTTTTTCCTATTTGTAGTGGAGATGAGTGGTACCCGGTGGGGTCTTCTGCTGTTGTAGCCCATCCGCCTCAAGGTTGTGCGTGTTGTGGCTTCACAAATGCTTTGCTGCATACCTCGGTTGTAACGAGTGGTTATTTCAGTCAAAGTTGCTCTTCTATCAGCTTGAATCAGTCGGCCCATTCTCCTCTGACCTCTAGCATCAAGGCATTTTCGCCCACAGGACTGCCGCATACTGGATGTTTTTCCCTTTTCACACCATTCTTTGTAAACTCTAGAAATGGTTGTGCGTGAAAATCCCAGTAACTGAGCAGATTGTGAAATACTCAGACCGGCCCGTCTGGCACCAACAACCATGCCTTGCTCAAAATTGCTTAAATCACCTTTCTTTCCCATTCTGACATTCAGTTTGGAGTTCAGGAGATTGTCTTGACCAGGACCACACCCCTAAATGCATTGAAGCAACTGCCATGTGATTGGTTGATTAGATAATTGCATTAATGAGAAATTGAACAGGTGTTCCTAATAATCCTTTAGGTGAGTGTATATATATATATATACAAATTTAATTTACATATACATATATTAAATTCCAAAATTAAATTTGTTCATGATTGAAGAGGTATATTGAAGCCTTTGTATGTATGATTGCATTTTTAATATATTTTGAATACATTAACCAAAGTAACCACACAACCTCTGTAACTTCTCAGCTATGGTAAGCGTCCGCCAGCACGTTTCGATCGCAGTCATCTTTCCAAAGGTCTGATCTCACCCGTCAGCTATGGCAGGCCTGACATTATCAGGGGAATTCTCCTCTTCCAGCCTGGTACATAGAAGAGATTCCAGTACTATCTGCCTCACTGGCTTTCTAACAGTCCCGCTGTGACAAATTAGACTGTATTCACATCTGGCATCTGAGTAAAATGAAAGAAGAATAATTGAAGCTTTTTTTATTTGCATTGTTTCTGGTTTAATAATGAATGAGTGAAAGGTCGTGCGGAGTGGAGGGATGAAACGCTTTTGTTCAGCCGTTGCTTTGCACAAATGAGCTTTATCTTCACACTTCTCACATACTCCCTCTCTCCTTCTTTCTTTCTTCGCTGTGTGTGTGTGTGTGTGTGTGTGCATGTAAAGTGTTGTGACAACTCCTATCCCGGAGTGCTTAAGCGCACATTCCATTCCTCCTAGCGGTCCCCCGGGTACGGCCCACCCTTTTCAATTAGAGCCGCAGCCAGAGAAAGACCAACAGGTGCAGAGGCCACAAAACAAGATGAATTAGGCACCAAGCCAATGAAGCCACTGAAACACATACAATTACACCCACCCAAACACACACACGAGACGAGTTCACACACAATTTGGACATATTTGTCGCTGGTTAAGCTGCGGTTTTGAGGTTCCAGTGCTGAGATGTTGCAGGCTGCTTTTCTGGCCTTCTGTTCGACATTCTTAAGACACACTGTCAGCTGGACTCGTTCTGCGTATATCTCAGCATCGAGCGCATAAATATACTTGATCTCATCCTCTGTTCGAGGTCCAGACCCATAAAAGCAACGTGGTTTATGTTCTGTCAAATTTTCACGCACGCTGGACTAATGAAATGACCAGTTGATCGGTGTGCATTACCATCCATCACTGACTTCTGACCAGACGTTCCCCGGCTGGAGTGGACTGATGCTGGACTGTCCTGTGAACCCAACGATTGAATATGGATCAAAAGAGTTTACCGAATCCAGAAGGCAGCTTAGTTTTTAGTAATAACAGACATAGTTCTGGCAATGACCCTTCATGCCTTTTCCCCTTTTTTCTGTCCAAAGACCATAAAATTCAATATAGGCGTTTTAGCCTGGAGGAATCATGCAGAATTCATGTTTTAAAGACTGAAACAGACATATCTAACCAATTTAAGTCCTTGAACTTTTAAAAGGGTTGTATAACTAAAAGATGAACAGTCAACTATTAAAATAGCAGATCATTATTGAAGAGTCTGCTTAGCAAAGGCCACCCTTTACATTAATGTTAATGTGTATTTACATGAGTAAGTCATATTTACTTGTGGAACTGATTCAAATGACAGATTGTTATTATTAGCACTATTGCTATAGCTTATACTTAAGGTTAAAGGCACAATATGTAACATTTTTGGATTAAAATATCCAAAAACCACTAGAACAATGTTATATATTTTGTTGACTTGTGTACTTACATTACCCCAAATGTTTCCAAGAATGTTTAAATCCAGAGAAATAAGCAATTTTAACCAGGACACGTGCGTCGCCTATCAATGACATCATACCAGCCTTACCCTCGATTTTGTAGAAACCATGGAAACACCAAAGATGCTTTAATATATCATGTGTTTTATTAGGTGAGCAACTGTTTGGATAAATTTATAGACAGAAAACTAATCATTGTTATATAGCTCAACACAGTCTTATTGTTTAAATCTCGCGAGTACCATGTTTTACCATGCCTAATATCGATCTAGCTTACTGCAGTGTGCAACAAGTGTCTCACAGTAGCCGCCGAGCGAACGCACAGATTAGCATTATAACATAACTTTCAACACACACAAATAATGTATCTAATATGATAAAACAGCTCTGCGTTACCACACAAACGCATAAGCGGAAGAAGCGGAAGCGGTCATCTGTGGCATAATAAAAGCGCCACGAAATCAAGGCGTCATCAAGCTAAAATAACTGTTTTCCATTGTAATATATTTAAAAATGTAATTTATTCCTGTGATGCAAAGCTGAATTTTAAGCATCATTACTCCAATCTTCAGTGCCACATGATCCTTCAGAAATCTATAGGCTATACGGGAGGAGTATAGACTCCAAAATGAAAAATGTTTTTAACGTTTGTTACTAGAGCAGAGGTTGACAGAGGAACATTTATTTCCTCTTGTGGCTGAGCAGTGTCTCATACCTGTAACCTGTTATTTTTAAAAAATATACAGACCCTCAGGTCCAGTGTACATCATACAGACTTAAATCAAATGAAAATTCCTAGTAAATCCACAAAGGCTAGCAGAGAACAAAAGAGTACCTTTGCTCTCATAAGAACACTCATCTCCTTTTCAAATACAATTTCAGGCTGTGCGTTACAGCCGCTGAGCAGATTCTTCCCACTATAATAAAATTGATTTGGTGGAAAAGTTTGGACATCACTGCCATAAGGGACAGCAGCGAAAAAGAAAAAATGACTGTAAAATCTGTATTTGGCTGAAATATAGATATATGGAGAACAGACTGTGAAGACTGGCTTTTGGCTTTCTTTGCATACTATCCATCCTAAAAAAAATATTAGGATTAGAATTGAATTACTTCATTTAAAGATTAGAGTTTGGCAAATACAATGCCAAAGGTGCCCACGCTTGTTTGGCTAATATTGCCCAAAACATCTTCAATTGTTCAAATCCAACTTAAACATGTAAATGCTTTAACTTACTACTTACTTAAGTGTTGGCCGTTATATCACCACAAAGTACATAGCCAACCTTTTTAGTCAAATGCATCGTGTAAGTATGGCAATTGTAAATCAGTTCTCATGTTATTTTTGATTGGATTGTGCCCTCTTGTGTTCACATATTACATAACAGCATAGGTTGCCACTGACAAGAACTCTATCTATCTATCTATCTATCTATCGATCTATCTATCTACACACACACATACACACACATCTGGTTTACTATCTTTGTGGGTTTTTATACTATACAAACTGTATATTCTATCCCTTACACTAACCCTACCACTAAACCTACCCATCACACAAAACTTTCTGCATTTTTACATTTTCAAAAAAAAAAAAAAAAAAAAACATTCTGTATGATTTATAAGCTTTTTTTCAATTTAGGTCCCCACGGTGACACGAGTCCCCATGAGTCTGTGTGCATTCAGGTTGAAGTCCCCACCGGGATAGAAAAACATGCACACACACACACACACACACACACACACACACACACACACACACACACACACACACACACACACACACGCACGCACACACATACAGTAGTCTAGGAAAAATCTTCACATTATTATAAAATTGTAAGCATATTGCATAGTCGTGCTTGGAGTCAATTGTTTTATTTGTGATAACGCAATGAAACATGCAAAATTGTGCAAAATTTTTGGCCAGGCTGTCGTACACTGAAATTATGAACATATGCAAAAAATGAGAGAACCAATAAAAATTTTGTAGTCATATATGTTTTTTCCTGTGAGCTTTTCTATGCTTTTTTTTGCACAGTAAAATAAAACCTGTAGCTGTAGTTTGCCTTTTTTTTTTTTTTTTTTTTTTTTTTCAAATAAATCTGTAAAATAAATAAATACCTTAGTCTTTTGTTCTTCCCTAAAATTTAAAATTGTATTGTTTGTTCAGCACATCCCACAGATGCTCGATTGGATTGAGATCTGGGGAATTTGGAGGCCAAGTCAACACCTCAAACTCATTGTTGTGTTCCTCAAACCCTTCCTAAACCATTTTTTGCTTTGTGGCAGGGCGCATTATCCTGCTGACAGAGGCCACAGCCACCAGGGAATACCGTTTCCATGAAAGGGTGTACATGGTCTGCAACAATGCTTAGGTAGGTGGTACGTGTCAAAGTAACACCCACATGGATGGCAGGACCCAAGGTTTCCCAGCAGAACATTGCCCAAAGCATCAATAGTGCATCCTGGTGCCATGTGTTCCCCAGGTAAGCGACGCACCCGGCCATCCACGTGATGTAAAAGAAAACGTGATTTCTTTAGACCAGGCCACCTTCTGGTCCAGTTCTGATGCTCACATGCCCACTGTTGGCGCATTCGGCGGTGGACAGGGCTCAGCATGGGCACCCTGACTGGTCTGCGGCTATGCAGCCCCATACGCAACAAACTGCGATGCACTGTGTATTCTGACACCTTTCTATCAGAACCAGCATTAACTTCTTGAGCAATTTGAGCTACAGTAGCCCGTCTGTTTGATCGGACCACACTGGCCAGCCTTTGCTCCCCACGTGCATCAGTGAGCCTTGGCCGCCCATGACCCTGTCGCCGGTTCACCACTGTTCCTTCACTTTTGATAGATACTGACCACTGTAGACCGGGAACACCCCACAAGAGCTGCAGTTTTGGAGATGCTCTGACCCAGTCGTCTAGTCATCACAATTTGGCCCTTGTCAAACTTGCTCAAATCCTTACACCTGCCCATTTTTCCTGCTTCTAACACATCAACTCTGAGGACAAAATGTTCACTTTCTGCCTAATATATCCCACCCACTAACAGGTGCCAGGATGAAGAGATAATCAATGTCATTCACTTCACCTGTCAGTGGTCATAATGTTATGCCTGATCGGTGTATATATATATATAAATTTTTTTTCTTCTCTTATTTTGGTTTCGTTTTCACTCTGTTTGCTTAGTAGTTACCTGTTTCCTGCATTCTTTTGTTCCCGCCAGTCCTTTGTTACCATGGATATTCATTTATGATCACACCTGTACATATTTGAGTTCATTATCCTTGTGTATTTAAGTTCCTCTTTCCCTTCTGTTCATTGTCCGGTATTGTTGTGTTTTACACGCTGTCTCGTGTTTCGCCACTATTGGAGTCTCTTTGATTATTAAACAACATTTCTATTTGAATTACTTAGTCTATGTTCTTCATCCTCAAACTCAACGTTTCAACTATTATATGCTAATAAAAAACAATCAATACTATATTTAATGTAATATGTTATCAATATATTTTTTTTTAATTATGCATATGAAAAAGATCTTATTTACACATTTTACAAGTAGAGAATCACAAGTCACAGTATAGACACTATATAGAGATTCCAATATTTCTTTTTTTATGAGAATATATATATATATATATATATATGTGTATATATTAAAATGTTCAATATATATTAAAATGTGCATAATGTGCATAAACTATGTGGTTACACCTGCTCAACAGGCTGTCACAAAAAAATACTAGGCATTAAAAACGTCCTGTAAATGCAATCAACATTTACAGTTCAAAACTATGGTGACGGCCTCCTCCTCTTCATCCCACACAGGATATGGAAGGGGGACATTTTGGAGTGGGTTTTCTGTGAGGCTCCTGGGGACTCTGGATCACTTTCTGGGTCAGAATGTGATTGCGGTGCTTCCGGAACAGCAACGTACACTGGGACAAAAGGAAGAGACGGCGGTGCGGAGGTTTGTGCCTGATAATCTTGAGATAATCTTGTCTTTTTTTCCTCAGAAGCATTCAGGCCCCGCAAGTGGATCACAAAATTTGACGTCTGCTGTTCCAAAGACGTAAAATCCTCATGGATCTCAGAAAACTGTCACCGGAAAGAAAGGAAATGATTCACTTAACAATTGTCTCAACTGCTTGATTGCTTGTCATCACAAAATGTAGCTAAACTATATTATCTCCCAGCTTTAATCTGTAAAATGTGACTACAAGGCATGAAGATATTAAGATATTATAAGCATTAGCATCATGATTTTCTGTAAAGCTGCTTTGATACAATGTGCATTGTGAAAAGCGCTATATAAATAAATCTGACTTGAAGCTGTTGTTATCTGTGAATCTTTTCATACCAGATCAGTGTTGGACTGTAATAATTCTTTGGTCCACTTAGAGTCGACGGTGGGACCAACCATCTCGGCCAGACCCTGATGGCTGCTGCGAAGTGCCTGAGGAAGAGCCAGCAAAACCTACTTAATTTCAGACTTTATAATATGAAAGTTGCTGTCTTGCTTTATCTATTTCCAAAAATATCCTATATAAAGGACTATATAAATGTGTGTATTGACCTGTAAAAGGTTTATATTGGTTTCCAGCTGCGTCCGGCACTGCTGGACTTTGCTTTTGAACTGACCAAGTTCTGCAAACAGGTTCTGAAACACAAATAAATACACATATATCAAGTAAACATTCATCACAGAGGGTTAATATAAGAGTGCACAGTATATGGCAAGATGTGCATCACCTCAGTGTCTGTGAGGACAGCGTTAGGGTCGTGGGCTTCCTGTGTGCTGTCAGGGCTCAGAGTTACTCTGGTGTGTAACTTCTCCAGCAGAGCCCAGCGCTTCTGTAAAGAGCTCTGAACCGCATACACACTCACCTCACACTCCCGCTGAACCTGCAGCAGGGAACGCAGAGAGCTGATCCTGATGGACACAGAGAACATGAGCATCAGAAACTATCGGAAAACTACTCATTCAAGTAGATATTGTTTAAGAGAATGAACAAAGCTGAAATCTAAAGGGTGACTTTAAAGAAAAACTAATATAATTCCAGTTGTGTATGTCATTGTGTATTACTATTATTCTACAGTGTGAAAAATAGTCATAATAAAGAATGAGTAGGTGTGTCTGAACGCTTGTCATAAGTCATAAGCTTTGGCAATACAAGTGTACAGTCCCTTATGAAAAATAAGTACACTTTAGCATACTTTTTTATTACGGAAATAATATGCTTTAAAATATATATACTTAAGTGCGAACTGAATGTTTTTGGACACTTGCATGTTATTTACAATTAAAAATGTATTATAGCTGAAATTTATATGAAATGCAATTACTTAAGTATGACTTCAGTACATCTTTATATGTAATTTCATAATTACTTCTGTTGTCTTTGATATATATGGTTAAAGTTTACTATCAAATGTACTGACAAGCAGTTATGGTAAATAAGCTAAAATATACTTTAGTGTCATTACTACTGAAACCTGTATGTCATGTATTTAAATATATTTGTAATTACACATTTGTAATAATGAAGTAAAGTTGCAATTTAGTACATTTAAAATATATTAATTAATACTAAATTAATACTAAACTAAATTTAATATCAAATAACACATTTCAGTTGAAATAATCAAGTACTACTTTAGTATGTCAGTCAAGTGTACTTCTTTTATCCGTTTTTAAAAGATTTTTAAAGCAATGATTTAAAGTCTGCATTAAATTTAAAAAATAAATGATATTATTACATAGTGCACTTTTTAGGTCATGATGTACCCTCTAAGCAAACTTAAAGGGATAGTTCACCCAAAAATGAAAATTAGCCCATGATTTACTCACCCTCAAGCCATCCTAGCTGTATATGACATTCTTCTTTCAGACGAACACAATCAGAGTTATATTAAAAATGTCCTGGCTAATCCAAGCTTTATAATGGCAGTGAATTGTTGCTTCATTTTTGAAGTCCATAAAAGTGCATCTATCCATCATATAACTGCTCCACATGGCTCCGGGGGGTTAATAAAGGCCTTCTGAAGCGAAGCGATGCGTTTGTGTAAGAAAAATATCCATATTTAAAACTTTAAAAAAATAAAATATCTAGCTTTGTTTTTTTTTTTAATATACTTTTAAGATCTGAAGTACACTACAAGTGCACATTCAATACAATTAAGCACACTTTTTCACAAGAGGTTATTTCTCAGGAACTTTAAAATGAAAGCATGTTTCTTCGCATGTCAGTTTGTTGTCTGAAATCATGGGTGTGAGACAAACATAGAGATGGAGTTCAAACAGAGAAACAGCCACACACATTGAAGTCAATAGGTAAATATTTGTCATATCTATGTACTGTATGTAGATCAGGTTCATCTGTACAGCTCACCTGTCCTGCAGGTAAGAGCGTATATGGTTAACTCTGTCTTGAAGTGCACATTTCTCTTTTCTCTCCTTCTCTTCCTCATAGGCCCCGCCACGGAGAGTCCGAGACACTGCCTGAATGCAAAAAGACAAATGATTGGTATTTATAAACGTTACTAATTCATGTCTAGCAGGATTAACAAGAGCAGTCTGTTTCTAACGCAATATGTAATGAGTTCGACATGACAGCATAATGACTGCTAACACATTTCATTAATGACAGCGTTCATTCTGACCGAAAGTAAGGATGGGCCTACTATGGTTCAAATGTGTCAATGCACCACCCATCCTTAAGAGACAAACCTCTAGCCTGGTGAGGAGGCCTCGTATGTGGGGCTCGCTGGGGTCCGGCAGGGGCTCGTGGAGGAGGGACACCACTAAACCATCCGCTAGAACATTAACTAGGGATTCCTGCAGATGACCTGCATCCTGCTGTGGATTTATACTGATACAAATAAGATAAAATAAATGAATGGTTTTAACCATATGAAGACAGCGGCTGCATCCAAAATCACATACTTCCCTACTATATAGTTGGCGGAAAAAAAACAGTATGCGTCAAGAATAGTATGTCCGAATTCACAGTATAAAAGCTTGCGCTCTTTAAAGCAGGATGGCACAAATTGTGGCACAAATATCAATTTCGATCTTGATTCAGTATCAATTCATATGTATAGCCTACTGTACATATAAGGAAAAATAAGTTTGCACTATTTTAAACTTTTCTTGGGTTAAATTATATTTGCTCGCATTCATTAATATTTACTTGTGTGTGCTTATATAAGTATCATTAAAAATATTAGGATGTAAGTTATTAACGTTTTAAAATGTCACATTTAAACAAATCTAGTGTTTGATCATGTCTAAATATTTATTCAAATGCAAAGCCTAACATTAAGTAAGCAGTTATGATCTGCAATACTTTTTTGAGCAACTAGACTAGATAGGCCTACATGTATATTTATTAAAGAGCTATACAGGCACCTAGTGTCACAGTTGTTCTGTTTTATTTATGGACTTTCAGTTTGCTTTATACCTGAGGGCTAAATACAAGAAAAACATTAACATTAATGTTAACAATGTTGCATCTCCATCACTCTCCATAATAAAATGATACTGTAAATGTGGTTGACGTAATAGTCAATGCACACTATGCTGTACTGTTTACCAAAAATTGCTGCAAATACCTGTATAGTGAAGTTGTCTATTCAAATGTATTGACAGCGCTGGTTTGTTTGGAACTATTGAGAGCTCCATGAACCACGTGACCGCGCGCGCCGCCGGGAGATGAAAGCATGTCGCAACTGTTTTTCAACGGCTCTGGCTTTAACTGTTATACCACATTAAGTGCGCCAAAGCGGTATTTATTGTTTGAATTTCGTATTAAAACTTTTTTAAAAAATTAAAAGCTTAGACTTTGTTTCCTATCAAAAGCATTTTTGGCAATTTCCTTGGGCAGAGTGAGAGCGTGAGACAGAGCCTGAAAGTGTGTGTCTCACACCAAATGCGTGAGAGTTGGCATCCCTGCGTTACGTATAGCATGACAAATAATTAACTGCACTTGAAGCTTTCGTGAAATGTAAAAATGAAACACCCAAAACTGTATATGGTACCATAACGAAGACAAACAGTATTTTTATACGTGAAATTCTGGAGGGAACGTCGGACTGCGTGACTGCGTAATGACGTGTGCCATTAATCGATCTATGTTCTATAACATGTAAAACGGGAACATGAACGGAATATTCTAAAAGCAACTCATGTAAACACCTTAATCAGAATATTGTCTTATTCAGATTAAAGGTCAATAATTAGATTACTGCTGTCCATGTAAACGTAGTCATTAACTAACGTTAACTTATGCTATCTTATTGTAAAGGTTTTACAACTTGTATTAAACCCAGAAAATTCCTCTTCTATTCCATTGCGGGCCAATTTGATGCACGTTTGATTTTTAAACACTGGTTAAACTATTTATTCTTTTAATTTTGTGATACCTTTTCTCATTAAGGGTTATGAATGAAATAGGTTTTTTTTTTTTTTTTTTTACAAAGGCAATATACATTTTGGTGACTTTGATGGTGTCAAATTGACCCCCATGAAATTTGCCAAAAATCTGCACATTGAAAAACAGCAAAGAGTAAGGTTAAAAAAAAAAAAAACACAGAAAAGCTTTATTTGTAGCTTGACTAAAATATGAAATACACACGAGAACTTCTGAATTTTAAGACTTATTTATTTTAAGACTTATTTACTTAATTATGGCTCATCTTCTGAATAATCCAAGGAGAATTAGCTGTTTCTTGTTTTATTTTGTGTCTAGAAATATGTGGATAAAACTGACTCCTATCAAAAAGAAAGGAAATATTTTAACACAATAGGAGTTCATTATTTCTCATATTTAATATTTTTAGTCTCTGACAAGCTACAATAGAGGTTTTCTGTAAAAGCATGACTCTTAGGTGTTTTTCATAGTATTGATTTATGGCGAATTGCATGGAAACCAATGGGTGTCAATTTAACCCCCAACACAAACTCATATTTTAACACAACAGGAGGGTTAAAATGCAATTATGTGAACAAGAGAATTTGGGTATTTGGTCTCTCTTACCTGGCCTGCTGCTGGTTTTTAACAGTTTTTCTCACTATCACTTCATCATTGTACGGGAGATGCTGAGAAAATCACACATAAACATACAGCAATATTTATTTATGTGACATAATTTCATTTGTAGAAACTGATAAGCTGGCAAAGGATGCAAAACTAAAAGCACTATTACTTTGAGGCACATTTGAAAGCACATTTTATATTCCTCTAGATCTAAGAAGTAAAATAAATTCAATAGTAGACTGACCTGCTTTACTTTCTGTCCATAACAGAGCAGGAAGCGGAAGACTAAAGCACAAAGAGCCACCGCAGCACACAGCAGCCCAGCGAGGAGCAGTCGACCCGCGGCTTCAGTCAGACTGACAGAGGGGTGCAGGGGAGACTCCTCCAGAACAACCAACCACACGGCTGCTATCGGAACCAGACACTGACTCCATTTCGGCCAGTTTCTCCAGTGCAGTCTGACAGGAAGAGAAACAGAGATTGTGAAACATAATATTGGCACAGTTGGCTAAACCAAAGGAATTTGTGAGTGATGTTTGTCCATGCAGTATTCATTGCCACGATGCTTGTGTGGTTGCCAGGGAGTTGCTATGTTGCCATGCGTTTGTCCCATGTTTCCACGATATCCATGTTTTCAGACACTTAATTGCATGTTATTTATAATTCAATTAAAATGTATTATCATATTACATGCAATTAGTTAAACTTAAGAGTGTTTTTTATGTTAAACTGAAATGTACTTTAATGTCATTTCTATTAAAACTTGTTTGTCTTGTATGTATTTAAAGTATATTTGTAATTACACATTTGTAATAAAGAAGCATTTCAAATATATTAACTTTAGAATGTAACATCAAAAACACTACAGTTAAAATTATAATCAAGTACTTTAGTATGTTAGTCAATACATCAAAATAAGTGGACTTCTTGACAAAGATTATTAAAACAATGTACTTTAATTTGACTATTACAAACTGCACTTTTTGTGGTAAGACATGAAAATGGACTCTCTTTAAGTGCACTTTATATATACTTTTAAGAATAGCAGGACACTACATGTGCACATTCAATACATTTATTAAGCACACTTCTTTTTCACAAGGGCTCTCAGCACTCCAAACACCCACCTCATCCATCTCCACTCTCTTCCAGCTCTCTCCTCCACCTCTCGTTTGATCATTCCCTCCGACATCTCCTTCTCCTTCTCGCTTCCATCCTGTCCTCCTGTGCCTTGAGTCCTGCTCTGCTCCCAGCAGCTCCACACATGTCCAGCGCTCAGCTGAGGCATGTATCCTCATGGACGCCCTGCGTGAAGTGTTTTGGTTGCTCAAATCATGCCATACGTGGAGACCGAATACTGGAGTTTCCAGTTGTACCAGTCGGCCAAGCAGGTTTAAGTCATCAAACACTAATGTTTATTGTTTTCCTTGTTGGGTTGTAAGAAGAGTATGTGAGGAATGTGGTATGGTGAGGGAAGTTGGTGAGGCACTTCCCAACACACCTGTGCCTGCTGCCACCGCTCCCAGTTCAAATACATACACACAATATATGTCATCATACACAACAGGTCATGAGACAAAATATAAAGCAAGTGCCCAGTGAGGGCAGAATGATCCTTGTTAATATTACTGAATGTGCACTTTTAGTGCACTTAAAATCTTAAAAGTATATTTTAAATAAAAGGCCACTTAAAGAGTGCACACTTTCATGACTATGTTTCTTAACACAGTTAAGTGCTTTTAAAAGTGCACTTTGTAATATTACAGTTAACCATTGGTTGCACATTATTTTACAGTAGGCTACATGTACTTATGTGTACTTACCTAAGAAAGTAGGGTAATATAAGGCAACTACATGGGTTAAGGGTAGGTTCATGGTTAGTACCTAGTTATTACACAGTTATTGTAATTACTATAATAAGTACATAATATGTACATGGGGAACAGAACTGTGAAATAAAGTCAGTACAATTGACAGACACTTTAATCATATTTCAAAGACAATAGATGTATTATGAAATCACATATGAAGATGTATTTTAGTCCTGCTTAAGTGGGTCAGAAAAGCTCTCTTAATTTCAAGTAATTGCATTATATATGTAAATTTGTAAACTAATACATTTTCATTTAATTGTAAACAATATGCACTTAAATGTCTGATAACATAACATGCCGTTCGCAATTAAGTTTATTCTTTTAACGTGTATTATTTCTGTAAACACTATTTTTAAAAGTATGCTAAAATGTACTACTTTTTCACAAGGGGATGCACTAGAGGACAAAACGTGAGGGATTTTCCTTATCCATTTATGTTTAGGTTTGTTCTGAACGTTTACAATGTATTATAATAAATATTTTTCATATCTTCAATGCCATATTAATGTAGCCTACCTATGTAAGTAGTTTAACAGAAAGTAACTATGGGACTGGTGTACTGGAGGGTTTAAAAAAAAAAGTGAATTATTCACTTAACTTTATTAAAACATTTAGTAAATTAAAAAAATATCTGTATAGTTGCAAAAATTGTCGTTCTACTTACTTTTATGAGCGTTTCTGACGTAATTTCTGTGTCCTGGGTGGAGTTTTGCTCAGTTAAAAATTCATGAAAAACTTTTTGGCATTCACAGCTTCATGCGTTAGTAGGATTAAATAAGATTGATTATTGAGTCAAAACACTAGATTATACTTGAAATTATGCTGTCGATAGATTTTTCTATTGGATTTATTCCAGAATATTTCTTTAATTAAAAAGGCAGTCATACAAAATAAAGCCAAGATGAGGGATTTGAGGACCGACACACAGGGAAGACATCAAGTGTATAAAACCACATTTATTTCCCATCACTAGGGGACAACAGGAGACACCAACTCAGAGACACTGAGGCGCATTACTGTACATAAACGTCAATAATTACAACAATACTTATAATCACAGTACAGATACTGATTTTTTACATTGTACAAGTTTGTCTCAGTATAAATAGTGTATGTTGTATATATTTCCCTTTTTCAGGTTATAAAGATGCAGCAGTGCTCCACTGACAGATGTGCAAAACCCAAATAAATACTAGTATGTCCATAAACACAAGTTACATGAAATACACAAGCTCTTAAAGTTCTCCAGTCATTTTAACAGATGATACGCAAAATAATGAGGATTCAGATTGGACCAAATATATTATAAGTAAAAGTTGATCTGGGTTTTGCTTTCAATCACATGTCTGAAGTAAGGTGATGTGGGCATGAGTGATCTGATCTTGGATGTTTGATGTTTAACTATCAATGCCTGAATTATAATGCAATCTTGAGATGGACACTAGTCTGAATCTCATAAAGAAATGACGAGATCATGTTTCACCTCCAAACCAAAGGGAAATTACATTCTGTTTTGTATCAAGAAACTGAAGTCTGTTTTTAAAGGACATTTTTTGCATCATGACATTATTATATCTATGCAAATTATAATTCTTTCTTTGGTTTTGGGGGTAAAATGTGAAATTATCTTGAAATTATTTAACAGTGATTTACAGGCTTTGTTGCTACGTTAAATTTTACTTTAAGAATTCCAAATATATTCGAACAAAATCCAGTAAAAGTGAAAATCCACAGCGTTTTACCCCTTTATTGTGGGAAACATGAAAAATATATCTTTTAAAGGTCTCAATCAGGTATGAAAAAAAAGAAAATCGCTCAGAAAATTAACTGAATAAAAAAAAATAAATAAAGGAACAACAATCAAATTAGGCCAAAATCAAAATCATAAAAGAGGCAGGATGGCAAAGGTTAAAAGTCATGATAGTTCCTGAAATCACTCATGGTTGGGTCTTTTTGGGTCTCTAGAAACACAGTTAACCACTCCAGTGTTCTGAATATTTCATAAAAAACATCTTCACTATTTAAGTTTATTTTTTTACTCTTCAAGGAAATAAAAATAAATCAGAAATCTGTTTGCTTGTTTAAAGTAATTTATCTGTCCCCCTTCAGGAAACAGAGCGTTTCTTCATGTGTGATTCAGTGTCAGGGTTTGGTAATATGAACTTCACTGGCCCCCGTCCCATTGGTGGTGGTGGTGATGATGTACTGCGTGGTGGTCTGCTGACTGACGGCGGGCTGCTCCAGCGGATCGGGGTGAACCTGTGCTACGGTGGACGGGACGCTCACCTGCTTACCATCCAGCTCCGTCTGTCCTTCTGAGATGACATAGTGTGTCTGCAGTGCATGAGAAACAAAACCACAATTGCAGGACATTAGAAGACCACCATCTGAAAGTGGAAGCCAGGTAGTTATTCCAGACCAGTAAACATCAGACTCACCGTTTTGACCTGACTGCTGTTGACGGCAGCGGTGACGGGGGGGCTGGCCTCTGCTATCACATACTGAGTATGAGGAAGAGCCATCATCTGGATCTCAGATGCTTATAGGAGCAAAGGGAGGGAAACACAATGCTGTCTTCATACATACAGGTTTACATAACATTACAAACAGGTGCTTTTGCTACAGGTACTCACGATAACTCCTGTAGTTCCAGTTGCTGGGAAGGTACGCATGCTGTGCAGCACCTTGTGTCTGATTAGTGGACGTTTGTAGGGTCTGGCCCTGAGCCAGGGTCACAGGGGTCAGCTGGGCAGTGCCAAGCTCCTGGGCAGCTTGCTGAGAGGAGGGACTTAGAGGCTGACCTGACACCTGATTGGATGGTAGGAAGTGTCAAAAGGAGACGTGACAGTAAGTCTGATGCCACTAAACTTCACAAAAGTACATAAAATTACATACACGCTTAATTGTTTCCTACCAAGATTATTTACATATTTGAAATTTGTTTAACCATCAAATACCAAAATTATTCAATTTCTCATCATAGTACAACATTATGAAAGAAAATGAAAAAAGTGACATGAAGTATAGCCAAATATGGTGTCCCATACTCTGAATTTGTGCTCTGCATTTCACCCATCCAAGTGCACACACACAGCAGTGAGTATTGAACACACACACACTGTGAACACACACCCAGAGCAGTGGGCAGCCATTTTTTTTGCTGCGGCATTACAATACTTAGATTTTCTCTGATATATACTGTGATAATCAATGCAATTTTGCAACAATTTTAGCGCTGTCAATCCGACTGTCCGTGGACAGGAATACAAAAACGTGATTCTGTAGTTCAACAAATGGGGCTGTGATTCCCAAAAGCATTGTAAGCCTAAGTAGATCGTAGAACCATTGCCACCAATGGTCTCTATGATCAACTTTGCTCACGATGCTTTGGAGAAACATAGCCGAGGACAGCGTAGTCTGTTACTGATTCCAAATTACATGACAAAAATTGTAGTTAGTAACGTAATCCATTAGATTACTCGTTTAAGGTCATATAGTCTGACTACTTTTTGATTACTTTTGACCTAACTTGTTTATCACATCAAATTGAATAGGATAATATTGTACCATATTGAATAAAATACAAAATATATTACATCCTGTATTAAATATTACATTGCATCAGGGTTTCCCAAACTGGGGTTCATGATGGAACTGCAGGAAGTTTGTGATTTTAATGAATAACGTGTAATCATGTAATCAATAAAAACTGTAGTTTTATTACAAGTATTTTAAAATGTAATATAATTTAATTAAAGTACTTCATTTTTGGAATCTGATTACGTAATCCAGATTACATGTAATCAGTTCCTACCCAGTACTGGCCCTGGAGATGTCAAAAGTTCATCCAAATGATGCAAAATTATGCATATTCTTCATCTGGTGGACTTTTGCTGACAAATAAACAGGAATGAAGGAAACACAGAGAAAGACTACAAATTGTTCATACCGACACTGTAACAATACAAAGCTGGTTAAAAATTAAAGAACTTATCCTTTAATTAAATCACAGCCATTTACAGGCCTAAACAGCACACATATACTGTAAAAGCTGCTCACCTGTGCATTGGCCTGCACTGTCCCTGTGGGCTCAGCCACCTGTATGTGCTGAACCTGAATAGAGTGCTGACTGTAACTGTGAGGGTCATGTAACTGACTCACATCTACTGTAGAGTGCTGAGAGTGAGGAGAGGACGCCTGCAGAGACAGACAGACAGAACGCTCACTTATCAAATCACTCCAAAACCCATCATCATCATGTTGGAATTGGCGGAAACCTTGTATCTCCAAAAACGCTACTTTTCAGGAAATGGAAAAAAAACATTTTTAAAAAGTATTTTTTTAAACAATTAAACACCGCATTGTCAAAGTTGATACTGTGGCTTTATATATGGTCAGACACTTGCATGTGTCATTATATTATTAACATTTTATGAAAATCAAGCTCAAATGGAGTTAAGAGCTTTCGTTATTTTGGACATACGTGTTTTGTTCATCATTAGAACGGCCGCATCTGAGGCAGTAAATGCACTGCATTATGTTTTCATCAACTTATAGGTTATAAAGTATATTGTATGTAGGTGCTTTTTTTTGTCATTGGCAAAAATCTCATGTTAATAAAGATGATGTGCTTTCCAAAGGCTATTTAAGACTGTATTAGCCATAACTCGACAACAAATGCTAGACTAAGACACTCTTCTCCGCTCCGCAAATACATAAAACATTGGCCTTCATATATATAGTGTTTCTTGAGTGAAGAAAACACTGTACTTATTCAAACAACCAATTCTTTATTTACCCTTGCATTTCAAACAGGCAGAGATGGTCCAAACTGCATGCAGCACTTCTTTCACGATAGAGGCTGGTGGAGTCATGAGTTTGGGGATCCAATGGAGTTACGAGGTTTCATTGGTTGATATTTTCAAAACCCACAGATAGATGTAAAAGGTGACCAATAGTTGTGATTTATGAATAAAATAAAAAATGACAATGAAATATGGAGATACGAGGTTTGCGCCTTTTTTAAATGAAGCGAAAGAAAGAAAGAGCGAAAGAAAGAAAAATAAGAGTAAAAAAAAAAAGCCATAGAAATAAAGCAAAAAAAAATCAAGTGTGAATGAGTGTGTCCGTACCGGGGCCACCTGCACCACCTGCAGCTGTATGTGCTGTGGCTGTGACAGGCCTCCTCCTGCCTGAGACACAGGGATGTACTGGATCCTCTGGAAATCCCCTTGTGCTGTGCGGTAGTCTGTGGTCAGGGTCTGGGACAGCTCCGTCATGGCCTGTGTCAATAGGTCGGTCGTCTAGGAGAAAGACAGAAACTGATGAATATTGTGTTGTTACATGACAGGGCACTTTGTTTACCATTTAACCTGTAACACTTTATTAATGCATCATTAAAGACTTCAGTAATGTAATGCATTTTTAAGTGAAACAGCATTCAGCAAGAAACCCTTTTTTATGAATAATGTGATCTAATGATCCCAGTGAGATTTTTATAGAATGTAAACAGGGTATATTTTGATTTGATGATGTGGTTTCGTAGAGTGTTTGAGCGAGTCTATCTGAGCGTGCACATGTTGCTCACCACCACAGCCTCGGCGGTGGTGCCGTCTGTTGTGATGACGGCAGGAGTGCTGCTGATGACCGTAGCGGCCAGAGGTGCCTGGATGCTGTTGCTGTTGTACTGATATTCTGGATGCTTCTTACGGATGTGCTGGACCATCTTCGTCTAAAAATGAAGATATATTAGAATACATAAATCCATACAGATTCATACACATATACTATCGCAGTAATGACTCTACCTTGCTGCTGTACTGTTTGGCACAGTGCGGGCAGCACACAGGTGCAGTAGCGATAGTGCCCGTCAGCTGGGTGTGTGTGCTCAGCATGGGGTCAGGCTCCCCCGGCCCGGCCGGACGCAGCTTCCGGATGCTGGGAGGCAATTCTGCCCCAGGGTGGTTCTTCAAAATGTGCGCCTTCCTCTTACTGGCACTTTTATACACCTGAACGGGTAAAGGATGAGGTAAACATGATATGAATGAAAAGAGTATTTTACATATACACTACTAGTCAAAAGTTTGGACACACTTTCCCTATTCTCTTTGATGGGAAAGTGTGTCCAAACTTTTGACTGGTAGTGTACGTGTGTGGGGTTATATATTATATATAAAATGTATACTAATATATATATATATATATATATACATATATATATATATATATATATATTCATTACATCAAATTTTGAGATATAAACTGTAGACATGAATGCACTACGCAGGAAGAGCCAAATGGCAACTCTATTTTCAGAGAAGGCTAAAGTCTCTTGGCTCAAGGACACACTGCCATTGTCTTTCTATGAGTCAGCTGTAATGGCAGCCAACGTGAAGACTGAAGGGTCATTAAAATGTCTGGGGTCTAGCCCATGAAGGAGGTAAGACAGAATTGGCTGAATGAGTCCAGACCTTATCACAGTACTGGCAGAAGTAATCTCTGTTGGGTTTAATGATGGGCAGCGTCAGCTCAGGAACCTCCTCCAATCGCATCTCAGGATGTCGTTTAGACAGATGATTCACCTGAGGACATGAGCAATTACATCATCAGGTGAGAAAATAAGCCACAAGTGGCCTATGATTTTAAAAACACTTATTATGGGAAGCCTAAGAAACAGAAAAAAGGTGATGGACAAACTGAGGTCAAAAGTCAATACCAGCATCCCTCGTCTCCTGAAGCCCATCATACAGAGTCTGCATTTAAACATGAAGCTCTCAAAGTCAGTGGTGGGCTCCTTCTGTTTCAGAGCTTTGGTGCGGTGGATACGGTCCGCCTTTTTGGCCTCACGTTCAGGGTTGTGCATCCTCTGCATGTGTTCCCGTAGTTTATCCTTCCTCTGGCCAACAAAATATAAATACACACAATGAAATGAATAAAAAAGTATATATATACACAAATGAAACATTCTAAGGTAGATTTAATGTCTAAACTGTAAATGCAGCAAACGTATTTGGGCTCAAACACCTTAAAAATGCATTAACATCACAATGCACAGCATTTATTTGTGTGTATGTTAATGCACTTCTGCATGCATGTTATTCATCTGGGCATATGTGAATCACCTTAAACTGTTTTCCACAGGTGGAGCACAGGAAGTCCTTGCGGTCAGAGTGGCGGAGCATGTGGAGTCGTAGTTTATCAGGCCTGCAGAAGGCTTTATCACACTCCGTACACTGGAAGATCTTCTCTGAGTGGAAACTCCTCACGTGCTTCTTTACCTGCACAACACAGATATATGACTGACCAATGCCACATAATCAAATTACAAGAATATAAAATAATAAAAATAATAATAATAATTCCCCCCCCTTAAAAACCACTTACAGTGGTGGCCAAAATTATTAGAACACCTGACAGATCTGAAAATATTGACCTTTTTTTGCCTCCAAAACATGGTTTCATTTCATAATGCTCATGAAACATGCAGATGGTTGCTCTGACCATCAAATATCAGATGAAGTGAGTCGTACCTTTTTTATCCACTTTTAACTTTAATATTTGGTATGTCCACCTTTTGCAGCATTTACAGCAGCACATCTCTCTGTCAGTGTCAATATATTTCCTCTAGAACTTCAACACTAATGTTATCCCATGCCTTCTGCAACTGAAGCCAAAGGCTTTCCTTTGAATGTACAATAGATCTGTCCAGTTTATTTTCCAACTCGCCCCAAATGTGCTCAATGGGGTTGATGTCTGTACTTTGAGGGGGCCAGTCCATCATTTTCAATGTTCCAGCAGATTCCTTCTGTCGCAGGCAGTTCCGGCAATAGTTAGAAGAATGTTTCGGGTCATTGTCCTCTTGGAAAATAAATCCAGGCCCAATAAGACGACTCCCAGATGCCAAGTCTTCTAGTAATTTTGGCCACCACTGTACTTGCTTACTTAAATTTTACAATATTTACAAAACAGTTCTATGTCACTAAAATTTCAGTAGTGGATGCCAATATCAGTGAAATTTCTCAAGTACCAACATCAATACCACAGTAAAAACTAATATGCTAACACACTCTTTTATTAATAATGTTTAGTATTAATATAAATGGTTACACTTTATTTTAAGGTGATGTAGTTACATTGTACTTAAATAAGTACGGAGTAATATTAATTAACTACATGTACTTACTGTAGAGTTAGGGTTTGGTTTAGGGTTAGTTACTTGTAATTGCATAATTTACGTGTAACTATGTCACCTTAAAATAAGGTGTTACCATATAAATATTAACAAATTAAAAGGTGTGTTGCCTTTAAGTATATTAAGTACAAATTAATGCCTCATGTTTTTCAATAAATGAGTGACATCACAAACACAGATTTCTGAGTGAGCCATTTTTATAGGATTGTTTTAATAAAAGAGATTTTTGGAATGGTAAAAAAAAAAAAAAAAAAAGACTTTAAAAGACAAAAAGATAGGGCCAGGTGAGGCGGTTTAGAAATTTTATCCACGTGTCCTATTTGCTATCACATCTCACCTGTATGAAGTCTGTAAATGTTTTCTTGCAGGAAGGACAAGAAAAGCAGCCGTTGACCAGGTGAACCCCCACATGCACTTTAAGCAGGTCCAATCTGTCATAGGACTCGGCGCAGAACAGGCAGGAGTATGTGCGCTGATCCGAGTGCAGCTGCAGGTGATCCTCAAGCGCAGCGTTCGTCAGAAAGCCCTTACCGCACTGATGGCACATGTGACGGCAGCCGTCCCGCCCGTGGTACCGCATGTGCTGGTCCAGCTTGTCTTTATCTCGGAAGGCTTTCCCGCACTGGGGACATTTAAAGGGTCGAAAGGACTTACGGATGAATAGATGCTGGAGAGCGGCATTCTGGGTAAGGGAAGAGAGAAAACATGGAGGAATGGATACTTCTGAGAGGAGAAGACAACTAGGTGGACAATCATCAGGATGATGAGGAATCACTTCGATTACACCAGAACTCATATGGTTTGCAAGCAATGACATAATGCACTTGCTTGAGTCTGTATGCCACAGAGATGGCGGCTAAAACAAGCCATTGTGTTTACATGCTGAACACAAACAGGATTAAATCTTTCGGCTGTAGCTAATAGTTCACCAAAAAAAAAAAAAAGAACATTCGGTCATCATTTACTCACCCTCATGTTTACAATGCCCTTTTTAAATAATAAATTATAATATCTCTATTTACAGAACAACATTAAAATTACAATACCAATATTCATGGCTGTCTTAATTTCTCCGCTTCCAAACGTTAAACCATAAAGATTTTATTTTGGTTGAGAATAGACATTCTCTGATGACATTCTAAACCTCTCCTTTTGGTCAAACATGGTGACATGATGACAATTTAATTATGACAGCAGTGTTGTCACGATGCTGGAATTTCAAACTTCGATATGATATTTTGAAAAATATCAATGTTCCATACCATTTCCATTACCACGGGGAAAACTGCCATATATACCGCCATACAGATCATTTGTTATATGATAATTTTTTGATAATTTGGGTAGTTTTGTTGCAATAGCACAGAACAGGTAGGCTTTAATTGAATCTAACTATATTCACAAAAAAAACACAAGTAAACTGTCAGTAATAAAATAAGAACAAATAAACAAACTGCAAACTATAGCACAAATAAATACAATAGAATAAAGAGACAAATGGAATAAACACAGCTTTAAGATTTAAGATTTTCAGGTGGCTCTAACAGCAGTATTCAGATAAGAAATTAAATGAAAATAACACTGGATAGTTTTCATTGTAAATAATAAATACAGATTACAATTACAGTTGTGGTCAGAATTATTGGCACCCCTGGTAAATATGATCAAAGATGGCTGTAAAAATAAATCTGCATTGTTAATCCTTTTGATCTTTTATTTAAAAATGCACAAAAATCTAACCTTTCATTGAAGTAAAAGAACTGAAAGTGGGGGGTAAATCACATTATGAAATAAATGCTTTTCTCCAAAATACGTTGGCCATAACTATTGGCACCCTTTATTAAATACTTTTTGCAACCCCCTTTTGCCAAGATCACTGAATCTTCTTCTATAATGCCTGATGAGTTTGGAGAGCACCTGACAAGAGATCAGAGACCATTCCTCCATACAGAATCTCTCCAGATCCTTCAGATTCCCAGATCCATGTTGGTGCTTCTTCTCTTCAGTTCAGCCCACTCATTTTCTATAGGGTTCAGGTCAGGGGACTGGGATGGTCATGGCAGAAGCTTCATTTTGTGTTCAGTGACACATTTGTGTGTTGATTTTGATGTTTGTTTTGGATCGTTGTTCTGATGGAAGATCCAACCACGGCCCATTATAAGATTTCTAGCAGAGGCCGTCAGGTTTTGATTTTTTATCTGTTGGTATTTGCTAGAATCCATGATACCATGTATCTGAACAAGATGTCCAGGACCTCCAGCAAAAAAACAGGTTCACAACATTAAAGATCCAGCTGTATTTTTAACCGTGGGCATGGGGTACTTTCTATCCTTGTTTGCACCAAACCCATCTGGTGCGTTTTCTGCCAAAAATCTCTTTTAGTTTCATCTGACCACAGAATCCGGTCCCTTTTGAAGTTTCAGTCGTGTCTGACAACTGAATATGCTGGAGTTTGTTTTTGGATGAGCAAGGAAGTGTTTCTTGAAATGCTCCCAAACAACTTGTGGTGATAATAGGGGTTGTGAGAATTTTTTTAAAGGCTTTCTGACCCCACGACTCAACTAATCTCTGCAATTCTCCATCTGTGATCCTTGGAGAGTCTTTGGCAACTCAAACTCTCCTCCTCACCGTGCATTAGGACGATATAGACACACGTCCTCTTCCAGGCAGATTCGTAACATCTTTAGTTGATTGGAACTTCTTAATTATTGCCCTGATGGTGGAAATGGGGATTTTCAATGCTTTAGCTATTTTCTTACAGCCATTTTCTATTTTGTGAAGCTCAACAAACTTTTGCTGCACATCAGAACTATATTCTGTGGTTTTACTCATTGTGATGAATGATTAAGGGAATTTGGCCTTTGTGTTTCCTCATATTTATACTCCTGTGGAACAGGAAGTCATGGCTGGGCAATTTCATGCTCATAGTCACCCTGGTGTGCTAAAAAAAAAAATAATAATAATTTGTAAATATTAATGGGAATATACTTGAGAGATATTTTACTCATAAAAAAAAAAATATTTAGGGGTGCCAATAATTATGGCCAACGTGTTTTGGAGAAAAGTATTTATTTCATAATGTGATTTACCCCCTACTTTCAATTCTTTTACTTCAATGAAAGGTTAGATTTTTGCGCATTTTTAAATAAAAGATCAAAAGGATTAATAATGCAGATTTATTTTTACAGCCATCTTTGATCATATTTACCAGGGGTGCCAATAATTCTGACCACAACTGTAGTTATTCAGTCAAGAGCAGAGTCTTTTTGTTCTTTGATTAACATGACAGACAGCTGCAGGTTTATTAGGCTGCTGTCACTTTAAGAGCTTAAGCACAGATCCAATATAATGTTACACAACATGCGTTTTGTTTCTCAACTGCATTCCAAAACTGACTGTATTTACCTGAATACTCTGCAAGACAGGCATTTTGAGATCATTTTGTATGTATTTGACCATTTATGTGCAATAAGCCACAAAAAAGAAGTCAATTTGGTACTCGTGAGCTCTTTGAGAGGCGGCTGTATGTGAGAGGCTGAGCTCAGTGGTGCATGCGCTTTTTGTGTGAACGAAGAGAAGAGAGTGAGAACACGCAGCTGGTATCGGTGTATCGTTACTGTAGAAAAGGAGTATTGAAACCATTTCAGATATTTCAGTATCGATACATATCGGAATATCAATATTTTTGACAATACTAGATGACAGAATGTTCATTTTTGGTGAAACTGTCCCTTTATTTCTGTTGGTTGATGAAACTCGAGGACTGAACTGATACAGACAGATGTAATGGGGATGTAGGGAGTCATAGGCTGTCAGTGTAGCGTGACATCACAACACTGTATTGACTGAATGAGGAAGTTTCCTCTGACTCCACTCTGGCCCACATTAGACCTACCTGCAAGTCCACCTTAACGTGCAGCACGCAACAAAAGAGAAAGACACACACCCACACACACGCTACTGTTAAATAAACTTTAGCCTGCTTAACACACTACATTGCAGAGATATGAGGGTGTGGGTCACTCGTGATGGGCGTATCTTACCCTAATCCTCCTCGCCCTCCTCATGTCCTGAGGTGTGAGGTGGGGGTCTACGGGACTCTGAGACAGGTCCTCTTTGGCAGACCCTGGGACCTCTGTGGCTGGAGGTGGGGTGACAGAATCCCCCTCGACTTGCAGTGCCTCGGTGTGAGTTGTTGGGGTATCAAGCCCTTCCTCAGTCTCGGTCTCCATCGATTCGGCTGCCATCTCCACCACCTTCAGCCCATTAAGAGCTCCATCTGTCCTTTCCTCAAATGGTAGTTTATCTACAGATGCCAACAGCTCCTACAGCAGAAGCAGAGACAGAAATTGAGCACAGAAGTCCATTAAAACAAAAGAGATTATAAACCTAACCTGATCTGTGTCAAGGAAGTACGGTTGAGCTGCCGTTTACTATATTTGATGAGCTCTATGTGTGTTGATGTGTTTATATGTGAATAAAAGCCTAAATCAAATCTGTTCATCATATAAAAGGGACTGTGTCTCTTCAGAAGACTTAGGTTTACAATGTCTTTATGAACTTTAAAGTTTGAGCATGAAAGTTTCGGTTACCTGGACTTTCAATGGAGCGACAGAAATTTCTCAGGTTTCATCAAAAAATATCTTAATTTGTGTTTTGAAGATGAAAGAAAGTCTTAAGACCCGTTAACACGAACAACGATTACTATATTATTAACTATAGCATCCACACCAGTGATGTCATTCTGTTTATTATAAGTTTTGTCTTCTGCCGCTTTAAATGCTCAAGCTCTTTAAAGCAGGATGGATTCTGATTGGATGTCAATATTTTTTATAATTTATCAGCTGGAAACAATCATTCTGAAAGTGATTCCAATGATATCATTCCTCTATGCCGTTATCGTTATAGTTGTGGTGTGGACTCTGCTATTCTTTTATATTTAGAATTTTTTTTTATAACTATATCTTTATCATCATAGTTATCATCCTTGGTGTAAACGGGCCTCTATAGGTTTAAAACAACATGATTTTTGGGTGAACTTTATAGGTCTACAGTACCTGTGTCTTGTCAGCACTCTCAACAGGAGTCTGTGGGCAGATGAATTTCGTACGCCGTCCTGGTCGCCTTGCGGCACCGAATCGTTTCCTGCCCCGCCCTCGGCCACGGCCCTTTGGCCTGGAAGAACAGAATATTAGTCAGACTCTATAATAAACTCAGTGTCAGGAATACGGGAGAATATTTATGTGTTTATTAGAATATTTTATGTCATTTATGTGCATTCAAACCTTTGGATGAGGTTCAGCTTGTCATCGTGCATGTTTAAGTGCTGCTGAAGCTGCTCTGAGCTCATGAACCGTCTGTTACACTCATAACACGGCCAGTTCTTCTCCTGTTCACGTAAAACTGACCCAGAAAGAACAGGGAGTTTTAGAGTTGAACTAGGAACCACAACAGAAATTTTCTGAAAATATTACCACTTACACAACATGTTAAAAATATTACCAGGATAATATCATTGTTCATATGTAAATTCTAGGGGCAGGGGCGCTGCTAGGGTTTCTGAAACCATTTAGGGCCAGATTTACTTAACAGGGCAAATTAGCGTGAGAGCGCAATTCCAAAAAAACGCAGATGGGAGTGGAAAGTTCTGCGCATGATCTACTGACGACGCACAAATTAAAGAACACAGACGCAGCCGGATCATTCCATAATGACCAATGCAATCTACCAGTTAGCGTCTGGTTTAAGACATGCTTTTTTGGGGGCGGTAAATAATGCTGCAAACACCAGTAAATCACCTTGCGTGATTCATTTAAATACTCTCCTCCCATAAATACTGCGTCTGAAAGGGAAACTTCTACAAATGCATATGCAATAAGGTCAGCCGCAAAAAATAACCCTATCCACGCCTTTTAAGCGGCAATTTTTCACTGCTTGTCTTTAGTAAATCCTAACAGTAGTTTTTTTAATCCCAAAAGAGTTTGCACTGGCGCAAGCTGTTAGTAAATCTGGGCCATAGTCTTTCCTGAGACACTGTTGATCTGAGGTAGTTCTTTATTAAATTAGTCTTACTGAAGGCTCTCTCCACTTGCAACACTATTCACCGAGTAAAAAATAAGCTTCACACACCAGCATCTCCAGAAAGAAATGTAGAAATTAGCCAAAACAGTGACAGAATCACTGAATCAGTGAATGGAACTCGAGACCCAAATCAGTTCTATTTGTGAATGAATCATTCAGACTGGTTTTATCAATAGGATTTTCCAATTCATTGAAATTAACCGACTCAACAAACGATTCACTCACAAATCGGACATCATTGCAACACTTATATCATAAACTCAACAGGGACAATTAAAGCAGATTTCTATGATTAAAGCATAATTTTACAATCGATTCCTCATAGAAAGCTGTTTCAAGGTTTTGGAAAGCTTGAATATATTATATATACCTACATAACTGGACTAGTTATATTGACACTTGGTGCTTTTCCATCTTTTTTGAAGCTCCATTACTATTGCTCGATTGCATGGAAAAAAATATACATTCTTGGAAATAAATGTTACAACTTTCAGCGAATAAACATTGGGGTGAGTAATTGATAAAATTTCTATTTTATGTTAATTATAACAGCATCATACGGGCTAGCTTCAGAATCATAGCACAAAACAGAAAACATAATTTACCTTTATTTTGAAAAAATGGCTGACTAGCTATCTTCCCCGTCTTACTCTCTCCTCTTTTTCATGTTTTTCTTTCCTCTTTTGGGATCCTGATTTTGTCTGCGCCATCTCTTGCCATCTATCTGATGTGTGTAACGAGTCACAACTTTGAAGTGCCGCGTTTCTGAATAATCCTCAAACGTCTTAAGGGAACACACACACTTGGCACAGTCTGAGGGTATTCATTATAGCGTGCTTCTTAATAGATTATTGCGCAAAGAGGCCATTTAAATACTAAAATCATACAGGAAAGTATGGGCTTCTGCTGGGCCCCCCGTTATGTAAAAATAAACAAATAAATACAATAAAAAATTTTTTTATTAAAGTATTTATTTATTTATCTACGCATTTGGAGCATCTGTTTTGGCAATAAAAACAGTGTCAAATAGAGTTAAAAATTTCTGAGTGTCTGTGTCCTAACAAAGCATAGAAGACATTTGTTTAGCAATGTTGATGAATAGTCTGGAGCATTTAGTAGGATCCTCTTTTAAATTTTGCTGTCATTTCATGACTGCTATTGCTGTTATATGAATAAATAAATATATTATAGAAGTTTTTGGATTGCTAGATTCATTTATAGTTCTGCGTTTCGACCTGTGTGTGTAATCAGCTTCATCGATTTCATCAGAAGCTTTAAGGAATTGCTTTACATTTACAGTAAAAAGAAACAATAATAACATGTTCCTAGAAGACTGAATGTGTGCATGTTTCTAAAGAATATTCTAACTCTGACCTTTAACACTTATTTTGTGCTTATATATATTTTTTTTTTACATTTATATTTTAAACCTTTTTGGCACACAATGTAAAACCATACATTTCAAAATATTTTATCTTTTATAAAAGATATTTATAATTTGAGAGTACCGTACCAAAACTCCCAAAAGTGCAATATGAATGGAACTGTGAGAAAGTTATCTGTTATATCCTTAGTAAATGTATAATTTGTCATGTCTGTGGCTGTGTGAATGAATCAAAGAGAGGATAATTACAATTTACCTTTTCTCTCTTCATCTGTGACATCATGAACCTTTTGGTTGACAAACTCAGCATATGATGCAGCGTACCACACCTGGAGTATAAGATCACATATGAACTCACACATCATCTGACCAGGTAAGAAAATAACTGTTTACTGTGAAAAACAACCTAAAAATAAAATGCATCAATGAAAGAAAGAAAAAAAAAAAAAAAAAAAAAAAAAAAAAAAAAAGTGTTTTTTTTTTTTAGCTCTGGAAAAATTTCTCAATGTTAAGTGGTCTCTTAATTTTTTCCAGAGCTGTGTGTGTGTGTGTGTATATATATATATATATATATATATATATATATATATATATATATATATATATATATATATATATATATATATATATATATATATATATATACACACACACACACACACACACACACACACACACACACATACATATATATATACATACACACACACTTAATATTATGCTGGCAATATAAAATTACAAATGTTGCAGATTGTTTTTTCATTTGGCCATTATATTTTATAATCTTCTCTGTAGCAATTTACATTTTAATACGCAATCCAAAAAGGGGGGGGGGGATAATTCATGCTTTCAAGTCATATTGAATATTGTTTGAAATGCTGATGAGAAATAATAAAATAAAGATATAATAATTATAACTGATGTAAGATAAAATTATAATAAAAATAATAAAGATATCATTTTTATCCTTTTGTTTGCTAGAGATGAGAAAATTCTTCCTTTCTGCTGACCTTTAGCTCCTGTTTGGGCTGAATGTTCTTAATGGTGGTGTAAAATATGTCCGAGCCGTACTGATAAGCCACCAGATTCTGCTCCAGGTGGTTCTGGGCCGGCCGGACAAACATCATCCAGTTACATCGCTCCTCATCGGACAAGTCAAACCAGAGGTCCTCTGCCCTTTCGCCCTCTTTCTCTGGGTCTAGCATGTATAACTACACAGCAGGATTACAAGTGAGACTTTTGATCACCATACTAGAAAACTACTTATGATAAAAGAGAAGGGTTTACTTGTACTTTCAGGTGGATGTGCGTGTCCTGCAGTTCGCTCTGTCGCACCAGCGGCCCCTCTATAGGACCAAACTGTGTGCGTTTGGGGATACGCCGCTTGGTAAAGACTCCGCCCAAGAAGCGGTCGATATACAGGATGAGAGGAAGACTGGCCCGAGCCTTAGACATCACAGGCCGGTTCAGGATAGGGTGCAGAGGACCGTGTTTTATACATGCTCCAGCATTAGCATTATTACAGTCTTCACACCCTACACATATAAATAAAAATACATGTTCACAACTTCACATTCAAAAGTGTATTATGTATGAACCTGGGAGTTAACTTACATTTTGAGAATTAAGAGAATTAAAAAACTGATTATAAACTGATAATTCTGTCATCAATTACTCACTCTTTTATGTCGTTCCAAACCCGTTTTTTTAGCTAAATCTGTTCATCAAATAAAGTGATTGTGTCTCTTCAGAAGACTCGGATTAAACCGCTCAATTCGTATGGATTTCTTTTACAATCTCTTCATGAACGTTTTGAAGCATCAGAGTTTTGGGTCAATAGACTTTCAATGGAGGGACAGAAATCTCTCAGATTTAATTTAAAATATCTTCATTTGTGTTCCAAAGTTGAACGAACGTCTTGCGGGTTTGGAATGACATGAGGATGAGTAATTCATGACAACATTTTCATTTTTGGGTGAATTATCCCTTTAAGTATTGAACATCTACTCACAGAGGTTCTGGGGAGTGAATGGCTGGGGCGTCCTGGGTTCCCAGTCATCCATTTCAGAATCATCGCTATCATTGTCTTCTTCCTCGTCCTCTGAGTCTACAGTGGAATCTGTGGCCCCCAAGGGACTCGACGAGGTCTCCGCCATGTTGGGAAGATCCGCATTAGTCACGGCAAGTTGGCTCTGTTAGGAAAATAATCAGTGTCTGTTCAACAATAGGTTAACATTGCTTCACTAATGCAAAAGATGCTTTATATCATACACTGTAGTCTCTTATGCCTGTGGCAGAACAATGTTAAGAAAACTTTCAGGTGAACAATTGAATTATGGGATATGTTTAGCAGTGCAGTGTCACCTGTGTCACAGGTTCCAGGATCGCCTGTGGGCCATCAGCTACGTTACTCAACACGTGCAGATTGGCAGTGTTCATGTTCTGACCGCTGGGTAGCAACACAGTCACCTGGGGCAACAGATCATGTTAGTAGTCAACATCAAAGGCCAATTGCTAAAATATTACATTTGCAACCTGATGGTATTAGTTATATGGTAAATGTAAAATCAAAATCCATGTTAATGCTATAGAATGCCACAGTACCTGTTGTGTTGTGCCATCTTGCTGAATGTAAGCCACTTGGGGTTGATCTGTAAACACCGCCTGAACAAAACCAAAAAAGAGCAGTAAACCTAAACCACAGTTACTGAACAGAATATGGTTGTGATTATTTATCAACAGGAGTGCATATGTAAGGATAATGTACAGTCGGTCAGTTGTTATCGCAAAATTGACCAAACAATGTGATCCGTGACAATGACAGATATTTGCTGTTTAATGCATTAAAAATAGCACAGCAATCGCTTCTCACTTCCTATATGTCAGGGGTTTTCAAACTGCATGTCAGGGGAGGCATGGAAGTAAGGCTGGGCGTTATGACGATGTCAATCGATAGAAATTTTTCTATATAGTTTATCTGTATGGAAATATATCCATGCAGCTCAGGACTGGTTAAACACATTAGAGAAGCAAAGATGAGAAGAAATAGTGGGATGTGCTTGATGTGAGTTATTAAAGGGTTAGTTCACCCAAAAATGAAAATTCTGTCATGAGTTACTCACCCTCATGTCGTTCCAAACCCGTAAGACCTTTGTTCATCTTCGGAACACAAATTAAGAGCGTCGAGAATACTTTTTGTGTGCAAAAAACAAACAAAAATAACTACTTTATTCAACAATTTCTTCACGTCTGTGTCAGACTCCTATGCTATTGACGTAGTAAATACAGTGCAGCGCTTCCGAGTTACGTCAGAGCTACGCCAGAATGCCGGCTTACCATTGGCTGATGCTGTTCACGTGAGCACCACGACGCATGCGTGTGACGCTGACACAGGAGCTGGCCAACATAAACTGCGTAGGAGACTGACACAGACGAGAAGAAATTGTTGAATAAAGTCGTTATTTTTTTGCGCACAAAAAGTATTCTTGCCGCTTCATAAAAAGGTTGAACCACTGGAGTCACATGGACTATTTTAACGATGTTTTCGATGTCTACCCTTCTGGGCCTTGAAAGAGTAAATTAAATTGCTGTTAAAAGAGTTCTCGGATTTCATCAAAAATATCTTAATTTGTGTTCTGAAGATGAATGAAGGTCTTATGGGTTTGGAACAACATGAGGGTGAGTAATTAACAACAAAATTTTTATTTGGGTGAACTCACCCTTTAATAGCACAATAAACCAACAGAGAACTGAATTCGGTACTGGCAGACAGCTTTCTGTGGTGCACATCCAAAGCGCACAAGTGCTGAACTGAGTTTACTTTCATGGCTTATTGTGCTTGAATGGTCCATTACACACACTTATGTGTCAAAATGTCTGTCTTGGTGAGTATTCACGTAAACACAGTCAGTTATGTCTAAAGTGAAAGTAAACAATTGGGCAAAATTATCATTATACTGGATCCAAGCATAAGGTCTTAAAATACTATACTTATAAAATAAATACTTGTAATACTGAGATTTATTGAGAGGACTGATCCGCACATAAAAATATTGGAATCACACTCACACATAAAATCACACTCACACTTTAGATTAGGGTCCAATTCTCACTATTAACCATTTTGGTTCCATTTGTTAACATTAGTTAAGTACATTAGTTAACATGAACTTACAATGAAAAATAATTTGAAAGCATTTATACATCTTAGTTCATCTTAATTTTAACATTTACTAATACACTAAAATCAATAGTTGGATCTGTTATTATTATTTAATGGACCTGAACTAACACAAACTAACAATGAACAGTTGTATTTTTATTAACTAACTTTAACAAATATGAATAAGAATTCAAATATGAATATGAATGAGTAACAAATTAATTGCTCATTGTTAGTTATTCTTTTGTTAATGCATTAACTAACATTAACTAACTGGACCTTATTATATTAAAAAATGCCATTAAACAAATATTTAAAATACTGTTTTTACATGAATTTGGAGGTTCAATGTGAAAATATACTTATTACTAATTATAATGTTAGGTGCGATTAATTACAGAAACCAGTGAGATTAATGTTTTTTAATCAAAGCAACAGCCATAATATATATATATATATATATAATTACAGTAACATAATAGCAATAAGTGAGTGAAAAGGTCAAAGTTATCAAAATTGTCTCATGCTGCTTTGTCTATCAATCCCCATTCAACCCACAATGTTAAAGGTGCAGTAAGCGATTTCTGAAAAATGCTGTTGAAAATGGAACGGACCAAGCAGCACAACACACTTGTAGCCAATCAGCAGTAGGGGGCGTGTCCACTCATGATGGGGGAGGAGAGAGAATGAGCAAGAGTGAGATTTGAAGAAAGACTGTAGAAAGAGAGATGGCTGAGAGACATTACAAAAGAGAAAAGGTCAGAGGAATGTAATTGGAAGAAGGACTATGATCAGGTAAGAGCTTTAGGACCCACGTTAATATCGGTAAAGCTTTCCAGCGCTGGAGACCTAAGCGGGAAAGCCTGAAAGGGATGCCTAGGTTGTGTTGTTTCTGCTCCATACATGAGTAACATTGATTTTGCTATGTTTCACAGAACCAAGATATGCTGTTGTTGTAATGGTAGCTATAGTACCAGGACAGTTCTGAGTGTCACTGAAGCATTATTTTGCTTCGCTTCAGCTATGACAAAGAGACATCCACTCATGAATTGCATGTTTGTGCATTTTGAGGGTGAAGCAATGAAGGGAGGGGTGTGTTTGTTTGGGTTGATTTCAAATATCAACAGTGTTTCTCAGATATCGCTTACTGCACTTTTAATCATGAACTCTAACCTTCTTCACTGGCAGCGCCAAGGATCAAATCCATACATCTTCACTGGTAGATGAGCTCACCTGTGTTCCATCGGCAGGGTGTATGTACACCAGTGTGTGTTCGGCGGACTCAACAGAGGTGTAGGAGCTTCCGTCTGCAGCATATACAACCTGCTGCTGACCGCGGTCTGACTGCTCTCCGCTGTACACGATCTGGGCCACCGCGCCGGCCTCGAAATGCACCTGCACACCCGTAACCCACATGCTTCAATACCAAAAACAGGTTAACCTCATGAAAACATGTCAAAGTGGGATTTCACCCCAAAATAAAAAATAAAAAATAAAAAAATAAAAATAAAAATTACATTAGGAAACTGAACCCTTTTTTAAGGACCATTAAGATTTATCTCATCTGTGATTATTTTTATAACAATTAAGGAATTATTTTTGCATGAGAACATGATTCATTATAATGTAAGGTTTTAAGGCTGGAATACGCTACACAACTTTTGCTCTAGTCTGAAAGAGCTGACGCTAGTTTCCGAAAGTCAATGCGAGTCTGCAGATTTTGGGCAGTCAGAGTTGCCAGATTTCACATAAAATCACATACTTCATTATGGGCACAAACCAATTTTTTAGCTTCAGACTATGATACTGTCCAGACATGTTTGATATTTTGAGCCAATTTTAGAACAGATAATAGGCCCTGTCCCAGATGGCACACTTCATTTGCACTTGCGGTCTTGTGGACTTATAATGGCCGCCATGTGCACATGTCAGTTAAGTGCACAAGACCATAGGGCAGCCGAAGGCACGCGGAAGGATAATCACTTAAGCAAATGGTTTGTCAGATCTGTGTGCTAGTGCATGTTAAAATCTCACACTTTAATAGTATTTATAGACCTTAACCTTAGTATTTACCTAACTTAATAAAACAGGCTGTTTGACACAAGGAATGATTATCTCAAAATGTACGTCCGTATGCAAGTTCGAGGGACTTTATTTAAATTAAATACATACACCACTTTAGCTATTGTCAAGTGCCAGTGCTGGCACACATGCCATAGGTTGCCGAACCCTGCTGTAGGGTGTCCAGTTTGTCATTTTAGGTATAATTAGGACAATATTACCTCAATTTGCACTTTTGCCGAGCCCCCACTGAAGTGAGCTCCGCAGCAGACTTCTACCCGACAGTCAAAGCAGCATTACGCCACAAAAGTGTGGACTCGGCGGAAGACCGCAAGGGCTTAGGGTTCAATTTGGGACAGGGGCTGTGTCTGAAATCGCCCCCTATACCCTTAAACAGGGCACTATTTGAGGGAGCAGCCATTTGTAGTGGTGTCCGAAACCATAGTGGACGTTATTGCGTGCACTCATTCAATCCCACAATGCACCGCAATAAGGAGTGTACAACTGATGTACGCTCAACGGCTAGAGAATACCCATAATGCACTGTGAGAGTCACGTGTTGAATTAATTCCAGTGTCTGACCAGAAGATGGTGCCCGCAGCTGAATCATCCATCCAATCATCCAATTTTCCAAACCGCTGGTCCAATGTGGCTACAGCGTAATATCATACAGGTATAAATTCCTTTTTAATTGATTATTAAATTTTAAGTTTAAAACATTTATTTTGCCCTGCTAGTTTCAAGATAAATCTTTTCATTACTATAATAATTATTAAACAGCAAGCAGGAACTATGCAAAAGCGGCAGCCCTTCCGGCGCACACAGTGTCCGAGTTCATTCAATCGCTTTTCATTCACTCCCTTCAAGTGGGCTATATTAGTGGAGTAATGTAGGGAATAGTGAATGAGGGTAGAGGGGGCTATTTCGAACACAGCAAGGGACATATTGTTTCCTCAGTCGTTTAGTGTATGTATGATAGAGCATGTTGCCTACTTGCCTAGTGTTTGAAAACCTGTTTTAAGCTAAACAAATAACTAAATATATAATCTTAATAGTCCTAAAAAGATTTCATGTTCATTAAGCAGCGAAATATAACATCTATTTTTTTTTTTTTTATGTGGTAGAATATGACCGTGACATTTTTTGGCAGGAAAAAAAGGCCTCCCTAAATAAAGATACTGCCAATAATATTTCATAGAAGTTTTAAAATATTTGTTGTATAAGAGAGGGGGACGGTTCATTCAATAGAAATAGAAGTGCATGCTTTGTTGATTCCTGTTGAAAAGGTTGTACATAGGTAATAAATCTAAAGAGCAAGGTCTGGCTGTACCTGAGGTGTATTTCCCGTGTCATTATTGGGTGCTGGACTCCACACAGGTGACGACTCCTGCTTGGCCTCCATGGCAACCGTTTGAGGTGAGAGCGAACACCTCCTTCGCCTATCCACCGGTCATCAACCACCTGCATGTTCATTATAGAAACTGACATGATTTATCAAGATTTTATTCATTTCCATGAATTTTTTATCATGAAAAACCCTCATGGATTGTTCACTTATCTGAATGTAGGGGGGGGGGGGGGGGCACGGCATCACTATAAAATTCTGTATGGCAGTAATGGCCCTGACTAGTATATCACTGTATAATGTAGTACACTACATTGTTGTCACATGACCTCAATAGGTTTCACTGATAAAGGTGCTGTATGTAAGTTTTTCACTTTACTAAAGCAAAAAAATACCATAATATGCTTGCAGATATTTAGGAAACATGCTAAATGCACCTACTTGTTTCTAAAAAAAACCCAACGCTACAGCCAGTTATCCTGCTTTAAAAATGTGCGTTCCGTGTCGCAATGACTGTTTTTGTTTTGGTCTGTGCGAAACCGCACGCTGCCAATTTACCCAATTTGGCGGAAAACACAGTCAGCGTATTGTAGTCATGGAAGCCAGCAAACAAACTGGGTCAGAGATCGCAGATTCTATCCGACCTAAAAAGCCTCAGCATCCATCTAAAAATCTCTATGAACGAGAGCATATTAAAATGCGGATAAATCAACTCATCAACTTACGTCTCTTCGTATGTCTCTTCGGCTTTCATTGTCAATTGCGCTCGCTCCTGTTGAGTGTCCTCAAGCTGGCAACCCGCGTGAGCGTCGAGTCTGAGGAGGAGGGGGCGGGGGAAACAACTCTCTCCAATATTTTGAATTTGGACTATTTCGACCACTAGCTGTCAATCCTACATACCGCACCTTTAAAGTCACCATGAAATTAAAATGGACAATTCTTGATTTTATGGAATACTGTATTAATGATTTATCCGTGCACACTGCACATCATTATTTAAAAAAAAAAATGCATGTGCACTCGTAATCTTTATATCCTCCCTCTTGCAGAGACATCTCGGCTGCATTCAAAATAGCATACTTCCCTACTATATAGGCTAGTAGGCGAAAAACCGTATGTGACAAAAGAAGTATGTCCCAATTCACAGTACTCATAAAAGAGTAGGCTTTAAGATTCTTAAGTGTGCATACGATGGACACTTACTATCCCATGAGGCCACAGGAGAGGATTTGTGAATGACGGTGAAGCGACGCAAATGACACTGGTAGGTCACATGATAATAACAGCATGGCGAATGTAGTACGTCCAGATTACATTTATACTACACACATTCATTCTATATAGAACATACTTTTTTAACAGTCGTGATGTAATTACTTATTCAAAATAAGTATGTGATTTCGGACGCAGCCCTCTTTTCTTTTTCTGATGGCACTTTACTGGCGCGAGGGCGGGATGACCTGTCACTCACATGAGATCAACCAATAGCAAACCATAACCATCCAATCAACTGAGGTCTCTGTGGAACAAAAGTGGGCGTTTCCAAATTTGTGGGTGTTTTCAAACCGATGGGTGTTTATAAATCACTCAGTGAAAATGATCCCCTTCACCCGACCCCACCCCTAAACCCTACCCACACTGTGACGTGGGCAAATCAGGTAACACAGCCATCTGTTTATGGCGTCGCCCACTGATCTGGTAACTCCTATTACTAACCTGCAGAGACCTATACTTGAATCAATTCCCCAATGACAAAATTAAGTCCCGCCCTACATTTTTGTCTTATTCAAGAAGCCGTTTCTCTCGGATATCCATCACAATAGAGAAGAAAAGACTATCGTAACTTCTGTTTCATTCCAACTTTAGTTGCAATGAAATGTAGTAATGAAGAAGTGTAGAGTAGTAGAAATGAAAAAGCAACAGATCTTTTCTTCTGTTTTGTGATTTACATCTGAATGTAACGGATTATTGAAAACATTGAGGGATTTTTTTTCATTGGAAATACGCACAGGTGAATTGTACACATTAACATTTTTTTTCATGCTGACTTGAATTGCAGCGAGTGGCCTCTTTATACAAAGTAGGATACATAAGTAACCAACATCTCAACTGTTTTTGTTTTATTGTCACAAAATGTAAACTATATTATCACCCAGCCCTAATATGCTAAATGTGACTATAAGGCATGAAGATATATGATAAACATTAACATCATGATTTCCTGTGAAGCTGCTTTGGTACAATGTGTATTGTGAATTACAAATAAATTTGACTTTGACTTGGCCTCCAGTGAACATCTCAGGAGAAGGTCTGGGAAATCTATTTTTTTCAATTTCTCAGATTTTTACAGGTTTTCCACGACTGTGTGAATCTTGTGCAAGGAATCCTGTATATTCCAAAATAATGGAATAACTCCCATACAGAAAAGTACTGTAGTGGTACTCCGTGATGATGCTAAGCCATGAAATGTACATGGTACTCTAATATTCTTAAAAGAAAATCATGGTTAATCTATATATAAATGACAATATGCGTATTGTAAAATAGTGGCTCGACACATTTCACCTGTTCATTGTGTTATTTGTGATTTATTGAAAGCTCGCAGCAGTTTAACCCAAATACAGGCGCGTACTGGAGGAGCGGTCAGTCTAATCATTGCACGGGGGTAGAGAAGATACACGACGGGACAGAAAATCCCTAACAGCCGTGCTGAGAGATATAACACACGCAAACGCCTATAACCTCGGCCTTCTTCAAACCCCGAGACAAATTCAGATATTATAAACGCTGTAATGGTGAATGAAGCAATTGGGGTGTTTGTCAGGCTCTCTCCCCCCCTGTCTAAAGCCTGCAGGTTGGGAGTTCCAGTCGGACTATACCACACAACCCGCAGCGGCACAAAAACATTTCCACACCGGCATCATCAGACATAAACCGGCCCTGGAGGCCAACAACGACGGTGGGATGAGAGCAGATGCACCGTTTGACCTGGAACGTCACTGCGGTGTCGTTTTAATCGAGCGCATTGGTTTCATGGAGGTTTTTAAATGCGGGACAGGGGCGCTTGGCTCCCCGCTCATACATGAGCTCGGCCGGCGGGCGCACTCCGTGAGTGTCTGCAGCAGAATGAGGAAGACACTCCACGACTCCATTTTGGGTGGGACTAAGACAACAACAAAGCACGGCGAAGACACTCAACAAAATATATCTACATCCTAATCGACCGTCCAACGGAAAACAGGCTGTGAATTTTACGTGACACTTACTGAGAGACGATCCTGAATCCGCGCTTAAGCTTCGAGTGTGGATTTCCCGAGAGTTTTGAGCATTTTTAGGAAAAGGTTGAAGTGGGTCTTCCCTCTGAATGGTAGCTGCAGAGATGGCTGCCTTGCATATATTAACATAACCTTCCTAGCAACAGACGCGCGGCCCCGGGCGACGATTTGCACATTGTTATTTATACATATATCGATGGAGTTTTCAGGGTTAAAGTAGCATATATGCTGTGGTGGATAAAGTACGCGTCGTTGAATTTCGATATTGTTTTTCATTTTGAGATAATTGGTATTTTATGCTCGTACGGCATTTTCCTTTCAGAACCAATGAGAATTTTCCGCCATTTCTCCCAACCAATGAAAAAAAGAAAAAGTCTTCAAGTCCGTCCAATGAAAAAAAAGAAAATGTGCCAGACCTACCAATGACATTTCAAGCGCGTCACACAAGCATTTATGGATGTGTACATGTAGGCACGTATACATTAAATTGTATATATTAATATAACGTAAAATATTATATATTAATATAACGTAAAATATTTTATATATATGTAACGTAAAATATATATTAATATAACGTAAAATATTTTATATGTAACGTAAAATATATATTAATATAACGTAAAATATTTTATATATATAACGTAAAATATATGTATATGTGTGTGTGTTTGTTTTCTATATTCCATTAGAGTTTATTTGAAATGAGGTTCTTGTGTGTGCTAAAAACCGAAACAAGTCTACTTTCATCAGATATAATAAGAACATTTTCTTTTTCATACATTTCTTATATACTGGTACACAAAGAAGACACAATGACACGTCCATGGAAGTAGTGAATTTATTGATGTTTCCCACCTGTAACCAAGAAGCCATTTTCCACTGGATTCAATCATATTTTACTTCTAATATATGAACTCTGTATTATTTTCCCCTCACCCCATGACCATTTCCACAATCAAGCAGGCAATGACAAGGTCCAAGATTGGAGCCATTTAGGTGCATAGTGAAAGTCACATACAGAAATACTGTCACAGGAAGAGGGAAAAGAATAGAAAATAAAAAGAAGAGAATAAACTTAAAAATATATCATAACATCTCATAAGAACAATGCACACCACAGGATGTCCTTGATAAAAGCCATGATTGCAACATCAACTATACAGGCATACAAAGACATTGCTAAGAAGGGGGGAAGAGAGAGAGAGAAAAAAAAAAATATTCAAAATTTTCCTTGCCTTCAATAGTAGTTGACATGCAAAACATTTCTTTCACTTGCCTTAGCCTCCAGCTGGATAACTTTAGTGCATTTTTGCACTTTATCGTGGTTTACAAGGGTATGTCCTTGTGGGACTAATGCTATAAACGATACATCTCATAGTATTACAATTACAGACGACTCCGGTAACGTATCTACGCCCTCTTTGATTTAAGCAATGTGTGCAAAGTATTGCCACATGATAAACCTCCCCATGGCAGTTCTCATTAGGCAGCTATGAAATGAAAATGCAGTATAATTGTGATAAACATAAGCTGAATGCAACATCTTATCAGGCCAGATTTACTTTATAAAAGGGGAGTGTTGGAGTGTGTGGATGTAACGGCAGGAAAAACAACATTCTTCTAGAAGAATCATTTTAGTGTGATATGGGAGACTGGAGGCCCCGAACCTTGTGGCCCTCTGTGCTTCAAACCAATACGCAATGACCGTCTGCAGGGGCCGAACCATTTAATGGTCCAAGTATATGGAACCATAACCAAAAGGTAAAAACAAAAAGACGTGGTAATGTTACTGAAATCGGGCACCTCTACATTCACAATCAGCCAAAATATCTGGCAGGCTGTCACGCCATTCTGTTCGAACCATTCATCGTATCTTACACAGGTGATGGTATCAGATGTTTGGACCGCAATATCAGTCCTTTAGTCTCAAAGTTTAAACCTGTAACCCAGCCAAGATTTAAGCTCTGGAAAAAAAACAACTATGAATAAATTTACCATCTACTTTTTTTCTGTTTATGTATATCATGTGTTTTTAATAATTACAAAGTAAATGAATTAATGATTTTCTCCTCATATTTTCTGATTCACTATACATTTAAGTTGTTACAAAGAACCTTCATATACAAGCAATCTATTTAAAAGAAGTATATCCGGCGGCCAGCGATGGCGTAGACAAACTGCTGTGTCTTTATATTGATTGTTTCGACTTTGCTGTACCTCTATAGACTAGAACTTTATAAAATTAACATTTAAAACAACATTATAATACTCTCCAATTTTATTTACGGAAAATCAATTCCAAGCTAATTTGCAGAATCACGTTCTCCTGATTTAAAACCACTGATAAATTGCCTTTGAAAGAAAAAGAAAAAAAGTTACAAGAGCATAAAATTGCGCTCCATGGTACAACAGTAGCAGTATTAGAAGTAGTAGTATTAATAAACCATTGTTTTTTGTTTTTCGTTTTCTTTAAATGAACCAGAATATGCATTTCAAATGCATGAAATGATTTGAGAGCAGTTTTATATTGGTCAGTAGTATGTTCACCCCTCTCTAGCTCCACAGCCCCCATGATGGCTAAATCTGCATCTGCTCCAGGTATTTGTAGGTGGGGTTTTCATAGCCATGGTTCTGCATCTTGTTCAGGTGACGTTCTTCTGGAGTTAGCATTGGGTCAACCTAAAACATAAGAGGAAGATTGAACATGTCAGTACATCCATAAAAAAGATAAATTATGAAATATACACTACCGATCAAATGTTTTCAAAAGAATTCTCTTATGCTACAGTAAAAACTAATATTGTGAAATTATTAATACAATTAAAAAAAAACAGTTTTCTGTTTGAATATATTTTAAAATGTAATTTATTATCAAAGCTGAATTTTCTGCATCATTACTCCAGTCTTCAGTGTCACATGATCCTTCAGAAATCATTCTAATATGATGATTTGGTGCACATGAAACATTTCTTCTTATTATCAATGTTGAAAACATTTGTGCTGCTTAAAGATGCAGTAAGCGATTGTTGATATTTGAAATCGACACCCAAAGAAACACACCCCTCCCTTCATTGCGCCGCCCCCAAAATATCAAACATTATGCAACACAGGGAACCACTAACAGCTGCCAACATAAACAATGTTACTGACATATCGAGCAGAAACAAAGCAGCCGTTTTCAGGCCTTCCCGCTTTCCAATTTCTATTCAGCGTTGGAAAGCTTTTCCGATATTAACATCGATCCTAAAGCTCTTGCCTGATCATAACCCTTCTTCCAATTACAAACCCGATTCCAAAAAAGTTGGGACACTGTACAAATTGTGAATAAAAAAGGAATGCAATAATTTACAAATCTCATAAACTTATATTTTATTCACAATAGAATATAGATAACATATCAAATGTTGAAAGTGAGACATTTTGAAATGTCATGCCAAATATTGGCTCATTTTGGATTTCATGAGAGCTACATATTCCAAAAAAGTTGGGACAGGTAGCAATAAGAGGCCGGAAAAGTTAAATGTACATATAAGGAACAGCTGGAGGACCAATTTGCAACTTCTTAGGTCAATTGGCAACATGATTGGGTATAAAAAGAGCCTCTCAGAGTGGCAGTGTCTCTCAGAAGTCAAGATGGGCAGAGGATCACCAATTCCCCCAATCCTGCTGCGAAAAATAGTGGAGCAATATCAGAAAGGAGTTTCTCAGAGAAAAATTGCAAAGAGTTTGAAGTTATCATCATCTACAGTGCATAATATCATCCAAAGATTCAGAGAATCTGGAACAATCTCTGTGCGTAAGGGTCAAGGCCGGAAAACCATACTGGATGCCCGTGATCTTCGGGCCCTTAGACGGCACTGCATCACATACAGGAATGCTACTGTAATGGAAATCACAACATGGGCTCAGGAATACTTCCAGAAAACATTGTCGGTGAACACAATCCACCGTGCCATTCGCTGTTGCCGGCTAAAACTCTATAGGTCAAAAAAGAAGCATATCTAAGCATGATCCAGAAGCGCAGGCGTTTTCTCTGGGCCAAGGCTCATTTAAAATGGACTGTGGCAAAATGGAAAACTGTTCTGTGGTCAGACAAATCAAAATTTGAAGTTCTTTTTGGAAAACTGGGACGCCATGTCATCCGGACTAAAGAGGACAAGGACAACCCAAGTTGTTCTCAGCGCTCAGTTCAGAAGCCTGCATCTCTGATGGTATGGGGTTGCATGAGTGTGTGTGGCATGGGCTGCTTAAACATCTGGAAAGGCACCATCAATGCTGAAAGGTATATCCAAGTTCTAGAACAACATATGCTCCCATCCAGACGTCATCTCTTTCAGGGAAGACCTTGCATTTTCCAACATGACAATGCCAGACCACATACTGCATCAATTACAACATCATGGCTGCGTAGAAGAAGGATCCGGGTACTGAAATGGCCAGCCTGCAGTCCAGATCTTTCACCCATAGAAAACATTTGCCGCATAATAAAGAGGAAGATGCGACAAAGAAGACCTAAGACAGTTGAGCAACTAGAAGCCTGTATTAGACAAGAATGGGACAACATTCCTATTCCTAAACTTGAGCAACTTGTCTCCTCAGTCCCCAGACGTTTGCAGACTGTTATAAAAAGAAGAGGGGATGCCACACAGTGGTAAACATGGCCTTGTCCCAACTTTTTTGAGATGTGTTGATGCCATGAAATTTAAAATCAACTTATTTTTCCCTTAAAATGATACATTTTCTCAGTTTAAACATTTGATATGTCATCTATGTTGTATTCTGAATAAAATATTGAAATTTGAAACTTCCACATCATTGCATTCTGTTTTTATTCACAATTTGTACAGTGTCCCAACTTTTTTGGAATCGGGTTTGTATATTCCTCAGACCTTTTCCTCTTTGGTAATATCTCAGCCATCTCTCTTTCTACCAGGGCCGTTACCACCATAGACATTGAGTGGGACAAGTCCCCCCTAATAATTAGAAATGGCCAAATTGCAGTTCAACGGTTCAAAATTACAGGTCAACGGTTTTGCGATAGAAATATTAAACGACCGACAGTAACATCCAGGGATGCAAAAATTTTTCCCTCAAAAATGCCGTTTTTAATTAAAAAAAATGCATTTACGTGATTCATGTAATTCCTAACTGAGTGTGACAAGACAAACGTTTTACATTTTAGACATATTAAGCATATAAATAAAAGTACGTGTGCAAATTAATGCAAATATTGCAAATGGTTCAAAATGATCATTTCCCAACTAGAATTAGTTGGGACCTAGACCTAGAATTTCCTTCACTGTTCTAATTTCTTTATGCTTTATAAAAATATTGGTCCCTCCCAATGTTCAAGACGGTTACGGCATTGCTTTCTACAGTCTTTACAAATGCCCCGCTTGCTCAATCTCTCTTTTCCCCCATCATGAGTGGATACTCCTCCAATTTACACAGCCACTATGTACGAACACAATTTTTTTTCAGCACACACACAAAGAACAGGCAAATATTCACAAAATTGTTTGCTTAGGTGTTTCTCAGAAATCGCTTACTGCACCTTTAATATTTTTAACTTTAAATGACTAGAAAGTTAAAAAGAACAGCATTTATTTTATTTGATTTTTTTTTTTTTAAATCTTTTGTAACATTATAAATGTCTTTACTGTCACTTTTGCTCAATTTAATGCATCTTTACTTAATATTAATTAATAAGTATTAACATAAATACTATAAATTAATAAGTATTCTTTCTTTTTCTGACCCCATACCTTTCAATGATAGTGTGTATTCTTTCAAATTTTTATATAATATATGAATTCAATGTATATAAATGCTAAAGGAACTAAACTTTCCTTGAACCTGCTTGTCCTTGTGTGCTCTGAGTGAGAGCATTATCCTTCACAGGGATCGAGAGAATTTGTCTAGCGTTTATGTTGTTATCATCAAGGTTGCATTGAAAACAACAAGAGTGAATGATGGAACGTCACGTGTGACCGTCAGCTCACCTCCACAATGCCGTGACTGATGGTGCCGTACTGCCTCTTCCTCAGCAGCACCAGACTTATCACAATCACGGTCGCTATGGCCACCGCAATCACCAGCAGGCCAATCAGAGCGCTGCTTCCAAAGCTGAAGTTATCCACCAGGGGGCGGAACGTCTCCTTCTCTGATCCACGGCTGAACTGCGAGGGAAAAATAAACACCAGCGTATTTACACTCCCAAAGCACAAAGAGCTACGACAAACATGGTCAAAGAGCTTTCAATGCTGCATGTGCTGCTGAAGCAGGGGTCTCATACTGTAACTTGTGCACAGTGAGGCAACAATACAGTTGCCATGGCTACATAATGTGCCATAATTGGTACCAAATGAGAATCAAAAGGAGACAGCTAGAGAGAAAGAGATTCTTATACCATTCTCTTATGTTCCATCACACTCCACCAGAATGTAAATTCAAATCACATGACTACAGTCTTGAAAGACACATAAACAGCACAATGTCTTGCACATAAACCTGTATGATTTTTTTTTCATTGCTTCAGCAGCCATCTTAAAGCGTCAGTTCCCCCCAAAATGAAAATTCTCTCATCATTTACTCACTCTCATGTTATTTCAAACATGTAGGACTTTCTTTCTTCTGCAGAGCACAAACAGAGATGTTTTGAAACATGTTCACGCTGCTCTTTTCTCCCCTTGTGTTCCACCAAAGAAAGTGAATAAGTGAATGACAGAATTTTCATTTTTCAGTGAACTATCCCTTTAACCCTATAAAGCCTAATGTATTATATTTGATAGAAATTCCAAAGGTCTCTAAATTATCAGCATGATCAAAACTTCACTGAAAAACCTGTACTACATAATAAATCATGTTTAAATATGAGTATCAAATATGATACATCAGGCTTGTGAGGAACGCTTATCTGTTCATCTCTCAATCATTATTGTATTGCATTGCATTATTTTTTTGCCCCCAAAAATCAAACTAGAGCTTTGGTCACAAAACTAAACTTTTTATTTGAATATATTTTAAAATGTATTTTATTCTTGTGATGCAAAGCTGAATTTTCAGCATCATTACTCCAGTCTTCAGTGTCACATGATCCTTCAGAAATCATTCTAATATGATGATTTGATGCTCAAGAAACATTTATGATTATTATCAATGTTGAAAACAGTTGTGTGCATTTAGTTTTTTTTTTCAGGATTCTTTGATGAATAGAAAGTTCAAAAGAACAGCATTTATTTGAAATTCAATCTTTTGTAACATTATAAGTTATAAAACATTATAAAACTATCACTTTTGATCAATTTAATGTGTCCTTGCTGAATAAAAGTATTAATATCTTTCATTTCTTAAGAAAAAAAAATCTTACTGACCCCAAACTTTTGAACAGTAGTGTATGTTTTAAAAGCTTTCTAAAAGCACAACTGTTTTCAAAATTGATAAAAATAATAATAATAATAAATGTTTCTTGAGCAGCAAATCAGCATATTAGAATGATTTCTGAAGGATCATGTGACACTGAAGACTGGAGTAATGATGCTGAAAATTCAGCTTTGATCACAGGAATAAATTACATTTTAAAACATATTCAAACAGAAAACAGTTATTTTAAAATGTAATAATATTTCACAAAATTACTGTTTTTTTTATTAAATAAATGCAGCCTTGGTGAGCAGAAGAGACTTATTTTAAAAACATTAAAAATCTTGCCGATCCCAAAATTTTGAATGGCAGTGTAAATAGTCTGTTATACAGTTATAAAGATCTCATTAATTTATATTACAAGTGATTAGAATTTAACTTTCTGCAAATTACATTTTTGCTCAGTTTGGGGTTGTTGTCCTGCTTGAGTATGAGCTTCATATTCTCACTATAATATACACCATAAAAGCCTGATGTATCAAATATGATACTCAACAAAAACGCATATGCAGACTGTGTTCAATAAAGGTTCAATAAACTTCCATTTAAAAAAGAAAAAACACACCTTTTCGGACTATTACGTCATGTCACTCTTTCAAGATCGAAATTGAGCTTATAACATGAATGGATGTGTTGGTAGTATTGATCTGCTTTGCAAAGTGATAAACTGAATGTGCACAGACAGCCAATGACAGCCGTGACTGGCAGTTTTCACACACAAATGTTTAGTGCTCAATTGGGTGAGAACCTGATGATGCAAATGACACATATCCACCGGACATGCTCATGCGCTCGCATTAAAAACATGCACACGTGCTGTGAAGGATTGTAGATAAACAGTAGAAGGTCATAAATGATGTAAAACTGTCATTTGCTCACAGATCGATGAGAAACAGCCTACTGTAATCCCCCACCAACCCATTTACAGCCCATAATCTGAGACTGCAGCGTTTGACAGTATGTATGGCACAGGAGGGCGCTGTACTTACCAGAGGATCAACACCATTCAATATCACTTCTTTAACATCCAGAGTCTCATCAATCACCTGTCAACACAGACAGGGTAGTCTCAGTTACTTCCTTGGGAACTGAAGATTGAGTCAGTGTGTGTGCGATGTGCAGTGTCTGTTAGATTACTGAAAGGGGCGTAAGCGTAAAATCAAGATTGAGGGGGACCAAATGATCGACAACTATTCTGTATATTAAAGTGGCATGTCCCCTCAAATTCTGTGATGGTTTTGGTGCTGGTTTACAGCAATAGATGGGTATTAAATACTGTGAGCAAATCCAAAATAATTCATGAGCTTTGATACAGTGACTATGTCCTTGTTTGAAGACATGGCCGGTTGCATTTAAAAAAAAAAAAAAAAAAAAAAAAGCATTTTCATCTTGGTATTGTGCTATTAAACACAGAAACACCTAAACGTATTGAAAAACATTCAATAAAGGGCTAATCAGAGCATGTTTAAAGAGATAGTCACCCAAAACCTACATACCGTAAAAGAAGATATTTTGAACAATGTTTGTAACCAAGCAGTTCTGGTTCCCATTGGCTTCCATTCTATTTTCAATGGGAACTGAAACTGTTCGGTTGCCAACGTTCTTCAAAATATCTTCCGCAGAAGAAAGAAATGCATATAGGTTTGGAATGACAAACGATGAGAGAATTTTCATTTTTGGGTGGACTATGCCTTTAATGTAGCTTAGATATAGCGCCTTTGTGTGATTTCAGAAAGACAAACATGCAGAAATATTGTACAAACAAATCAAGCCGAACATTCTTCAGCGAGATCATGCATTGCAAGTCTCCAGCTCAGTCCTTCACAACCACACGGGCTCTTGTGTGAGCTGCAAATAAAAAAGACTGGAATGTGACTGGGAAATATGTGAATGTGGCATGCAATGAATGCTATGAATGAGATAAATTTGAAATAGACCAGATTTGTATTTCTGGAAGGAGATTGCAAGGCAGCAAAAGAAGTGCTAAAGTTTAAGGTAAGATTAGATTTTCGGCTTTGGTTCAGCGGAGGCTAGAGATTTTTAAAATAGACCCCAATTACAATTCAATGTGCAAGTAAACGCAAGAAAAAAAGTCCAATCAGAATTCAACATGCAAACAATATGATGACATCATAACCATTGAATGGCCAACATTTAAGTCAATGAGACTTTTTTAATTGATGATAAATCTAAATACAAAGTTATAAAAAAAAAAATAGATTGCACTGAAATTAGTATGTTTTCAAAGGGTCAGCAGAAAATTTCAGAGAATGTCAACATTCACTGCATTTGACATTATTACCATCTCAGTTTACTTTCTGAAAACAGGTAAGACATCATGAGACTATTCATGATTTTTTTTTTTTTTAAAGTACAAAACTGTCACTTTTAGCTGCTCACTGCAGGTTGTACTGTCTGTAAAGCTCCTTTATAAAAAGGAGGCTAGAAATACATTTTAAATGTATATAAAATTGAAACATTAATGAGTAAAAAAAGATAATCTGTCAACATGATACAGAGAAAATATTTTCTAGAAAATATTTTAATTTTATTTTTTAGTAAAATGACAATATAATAAAATCCATTTATTTAATTCTGCTATGAACAGTCTTCAAAATATAACTTTTTTACAATGTATAAATGCCTTTCTATTTTAAAAGGGGGTGACCATCATATTTAAGAGTCCTTGGCATCAAAACATTTAACATTTCCCAAAAAATTTGGAGAAAGAAAACAAAAGCTATGTCAATTCAGTGCTGCCTTGCAAGCGCCCTAAAGACAAATAAATTCAAATGGCACAGTTATAACTGAGACCATAGTAATACACTATAAATAATTCATCTAGGTGTATCATGAAGGCATTTCTACATTTTATTATTAGCACTTAAACTGAATGTTTATAATAATCCTGTATTGTTCAATTTATGTTAGTTTGTGTAATTGACATGAGAGTTGGCGTCAGCAGTTGGCACAGTGTACACAACAGATCAGTAAAGCGTGTGCTGCTCGAGGCAGGCTGGTGGTCTCACCACATTTTCGTTGATCTTGCTCTTGCTGTTGATGACTTTTTCCTCTGCTCCAATCAGACCATCCAGACTGTTCATGCCAGAGCCTGCAGAGAGAACAGCCAACCAGAGTCAGGAAGACAAGTTGGAAACGTGCATTTCTGCATTAAATCAAACTCAAACGTTTACAATCATCTCCGTGATCAACAGTAGCTGCCATCAAGACCATAACTTCAATTTTTAATCACAAGCCGAATCATGGCCAGAAACCTGCTGCCTTGCCATTTTATTTATTTATTTTCCAGCGCAGTCAGTCAGGGGACGGCACACCAACACAGACTTATGCATTAGTCATGCACTTATTAAAGTGTATGATGTAGAAGCTCCCACTGAACCCAGAGTCCTCCTCGATCAGTCCAGACAAGTTCAGTATCAACATTCAGCTCACAGTAAGAGGTGTGATCTACTGTGGTCAAAAGGTCTCTTCCTGGTAGAATTAGTGCCTTGAGACATCCTGTGAGCACTTGTTTCCAGTAACAGCTCTATAAATATACAGAATCGCCCTACATATTAAACAATTAAAGTCAACATGAAACTGCATTCATAACCCATTTTACTGCCACAATGTGACATTTCTGGATGGAACAATTGACAAGACAGTCAAATGCGGTCGTTCCATACCAGGACCAGGAATCAGGCCATTTGATCTTCTACCTGCTGGGAACTGAGACGGCGATCACGTGGAGGCTAATGGTCAAGTTCACTCAAGAAAATACTGATGTATTCCAATAGTGACACTTCTTTTTAAACTGTGATTTCTTCAAAACGCAATTTGCATTAAATTGTAGCATTTTACTACATTAACATTAAAAGGCCTTACATTACTGCATTAAATGTTTACTTTTTTTTTTGAGCATTTCCTACAAAATAATGTTTAAATACCTATCTGCCTATTAACAACCCCTTTTAAAAAAAGAAGTGTGTTTAATTATATTCAATGTGCACAATGCACATGTAGTGTACTTCAAATCCTAAAAGTATATTTTTAAAAAAACTACTTGCAGATAATATGATACTGAAATCAAAAGACACTTAAGTGCACTTAAAGAAAGTAGACTTTCATGACTGCTTCTTAACACACTTAAGTTAACGTTTAAAAAGTGAATTTTCTAATAATGTCAAATTATAGAAGTATACTTATTATGATGTGTTGACTAACATACTAAGGCACGTGTGAAGTACTTGATTATAATTTTAACTGTAGTGTTTTATTTGATATTACATTGATGTTACATCATTGCAAATGTGTAATTACAAATATATTAAAATACATGACATACAAGTTTTAATAGAAATGACATTGAAGTACATTTTAGTTTACGATGAATGCTTGTCAGTACTTTTGTCGATGACGCCAGAACCTGGAAGACTAATTTGCCGCTGATTCCTTTGAGATTTTCCTATGTTTTTTCTAGTTACTTATTAGAAACATACGTTTTCTAAAATAAACAACTGCTTTTTTTTTGTGTGTTTTCGATATGGGTGTGTGTAACAAAACCAAAACATCAAAGTATCGTGAAGTAATGTTTACCACAGGCTTTATTTTACTCATGAATTGAAAAACCCCATTACAAAATCTCGAGGGAATCAGCGGCGAATTAGTCTTCCGGGTTTTGACTTCATCCCTGCACCACTCCATTTCAAAGACAATAGAAGCAATTATGAAATTTCAAATAAAAATGTCCTTAAGTGTGTCAAAAAAGCACTGAAGTTCAACGAATTGCATTTAATATAAATTTAAACTATTAAACATTTTCATTCAATTGTAAACAACATGCAATTAAGTGACTGGAAACATTACATTCAGCACGCACTTAAGTATATTCTTTTAAAAGTATATTATTTCCGAAATAACTCTGTTAAAACGTAAGCTAAAGAGTACTTTCTTTCACAAGGGACATATGATTAGAAATGAATTTAAAACATTAAACAGCGTAAATAGCATATTTTCTGTTGTAACACAGTGGAAAACATTCTATGGCAATGCTGGAAACTTCTAAAGACACCTGGCTCAAAATGAGTCCTGGTTGCATAATACCACGCCGGAGAAACCTCATTGGTTGAGAGAAGAACAATACCTTTCACCCACACTCATTGTTTGACTGTCAAAGCAGCAGGTCACCACCACTAAAAGATTAACTATGTTCAGCGGCAGTCACAAGGTCCGGAGAAAAGCGCTTACAGCATAACCATGCACGACTGAACCACTAACCACCAAAATACACATACACACAGACACTGGCCAAGGCAAAACAGTCAAAGCTACAACTTAATACATGGAGGTGAAGTATGTAACTAAGACAAGACTTCACACATGAGATGAGACAACAAAAAGACCAATCAGATATGGACATTTTCTGAAGAAAACGTGGGTGTTGTTTGCCTGTGCTTACTTACCACCATAACGCTAATGTGTTGTGGGTGGTTGTACAGTGTTGCTATACAGTTTCTAAGGCATTCTGGGCGTTTTTCTAGCTAGCTCCTGAGGCTTTGCTAAGTGATTGCTAGCTAGCTCATGTAAAAGAGCCCATCCTCAAGTCCGTCTGCTAGCTACAAGTGCCACTTTCAAATGTAAATTATGTCATTTAAATCATCCATCAGACGAAAAGCCATCCAATCGCCATTTCAAAAGTAACAGCACACCTCTCTTCAACAAGCTGCATGATTTGAAGTATCATTCATATCATTGTAGAACAATCAGTATGGTACAATATATGCTCTAAAGCTTATTATTCAAGGTTAAGTGGTTGTCTCAATTCCTAACCCCAAGTATAAGCAATGGAAATAGTGAATTGCAAGCTTTGCAAGCACCACTAACTGGTACTTATAGGTGCATTCATATGGGTGGGACCACAAGGTTAAATGGTAAACAGGTTTATGTTCCAATTGTACAATCTGGGAGCAAAAGCTAGCTGTGGGTAAGTTGAAAAAGCAGTCCTGCAACAGAACTACTAAATTAACGAGCTCCTATCATGAAAAGCCAAGATAACTGGAGAGTGACAAGAGAAGGCCCAATAAGTAGCAAATGAGTCCTAAGGATCTGCCCACAGGGAGCTGGGTCTGAAACAGGTTATTTGTCTTCCTGACACAGGCAGGTAGTGAGGCAGCCATAACTGCTTTAGCACCACACAGCACATTTACACTGGACTCATTCTCCGATCCAAATAGCTAATTAGCTTAACAAGCTGCTTGGACTTTTCATTAGGCAAAGCTCTTCTGGCCAGACATTGAGGGATGGGATGTTTGGTCTCTCCATCTGAGGGAGTGACTGAGAGAGGAAATTAAGAACAAGATGGCTAACAGGGCTAAAGGGACAAACAGAGCAAAACCATGTGGTGGAAATACAGTAAACATATGAGGATAGATGGGAAGATGTATTAAAGTACGGCTGGGTAAAAATTCTCAGTTGAACAATCCAGTATAAATTTGTAAAATCCCCAAATAATTATCCTTAAATAATAATAATAATAATAACAATAACATAATTTTTATTATGTTTATAAAATAATTATATATTTATTTAAAAAAAAAAAAAAAAAAAATCCAGGGCATGGTCATGGAACCCCGCACTTGATGTGTGTGAATCATTTTATTTTTTACTTTTTCTTTTTACATTTAGCATGGCGTTTTAAAAAGTAATAATAGTTTTTAATATGCTCCTTAATCATAACATGCAGTCACAATGCACGTAATGTACTACAGCAGTCATGAAAAATGTGTAAAAAATATGTAAAAAAAATGTGTAAAAAAAATTCGGATATAATTAAAATTCAATATAGAAAAAATATGATTCAATACCCAGCCCTATATGCAAAAAATAAAAATAAAATAATCATAATAAAAAAGAAACAAACACAACATTTAGGACCCTGAAGAGGGAAAAAAAAAAAGAGAAACAGAGAAAAGCAGCAAAGACCCACCTTTCTTGAAGGCACGAGGGGGTTCAGAGAGATCGCCTAGGCATTGCATATAAGCAAAAGACAAAACAAGAAAAGATTGAAATAGAAAAAGAGGGGAAAAAAACAGGTGAGTAAAAGAGAAGTAGTCAGGTTTATCAAGCTGTGTCTGCGGACGGACAGGAGAATCCCGCAGGGACAGAATGATAAAGAAAAACAAATCAAAGAACAGGTGAAAGAAAGAACCAGGATGTGTTTCTGGACAGGCCTGTCATAACGAAAGCCCTCCTGGGCTCTAATGTGCTCATTATATTGCTCTTTTTCTATATTGCACCTTAATTTCGCACATTTTGCCCTTTCCTTAAAGGCTTGGCAGGCCGAGGCAGGACAGTGAACGAGCAGGACTGGGCTCTGAAAGAGAGAGATTTTCAAAGCACTTGGCTGCAGTGTAACGCCAGAGCCTCAGGCTTTATGACTTTAGCTGAACTTCAAATGTCGTCATGTTTAAGGCAATGCCAATGGGGATTCAGGCAAGCTTAGATAAGCAGAAACATACAGCCAGAGTGCAATATTTGGACTTCAGGGTTTTATTCAGCATTTAGAAAATGTTAACGCAAATAGGCCTCATGCTGCCAGAAAGCTTCCCCTGACTGGCTTTGAGAGAGAAGCTACAAGCAAAGCTTTAGTACTGGCTCAAAACAGACACTTTAAACAAGAGCCAGCCAGAGAAAAGGCCATAACAGTAATGTGTGAACTAGGTACTGTTGGCTGAGATTTTCCTGGAAAATTTCCAGGTCACATTTCACCCCAAAATAATAAAAAATATTATTTTCCAAGAAGAAAAATTTATTTTTAGGAGCATTTAGATGATGCACTGTAATGCATCCAACTTATTTTAATATTTATGCAATATATATATATATATATATATATATATATATATATTATACACACACAGTGGGGAGAACAAGTATTTGATACACTGCCGATTTTGCAGGTTTGCCCACTTACAAAGCATGTAGAAGTCTGTAATTTTTATCATAGGTACTCTTCAACTGTGAGTGACGGAATCTAAAACAAAAATCCAGAAAATCACATTGTATGATTTTTAAATAATTAATTTGCATTTTATTGCATGACATAAGTATTTGATACATCAGAAAAGCAGAACTTAATATTTGGTACAGAAACTTTTGTTTGCAATTACAGAGATCATACGTTTCCTGTAGTTCTTGACCAGGTTTGCACTCGATTGCACTTGATTTTGGCCCACTCCTCCATACAGACCTTCTCCAGATCCTTCAGGTTTCGGGGCTGTCGCTGGGCAATACGGACTTTCAGCTCCCTCCAAAGATTTTCTATTGGGTTCAGGTCTGGAGACTGGCTAGGCCACTCCAGGACCTTGAGATGCTTCTTACGGAGCCACTCCTTAGTTGCCCTGGCTGTGTGTTTCGGGTCGTTGTCATGCTGGAAGACCCAGCCACGATCCATCTTCAATGCTCTTACTGAGGGACGGAGGTTGTTGGCCAAGATCTCGCGATACATGGCCCCATCCATCCTCCCCTCAATACGGTGCAGTCGTCCTGTCCCCATTGCAGAAAAGCATCCCCAAAGAATGATGTTTCCACCTCCATGCTTCACGGTTGGGATGGTGTTCTTGGAGTTGTACTCATCCTTCTTCTTCCTCCAAACACGGCGAGTGGAGTTTAGACCAAAAAGCTCTATTTTTGTCTCATCAGACCACATGACCTTCTCCCATTCCTCCTCTGGATCATCCAGATGGTCACTGGCAAACTTCAGACGGGCCTGGACATGCGCTGGCTTGAGCAGGGGGACCTTGCGTGCGCTGCAGGATTTTAATCCATGACGGCATAGTGTGTTACTAATGGTTTTCTTTGAGACTGTGGTCCCAGCTCTCTTCAGGTCATTGACCAGGTCCTGCCGTGTAGTTCTGGGCTGATCCCTCACCTTCCTCATGATCATTGATGCCCCACGAGGTGAGATCTTGCATGGTGCCCCAGACCGAGGGAGATTGACTGTCATCTTGAACTTCTTCCATTTTCTAATAATTGCGCCAACAGTTGTTGCCTTCTCACCAAGCTGCTTGCCTATTGTCCTGTAGCCCATCCCAGCCTTGTGCAGGTCTACAATTTTATCCCTGATGTCCTTACACAGCTCTCTGGTCTTGGCCATTGTGGAGAGGTTGGAGTCTGTTTGACTGAGTGTGTGGACAGGTGTCTTTTATACAGGTAATGAGTTCAAACAGGTGCAGTTAATACAGGTAATGAGTGGAGAACAGGAGGGCTTCTTAAAGAAAAACTAACAGGTCTGTGAGAGCCAGAATTCTTACTGGTTAGTAGGTGATCAAATACTTATGTCATGCAATAAAATGCAAATTAATTATTTAAAAATCATACAATGTGATTTTCTGGATTTTTGTTTTAGATTCCGTCTCTCACAGTTGAAGTGTACCTATGATAAAAATTACAGACTTCTACATGCTTTGTAAGTAGGAAAACCTGCAAAATCGGCAGTGTATCAAATACTTGTTCTCCCCACTGTATGTATGTGCGCTGAACGTTTTTTACCGGAAACTCCTGAGTTGTAATAAGTAGAACGCGGAAGTAGTTGTGCAAGTAGTCCATTGAGAGCATAGTGAGCTTCAAAGATCTGCCAGTGTAAATTTAGACTAGAAACTTACCCTCGGGTTCAGCGGGTGAGCCCAGAGAGTTGACCTGGAAGGGGCGGAAGGGCTTTCCTTCAAAGGCAGGAACCTCCACGCTCTCCTCAGAGGACACCGTGACATCAGGCTGAGACTCAGAGATGGAGGACAGGAACTGGTCCATATCTGCCTTTTGATCCTGCAGAAGTTCATCTTAATTGGTAGATACAGAGAGGAACATGGTTAAAAACAGGGATGTATCCCCAAAACCATTAAACGAGGCATGAAGCAGTCATAAACGCGATCAATTATCCATTACAAGGTTTTCGTACTGCTGCATTTCCAGGCATCGGTAAAGATAAAAAAAATTCTAGAACTTCTCCAAACTTGCAAAAACATTCTCCACAGAGTCTGGCTTAAAAACTACACATCTTCACACACTAGTGGGAATTTGGAGGAGTCTTGACCCAGTTCTGTCAAACCCCACACACTAGTCTCATCTATACTACACAACGCCACTGCTCCTCTTGTAAAACGAACAAAGGAGGAAAAAAAATATGTAAGTGCAGAGGGGCGTCTCTGGGAACAGCTTGACTGTTTCCACCTGAAACAAAGAACATGGAGCAACAAACGCTTCAGAACACTCTAATTTACTTTGATTGCGGTGAGATGTTTTCAAGCTGCGCGATAAAAAGAGTTGCCAAATTACTCTTTGTGTGTGTGTGTGTGTGTATATGTGTATGTATATGTGTGTGTATGTGTATGAGAGCTAATTACTGAAGCCAAGCTATTCCTACAGGTGTAATTATCTTGGCATCTGAGATGCAGAGAGATTCTGCAGTTGTTTAGTGGACTAAAAGCTCACATCAGGACAAAAGAACACATAAAATAGACCCAAAATCTTTGTACACCTTTATCCATGTTAAATCGAGGGCACTTTAGAGTTTTTCATTCAGAATTACGTTTGTTGGTTGTTGTGAAAGCTGTTTTCTGAGCTCGTGCACATTACCGAACCACATCATGCGAGATGGCTTGAAAATACCAGTGAAGAACTACACTACCCATAATCCTGCACAGATATCCACCAATCAGACAAGCCGTTGTCACTATAGGAAAGAAAACTGAGGGTTCAGCAGTGACCGGACATTCCCATAAAGCAATTAATTACATATTAATCTAAATGCCACTCCCAGCAGCATGGGCGGTGTCGGGATGTTCGCTAACAGTATATCGCTGCAAAGGCATTTCGAACTTCTTTTAACCCCAAGCGAAGAACGAAAAAGAGCTTCGCTGTGAGTGGGCCTTGATGTAATACATTCTAGTATTTTGCTATAATCTTCAAATATTATACCCAAATAGTTTTATATTGTACTGTAGTTTATGATTACCTCATAAAAAAAAAATTTAAATACACATTTTCCTTTCTTTTTTTCCAATTTGCACATACTTCTTTCGCTTCAAATCAAAGTTTGCAATGTTGTGATTCATCTCAGAGTTGCACTTGAGTATTGCAAGCAAACATTTCACTATCTTGATTTCTTGTGGTGGATCTGTGGCAGACAGAAGCAGTGTATCCTCAGTGTTCACTATCAGTAGTAAAACCAAATGGATAAAAAGAAGAGTAAAGCATTGAAGCTGACGCCTTCTTCAGAGTTGTTACCTAGCAACAGAGGAAATTACCTGCCACTTAGTACTCACTGTTACTCAAGTTTATGATGCAAATAATATAATGTGACAAAAGGAAGTGGAATCAAAGTTGTAGTAAAATTATCAAGTGTCAAAGAAGTGAATGATTTAAACATTGTAACATTAAAAAACGGACTCTTTTATCAGCTCCACCTACAAACACCCTGTAAACTCAAAGTTTTAAAAAATTTCTATCACGAAGAGCATCTCTTTTTCTTCCTGTCTGCAGAATCTTCTCTCCAACTCTAACAATAATCATCAAACCACTAGTGAAAAAATCTATACCAAAATGTATTTAAAATACATGTATTTCATACTAAGTATACTACAAATCCATTAACATATTTACTGACGTATCACTTGAGACTTAGTGATATAAATATTATAATTAAATTTTATTTGGAGTACTTCTTTATTGCACAATGTACATCTCTTAATATTAAGCCTAAAATGTGTTTAATATCACTATTAGTAAGGATAGTATGATCTATGTATAATATCAGTCTTTAAAATGAAAGATATTTAAAGAGTACCTAAAGTATACTTGCAATAGTTCCATGTGACAATCAAATATACTTATGTATATCTTTAGTTGGACCTCAGCATTATTTCTGGATAACTAAAGTAGCCTACATTAAGTACAAAATTGGTTGTTCCAATTTAGCAGACTTTAAGTATACCGATGTATATGTAAATGTATTTGTAGTATACTTAGCATAAAATAAATATTTCAAATACATTTTATTATATTTATTTTTCACAAGGGACACTTGTTGCATGTGTTCGAAAGCAGTCCATTTCCACCATTTTCCAAACCACCACCCTGATCCAGATTGTCCACACTTACCAATCTCATCCTGGATCTCTTCTGCAACGTATGGCACCTTGTAGAGCAGAGACAGGCTCTGGTTCATCCTCTCCTCAATAACCCGCAGGTGGGTCATCACCTAGGAAACACAGACACACACTTCTAAAACAGAGGTCGACACACGCAAGATGATATTTAGAAAAAGACTCCATTCCACAAGATGGAACAGGTCTGTGGTTGTGTTAAAGGGCATGTAGCGTTGGATGGATTGCAAATCAGAAAAACAAAAGCTTTGTGTGATCTTATTGCGTAAATGGTGAGGAGAAGAAACGAGTGACTGTGCGCTGTAAAATGTCTGTGTATGAGCAACCACGCCTGTTCTTTTGTTGTCACCAAATTTGTGTGCAATGCTCAAAAACCAGCAACAGATGGCAATGAAGGGCTTATATATGTTTATACATATATTGCTCTAAAATGTCCTTGTAGACCCTCTAGGCGCCCGTCTGGACCTCAGAGAGTTCCTGCATACTGTATTTAGCTGTCGTACTGTTGGTTTAGGAAGTAAGAAGGTTTATATTGGTCTGCCAGTCATACCTGGACTTCAACTCATTTGAGAGGAGTTGCCAAAATAGACTATACTGCCATTTCTCAAACACAGGGTTATATAAAGCACAGCGGTGTGACTACTATTTTTTGCCTGAACACTAAGTGCGTTTACAAAACCTACAGTACACGAGACTTGACAGTTGATAAAGGGATACTTCACCCAAAAATGAAAATTTTGTCATAATTTACATATCTTCATGTCATTCCAAACCTGTGTGACTGACTTTCTTCTATGGAGCACAACATTTATGGAAGTGCAGTTCCATACAATAAAAGTACAGGTTAGAAAAAAGGAACCTGTTCCAAAAAAAAGCATTGTAGTCATTATTCACAGAAAATCATTCCATTCCCACTATAACTCTCAAATCTCATTAAAGCCATTGCATTTGCTTTGGTTAAGAGATTGTTAGGACAAGAGCAGCATGGACATTCTTCAAATTATCCTCTTTTTGTGTTCCACAGAAGTTAGTCAGTCAAAAACATCATGAGGGTGAGTAAATGATCATTTGGGAATTTTTATTTGGGTGAACTATCCCTTTAAAGCCCATGAAAAAAAATCCTTTAAAGTTGAGCAGATTCAGAGCCCGTATTCATGAAAATTTTGTTAAGAAAATGACAGGCTTTAGTGGTGTTATCTGATTATTGTATGCCGATTCTTGAAGACTCGCTGATCAACTGTCTTTTTGCGCTGCCTGCTGATTACCATAGTAATCATAAGAATCGTGCACACTATTTTCATTGCAACTGGCTTGAAGGGAGTTCAGCACGTAGTCACGTTTTTTAAATAGTTATTTTTCCTAATATTAGTAATATATATTATATGTAGCTAGTGTTATTTTGTAATGCTTAATATTTGAAAACCCTATAAATTAAACATAAAACATATAAAGTTGGAGGTTATTCTAACATTAAAGGTGCAGTGTGTAGTATTTATGAGGATCTATTGACATAAATGCAATATAATATACATAACTATGTTTTCAGTGGTGTATAAAGACCTTACATAATGTACCGTTATGTTTTTATTACCTTAGAATGAGCCATTTCTATCTCCATACACCGCGGGACCCCTTACAGTGAAATCGCCATTTTGCGGCGTCATGTTTCTACAGTAGCCCTAAACGGACAAACTGCTCTATAGAGCGCTAGTCACTCTCTGCTCTCTCCGACGACGACATTTTTGCCCTGTGTCGGCCACCGTAGCTTCTCTATGTGCTTCGAAAGGGAGGGGTGAGCGGTGGGTGATTGCAATTCACAACCTCACTGCTAGATGCCGCTAAAATTTACACACTGCACCTTTAAGAGGTCATTTACGATATACAAATATTCTAAAGTTTTGTCATGAGAACAATCTTAAGAAATGTTTTTGGAAAAACAAAATATTCTTAACTTTATTCACAAGTTAGAAAACAAGACGAAAATAGCATTCATTAAGAAGATTTTTCTTAAGAATGCTTTGTGAATCCGCCCTCAGAACTAGAAGTTTGCCCCTAATTAAATCTGGAATAAACAGGAACCGCTATCAGTCAGTAAACAAAAACACAAGACAAACTGTTGTGAATGTGGGATTCATTTCCCATGATTCTCAGATCAGTGCACACCTCTGGGTCTGTGCCACGTCCCGTCTCCCATGACAAACTTCAGACTCTAAAGTTACATCCAATCAAATTGCTAAGTATGATGTTACACAAGAGCAGTGCAGTGCTAATCGCTCATATAATGTTTGAACAAGAAAATCCAGTCACACTAACTCGCTAATGGACAATCCTCTCAACTTCTGAACACCGCACATACGCACAAAAAACACGTTCAGTTCCAAAACTTAAAGGGGAAGTTATTTCTGTGCCACTAGCAGCACTAATTAGAAAGAAAAAATAATGAACATTTTCAAACACTTCTACTTTGCCATCTACTATTATTTACCACAGTTTTTACACCTCTTCGGGAAATCATCCTATTAAATGGCTTATGTTCTTTGAATATTAAGCAGGGACCAAAAGGCAAGTAAAACTGCATGCAAGGTGAGAAACGATCAAAGGAAGTATTGGATTTAGCAATAAAGTGAGGCAGCTGGGGCGGCACTGACTTGGGACTTCATCTGGGCGGCCTTCTCAGGGTCCACGGCCAGGACGTGCTGGTAGTGGCGGATGGTGTGCTGACGATCCTTATTCTCGGCACGCATGTACCTCTTCAGAGCCTGCAGGATCCGGTGGGGCTGTGGAGACACAGAGAGAGGAGATAAATTGACCACAAAGGAGAGAAAATAAAAGACAGGGTGAGTCAGGTTGACGTCTCTTTATGAGTTGGCTGATCCGTGAATCAGCACTAGGATGAAAGAACCGCAAGACAGAGAAATAACAAGAGGATTAGCAGAGATGCTGAAAATGAGCCTGCTTGTGCGAGTCCAGCTCTGGCTCTCTTCGTGCAAATCATTTCAGGGGATTAAACATTGCATAGGTGCCAAATTCAAATTAATATCTTAAGTAACTGAAGCTGCCCTCGCTGTTATGAGCTTTCAGCAGGATAATAGAGGACAGGTAATCCGCCACCATTAAATCACACCGCACAAGGGAAAGACAACCATCACCCATCAGAGACTTTAGTATGAGAAGTGTAATCTGGTCATTATGAGATAAGAACAGTCCTTGAAGGAAGCACTTATCTCTCAAAGTTCTTTTACTCACTCAGAGCTTGCAAAGACAAAAATAATGCTATCAACACCTGGTATTAACACGCATCTTAAATGCATCTCCTTTTCGAGGGGTTATCGGTGGGTCAATGACATGACGGATCCTTTAAATACATTTACATGCAATTTATATATTCAATGACTCAGATACATTTACTATGATTAACATGTTTATAATTTCGGAATTTAAATTCATTGTGATATTTTTTGGCAGGTATAAAGTCAAAGTAAAAAAAAGCCTTAAATAACATTTTGGAAAAGAAAAAGATTGGTAGAATCTTTTATCAAAAAAAAAAAAAAACCTCAGCCAAACTAAAGTGGGGGGGATGGGAAATGACACTTGCAGACGCGAATGACTGTGTGTCAAGATCAACAAGTCTCTTAAAATATCAGATAATTTGACCTTTTTATGGCAAGGCAAATTTAGTTTATGCTGTAAAATGTCATCCCAAAATTTTATAATAATTAAAAATTAATAATAAACAAATAATTCATGATAATTAACACATATTGAGGGTATAACAAAAATATGTTTAGCTTTACTTTTTAACTCTTTCCGTGCCAGGGTATTTGAAAAAAGTTGTCTGACCCCAGAATATTTTGTTGTATGAATATTTGAACATGCAATACATCAAAAGAAAGAACAGACCCTCTGCTTTTAAACAACAACAACAAAAACGTTTTATTACAGCTTCATGCATTTTTTTTTTTTTTTTATCATCAACACCTGAATGTGGGTAAGTTTCATAAAAAAAAACAACATTTTGAGCAAAAAGCTGAGAAAATCATGTTTTTGTCAAAGACTACGTCTGGATCCAATTCACAGCGATGATCAAACATAGATGGAGTAGATCGAGTCCATCAACACCCCCAAAACTTCACAGTCCTATAGGCTACATCTTCCTGGCTCGACAATTCATTCAGTAACATTAGGCAGTTTTGATTTATATGCTATTTAATGTTGATGACCGTGTGGATTTACATATGCATCTTTTACATATGCTATCGTTTGTTTCTGCTTTTTCTTCACTTGTGTTTTGATCAGGAGATTTTGTACTCTTTCAGACGATTTATTTATTTATTTATCCTTTATTTAACCAGGAGATCCCATTGAGATATTACAATCTCTTCTTCCAGGGAGACCTGGTCAAGACGGCAGCACATAGAGTTTCATACATAAATAACTACAAAAACAATAATCATACAAAAAAATTAATAAAGATAAAATCAAGAAAAGCACTTACAAGACTCGTTTAAAGCACTTTGCAAAAGACATTTAAAAGTACTCAGAGGCGGAGTATACCTTTGGAACTTTTAATCGAATGTGCGATAGGGATCTAGTACAATAACTATTTGTATAAAAAGTTAAGATTTGAAATATAAGAAGGCAATTTACCTAGAAGTGCCTTAGCAATGAACATATACATATGCAATAATACATATGCAAAGATGCGTAATAGCGCCCCCTACCGTATAAGAGTGAAAACACGGATGAAAATTGTGTCAATGGCGAGGAAAGAGTTAACTGATGGTTACACCACATGACATTTTTAATGTAATTAAATGAAATCTTTTCTTGAAAATGGTATAAACGTTTGAAACCAAAACCATATGAAACCAACATTAATACACGAGTACATTTCTAATTTCTAGGACACTCTTATTTGTCATGTATTTTCGACTACCTCAGTAGGCGGTTTAAGTTATAGGATCACAAAATGTTTAACACCTGCATTTACCATTCACCACCAAAAAGGATGTTAATATCAGTTGTGTGTTGTCTCACCCTTGGTGGATCAGCCTGTAGAGCGGCTAGGTAGTTCTCCAGGGCAAGACGGCGCCGATCGTTTAGCATTGCCTCTACCCGGGCAAGGTGAGTCTCCACCAGCTGCTGTTTCTCGCTGGCTGCCTCCTCCTCAAGTGACTCCACCATAGCCTGGAAGTGCTGCAGATAGAATAATAAAACCCCCATAAATAAACAGTCACATCTTGTACGAGATGTCCTCTGGCATGGAAGCTGAGGTTTACCTGGATCAGTGTCTGTCTCTCAGCTTTGGGTAGGTTCCTGGCCTGGCTCTCGGCCTCCTCCCACTCCTTCCTCACCTAATGGGAGCAACATACAAAAAACTTGGGGCTCTGGTGACACAAATAAGAGCTGGACCTCAAGGGCCAAACAGAAACAACTCTATAACAGTTGGGGATGTCACATGACAACTCTCTTATCTAAATGTAAATGTGACCTCTCACTCACCCTCTCCATGCGGTTGCGGTGTCTGATCTCGAGTTGCTCCTTGGCCTTCTGGAAACGGCTGTGCTCTTTATCATCTGCTGGGGTCTCAAAGTACACATCCACATCATCTGTGGGTTGAGGGGTGGGCGGCACAGCTGAGGAGGAGAAAGAGAGAGAGTTTGTAAGTAGGTGGTCCAAATATAAGCCCTCTTCAAAACATAAGCTAGGCAGCATTTTTAGACATCACAGGTACACTGCAGAAATGTAGGCTGTTGCTCATACTAGGCAGCAAATTATGCTGTCTTATAAGATACCTTTTTGTCCAATACGGAAATGGCAATCCTATAATGCATTGCAACAAGCTCAGTGAAAAGTTTCAGAGTTGAGGGAAACGTCTATTAAAATGTACTTATTTAGTGCTGAAAAGTATCCATAAACTTTTTTTTATCCTATTTTTGTGAGGCATGTATTTTGAGTTTATTGCAGTATCAAGCTGTTAGCTTAGAAACTCAGTACAACAATCGCATCCTTTTAAGCCATAGGGAATTGATTTTGAACAATAACTTCTTTAAAAGATCTTTAAAGACAGACCTACTGTGAGCTATGAGCTTGTTAATCGATGATATATGCTTTTGTTGAAGCCATCTGTCTGCATTATTTCAATTTTTTTTTCCTGGTTGAAAACTACATTACCCATGATTCTGCAGAGAAATCTCCAACAATCAGAGAATCGCAAAGAGCAAATCAAGCCAAAATAACGTTTTAGCACCCGCTCACTACCATAAAGCACTGCGAATGAGTCGATTTCCCTAGCCTTCTACTTAACTACTTAAATATTTGTAATGTGTATTTTACAATAAACAAAAATTATATATAAATATGACACCTGGTGCATGCGATTAATTCAAAATCCTTAACGTAAATAAAATTAATGAAGCACACGAAATTTTAAACGTAATTTATGTCACGCCAGTGTGCGATTAATCATGATAAAAATTTTTTTAAACATCTTTAAAAACAATAGTTGTACATTTCTCTTTTGTTTTTAATTTGTCATTCGCAATGGTTCATGGGATTGTAGCTCTTCCCCTCGTTAAAGTTGTTAACTCTACAGTCTTAAACCTTTTCTTTTTTTTAAATAATTTTTTCAAATAATTTTTTTCTTCGAATCAAAGTTTGCAATGTTGCGATTCATCTTTCTTGTCGCTGGTTGGTTTGGTTCATGGCTTATAACTCTTAAAGACTAAAATACTTCCGCAAAGAAGGACACTTAAAAAGTGGGCGGGCACTGTTTCACTTGGAACTGTGAGGGTCAGTGAGGCCTCTTCCACGTTTCATGTGAAGAGTGCTATTTGAGAGGTGCACACTTGAGTGACCATTAGTCAAGTATTTCAAATCAGTCACTTATGAGGTTGTGATTATGGTTAGGAGGCTGTTTTAGAGGACAGCCAGTAGACAGTTAAAGGGATACTGTAGTTCACACAAAAAATGAAAATTCTGTCATCTTTTAATCACCAAACAGTTGATGGGCCTCATTGACTTCCATAGTATTTTTTTTTTCCATACTATGGAAGTCAATGGGGCCATCAACTGTTTGGTTACCGACATTACTCATAATATCTTCTTTTGTGTTCAGCAGAAGAAAGAAATTCATACAGGTTTGGAACAAGTTGAGGGTGAGTAAATGACAGAATTTTCATTTTTGGGTGAACTATTCCTTTAAGACCCCGATATACTTCAAAATCAGGCCAAAACAAAGTTTGTTTTGTGTTCGTTTCAGTGGGTTCGAAACAGCTAGCCAAAGCAAACTTTCCTGGCTGGTAAACACCTTTGAACTACCATTGGTCTGTGGCGATTAAGTAATAGGTAGGTGTGGCTCTGAGGATCCGCCTTCTTTCACGTGGAAATCTTCTCCGGTTCATTCGTTCTGTTCAGTCCCTCAAGGTCGGACGTCCACGAGTAAAAACATGAACACACTGGAGAGCTGCTTTATAGTAGAAAAATAAGTTGTAATTCTAATTGAAAGAGACACTGTTTTTTTCATTTGTAATATTGTAAATCTGCTTGCTTATAAAGTGGTATATATAAACGTGACGTGACTTCTGGAGTGTTGAATTGCAGAGCTTGTGCAAACATCGACATCAATATGATCAGATGCTTTATTTACAGTTTTCCCATCACTGTCATTTTTGTTGTGTGTTTATTTTATTGAAAGGAAAGCACGTAGCACATATTTACATATTCGTCTAAACCGCTGCTCAAGTTTTTCAAATGTCTTTTTACCCCAAAGCGAAGAACAAAAAAGAACTTTGCCGCAAGTATATCAGGGCCTTTAGGGAGCTGCCTATCTTTTGGAAAAGAGCTATAGAGACAAAAAAATTTAAAACATATTTACAGACAGAAACAGACAGATAGGCAGACCAACAGACAGCTCAAAACGGAGCAAAGGAGGAGCAGCCAACAAAAAGGAGACCACTCAGATCAGACCAGGGGAGAATAAGCTTCCCACAGAGAGCTATGACTCTGGAGATGGCTTTGTAATTCCCCTGATTCTGAGAGAATCAGACAGTCCTTCATTTCCCATTCCTTTCATCCTGTCCTCTGAAAAACGCTCTTCTGACAGAACTGCTCCCCCTTAGCATTTATCTTAAGAGTTACTGCACAACTCTGCACGCCATGATCAAGAAATGAGCTAAAACCAGGTTTCCTTAGTATACAGATGACAAGACTAACTTGACTACCCATAAGGCTGTGCACAAAAGGCAACATCAGACATGCATACTGATTAGAACTAACAGTCTACAGCATCTATACTGATAAGAGGACAACAGAAACCTTGAATCATGAAGGTTACTGTGATAAAAAAAAAAAAATATTAAAGCCATCAGTTTATGTTGCCACAGGAACACATGAATGATGGTTTCTACTCCTACATGAATCAAATACATTGGCAGATTAAAAAAGGCTAAAAGGCTAAAATTGGCTAGAGATAAAAAAGACATACACCAAACAAAAGCAAAGAATGAGTAAAAAGGGATGGGACAATGCACAAGCAGAAATAACAGGAAAAGAACATATTAGACTCAATTTGATTTGATTAAATCAATAACACATTAACTGGTATAAAAAAAATAAATAAAATTTAAAAAAAAACAACATTAACATGACCTCAGATGATGTTTTGCTTTAATAAAAGGCAACAATAATGTGCTTAAGATTTCAATGTTAAATTATTACTACTACTACTACTACTAATAATAATAATAATAATAATGATTATTATTATTATTATTAATAATAATAATAAATAATAAGTAATTAAATTATATAAAATAAATTAGAATTAAAATAATACTCAATTAAATACATTACTGTTATTATTACTATTATTGTTGTTGTTATTAACAACATTTTATTATTATTATTATTATTATTCATTAAATACAAAGTAATTTAAATAATAATAATAATAATAATAATAATAATAATAAATACATTAATAATAACAATCAAGCAATCATTTTAAAAATGTGAAAAACAAATTGTATAATAAAATAAATAATAAAATTAATAGTCAATTAGCCAGCAAAGTGTTCACAGTTGTAAAGCAACACAGAAAACTGCCTTAATATAGAACGTACAGTGCGCATTTATAATGACTGACTGCGGCTCATCCAATCAGAATTTTAAGTCTCAACCATTCGTTTTCCAAGGCTGCATATAAAACACAGTTTAAAGCAGCCTGTTTAGGTATGCTAGCATAGTGTTAGCATTGTGAGAGAAAGCAAAGGGGAAGCAGCAGGGCGGAGCAGAAGGGGGCGGAGTCCTTGATGACGAGTGTGACTTACTCAGACGTTTGCACACGGCCATGCAGTACTCCTCCGAGTCGAAATTGTTGCGGTTGCCGGCACAGCCTCCGTAGATGAAGCGCACACACTTCCTCTGCTGCATGTCGAAGTGCCAGCGAGGCATAGAGGCACGGCAGGGGCCGGTCTCCGCCTCCAGAGAACACACAACTAACACAGGACGGGAGGCGCAGTTAGAGCCTCCAGCCACCGGGGGCAGCAATCAGTAATGCCCTTGAACTATAGAGCGCAACAGTGGGTCACTGTGATTTTGCCAAGACAGACATGCTCCTAGATCAACATATTTTTTTTATCCTGGAACAACATTCCTGTCTGAAAATTTTGTCCTAATGCTGTATTCACACGGGGCATTAGCGTCAACGCTTGACGGAGGGCGTGTCTGAAGCTTGGTGCTGACGCGACCGTCATAGTGACAACAGCCAATCATACTACTTTTCCGGTGTTACATGAACGCAATTGGCTAGCGCCTGCGCTAGGGTATTTGCATAGGCGATCTGATTGGCTGACGCCTGCGTTGACGTCATGACGTCACCCATTCAAAGTAAATGAGAAGCGTTGACGCCAACGCCCCGTGTGAATGCAGCGTAACCCTATCCCTACCCCTAAACCTAACTCTACCCTTAAGTTATCCCTAAATTCAGAGGGAAATGATAGGTGAATAAGAATGGTGCAGAAGCCCCTAACCCTGGTTGTAAACTTGCCCCTCAAATCGGATCACCCGCAACAGTGACCACACACTTTTTCCATCGGCCTTGGGTCTGGATGTATTTTTCCTATTTACTTTCTCCATAGATAATTCTAACTTTATTAACGTCCATACGGGCGATAAAGTTCTGTTTATTATAAGCTCACTCCACTTATGACTGCTAAATGCTCGAGCTTGTTTAAGTCATGTGGATTCTGATTGGCAGTCACTGTTTTTATTGATCAACGTCAGTGACGTTATTGTTATAGCTGTGGTGTGGACTAATTAGAATGATTATTAAAACGTTACATTTGTCATTGTCTAATCCTGGCGTGAACAGCCCTTTAGTATAAAATCAGTGAACTTCACTATAAAATATTCAGATAAATACAAATATACAACAAGTATGAGAGTGTAAGGAAATTCATTTGATTACATGTTTCATGGCCAGTGGGCACTGCTGAGCCCTACCATAATTTTGTTTCCATGGTAACAGCGACTTCTCTGATTGGTGCATTCATCTTTATCAGGATTCTGGGTAATGTAATTCTGGCGATAGCATGCATGATTAAAAAAAAGTTTAAAGAACAATGACGTGTGGCTTTAACAGAATAATATATCTTTACTTAATCTTTCTTGCAAGCTTTATACAATATTCTTAAAAATAATTAATTTCTCTATTGACAAATGAGATTTTTTACTTATGGAACCCGACTGTTGCGCTATATAGGATGTATAGACAATGGCAAACAATAAAATGTATACTTATAACGTTAAAAAATAGGTCAATGAATGTAAGCCTCTACAGTGAACGGGTTATGTATCAAATTAGTCGCTGTAATTGGACGCATTGTGGCTGTCAGGAAATAAATGAAGGAAACAGCGTGATACTGACCTTCCACTTCCTGCAGAGTTTTGTCATCATCCTGGCTCTCGGAGATGGCAGCTTTCTCTTTCTTCACATCCTTTTCCTCACTGTCTCGGTCGTCCTCTTCATCTTCGTACACGTAGTGGTAGTCCTCCTCGTCTCCGTCGTCCTCCTGCTCCTCCTCTTCTTCAGCTGTGTCCTCCTGAGTGGGCGGCTCGATGGCAACAGGCTCGCTAAATACGAGATAAAAAGGCACAATGAACATGATTTTGAGTGAACGCTAAATCATTTTTGGTCTTTTTGCATTTCTTATTTAAATAGACAGAAGCAGCATCCCAAGCTACATCCTCCTCATCATTTAAAACTGTATTACTGCCAAAATACCCTCTAAGCTCTTTAAACTGGCAATATGCATTTACAAGCAACTTTTTAGGCTGTGATCCACTGGAAAACGTAAGTCATGCAGGTTTGGAAAGAAATGAGGGTGAGTAAATGACAGGGTTATTATTGTTAACTAAAATTAAACCATAAAAAACACTTTCATTATTTGAAATAAAATTAACATTATCTGAAATAAAAATATAAAATCTAGACTTATTTTATTTCAGCTAGTTGCTTAGAAAACATTTCTCATTTCCATTTCCATTTGATTTCAAGTTGAAGTACTAAAATAACCAAAACTGGTAACACTTTACAATAAGGTCTCATTTAGTAACATTAATTAATGCATTAACTAACATAAGCTAACAATGAGCAATATATTTTTACAGCATTTATTAACCTTTGTTAATGTTAGTTAATACAAAAGTGCATGTTCATGTTAGTTTACAGAGCATTAACTAATGATAACATACAACTTTTGCTCTTAATAATGTGGTAGTAAAGACTAATAAATGCTGTATAAGTATTTTTCATTCTTAGTTCACCTTAACTAATGTAGTTAACTAATGTTAATAAATGAAACTTTATTGTAAAGTGTTACCATAAAACAAAATAAATTAAAAAAAATAGACTTAAAAAAAAAAAAATTACAAAAAGACAAACAATTGCTAAAACTTTTAAATTAAAATGAAAACTGAAAATCTAAAAATCTAATACAAAATATTAACAAAAACTAAATAGTATATCAATAATACTAAAATGCTAAAATGAGCTATCAACATACAAATTCTGGAATTATGGAAAAAAGCAAGAGCAGGCATGACAAAGAACTGGCAGAGGCACAGTGTGATGAGAGGGAAGGAGAACACAGGAAACAGAGGGAGGGGAGGAGAACAGGTTGGAAGTTTTATGATTTATGGAAGTGAATCAAACAGCTGTCAGAGGTCAAAGGCATGGCACTCGAAAATATCCAGATGGTCAACCTAATTTATCCTACACAAACGCACACACAGCGTATGCTCTCACACACAATCCTTCAGCTACTACTACTCAAAAATGATAAGACACGACAGCTCACAGTCATAGTGATACATCATCCTTTGATAAGTGTGCCAGGGGCGTTTGCTCTGAGGCGAAATTTGGATGCGTAAATAATTGACAATGCAAAAATGCAATACAAATCTTAAATTGGAGATGAACCTCCACGCCTTAATGAAAAGAACATCACTAGGAATAAAAACTTTATAAAATAAAAAAAAATATATAAAACAAAAGCTACACAAAATATGTTTTTTACTGTATTATTGCAGTTATTTTCGAAGCAAAACATGTAACAAGGCGTGTCAAGTGTTAAACGTGCGCTTAAATGTTTATAGACCTTATCAGTTCCATTTTTTGATGGGAATTATTACATTTATTTAGCAAGGATGCATTAAATTGATCAAAAGTGACAGTAAATTTACATTTATAATGTTAAAAGATATTTCTATTTGAAAAAAAGAAATGCTCATAAAAAAAAATCCCGCTAAAACGTATCACGGTTTCATGATTTACATTTTAAACTATATATGAATAATATATTAAAATAAATTAAAAACATATTTTGAATTTTAACAATATTATTTTTAAAAGATTACTCTTTTTACTGTATTTTGTTTAAATAAATGCAGCCTTGAAATAAATATTTATTTTATATGAACAAAGATATTATAATATTGTTTTCTTGTTGATAGTGTAAGGTAAATTGTGGTAATATTCAGAAACCACAAGTTTCAGAAGACCAAATGTATGCACACTAACACCATTACCTCTCCTCTACTGCTTCCTCATCCTCTTCCTCATCCTCATTGACAGGCTCCTCCACCTCCTCATCCTCATCTTCATCCTCATCATCAAGCTCTTTTAAGGGTGAAGCAGGAGGTACAGGCTCCTCGAGACGAGTAGACGGGCAGCAGACATATTCAGTGCCGTGGAACTTATCGATGCCACAGGGAAGCAGCATGCCGTAGCTGTGCAGGACCATGTTTCCCTTAGAACAGGCCTAGAGAGAGAGAGACACAGAGAGAGTCAAGATATCTGATTCAATTAGAGCAAATGTGGTTTGAAAGGCCAGTCTGCTGTGTAAGAACAGCCCGAAGAAATTTAGCAGACCTCTTAAATATCTGTCCCGGGATCAGTGGAGTCACTGACTCAGATTCACTGAGAATGAATGACGGCAGCTCGGGGTGATTTACAGAACGAGCAGAACAAGCACTGTCCATGTACACACTGCAGCTACATTTGGTTGTGTCCTCTTCTACATGTACTCCAAGTTTACAGCGAGCATTCTGCATCCAAATTCATTCATGAAGAAGATAGTAGACAATATCTATCTGCGATGGTCAAAATCTTGTGTTGACAGCTGCGCGATTTCAGTTTTCACAAGGGGTAGTAGGTATGATGTTAGAAATGTGTCACCTGCTAGATATTTTGCTATACTGTTTATAAGGACTGCCTTTTATTATTTGCATGTGAGAACGACAATCATGGAGTAATGCAAAAATCATGGAATAATGCAAAAATACATATTATACAACACACAATTTAATTGATGTTCGGTCACTGGTGTGCATCAGCTATTTGACAACTTTGAATCAGACTCATTTAATCAGAATTCAGAGTTAATATAATATCAATTAATAATATTAATATTAAAATGAGATGAAGTGTATTTTATTTGTAAAGTATATCATTCTCAAGATTATCCAAAAATAGGCATTACCACATGACTGTTAAATATATAAAATGTTATGTATTTATATCTATAAATTTCAAACTTTCTATTCATAAAAGAATCCAGCACAACTGTTTTCAACACTGATAATAATAAGTAGTGTCTCTTGAGCAGAAAATCATCATATTAGAATGACTTCTGAAGGATCGTGTGACTGACGACTGGAGTAATGATGCTGAAAATTCAGCTTTGCATCACAGGAATAAATTACATTTTAAATAGAATTTTATTCAAATAGAAAATTTTAAATTCTAATAATATTTCAAAATATTTTTGTTTTAACTGTATTTTTGAATAAATAAATGCAGGCTTGGTGAGCATATGAGACTGTTTAATTTTTTTTAATTTTATTAAACCCAAAATTTTGTTCAGTAGTGTTTGTGTGTTTCAAAATTTTGTCTCTTTTTATCATGCAAAGATTTTCCATTGATGTGTTTTTAACATTAACTACACATCATCAAAAACATCCAGATAGTGAACCAACGCAACTTCAGGATAATAGGTGTTACTCTTTTATCCCCTGCACACAATAATAACTTGAGGAATTCAAGGCCGCAAATGAAGCTATCACTCCCAAAAATGGTGAAAATGCACGAGAAATTAGAAAAGGCAGCACAGATAGCAGGGAAACTGGATAGACGAGAAGGAGAAGGAGATGCAGAGCAACATTCATGAGATGTGAGCAAGTGTAAAACAAACAGTTCAACAGCACATTCAGTGAGCAGCACAGGTGTGTGAGTGTATGTGTGTGTGAGGTGGTAGAGGTCAAGAGATTAGCAGTATTACAGCAGTACGGCTTATCCAGTTATCAGGGTGAAATCTGAGGTCTCAAGCCTGCAGCAGGAAAGACAGAGAGAATAAGAGCACGACACTCGAGTCTACAGCTGAAAATCCATCAATTTCAACGAGCATTAGATGTAGAGGGAAATTGCAGTGGTTTGCAAAAGTTCTGTAAAAAATGTTCTGTAGGGCCCTTTGATTTCAGCAATGTGGAAAACATGGACGTAATCTTGGAATCCGGTCATGAAAATGGAATTTACAGTATAACACGGAATTTGGCAAATATTGGATGAATAAATCAAAAGTAGGGCTGAAAAATAAATTGTTATATGGACTAGTGTTCGTGATATGAATATTTAAATATGAAGTATGATTAAATATGATTTTTTTTTGGTCATCAAAAATTAAATAAAACCCTTAAAATAGAATCCAGAAAAATTAAAATGGGGCGGGGGGAAATATTTGATGAAAATAATGATTTCATAATGCCCTAAAAATAAATTTTTTGTTATGATTTCAATTAATTAGACATGCTTTTTGATTACTAAAATTTAATTTAACCATTAAAACAGAATTCAGAAAATTTGAAATGGAAAAATGTATCTCATTGGGCCCTAGTTTTGTCACTGTGACCAAAAGTTGAAAGTTGGCGCAACAACATCCATCGACCGATGACAATTTCAGTGAGGCGACTGTAATTGTGCTTTCAGCAATTCAATTTACAGAATTACGATCTTAAACATATTCCGGCTTACATATTCCTTATCTGTCGAATCTCATTGGTCCCAAAGCTGACTTCAAAAAGCTGTATATCAGATTTCAAACATGTTCATTGCCTATAATTATGTTGCTTTGCATAGCATATTTGCATTTATTGTGGACAGACACATTTCTTGTTGAGTACATGGATTATGTAATTAGCGCCGCATGTTTGTGGTGCTGGACATTACGTCTTACCTCTTTGGCCACACCGTGCCACTGCTGGTGACTCACGCACATGTCCATACGCTCCTTATGGAAGAATTTACACTTCTCTGGCACCAGGAGGACGTCACTCACGAATTCCCCAACTGAAAACATACAAACATGCAGCACGCAGATTATTGGCAAGGCTGAGGCTTTAATATCATGCAGCTGGTACAATGTAAACAGAAAACATCAAACACTAACTAACAAAACAGATTTGCAAATTCGGGACATCAAATAACACAGCTTAATTCATCAACACATGGTCTTTTGCATTCTATAATGAGCATTTTACAAATAGGGCAAGTGGCATCTGAACAGACATCTGGTCAGTACCAAGAGACAGAACAAAGATCTGGCGTGCACAGATCATCCCGTCCACAGCAGAGAGAGAGCGAATAGCAGCAGAAAGTCTCGCCACGTTCTTTAAAGAGAACTGTGTAATTCTAACATTCCTAGCGAGTGTGAACACTGTTAATTAGAAACATTGCTCTGATTGTTCAAGCAATCCGGCATATTAATACTGGCTCAACCAATGATGCGAGTATCGGGCGGGACTACCTATTTCTCTGAGCAATGAGATTCAGGGGGGGAAAAAAAATCTAAGTGCGATTTTTCTAATAAAAATTGCAATTGCGATTTAAAATGAGGAAAAAAAAAATACAGGGTTAACTGTGCTTGCTTGTGGGGTTGCACAATTTGTACAACTGTCTTAATTTCTTCAGCGCTTATTTAAACCATCAAACTTGTATTTTGATGGAAAACCACAGGGAGCCCTTAAATCTTCTCTTCTTTTTTTTTTTGAGCGCTTCTCATTACAAGTATGGGAAGACGACTGGTGCATGTTGCATTCCCAAACACACATTAAAGCGGCCCAAACTCAGAGCAGATGCAGAGATTGAGTTCGTGCGTCGCAGCATTTACTGTGAACCGAGCCGTTCTGAGATACTGAAAACACCGGCGGATCATGAGCTGATCACGAGTAAAAGAACACATTGCTGTGTTTCACTCTGAAACACGCAGCGCATATATTTATTTCATTAAATCGCAGCTGTTGTGATCTGATAAATCGCACTAAGCCATATAGCAATTTCGGTTTTATTTCAATGAAACGTGCAGCCCTAGTAGGAATGCAGAGAAATTTTGGCCAGTGAAAGAGAAAATAGGCGATAATCAACACTGACACATGAGAAACTACACTTATATTTATTATTTTACAGGTTTTTTTTTTAATTTTATTTTTTTATTTAAAATAAAAAATAGCCTATATGTTATTGAATAATCACATCAAATGAAGAAAGTTAGTAAAATCACTTGACAATTGGAACTGATAGTCCAAACAAAGGGCTTCAGTCCAGAAGGTCCTGAATTATTTTGGATATTTTTCAAATCTTATTTTGAATCTTTAGGATTGATTTTCAGGAGAACTGTGCCTTTAAGGAAATCAATTTGCACTAAACAAGAGTTAATGTATAAATGAAACAGGAAAGGGAGTGTGTGAGCAAGCGAGTGGCAGCTGAGGAGCTCAGATGCCATCAGACAGGCCAGCATGGGATTGTGTGCCATATGCAGGAGAGTTATTACAGAGCTGATTTCAGGACAGCTGGGAGGCCAATCCAACCTCTGAGCCTGAACGACAGAGAGAGAGACTGAATCGTTTAATGACCAGAAGGCTGTTCACAATAGAAGAGGATTGTGACCATCCACAAACTGCTCATTTCGCCGTTACCACAAAACAGGCCTAGGGCCAAATCAGCCTGAAACGAGAGAGCTGAGGAAACTAAAGGCAGACAGGAGAGAAAGAAAAGGCCAGTGTTTGGGAAAATGAGAGGTTTGGAGGAAAGAACTGGAAATAGCAGAGAACACAATAGTTGTTCGAACCAAAGCCTCTCCACACCGTACAAACTCACACATGCAAAAATCATCCCATCTGCCCTCAGGGGCCAAATAAACTAAAGTGCTTACATAATTGAAAACAGCATATTATTCACATTAACCTAATTATCAAACTCTGCACTGCGTCTGAATACCTGCTCTGCAATTGAGACCTGTAGAGGTGTTACGGATTCAAAACAACGCGCTGTTGATCATCACAAAGCATAACTTTCTTTCCAGTGTCCTTGCCCATAAGTTTAGAGGGTTTACTGGTTTTAAATGTTTCGACAGGAGTCTGTTTGAACAGATAAGGTAATCACAGTAGTCTCATGCTGGCACATCTACAGTATGTGGTTATGTATTCAAATGTGCATTTTATGCCTTGTCTCATAGATTTCCATTGTAAGTGCATTACTGTAAGCGATTTCTGCTTGTTTTTACAAGCTGAGAGGTGAGTCAAAAAATATTTTCTGTGGCAATCGACAGCATGTCACAGATGCCGTCGATAAAGCTTAACATGTATTGAACCCGGAACGCTCACAACACAATCTGCTCTGCTGAATAACCATGTGGGTGATTCAGTAATTACATTATTTATTTTACAGCTGCAGTAGAAAAAGCAGAAAATAAGTCCTGACAGCGTCAATAGGGCTGCATGCTGCTGCTCGACTGCAATAAACGAGCTATTGCATTGATATCATGTGAAAAGTGAGGCAGTGAAGCAGAGAAGTGCAGCATTCTGCCTCTACAACTACACACATAAAACTACCAGCCAGGAAATGGGAAATACACATTTTTACAAAATACTATGCAAAACAACAGACATTATACAATGATTAACATTTCAAACAGTAGTATTCAACATTGTTGTCACATGACAGCCTTATGCTGCATGTTTAGTTCAGCATCATTTAATTGCAGAAATAAAAATTTTAATTTTTGCTATTGTGCATTTTCAATTCCATCTTGGGTCACACTTTATAAAGTGAAAAGTAAAAGTGACACGTGAAAGCCAAGTATGCTCTGAATTTGTCTTCTGCATTTAACCCATCCAAGTTAGTGCACACACATTAGGAATAGTGAGTAGTAAACACACACACACACACACACACACACACACACACACACACACACACACACACACACCAAACCGTGGACACGCACACCTGGAGCAGTGGGCAGCCATTTTTGCTGTTGTGCCCGGGGTGTGATTGGGGGTTAGCTGCCTTGCTCAAGGACACCTCAGTCATTTCTTGATGGTATCGAATCAAACCCGCAACCTTTGGGTAGTCTGACTGTCTAACCATTAGGCCACGACTGCCCCGTATATTAACTATATCTATAACTACTATGTACTTAGTAGTATAATAATTGCTAGGTACAATGTACATACAGTGGGGAGAACAAGTATTTGATACACTGCCGATTTTGCAGGTTTTCCTACTTACAAAGCATGTAGAAGTCTGTAATTTTTATAATAGGTACTCTTCAACTGTGAGTGACGGAATCTAAAACAAAAAATCACATTGTATGATTTTTAAATAATTAATTTGCATTTTATTGCATGACATAAGTATTTGATCACCTACCAACCAGTAAGAATTCCGGCTCTCACAGACCTGTTAGTTTTTCTTTAAGAAGCCCTCCTGTTCTCCACTCATTACCTGTATTAACTGCACCTGTTTGAACTCATTACCTGTATAAAAGACACCTGTCCACACACTCAATCAAACAGACGTGTGGACACAATGGCCAAGACCAGAGAGCTGTGTAAGGACATCAGGGATAAAACTGTAGACCTGCACAAGGTTGGGATGGGCTACAGGACAATAGGCAAGCAGCTTGGTGAGAAGGCAACAACTGTTGGCGCTATTATTAGAAAATGGAAGAAGTTCAAGATGACAGTCAATCTCCCTCGGTCTGGGGCACCATGCAAGATCTCACCTCGTGGGGCATCAATGATCATGAGGAAGGTGAGGGATCAGCCCAGAACTACACGGCAGGACCTGGTCAATGACCTGAAGAGAGCTGGGACCACAGTTTCAAAGAAAACCATTAGTAACACACTACGCCGTCATGGATTAAAATCCTGCAGCGCACGCAAGGTCCCCCTGCTCAAGCCAGCGCATGTCCAGGCCCGTCTGAAGTTTGCCAATGACCATCTGGATGATCCAGAGGAGGAATGGGAGAAGGTCATGTGGTCTGATGAGACAAAAATAGAGCTTTTTGGTCTAAACTCCACTCGCCGTGTTTGGAGGAAGAAGAAGGATGAGTACCCCAAGAACACCATCCCAACTGTGAAGCATGGAGGTGGAAACATCATTCTTTGGGGATGCTTTTCTGCAAAGGGGACAGGACGACTGCACCGTATTGAGGGGAGGATGGATGGGGCCATGTATCGCGAGATCTTGGCCAACAACCTCCTTCCCTCAGTAAGAGCATTGAAGATGGGTCGTGGCTGGGTCTTCCAGCATGACAACGACCCGAAACACACAGCCAGGGCAACTAAGGAGTGGCTCCGTAAGAAGCATCTCAAGGTCCTGGAGTGGCCTAGCCAGACCTGGACCCAATAGAAAATCTTTGGAGGGAGCTGAAAGTCCGTATTGCCCAGCGACAGCCCCGAAACCTGAAGGATCTGGAGAAGGTCTGTATGGAGGAGTGGGCCAAAATCCCTGCTGCAGTGTGTGCAAACCTGGTCAAGAACTACAGGAAACGTATGATCTCTGTAATTGCAAACAAAGGTTTCTGTACCAAATATTAAGTTCTGCTTTTCTGATGTATCAAATACTTATGTCATGTAATAAAATGCAAATTAATTATTTAAAAATCATACAATGTGATTTTCTGGATTTTTGTTTTAGATTCCGTCACTCACAGTTGAAGAGTACCTATGATAAAAATTACAGACTTCTACATGCTTTGTAAGTGGGCAAACCTGCAAAATTGGCAGTGTATCAAATACTTGTTCTCCCCACTGTATTGTGTTCATGTATTGCAAAACACTTTTGCAGCTATTGATGTGGGATACAGGTAAGGTTAGGGACAGGTTTGGTGGTATGGGTAGGTTTAAGGGTGGGTTAAAGTGTAAGGGAGTGGGTCAACCGTGTGATTATAGATGTAAAGATAGTTTTACTACATATTATATGGCATTTATAGTGCATATTAATAAAAAAAAAATTGTATACAAAATCCATATATTTTTTGCTGTAGACAACAATAAATGTTGCAAACAGTACTATTCTACATTGACCTCACTTTGTTGTGTCTCATTACGTTAGCTTTGTATATTTCTATGGCATCGCTGTCGAAGAGTAATTAGCTGGTGAAGTGGATTTGCTTATTGTAGAGTTAACAAAAGTTATCATGAGCACTGTAATGTTTGAAGCAGAAGTCATAAATGACAGTAGACCGGGACGATTTTAAAACGAGCGGTTCATTCATAAATCCATAAAATCTTACCTTCATGCTGTGGAAATACAAACCGCAGAAAACAGAACACAACGAGCGCAGCGCTGAAAGGGGCAGGGCTACATAAGGTCTATACCGCACACTTGGAAAAGGACTTGGCTGCAGCCTGTAGATCGGGGCGGGGCTGCACGTCGCCCTGCCCCATACCTACTCTGATTGGTTCCATCATCTTTCATAGGCATCCATGATAGAAAATGTGTTCGTATTTGTAGTTGGTGTATGAAGGAGTGTCATTTAAAAAAACTGGAAAAGCTGTGCAGTTTCACAGAAGGAAAAAAACATTAGCCTGTAACTGATGGCCTGAAATGATTGTTTTGCTAAATTAAGCTGGTCTTTAGGCTAACGCACGGACGACCCCACAACATTTTTTTTTAAATTCTTGATTATCCACAGCAGGAGGGTCAGGTCTTCAGGTAGAGGAATGAATTAAGAATTAAATGATTTATGACATTTTGATTATTTCATATCACCATAGTATGAGAAAGGAAAAGTAAAGGACGTATCAGTAACATGACAAGACACACTTATATTTACAGAAGGTGTTATTGGTCATGCAGTTGTGTGATAACTAAGTGACACTGCAATAGGATGTGTCTGCCGTGTTATTTTTATGTACTATTTATGTCTGTGTATGAAGCTTTCATTTTCTTCACTACATTGCAAAGCATAATATAAGACTTGTTATATACTTGTTCCTTGTTATTTTAAAATGACGAAATCAAGAACTTTTTATTTGTAGGCTACCTGCCATTCTAAAAGAACGCGCCTGGAGTCTGTTGCTATAGTAATGAACGCAACTTTCACTCGCATCTGTTTTTATTTCAGTGCTGTTTTTAATGTTGTGGTTATTTCAGCCAACAGTTTCGTAAATTCAGCTTAACAGCATTTAGTTACATGTCTATCTATCAATCTATCATTCGACGGAACTGTGCACATGCATTTTAGACAGTTACATTATGTTTTGCTAAGTCCATGCAATAAATGCACGTCCTTGAATGAGCGATGTTTTACTTCTGTTTCCGTTTCAGGTGCAGCCAAAATTAGATTTGGAAAACGTCACATTTTGACTCATTTTTAGTTCAAACTGTATTCGAAAATCTCACAGCCCCCACGGTCAAATATTGTGGTTCACTTTATGAAGCAGGCTAAATTAAATCGAGATCTCTGAGACCCGTTTCGTGACCGGATCTTTTGAACCGATTCTTTTAAAATCAACTGGTTCACAATAAATAACATATGATTAATTTGTGAATTCGATTGATCTAGAAGATTAAACTTGCAGTAGCAAACAACTCAGTGATTCAATGATACGGACATAGCGAGTTAAGTTAAAAACACCTGAATTTGTCTTAGATTAAGTGTGCTCTAGATTGAACTCAACCTTATTTGTGTGGCATTAGACACCTCTCTTTTACAGTTTTGTAACTGGATTGATGACACTCTGACATACACCAACTACGAACACGTTTTCTATCATGTATGCCTATGAAAGGCGATTGAGCCAATCATTCAGCCCCGCCCCAGGTGCAGCCCCTCCCCGATCTGCAGGCTGCAGCCAGGTGTATGTTCGAAGGTCACTATTCACTGACAATCATCAAAAATTGCTTGATGCACAGTGCAAGATTTGAATGAAGAAAATTCATTGTATGGACAAGAACTGCGAGAAGGACAATGCTTCATGGACAAAATAACAGCATACGTGTTTGGAACAATGATGATGATGACGAACAACAAATTAATTTTCATTGTTGGATAAACAATTCCTTTGAAAACATTTAATTTATTTAGGGCAGACACAAAAAAAAGAGTGACTGATGAAAAGAATATAAAAAAAGCTTTCAAAACCCGAAAAGCAGGACGACACATGGAATGACTCATTTGTGCACCCATGTAATCCCTGATTTTCCATTTTATATTAAACAACTGTGCATAAATTTGACTAAGCGCTTGACTTGTAAAGGCAAACTGCAGGCTCACGACATGATCAAAAAGCTCTTAGATGATCCAACAAAGGCTGGAAAAGAAGCGTATTATAGTTGGTAAGAAAGAGACAAAGGGAGAAAAAAAAAATGCTATGAAGAGGAACGACACAAAAGGATTGAGGCCAGCTGCTTTCAACTTCATAGTTTATAGCCCAGTTCTTCTGCTCTGTCCCAGACCTATATCAAAGATTTATGACTATTACACATTAAATGCAGTATTATCTCTCTAAAAACGATTTCCCCATCTTCTTTCCGTTTTTATCTCCAGTTGTATCTACTAGACGCTTTGGCCAGGATGGAATCTGCCCGCGTCTGTTTTCAGAAACACTAGCATCAAATGAACTAGTATAACCTTCAGAGAGCTGAACACTGCTGATGTTTCTGTGGAGCAGAGTTGCTGTTGATGTAGCACAATCCTCCCTGCTAAAGAGCTGTTTATCTCAGCACTACCTTGTATTTGTATCATTCAGGACTATTAAGGCTAAAGAGTGAAATGGTCAGCAACTAAACAAACCCAAACAAAATACTGGAAAACGTCTGCTGACTGCCCATTAGGAATTAACCTCGGCTGAAATGAATCAAGCCAGTGCTTGAAAGTGAAGAGCTAATGGTCAAACATGAGCTCTTCTCTCAGTTGAACAGAACAGCTCTGAAAACTCTTAACATTTCACTCGCAAATGTAATTACTGCGGTCATATAAACCCACTCATCTTAATTTTGTTTGAGGAAACAAACTAAAAAGATCAAGGAAAGACAGATTATCTTTAAAAGGATAGTTCACCCAAAAATGAAAACACACTCATGTCGTTCCAAACCCATAAGGTAATATTATTATTGCGTTAGATTTCATTTTTATTGCCTAATTCCTATGCATGTCTGCACTTTCTTCTGCACTGGAAGCTCCTGTCACCAAGACAAATTCCTTGTGTGTGTGTAAACATACTTGGCAATAAAGCTCTTTCCGATTCCAAATGTCTTTCTGATAAGACATTTGTTCATCTTCGCAGCACAAATTAAGATATTTTTATTGAAATCGGAGAGATTTCAGCCCCTCCATTTAAAGTCCCATCGACCAAAACTTTGATGCTTTAAAAAGTTCATAAATTCATAAATAAACACTGTAATAGAAATCGATTGAATCTTCTGAAGAAAGAAACACGACTACTTTACCATATTTGATGTGCTCTATGTATGTGCGTTGATCAACGCTTATATGTGAAAAGCCTAAATTAAATCTGTTCATCATACAAAACAGTTGCAACTTAGATTAAAGTTTTTGGGTGAACTAACCCTTTAAAGAAATAGTTTACTCACCCTTATGTCATTCCAAATCAATAAGACTTATGTGAAACATAAAAAGAGAAGTTTTGAATAATCCTCACGCTGCTCTTTTCTATATGATACCATACATCTTTTACACTTTTGCTTATATTTTAACATCAACGCAAACGGATCTGAGACCAGCGATTTCCAATGGTGTTTGGTTTTACTAATATCAAACCTGCCACTACGTGTCTTTCCATGCCAAGTTTGAAAATGTGCATGTGATCATGAGATTTGAATACATTGGGAGAGTTGAATATTATCCATCAATATCAACTTAAATTTTAGGCTGTTCCTCAGACAATGCTATCGAATGGCTTTGAAGACTTATAATATAGCGCAAAAATTACATGGACTACTTATATAGTTCTTTTAAAGCTTGGCTTCCCTGATTACTATATGCTTCCTTTGTACAGAAAAAAGCAATATGAACATTTTGCTAAACACTTCCTTACGTCATACAAGTTTGAAATGACATGAGGGTGAGTAAATGATGACAGTTTTCTTTTGGGGGTAAAATATTCCTTTAAAGTCCCCCTGTGGTGAAAATCAAGTTTTTAAATGTTGTTTATATGTCTATGTGGTGTTTTTAATATGCTTTAAGACAAACCATGTGCAAATTCATTAGTCAACACAATTGCTGAGTATTTTCTCCTTAAAAGTCCAGTGAACCAAAGACAGTCTCAAAAACACGGTTTGAAATCGCTGAAATCACAAACTACCCTGTAACCAATCAGGTCACCATGCAGACAGGCTTTAGCATATCATCATTACTATGCTGTGAAGCAGGGGAGTCTCAAGAGAAGCCAGGTTTATCCTGGTATATTTTTCCGTTGATGTGAAAAATCGGGTACATTAGCAATATAGCGGGTGAATTATGTATATGATGTACACTCACCTAAAGGATTATTAGGAACACCTGTTCAATTTCTCATTAATGCAATTATCTAATCAACCAATCACATGGCAGTTGCTTCAATGCATTTAGGGGTGTGGTCCTGGTCAAGACAATCTCCTGAACTCCAAACTGAATGTCAGAATGGGAAAGAAAGGTGATTTAAGCAATTTTGAGCGTGGCATGGTTGTTGGTGCCAGACGGGCCGGTCTGAGTATTTCACAATCTGCTCAGTTACTGGGATTTTCACGCACAACCATTTCTAGAGTTTACAAAGAATGGTGTGAAAAGGGAAAAACATCCAGTATGCGGCAGTCCTGTGGGCGAAAATGCCTTGTTGATGCTAGAGGTCAGAGGAGAATGGGCCGACTGATTCAAGCTGATAGAAGAGCAACTTTGACTGAAATAACCACTCGTTACAACCGAGGTATGCAGCAAAGCATTTGTGAAGCCACAACACGCACAACCTTGAGGCGGATGGGCCACAATAGCAGAAGACCCCACCGGGTACCACTCATCTCCACTACAAATAGGAAAAAGAGGCTACAATTTGCATGAGCTCACCAAAATTGGACAGTTGAAGACTGGAAAAATGTTGCCTGGTCTGATGAGTCTCGATTTCTGTTGAGACATTCAGATGGTAGAGTCAGAATTTGGCATAAACAGAATGAGAACATGGATCCATCATGCCTTGTTACCACTGTGCAGGCTGGTGGTGGTGGTGTAATGGTGTGGGGGATGTTTTCTTGGCACACTTTAGGCCCCTTAGTGCCAATTGGGCATCGTTTAAATGCCACGGCCTACCTGAGCATTGTTTCTGACCATGTCCATCCCTTTATGACCACCATGTACCCATCCTCTGATGGCTACTTCCAGCAGGATAATGCACCATGTCACAAAGCTCGAATCATTTCAAATTGGTTTCTTGAACATGACAATGAGTTCACTGTACTAAAATGGCCCCCACAGTCACCAGATCTCAACCCAATAGAGCATCTTTGGGATGTGGTGGAACGGGAGCTTCGTGCCCTGGATGTGCATCCCACAAATCTCCATCAACTGCAAGATGCTATCCTATCAATATGGGCCAACATTTCTAAAGAATGCTTTCAGCACCTTGTTGAATCAATGCCACGTAGAATTAAGGCAGTTCTGAAGGCGAAAGGGGGTCAAACACAGTATTAGTATGGTGTTCCTAATAATCCTTTAGGTGAGTGTATATTACGATGTTATGATGAACTATATGCCTTTCTCCACTGACGTTCTAAGTTGTTCAAAGCGTTTCTAAGGATGCTGATTTTTAAAAGGCAGACTGAGATGGCGAACGGGAACATTGCTTGTAACATTAGCAACACATCATTAGCTGTTTGATAATATAGTAAAGCAAAAGGCTAATCATATTAATTACCGTTGTGTGTTCGACGTTGTAAAGAGCGATATTGTGCATCATTTACTTCAATAACTTGAGTAAAGTTTAGCTATTTGATCTCTGAGCTGGTGTGAGTGAGTGGAGGTAATTTACATATTCATGGTTCTGCGTATACTAAACGAAGCAAGGGTGTAGAGTTACATTGCAAGCTATTTTAAGGCATGAAGAAATTTTTTTCACAGGAAAAAACTCATTGATCAAAGATGAGTTTTAAGGGATAAAATTATTGACTACAGGGGGACTTTAAAAGCATGCATCAGAGATACTTTTGAAAGGGATGCAACTATTTGGACGTACAAAGACAATACTGTATAATACTCAAAGATCAAGCCCCAGAATATTCACAGATTTCTCTGAGGTTTCCGCTGCGGTGAAAGACAGAGACGCAGACGAGCTGCCCATTTCACTGCATTACACCACCAAAACAAATCACTCTCCCTAATTAAACTCCAGAGGCCAGAATGTTGCTGAATCACAATGAATCCTCCTCATTAATAACAGTGGTAAAACCCCAGAGGCAGCGGAGAGGTGAGAATACAAGGTGAGACGGAACACGAGCGAGTCTCGCTGATGTACCGACTTCAATTCAAGGTTACAAATGCGCCTAAACAGGAAAATCTCCTTAAAGACCAGGGGCTGCTTTTCCAGACACAGAATACATCCAGTCCTTGACTGCAGCAGAAGTCATCATCAACTGTGGCCAGAAAACACCCACATTTTAGTAGTGTTTGCCAAGGCAATACTATTTCTCATAATTTGATTAGGTTTATGGGTTTGCATTAAATATTAGTCTGTGACTTGAACCATAAAAGGTTCTTTCAAGCACACACATACATGTACATACATTATATATATATATATATATATATATATATATATATATATATATAAAACTTTTAGGGGTTCCCATTTTATGGATTTAGTTTTAATTCATTTTTTTATTAAATCTTATGAATTAAACAGCTTGTAAACATTTTTTCAATAGAAAAAAAAAATTAAATAACCATTAAACATGAAAGTATTATGCAATCATTTAGGACATTTCTCCTTATATAGAAACGTTTTGGCATAAAATTGAGTCAAAACCATTTTTTCTTAAGAGTGGACAATGTGTGTCATGGACATGATTAAAAAAAATTTACTTCAAATAATGCAGCTTGTTGAGAAGAAATGTGTTGTTACTATTTAAAAGCAATCAGAGATGTGGAAAGGCAGAAGAAAAACTAGCAACCACCAAAACAACCTAGTAAATTATTATGTTTATAAAAAAAAAAAAAAAAAAAAAAAAAAATCTTTTGTTATGGGTTTTGCTGCAGTATCATTTTTCTGTTTTTATCTTCAGCCAATTTGTACGCTCCACTTCAGATCAATAAAACAGTTTCCATGGTGACATAAGTAGAGAAAGTTGTTGATGGAACAGTGTGGTGCTGCTATGAGCAGACTAAAACAGCTTTAGATTCCTCCAAACCCAGAGACTGTATTGGCTAGCCGTCATTCACAGTGAAAGAGACACAGGAAGCACTGGACTGAAAGTGCGCCGTCCGCCCGACCCTGTCAATCAAACAGCAGTCGACATCAGGTGATGCGAGTCAACAGCTGCCGCGTCAGCTCAAACACACACACAAAAATCAGCCATCTTGGAAAGCCTCTGACAGTCGGCCCATTTCACAGTCGGCTGGCAGCGCTAATGGCTTTTTTCAGCCCGCAAAGAGCCACAACTCAATAATTTCCTGCGAGAGGGGGACAAACACGGGGAGGAGATGAGGAAAAGGCAGGGACAGGCGGACTGCAGCTTTTCCTCTGAGACGCAATGAGATGAATGTTATTTTTCTTACGTGGATCAGAACAATTGTAAATGGGGGACTGGAATAATTTATTTTCTTTGGAAAATTAATAACAGTGGGAAGTTATTTATGCCTGGAGGTTACTATGGAGTAAGACTCTGACTGTAGCTTTTATGAATGTATTTGCATGACTGACAGTTTATAAGGGGTTGAGTGCCATTTACTTTTTCACCAAACACACGAAATATACAATGCGGTCCAAAAGTCTCAGACCACTAGTCAAAATGCAGTTATTAAGCATTTTTTCTCATTTAAATACAACCTATTTAAATGGCAAATTATTATATTATCAACAAAACAACAGTATTGTAAGTATAATTATGAAAAAAAGAAGTCAATTTCATGATCAAAAATTTGTTTTTGATTAGTGACTCATAAACACAATGGCCTGGTTTCACAGACAGGGCTTAGATTAAGCCAGGATTGGGCCTTAGTTCAATTAGGACATTTAAGTAGCTTTTATAAACGTGCCTTAAAAACAAACATTGCTGGTGTGCATCTTGAGACAAAACAATGGCACTGACATATTTTAAGATCTGTCAGTGCAAGTTGCTTTCAGTTAAAACAGCTCAAACATGCATTTTAGTCTGGGAATAGCATAAACCTTGTCTGTGAAACCGGGGGAATATTTCTTAAATCTATAAGAAATTTAGCCTTCTATAATCAAATCCTTTTTTTAAATATATATTTTATAAAACCGTACAACTATTTTGTCCATTACATTTTTAAACCTTGGTTTTGAACCCCACTGTACTGTGTGATTTGATTTCTGCGGTTCCAGACTTTTTTTCCAGCATGCACCACGGCATAAATAAAGTCCTACTTAATGGTTTACTGGGTTGAATATCTTGATTCATTATACACTACCATTCAAAAGTTTGGGGTCTGTTTTTCTTTTTTTTTTTTGGAAATATATTGATAGGCCTACTTTTATTTAGGCAATAAATAAATACTTTTATTCAGCAAGGATGCATTAAACTGATCAAAAGTGGCAATAAAGACAAGTTAGAAAATGTTCTATTTAAAATAAATGTTCTTTTGAACTTTATAATCATCGAAGAATGCTGAAAAAAATGCATCACAGTTTCCACAAAAATATTTTAAGTAGCACAATTGTTTTCAACATTGATAATAAGAAATGTTTCTTGAGCAGTAAATCAGCATATTAGAATGATTTCTGAAGGATCATGGAAACTGAATACAATCACAGGAATAAATTACATTTTAAAATATATTAAAAAAAGAAAACAGTTATTTTTAAATTGTAATATTTCACAATATTTCTGTTTCTATTATATTTTGAACAAATAAATGCAGCCTTCTTTCAAAAACATAAAAAAAAAAATCTTACACACTCCAAACTTCTGATCAGTAGTGTATGTGTACATTCTCCACTGATGTGTGTTTTAAAGGGGTCCTACTATGCTTTTTCACTTTTTCAACTTTAGTTAGTGCAATGTTGCTGTTTGAGCATAAAAATTATCTGCAAGGTTACAAAGCTCAAAGTCCACTCCAAAGGGAGATATTTTATTTAACAGAATTCACTTTCCAAGAACTACAACGACCGACTCGTTTGGACTACAACGTGATTTTTCCAAGCTTTGTGAAGTCACGATGTCATTTAAATAATCCCCGTCCGCGGAATATGCTGTCAAAGAGACATTGTTTTGTCTAGCCCTGTTTCCAAAACTCATTTGTTTGACCTTCCTAAGGCTGACGAGAGTGCTTAAAATTGATTTTAAGATTTTAAACACTGTTCCTGAACATTATAACCCCAACGTTTATCTGTGTGCTGCACATTTTACGGAGAACAACTCCCAGAACCAAATGGAGCAGTTCCCACTTTGTAGGGACAATCTGTTGTTTATGGATCGCAACTTGAAAGTATGTCTTATTATTAGGGCCCGAGCACCGATGGTGTGAGGACCCTATTGGAATTGCTTCTCCCAAATGCACACGCGTCAAAAGTGTTGAATATTTACGTCTGATATGGGTTTTAGAATTAGGCGTGGCAAAATGGCTCGATAGCGCCACCTACAAAATTTCAATTAAGCGCCGTTCGAGCTACGTTTCACGTACGAGTATGAAATTCGGTAGACACATGTAAAAGCCCAATACCTACAAAAAAGACCCAACAGGAAGTCAGATATTTTGAATTTTCTCTGCAAAATTTTTGCAGTTTTTGCCATTTCCAGACGTTGTACTTTAATGAACTCCTCCTAGAGATTTAATTAGATCAACATCATATTTGCAGAGTCTAATCTAAAGGCCTTGGTGATGTTAAATTGCGAAGATCTTGAGTTTTCACTGAAGGGTGTGTCCGTGGCGGCCTCACAAAGTTCGATGTTTCGCCATAAAACAGGAAGTTGTTGTAATTCGGGCATACAATGTCTGATCTGCCCCAAACTTCACATGTATTATTAGAGTCCTGGCCTGAAGACATCTACATGCCAATATTCAGTTACAGGCATAGCGCCACCTGTGGGCAACAGGAAATGGCATGTTTTACACTGTGATGAGTATCCTCATTGAGATTTAACCAGAACAACATCATGTTTGGTCAGTCTAATCTTAAGGCCTTGGTGATGTTAAATTGTGAAGATCTTGAGTTTTCGCTGAAGGGCGTGTCCGTGGCAGCCTGACAAAGTCTGATGTTTCGCCATGAAACAGGAAGCTGTTGTAAGTCAGGCATACAATGTCCGATACGCCCCAAACTTCACATGTTTGATAAGAGTCCTGGCCTGAAGACATCTACATGCCAATATTAGTTAGTCATAGCGCCACCTGCTGGAAACAGGAAATGGCATGCTTTACACTGTAATTCCCTCCCAGAAACACATTTAAATATGCCATCAAGTCCCAAACATGCTAGAAACACATTAAATCATACAACACGTGGCTAAGTGCTAATGTATGCGATTTACGCCACGAAACAGGAAGCTGTTGTAACTCAGGCATACAATGTCCGATCTGCCCCAAACTTCACACGTTTGATAATAGTCCAGGCCTGAAGACATCTACATGCCAATATTCGGTTATAGTCAAAGCGCCACCTGCTGGCAGCAGGAAGTGTGGCACATTGAAGTGACTTTGCCATATTTCTCCTATATTTACCCACTTAAATGCATGTCGCCCACTATTCGCTGTTTTCCCGAGGCCACCGGGTGGCGGTGCTCCCGGGTGCGAGGGCCCTTTCATCGCTGCTTGCAGCTTTAATTTGTAGTTGTGTTTTCTATTAACAGTTCCAATTATAAGTTTTATGTTGTTGCTGTAAACAAAGGGCAAAGCTGTTTGCCTCCGCTCGCCTGCTAGCCAACATTAGTGTTGATGATATAGTGTTTACGATATAGTGTTTACTGTAGCATTTGTAAGCCTACGCTTTTGTAGACTGTTCACCGGCCCTTAGCAAAATTAACCATGGCTTTGCGATCGATTACTGTTTGTATTCCCATAGTTTCCCGACAAATATCATGATTAAATGGTATATAACATTGTATCTAAAATGTATAAGAAAATTCCAAAAAAAAAAAACCATATCACTCTGAAACGTCCTGTGAAATCCATGCATGAAATCCGTTCTGCATGATCCTCTTGTTTGTTAACATCCTTAAGTGTGAATCAGACTTGCATTGGTTTGAAATTGACGTCATCCTTAATATTTACACCTGAGCAGAATAAACTTGCGGTTATGGTAAGGGGCATGACATTTCCCGAACACGCGGTGCCAATCACAACACACTGGGCCAGCTAAACAATCGCAGCACATTTCATATTTCAGAAAGAGGGGCTTCATCGAAAACAGGAACTAACGACGCATTCGGACCAGACTGGGGAGAGAGGAGCTGTAATGTAAAATAAGTGAAACGTAACGCGTTTTTGAACAATCAAGCATGAAAGCATATTCTAGTACACCCCAAAAACAAAATCAAGACTTCGTAAAAGGGCATAATAGGACCCCTTTAAAATGTTAACTACAGTACATGTCATCGCAAACATCCAGTTAGTGAGTCGGACACTCTGTTAGCAAGGTAAAAAAAAAAAAGAAGAAGTGAAAAAAGAGTTCAAAAGCGAGTTTACAAACTCTGACAGTTTAAACCACCCAAATGACCAAGCTGACATTTCCAATTGCTGGGAAAACTCCTGGAGGAGAAGCAATGTATTTTAGCCGCCTCTGCGGCACGAGAAACAAGAACACACACTTACAGCCCAATGGATCTCCACTAGCCTCTGTCTGAAAGGGGAACATTTTGCTTTATTACTATAAAGTTCTCCACACAATAATGGCTTTTCACCCAACTGCCACCTTTGTGGCCACGTAGACACTACAGCTAAATTCGGTTGTCAGTTCACCTTTTAGTGCTTTAGTGTACACACACAGTTTAACTCCCGAATTAACTCCTGAAAATTGCAGGTAGTGACAACCGCATTCACAAAAATTCTACACAGTGTGTACAGAACCGAACAACTAGTTGTTAATGACGTACAACGAGAAATATGAGAGATGACAGACAAGAGATACATCTCTGATGCATATTAAAATACGTACTTTAACGTGCATCAGAGATGTATCTTTCATCTGTATGTGCTGTGCAAGAAATCACAGGAAAAGCGGTACGAGCCTTGACTCATTCATGTCGCCAGATCTTGCAAGCAAATCAGCGAATAAGAACTATAAAAAAGAGGGAAAAAAGCCTTATGCTGAAAATGAGACAGAAATATAGCGACCTGCCTCTGCTCAATATAATAACTCTATAAACTCAATCGATGTAAGAGCCAAGCTTAAACAACAAGCATAAAAATGCTTATATGGCAACACTACGAGCACGCTCTGTGAAGCAGCCTTTAAGCATTAACAAAACACGACGCCTCCGTCGACTGTGTTTTAGTTAAATGGGGGATCTAATGCTATTTCATGCATTCTGACTTTACACTGTTAAAGAGTTGGATTCTCATGCTAAACATGGTTAAAATTTCAAAAAACGAGTTGGACGTATGATGGAGTATTTCTGTGCCAAATACACTCCTTCAGGATTCGAATAAGTTTCGGAAAGTTTTTTCCGAGTATGGCCCTTAATGACTTCATAAAGGGCGGAATTTCTTGTATGGGCACTTCTCCTGGATGAACGGATGCGCACATCAACCAGAGCGAGAGCAAGAGAACGCCCATCAACGAGCTTCGTTCGGGTTACAGAAGCCATTGGCAGCGCTTTTATTTTGTGTTTAGACCACGAAATCAACAATGTCATTAAAGAAGTGTGTTTTTGGTTGTGAGGGAAAGATAACTTTGTTCAGCTTCCCAAATAACCCGGTGTTAAGGAAACAGTGGATGCAGTTTGTTTTTCCGGAGCAGCAACGGAGTTCTGCTGGTGGTGAGTGAAACTGCATCAAATGTCTGTGTTTTGTTGGCAATCAGCGCATAAGTGCATATAATGTAAACAACACGAACATATAGTGAATCGAAAGTGATCCAGGGATAATGCCATGTTGTATTATGTGTGTGTGTGTGTGTGTGTGCGCTCGTGACTCTGCACGAGCTCGGCAGTTTTCGGAAAGAATCGGTACAGCGTATCTGTCTTTTATAAATATGATAAAACTAAAGACTCTTCGGAGATATGAAGGATGCAATACTTCTCTATAGGTACACAAGATTAACATGAGACTGTTATGTACCCTTTAAAATTGCTGAACACACCGAGTCTATTGTAACTGTAATATTACTTTAGTCAGAATAGCGGATACCAAACATGCGAGACGCCAGAACATTGCTATGGTTACCACTGTGTCAATCATCGCAGTTTCGGGAGTGAGTCGTGTTCCGTACACACATTGAACGATAATTTAGGGGACTCACTACCGCATTTAAATCCAGCTGTCACTCCTGAAACTTTACAGTGTGTACGTAGCCCCTGAGACCAGTGTTGTACTAACTGAAGGGGTTTTTCAGGGGTTTTTTCCAAGTTGCGTGACAGTAATATAACTGTGAGTTTAACTGTAGCTACTTTTTCCAACAAGTAGTGGAATAGCATCACAATATATTTTGTAAATGGCCTCAATGGAGCCTATACCCATCAAAGATAAGGAACCATACCGGCTACCTGAGCACCGGTTCAGGGACTGAATTTGATCACTAACATCTTAGTCTTGTCACTTTGAACTGCTGTTCTAGGTTCTCAGATGTCTCACTTCCACAATGGTGCCTTTAACCCCATTAGACATTCTAAATAAAATTGCCCGTTTAAAAGGACAACAGAGCTGTCAATCAAACACCACTTACCCAAGCACTTGTAGGGGACCACGATGTGAGCGTGTCCCTTACACTGTTTCTTGTCCTTCTTGCACCAGTTCTCGATCTTGACTGGCTGGTTGGCTTCCACCACATTTGTGATTTGCAGCTCAGGATACATCTAAAAGAAGAGACCAGAGAGATTCAGACTGAAGTGTAAGCGGTGATCCATGCTTCACAATCTCCTGACACCATCTGCTCATGTATTGGAACTAACACAAGATTTACTCTCTCCTGAAATGCATTAAAAGGACATCGATGAAAACCAATCCCAAAATGTCCAGGGAGGGTATTGCCTTTTTTGCAGCCACCCATATGACAGATCATGAGAGATTTGACATTTTTAACAGAATAGTGTTTTTTAATATAGTTGTTGGAAAGGATATTTTAGTGTACAGTGTTGGGAGGCTTATTGCTATTATAAATTAGCAGCAACAGCAATAATATACACCCCAAGGACTGAAGAGTTTTTTTTAGATATTAAGTTTACAGTTCAAATCCTTGAGGTCAGTAAACATTTTGTAATGTTTTTAAAATAAGTCTTATCTGCTCACCAAGGCTACATTTTTTTTATAAAAACACAGTAAATGCAGTAAGTAGTGCTCAAAATTGTATTATTATCAATGTTGAAAACAGTTGTGCTGCTTCATATTTTTGTGGAAACCGTGATGTATATTTTCAGGATTCTTTTATGAATAGAAAAACAGCATTTATTTGAAATCTTTTTAACATCATTCTTATTATTAATGTTGAAAAGAGTTTTTGCTGCCTAATATTTTCATTGAAACTGTGATACATTTTTTTAGGATTCTTCGATAAATAGAAAATTCAAAAGAACAGCATTTTTTTCCAAACATTGTATTAATTGTAATTTAAACATTATAAATCTCTTTACTGTCATTTTTGATCAATTTAATGTATCTTTGCTGAATAAAAGTGTTAATTTCATATTAAAAAATATGTAACTGACCCCAAACTTTTGAACAGTAATGTAACTTATAATATTATAAAATAATAAAATTTAACTTCAAGTCAGTGTGAAACCCAACTCAATTAATGCATTTCCGAGTGAAACATGATATGATACACGATATGAAACAGGGAAGATTTTATCAAGCAGGAATTGATTATATTGTGAAAACTGGATGCTCAAGGAGATTGTAAGGACTGAACCAGCAACCTTTTCGCACCTTATCAAGACGCTTGAGAAAAAATGTCAGCTAAATGGCAATGTGTTTAATAGACATATATATGCCGAGTAACATTATTTTACCTCCTGACAGTATTGCAGCACTCCTTCTTTGGTGCCGACGCAGGTTTTGGATCCAGAAGGGTCCGGCTCCCAGCGGCCAGTCTGGATGTTAATGTGCATGTTGAGTTTGCCGCAAAACATGGCGACCTGCGGCTCTGCAACAGCAAATCCGGTACCTGCATTAGCTGCCAGTGCCTGGGGAGCAGACAGGGAAAAGGTGAGAGAAAGAATAAGAGAGGTAAGTTCAATGGACACTCTTATTGTAGGCCAATAAAAGTTGAGCAGGTTTAGAGTCAGAGCTGCCATAATACACTCATAGGGGCCTAAACATCACACTGAAGTTCTCTTATGACGACTGATTTGACCCAGAGACAAAGGGAAAAAAAAAACCTTTTTTCACATTCTGGCTATTGATAGTCAGTTGAGGATGGTATTAAGAAGAGATGCCATTTTCAAATTTGAAAGTAATTTGAAAAAACAACACATTTGTCACCAATATATTTGGTCCATTTTCCCAGAAAACACTTAAAACGCATAGATCATATATACTGCACTTGTGTCAAATTTTACCCTTGCATATGGCCAAAAAACAAACCAACATGAACTTTGTTCCCATCGCATCTGTCTATTCTCATAAAGAAAGATATTATCCAGAGTCAGCAGAATAAACATAATGAGGACAAATTGAAGCAGATATTATCTCTAGAGTCATATTCCTTGTGCTCTAGGGTCACCGTTCGCCCTATCAAACAGATTTGAATTGGATTTAGTTTATACATGCTCGATCACATTGAGAGTTTGTCTGTCCCATCCATGCTTGATCTCAGTACACATTCATGCATCAAAACACACACTGTGACCTTCCTGATGACTCTCTAAATCGCTTAAAATACTCCAGGGACTAAACGAAAATGTCCGTCTGACAACTTCTAAACGCACCATTTCCTGCCGATGGCTGAGGTTGATGATGCCCACTTCATTGCACAACTCACAGCAGTAGCACCGCTGCTAAACATCTACTGACCAGAGCTCAGGTACCACAGCAAAAAGTCCTGGACAGCTGGGATTTTCACTTGGTATCTGGGTATTTTTGCAGTGGTAAACAGGTTTCTCTTTCATCTTGCCATTAAGGTCACAGAAGGTGGGAAAATACATGATTTTTGCATTTCATAACCAAAAAGCCCTAAACCTGGCTTCACTAGCAAAAACAAAATCCCCCACCTCCGTGAAACGAGTGAAGTTTCCCTCCTCTCGTCACTTTTTGTCCTTCCTGTAGATAGACACTTTCGTTTACATTACCATGTTCTTCCTCTTTTCCTGAAACGGGAAGCAGCTACACCCGGCCTGTCATTAAAGGTCTACACAAACATTTCTCGACTATGATCAAAGTTGAGATTCATTCCAAGTAACTGTAAGATTACACTCCTAAAATGTTAACAAACTGGTGTAATCACGGGGCAATTATAGAGGCGTGCATTTTACCCAAATCTTGTGTTCTTGGCAGTCTGAAGACAGATACAGCCTGAAGAGGTGCGGGAGGTCGGGTCACAGCCCAGACATGTTGAACTTTGAGTAGCATGTCTCAACACAGCAATCAACTCACTTTGTTTGACATCTTCACACAAACACATTTGTGTATAAGTGTGTATATATGGGGTTGGTATACGTTTTTTTAAAAGAAGTCTCTTCTGCTCACCAAGGCTGCATTTATTTGATCAAAATACAGTAAAAAAAAAATTTTTTAAATAACTGTTTTCTATTTAAATATATTTTAAAATGTAATTTATTCCTGTGATGCAAAGCTGAATTTTCAGCATCATTACTCCAGTCTTCAGTGTCACAAGATCCTTTTTTTTTTTAGCAGTAAATATGATGATTTACTGCTCAAAATACATTTTTTTATTATTATCAATGTTGAAAACAGTTGTGCTGCTTAATATTTTTGTGGAAACCGTGATGTATATTTTCAAGATTCTTTTATGAATAGAAAGTTCAAAAGAACAGCATTTATTTGAAATCGTTTTAACATCATAAATTAGTTTTAAATCAATTTAATGCACCCTTGCTGAAAAAAAAATAAAATAAATAATAATAATAATAATAATAATAATAATAATAATAATAATACTTAAACTATAGAAAAAATAAACTTGAAAATACAATTTAAAAAAATACTACAATAACCTCAACCTCTCTTGAGCAACTAGTTCATAAATCAGTCTAACATTAAGACTTGCGCAAATGCCAAAAGTTCAGTAAATGGGCGGATCATCCTGCCTTTAAAATAGAGAAGTGTAGAAAGAGAGAGGAAAGGAAAAGCAAAGGATTAGTATGGAGAGAGAGAAAAAAACATTGTAAAACAGCCAGGAGGAGGGCAAGGACGGCCCAGTAAACCACACACAGTCAAACGACAGACGTGACAGCTTCATCTTTCCACCACAATACCATTCAGCCACACCTCCCTGCCTCATTCCTTCCACTCGGAATACGCTCTGCTCCGAAGCCATGCAAATCCCAGTTACCTTTCAACCTCTCCCCACCAAACACCATAGTCAACTCTGGTATGTAATGGACAATCCAATCAACTCAAGATGGATAAAAATCAAGACCCATCACATCTTTTTTCCTGCTGAATTTTCAGTTTCACCTGAAATAAGTTCACCTGAAATTGGAAGTAAAATGGGTTGTGAAAGATGCTTTAAATGAAGTCCTGTATAATTAAGCTGATCAAATGCATTTCTTAAACCGTATGTGCACCCTAAACGCTGTCCGTCAGTGGGGCCATCCACATGGCAGATAACCCAGGTAAATCCCTATAAATCACTACTATGCAAAACTAATCACAAAAATGGATTTTATATAATAATGGAAACATTACTCACAGTAGACGATTTGAAGTCTGACAGTAATAGGCTTGAAATGAGGCAGTGAATTTATTACAAAAGCGGCACTTTGATGGCTGGTGATGCTTCAAAGGGGATGAAACTTCTTTAAATGGAAATTTAACTTGCCCAGGATGTTGTGTCTCAAAATTCATACCTTAAAATAGGGTTGTTTATAGGGGTGTTTTTGTCATCGATACTGTATTTTAATGAATATTATGGACATATACAGGGGCAAATATCCACATGAGCATTCGAAAATTAATCCTGTAATCAATATTTAAGAATTTTAAGTATTGACTTGTTACCAAATACACGTTTTAAAATAAATTAAAACATAAAATGTTAAAGCTACAAAAGATTTATATAACATACATACATATTATATTAATTATTAATAATAAATAAATAATATTTGAATACTATTAAATTATACTATTCAATTATAAAAATTATTACACGTTAAAAGTTAAAGCTACAAAAGAATAATATATATGCTACTAACATTGATTTTGTTATGCAATTTAAATTTTACATATACAAAATTATTAATTAAAAAATAAATGTTTTTTGAAAAAAACTGTTAAATTATAAAAAATAATTATATTAAAATTATATTATATTCCAAGCATAAATACATTTTATTATAATGTAATTTAAATGTTATATGTTCAAACAAATGTATTACTTATTTAAATAATACATAAATAACATTTAAATAATCATATCTATTTAAACTATTTAAATATTTTCCTTTAATTATTCATTTTTAGTCGACTTTTGGATGACTATGCAACCATCCGGACCCTTGCCTGTTTTTATTCCTGTCTCTGTCCTCTGCATTTCTCAGCCTGTGGCACACTGGTAATGTTATGGCTGCTGAACACTGCGACAGGAAAGAACAGGGAAGCAAAAGAGATGAAAGAGAGACAGAATACAAAATCAGGCTGCCTGTTTACGCCAGAAGGGAGATAGAAAGGACAGAAGATCAGAAAAGAAGGACAGAGGTGATGGAACAGACAGAAAGAAAAGGCCAGTAACAATGACCAGTGTAAGCAAAAATACTCCAGCTTTAAGTGCAAGAGCAGCAGTAAGTGGAAGATGGCAAGCGGCAGTCCATTTCAACAGCACTTAAACTTTGACTGACAGACACACTCAAAGTAGTGGACGAGGCCTCCCGGGAAGAATCAGAATCAGTGCGAAAGCAAATGTACCCATGAGAAGGTATACGCATGCTCTGTGTCTCGAATGTGCTGAGGGCATAACATTTACTTTAGACACACAATACAAGCCTGCACACACATGTAGCCACTGTGTTTAGAACTGAAAGAGGAAGCAAGCAGTGGTCCTGAATCCTGGAATGAAACATGGGGACGTTAATGAGAGAGAGATTTGGATATTGGCGTGACTAGTGGACAAACATGAACAACAGAGACCTTGTGTGGAAATGAGTCTCTCATTCCAGCAAATCTGACCTCATTCAGCACAGTCTACTAGTTTCGTTTTTTCTCTCTTGCCCCTTTATATTTGCTAATAGTTCAGACACACACACTTTCACAATAAGTCCTGCTGGCCCTGCTGGCCAATTTTATTTTAATTAATTTATAATAATTTAAATTCATTATACATTTTGTATTTTATTTAATTTGGTTCATATGTACCTTATTTATACATTAATTTCATTGATTTTCTATTTTAAACTATGGGAAAACCACCCTGCAGGCCCCAAACACAGAGCCCACATCTCAGCCTGGACAGTAACACAACTGGCACTCCTAAAAACACAAACTGAGAGACTTTACACCCAGTGCAGGAATCCCATAACGGTCTAATTCAACTTTTACAATGTCTGTCCATCTGTGAGCCGCTCTTAAACCAGCTTGTAACATGTCTGGGCACTGCAGGGGTGACGTGAGGCAGGCCAAACAGGGACCGCATTGGTCCGCTCCACACAGCCCAACTGTGAATTACTGTCACAAAAAATCTTCTGAAATCTCCTGTAACCACAGACACCTGTTTGTGATGATTGTGACGAGACTGTAGACGTAAAATACACAAAACGTGACTGTATTTTTAGGGTGGGCAACAATGAACCTCTAACCTCAGGTCTGGGTGGTAATTCTGTGAAAACATGGAACAAAAACAAAAACATGGGAAATGGCAAGATGAAAATTTGGGCTGGATGGTATGACTATATATACCTTGTGACCACAGAAATGTGTCAACAGGTAGAGATTTGGAAACACTTTACAATAAGGTTACATTAAAGGGTGAGTTCACCCTTTAATGTTCACCCAAAAATTCATTCATCTTCGGAACACAAATTAAGATATTTTTGATGAAATCCGAGCGCTTTCTGGTTCATGTTAATTAATGTAGTTAACTAATGTTAACAAAAAGAACCATGCTGTAAAATGTTACCAGACATACATTTTGAGTAATGCAAAAAAACAGAGCGGGAGGTGTCCCATAGTCATGAGGGGGGATATTAGACACAAAAGCAGAACAGTTTATGCTGTTTACGTCATAGTTAACCACCTGGATTAACCAAAAATAGTTATTGCAACATAGTCATTTAGCATAAAAAGCATTTTCGTTGGATTTTTTTTAAGCAAAAATAATTATATCATGATATTATAGTTGCTGTAATATACTCATGCTGTGATAAGATGTCAGACACACAGCCCACCCCTAATGAAAATCCATTCCGGTACTGCACCAGGCTGTCACATCACTGGGATTCCCAGAATGCAATGCTTTGCATGTGACCCTGTGAAGGAATGCTTAACCGTGCTTTAGACCATTTAATCCACTGCTCTCATGGTTACGTGTTACAGGAACACTGCAAATACTGTACACATTATAGATCAGGAAGCTGACAGACAGCACAGAGCCAAACAGGAGAGACAAATCCATTTGCCTTTTCACTTTGAATATGTCCTGTTCCAAAGGTTTAGCAGTCTGTTCAAGTCTTCCTGACCTTTACAGCAGGCTAGTTTCACATCTCTGAGCAAATAGACACACTAAGTCACAAACGACCGCCTGTTCCTACACAAATTTGAGCAAGATAAAGGTGTGTGGAGCTTCACAACTATCCCATTGTCCTGAGACTGATTGATGTCATATTTGCAGACAAGACGGAAACATTCACTCCGCAAGCTCAAATCTGTATTTGTAGGGTCTTTAGCCTGACTTTTGAAATGGTTTGGTCTGAATGGATGATACTCCTAAATTAACCAATATCCTACCAGCACTCAACACTCATTTATGCCGAGTTTACACTGCACGATTTTCAAACTGGTCGGATCACTGCTCTTTTCACACTGCATGACTATCTGGGGTAGCATTAAGTCACTGCTGTATTCACACTGCACGATAGATCGGAGACAGGAGGTTTCACATTGCATGACTTCATAATAGGAAGAATCACCGATAACTCTCTCCGGTGCGCAAAATACATTTCACAACCAAACACACGTGAGATGTGACAAGTAAACAACGCGAGATCACGCATGCGTCAGTTCTCGCGCGAGACTGGAATTGTTATTAAAAATGATAGACTGCAGAAAGTTTGCGATCCAAATTGTCTGTGCGTTGATTTGCAGCGAAAAGGAGAAAAAGAAAAAAGATTATGGCGGAGGAAATGGTTGGGGAGACACAGGGAGCAAGGACTGTGTTCTGCAAAGAGAGTTTGAGGTAAATAAATAATTTTGCAATGTGCTGCTGTTGTGGCTGGTGAAGCAAATGTTTGTGCTTTGTTTCTGTTTGATATAATTGCAAATATATCTATTCAAATACTGATATTCTGGTCTATAACTCCTCCCCGAACTTCCTACTGCCCTGTATCTTGCTCTCTCATTGGCTGTAGGTCATCACCGATGTATTTTTCAGTCAGAACACATTTCACACAGCAGGATTTTGAATCTCCGACAAGTCCAGATATTTAGCATGCCAAATATCTCACGGGCGTCTGCGATTCTCTCAGATCACGTCTTTGATCATTCACACTGCGTGATTGTCACTCGCGTGAACGAGCACCGATTTGCCTATGATATTGGGCATTTGTCGGCGATTTCGCAAAACCTGTCGGCGAGTCAAAATCGAGGCTAAAATCAGGCATTGTGAACTCAGCATTAAAAAAAAAAAAAAAAAAAACACAACACAAATTTAGAAAAACATATCATGGTCATCAACTGGACCAAAACTCTCTCACACTGGCCTCAAGATATCTGGACCACCCATATTGTTTAGACCTTTTTTGGTCACGCCCCCCTTTTAAACATTTTTTAAAAATCTGCCAATTCCAATTCCACTGAATCGGCGTTCGGTGCTGCTTTATAAAGGCAGAGCGCCAACCACTACTCACGTACTTGAACCAATATTATCTGCCTGCAATACCGGAAGCTGCACTTTTAGGTCTCAGTTTCAGGACTGCATTTCTAGGACCCTAGTTTTTTTTTTTTGTGACAGCGCCATCTAGCCAACTGTACTCCAACAAAGGAGACCTGATTCAAACATTTTCCACCTTATTTTTAACAAAACAACAGGCACGGCCATTTTAAACTTAATTACTTAAATTAGTTTAAATATTTCAACAGGGTTACCAAGGGCTAGGGGCTAGGGGTTGGTTAGGACAATATATCAATTAAACTTAATCAATTAAACAACTAAATCATTGCTAGGGTCCTAGAACTGCGGTCCTAGAAATGCGGTCCTGAAAATGCAGCCTCCGGGTTTGCATGCTGTTGCGACAGCTGTTTTCTTTTTCTGCTGATCTCCCATGCACCCCCTGCCATACCTGTGCACCCCACACTTTGAGAACCACTGGCCTAAACTAACTGACACACCAAACGCTCCAAACAAGCCAGGTGTGCAAACGGGCATATACAGAAATAAGCAATATATTAAAAGAGAGAGAGATATGTATACAGAAAAAGGGTTAAAAAAAATAAAATAATAGATTTGACCCATTTTCAAATACAGTGTATAGACCACCAAAGCAACAAAAAACCCAACTAAATCATGACGACGGTAAAAAGGAAGGCTCTTTCAAGGATTGTGAAACTGATCACAAGTGTGATTGTGAAACTGATCACAAGGGTGATTGTGAAAGCATCCCTCCTCTGTTCTCTTCCTCTGCTGCAGAGTGACTCAGTGCTTCTAAATCCCTGCTGGAGTTAGACGTTATTACGGACCTAAAGCTGTGCAACACACAAATGACCAAAACTCAAGAGTGTGTGAAGAAAACGAAACTTCATCTTACAAGAAACTTTCAGTTCTCAGTAAAAAGATCAGATTAGATGGCATTATATATTCAGCTACCACAAATACCCACAATCTACAGTGTCCCCACAGTATATATAAGCACTTCGTTGCACAGGACAACAAAAAAATCAGACCCTTTAGGTCTTAAGTGTCCAAATACATTTTAGGGCACAGAACACACATGCATGCATAAAATGCTGAGAAACCTCAATAAATCATGCCACTGTGTCCTCTGCAACACTTGGCCAATGTCACAGGAAGCAGAGGCCCATCTCTACAGGAGTGTGAACCAGTTCAGCGTGACGCGTGACATTCTCATGGACAGCTGAACTCATAAGAGTATGTGTGTGAGCTCCTGAGAGCGCTGGAGTGTCTCTCCCTACGGTTCATTAGCCTTCGGTCCTTCATCTCAGGAGGTCTGGCAGCACACCTTTGTGCCCACACTCACACACACAAACTGGAAAAGCACAAGAGGAAAAGGTCCAGGGAAGCATGAAACGGTGCAAAGCTCAACAAACCCTGGACTATATCACATGACATCTAATCTCGGCAAAAATTAGCCCTCACACACATACACAGCTCTGTGTATTACAATGCTCCGATTTATCACAGGGTCACATTCACGGTTTAGGTGGAACTGTAATGACCAAAGCCTTAGATTTCATTAGTTTCGTATGAGAACAGGTATGTGTTGAATGAAGACTTAATTGGTAATTTTTCTAAACATGCTCTCTATATGTGATTGAACGGCAGCCAGAGAAAGAACAATAAGAGATAATATACTACAATGTAAAAAGAAAACTTGCTGCCTTAAATTTAAGTACAATCAACATGGCTGTCTAAGTCATTTCAACTTAAATTACATTAAACTGACAAAAAAAAATTAGTTGAATCTCGTATAACCCTTTAACTTATTTTGATGAGCTGAAGTAATATAAAAACATATGTTGTCATGACTTATTGATCATGTCATTTTTTTACAGTTTAAATATATAAGATACTCTATCTATCTATCTATCTATCTGTCTCTCTCTCTCTCTCTCTCTCTCATATATATATATATATATATATATATATATATATATATATATATATATATATATATATATATATATATATATATCACACCGTGTCTACACTGGATGCGAGCGGCGCGACGCGACGCGACGTGGCAAAAGACAATATAACCCATTATAATCAGTGATGTTGTCTACACTGGATGCGGCGCGGCGCAACACGACAATTCAGTAAATGATGTCTCGTTCTATTTATGACGTACTGATATGAAGGACAAATGCTTTGCAATGGTCGCTTTGTTGTGTCCAGTGTAGACAGCTTTTAGTCAAATTGAATTGAATAATCCTTACGTATTTTAATTGAATAATTGAACAATCCTTAATCAATTATTCAATTAAAATACGTATAAATATTTAAATAAATATATTAAATAGGCTAATTATATTACATATTATTATTATTATTATTATTATAGGCTAATTATAATAAATATAATAAGTATTGTGTTGTTAGCTTATTAACATGTTAAGAGCAAACTTCCATAATGGCAAGGATGCTGTCTGTGTAAGCAACAAGTCAGCTCACTAGATTTGGAACAGTTACAGAGAGAGTTTCTGTCAGAGCACAGACCCATGTGTTCGAGCACGGGTTCTGCCGACATAAGTGACGACTTGTTCAAATGTCCTCATCTCTATGGAAACACCTCAGTGGCATCTCAGCTATCCACACACAAAGAGAGAGAGAGAGAGAGAGAGAGAGAGAGAGAGAGAGGGAGAGAGAGAGATCAGTACTGTGCGGATGTGTATCTGGCAGGCATCGAGAACACTGCTGCATTTCACAAAAGCCAAAAAAACAAAACAACTAAAATTTCCAGCACAAAAATATCCTGAAAACACACATTCTGTGAACACACCCTGTTCATGCAAACAAACCCATGCAAGGAACAAAATCCCAAAAGGAATTCAGAAATGTAATACTGTTGCTTTATGAAGTTTGTCAGAAGGTGATTCATAATGCAGCGAGTTGCTGCAACTGGGCATTATTGTAAACGGTCTGCTTATAAAATTAGTTTTCTCGTTCACAACAACTACAGTCATGGCGGAGCAACAACTTGAAGAGAATCTTGCTCCGCAAGTTAGTTAAAGCTAGTTAAAACTTTTGGCATATTTATAGGTAGTTACCTATAGAGATTTAAAGGTGAAAGTAACTATTGCTTGATCGTACACTTGCTAATCTCTTGCTGTCATAGACGAGTCAAAACAGTAAACAGGTTTACGGTGATATATATAAGCTAATGACTTTGCTTTGAAGCAAACCGCTCAACGTTTTTTGTTCCTGTAACATTTCAATTCTTGCCTGCAAAGGTGGGAAAATTACTGTGCTGTTTATAGAGAGCAGTTCAAGCGTTGAGGGGCATTCAGGGGTCAGAGGTGAAAGTGCAGCTCTCTGTCAGTTGGGTCACGTTCTTCCCAGTATGCTTGGCACCCAGCTTTTACGAGCCTGGTGCAGAGGAGACGGCAGAGGTCAGAGTAGAGCGTAGGAGAGGAAAAGAGCGTGTTTACTTTGCCCAGACCTTGGTAAGAGCAGGCCGATAATATGGCTGCCTCGCCTCGACAAATCTCTACACAACAGCGCTGTAACCATACACCTTGTGAATTTCCTTGCTGTCTGCACTACTGTCTACATAGACAGCATCCTATCTGAAATTAAACCCAAAAGTGTCTACATAGGCAGCATCACACAAACTGCACTCCTCAAAAGAATCACATGGGAAAATCTACTCAGAATAAACCTTAGTCAGGGTATACGCCATATTGAATTTTATGTGGATGAAAATTAGGCTGTAAGGGATAGACTTAAAGCTTTCAACGGCATGCGCTATATAAACATCACGTCACATTAGTGAAAGTTTTTTTTTTAAGATCAGCTGAATAATTGGCATGTTGTTAAACAACAGCTGAATCCCTTGAACACACTGTACTTCTATCCCTTACAGCCTTGTTTTCATTCCTGTCAAAAATTAAATATTATATCAAATAGAGTTTGGCATTAGTATGTAACCATAACAACTTAATACTTTAAGAATAAAACAACATATTGCAAACCTTTTCCGTGTAAGGTTAGGTCCAATCAATGTTGGCATAATGATACAAGTAAAAGCTGGTAAAAGTTAGCAACTTTCGCACGACGCGCAAGAATGCCACGCAAGGGATGTGATGTAACAATCTGTAAAGGACGGCTTACATACACCAAACTCCACCACATAAATTAAGGTGATAATGTATAACCGGAACTTTATTCACCTAGTGAAGTAGTTTCAACTTTAAAAAGATTTTGAAAACTTTACAGCACAAATAATAAAATAAACAAATAATAAATAATTCATGCAAGGGCTTATGTACACCAAAAAATTAAGCCTTTTTTTAAGATTTACACAATTTAATTAATAGTAAAATTCCATCAAATTGAATTTAATAATCCTTACGTATTTTAATTGAATAATTGAACAATCCTTAATCTATTATTCAATTAAAATACGTAAGGATTAATCTATTCAATTTAATGGAATTTTACTAATAATTAAATTGCGTAAATCTTAAAACAAAGCTTTAAAAAATTAAGTGTATGTACTAGCTTGGGTTACTTTTGTTTTGTTTTTCTTAATTAAAGGAAAGGAAATAAAAGACAAAAAAACTCCACAAAAACTAACAAAAATTAAAACAAAAAAAAAACAAAACAAAACAAAATAAAATACAAAATATTCCAAATAAAATAAGTCCAAATTTTCAGTGATAAAAATAAATGTAAAAAATATATGGACATTTTCAATGATCAAAAAAGGGACAAGTCCAAATTTTCAGCAGAAAGAACCTAACTTGAAAGCTTTGAACCTATACCTTAAAATGCTGTCTAGGTATGCGGAATGCTAGAATATGAAGCCAGAGCCAGTGCATGTATATTGTGAGCTAGGACACAAGAAAATACTGCCTCCTGTGCAATAAAGTGCATTTGTGAAAGTGTGTGTGCTAAGCAGACAGCAGTAGTTGCTTTTAAGTGTGTCTAGGAGAGGCTGCAGTGAAGAGAGACCAGAGCAGAAGCTGTATCCCCTCCGGCACTCACTGACATACATTTCAGACACACAGTCTCAAAAAAACTCTTACCTCACACCAAACACACACATAGTCAGTCTTGACACGTCTCAGCACACACACAAAACACAGCCTCTGGGGGACTGTCCCAGACGTCACCAAATTACAACATTACGGCTGCCTCTTTCCCGCTGCTTGATGAAGACTGAAACATTAGGAGAGACTGGTGTAGGGTAGTTTTTATAAAAAAATAAAATAAAAAAAAAATAAAAAAAAATGGGGCAAAAGACGCCCATCCGAATGCGTAAAGCTGTAGTGAGGGGCATAAATGTGTTAAAGTGGATGAATTTAAAGATGTAAAAAAAAAAATTCATGATTGTCATGACCTGTCATGTCTCTAGAATAGACATAAATGGACAGAGAGAATGAAAATGAAGGAAGAGTAACGGATGAAATGTAGGGCTGGGCGATATGGCCATTAAAAGATTATCATGATACAATTTTTCATACCAGTCAATATCGATAATTATGATAAACAACAAATTTTTATTTCTTCAGATTTTTGCTCCTGAGTGAAAGTTGTAGAAACCAGACAGTTAATTGTGGCTTTATCATCAGAACATGACAAACAGTTGCCAAACAGGTGAACATTTAGCAAATTTAATATTACATGCTTTCTCTCTTAAAATCTCACATTTGACAGTAGCTTGAGTTAGGATGAGGATGTAATTTTAATGTTCATTAACGAAAACAGGAACATCTGTAAAAATTAACCTGATTTTTAAAGGGTAAAATTTGGTCTTCCATAGTATTTGGATCATGTTAACCACAGGTAAAACCACACATTGCACCTCACTACCATGGTAAAAAGTAACTAGGCTAAAGCAGTAGCCTACAGACATTGGGTCTCATTCACTAATAATTGCGTGGATTCTTTCGTATTTGTACGCATAGGAGAGCTTCTCACGAAAAATCTCCGCCTGATTCACAAAACGTTCGTATGCACATGAATTTGTTCTTAACCTCGTTCTGATGTTAGTGAATTTGGAGAATTCTAAATGACGGGCCATGTGCACGAGGTTAGTCATTTGCATAAAACACATCCAAACCATCCCCATATAAGGGCTTTCCGCACACGCTTTCCTTAAAGCCTTTCGTCACTCTCGTCAAACTTGCTGCTGTTCGCAGACGCACTCTCGCCCGGATCCTCGAGCAATGCCAAGTGTGCCATTCTCACCAGTTCTCACAATAAACACCTTTTATAAAGACCCAGATTACAGACCTCGCATTAGCCAGCTGTACATACACATATATCTGCGTTATTCAGGAAAACCTCGCAACTATAAAAAGCTATAACGCAGCTTTTCTTGTATATGATCGAATGTATTTAAGATGAAATTAAATTGTATTATTTAATCATTTGATCCTGAAATGGATTATATAATACAATTAATACAATATACTTCAATGTAATTATAGTCATGTTAGGATGAAATATAACTTCTTAACACGAATATAAAGCCATACAAAAGTTCTTTTTGCGTACGTGTGGTTTCCGTCGTTCCTGTATTTTTTCGTAAATTTAGAAAAAAAAAAAATATTACGAAATCTTTGGTGAACTGTGATTTGTTCTTAAAATCGTTTGTACGCACATTTCACACACAAATTTGTGCGTACGCATGCTTAGTGAATGAGACCCATTTAGTATAAATAGCAGGGCTGCCACTCTCCCGCATTCAGCGCGAGACTCACGCTATTGACACTGTTCTCACGCACTCACGCCACATCCATTTTCTCACAGCAGTGAAAAATCACGGAGCAAAGAGGCCACTGACACCGACAGACAAGGCAGAGCAAGTTACTTTGATATGAAACAAAGTCTCAACTTTCAAATTCTGTCAATTTTATTACGAAATTTCAACAATAAATACCGTTTTGGCACTCTTAAATGTGACGTGACACAGATCGCTGTAGCGCCTCAGTTCAAGCGGCATGTGAACCGTTCATCTCTTCGTCTTTACTACTAGTTAAAAATAAATAAACACAAATGAACATCAGAAGGTATGTTTAAAGTTACAGTACAACTTACTGAAATGTATCTAATGCAATCGCTCAATCAGTGTTTCGACCGCGGAAAGACGTTAATAAAACAATGTGACGTTACATTTACCTCAGGAAAGCCCTTTAATAACCATAGCATGTTAGTATTTTGCTAAATATATGCACTGTTACATATTTATTATATTTTTACTCATATCATTAAAAATATTATTACATTATTATAATAACTCCATTATATTAATTTGAGTTGTTAATTTTAACCTTTAATAATAATACCAGCTGACAGGTCTCCCTGTATGTTTACAGCATTAGCTGAGAGAAAAATTAAAATGTAGCTACTGTACCTGATATTTATCCAAAATAATCGATATTGAATCAAGATAGGAATCAAAACGCAAGCTTATGAATTGAAATCGTGAAATTTTAGTCAAGCACTAATAAAAACAGTATAGCCTACCAGTCATTGTGCTATGTAAACATTGCAACATGTTGTCTCTGAATTTAATGAAATTATTTTTAGTTAGCAAATGTTTTGACACTTGTGATGCAAGTTTTTTTTTCTTTTTACAAATTCGCTGATTCATGGCTCAGGGGTGTTGATACAGGAGAGTTTAAGAGTTTGACAGCAGATAGTTAGAGTAATGTCAACATGACCTTATTAGAACCATCACTGTCACTACCAGACAAGGCAAGACATGAACGAGGAAAAGGGTTGAGATTTACTCTCTTAAAATGCAGCACTGGTTTCTCCTGTGAAATTTCCAGGCCTCCATGAATGTTCCCTCTCTTAGTGTAACGGTCGAAAGGACTAAAAATACTGTCTCACAACGACACCCAATATACTGCAGTGAAAACACAACTCCAGCGAGCCTGCTGAACGTTTCACTCAGATGGCTGAAATTCTACAGGCAAGCAATAAAACGAAAAGCTCCCCTTTAAAATGAAATGCACCACTGGCTGCTGCCGCAAATAACGAGCGATCTTCAGTCGAACGAAAGCACAGAGGTCTGTGTCACATAATCAATGCCTGATGGTTTCATTTGAATCTGCTTGTTGTCATCAGACATCTGTTTCATATAATGTTTTCAGGCATGCTGAGAAAACAATCAACTCAACAGCAAATAACCATCAAAAACCATTACAGATGTTTTAATAATCAGTGCCATTGTTTCTGATGCTGATAACATAGTAGTGATTTGCATTTGCATTGGGTTGTATCATAAAAAAGCCTTACCCTTTCTTTATTTTCTGATGACACAATCACATGGCATCAACATATGATCGACTGCCTGTTTACATATTTTTAAAACTCAGCCATTATAGTAATGGTAAAGTAATGAGTAAGCTAGAGATACTATTTAGAGTTGGGCAAAATGCGCCACAGTCATATCGTCCTATTGTCTGGTGAACTATCCCTTTAAGGGGTTTCTTGCAACTGGGCCCAGAAGGTGAAGCTATTATTCCAGTGGCTATACAGGCCAGAGTCCTGCACGTGTGCAAGTACCCGCGACAGGTGAACCACTAATATATTAGATGCAACGGGTTAAAAAATATTTACGATGTAATTTGCGGTGCAGGTGCGGCTCAGGATTCAATAGGCACGGATGGACTGCGGGTCCAACAGCTAAGACTATTTTGATTCAGTTCGGTAGGCTATACTCTGATAGGCAGCTGCTTTCAAACGGTCCCGTGCATATTTGTGTTCATGCTCTGAAGACAGTCAAAGGTTTCTATTTACAGCACGTTTTGCAGCGTTGAGCATTATAGCCAAATCGCACTGAATTGAAGTGATTGACAGCTTCAGTGATTATATAGGGATCAGGGCTCGACATTAAGCCTTGTCATGTGCTTGTTCTTCAGACAAGTAAATCAATCATTCACTTGTCCGAGTAAAAAAGTTACTTGCCCCGAGGGAGAAAAAAAAAAGAATTTTTGGTGTAAATATAATTTATTCTGAAGCAATATTTTCATCAGTGTTCTATCAGCAAATAGTAAATTATATATTCTATAAGAATATGGACCGTTTAACTGAGTTTAAGAGCCAGAGAAAGGATGGAAAATGGCCATGAAAAAAAATGTTTACAAGATGAAAATAATTTTTAGGGGGAAAAGGTCATTTACTCTCAATTCTTAGAGATACAGATGCAGAAACGGCATGTGAATTCAATAAATCAAAATTGTCATGACAAACTAAAATGACTAGCAATATAAGTGGACTTCTGTGAAAAAACAACAATCATAACAGCTAATTTACTTCTTAAAGCCATTATATTATAATATATAGTCTTAAAGTCATTATAAATTGACAATTCTTATTTTAATGGAATATTGCAGTGTTAATTACAAATGATTTATCCATAGACCTCGGTATTTTTTTTAAAAGGCATGTGACCTTTAATAAAAAAAATGTCAATGCGAAACTTCGTACATATCACAGTTAGGGGTGGGCAATCTTTACAAAATTTCATATCACGATCTTATATATATATATTTTTTTTTTTTTTTTTTTTATATATATATATATATATATATATATATATATATATATATATATATATATATATATATATATATATATATATATATATATATATATATATATATATATATATATATATATATATATATATATATAATAATAATAATAATAATTCACGATCCACGATCTGAATCGCGATCTTCCCAATTTTTAAAATGTAGCCTACTATGGAGAATATCCAGACTGGAACAAGCTTATGGACTTATCTATTTGCACAACGTAAAACACTATTGCACTAAACATCAGTTGTCAAAATAGTCATTCAAGGGGTGGTTGATTGCCCCTTTTTACAAGATGTAAAATAAGTCTCTGATGTCCCCAGAGTGTGTATGTGAAGTTTTAGCTCAAAATACCCCACAGATCATTTTTTATAGCATGTTAAAATTGTCACTTTTTGAGGGTGAGCAAAAAACGTGCTGTTTTTGTGTGTGTCCCTTTAAATGCAAATGAGCTGCATCTCATGGAGCGGAGCTTCAAGAACTCCAGTTAGCAGTTCTGATAACCTCATGCAGACAGACAATAAAACTGTTCAGCCTTTTGTGTTCAAACCAGAGTCGGACAATGATGGAGAGACTCAAGAAGAATGCAACAAGATGTTCCTGAATGGTTAGTTGATGAATTTATGTAGCTGATGTGGAGTTAACTATCTTCAAGTCATTGATTAGCATATTCTGTCATGATAATCTCACCCCCTTTGTTGCATGTTCTCAGGGGCGGGGTTTATGTAAATTTCAGGGTTAGTGATGTCACTAACCCGGGAGGAAGCTTGTGTAGTCCCTACCAGCTGTTTGTTGTAGTCCTTAAAAAGCAATTTCTTTAAAAGAAAATATCTCCATTTGCTTTGAACTTTGAGCGTCGTAACTTTGCAGATGTTGTTTATACTCAAACAGCAACATTACACACTAACTAAAGTTAAAAAAGTGAAATCATACTCAATCACCCCTTTAAACTAGTGGTCGACCGAAATAGTTTTTTTGGTGGCTGATGCCAATATCTTAAAGAGCAGGGTGGCCGATATAAAGCTATTAAATATTTAAATAAATAATCTGAAAATGAATGAAATAAATCTCAATCAAACAGACTTATTTTAGATTGTAACTTTCTAAGTAACTTTTTGATTCTGTAATTCATAATATTAATAATATACCATTTTTCACAAATAAACAAATTGTTTGAAAAAATATGAATAAAAGTGTAGCCAACTACTCAGTAAGTTTGTGCGCACTGGGAAACATATTTTTTCAAATAAAGACAAGGCAACACTAAATTTACATTCAGCACACAGTGAAAATTATGAATATGCCATAGTGGGCACCTGAATATAGCGCAACATTGTTTGAAATCAAGGTTTTTAAAGTTTGTCGATCGTGAGTCTCGAGTGAAGCTCAACTAATTCACAAAGACTGTCCGTCACGCACAGTAAACACAGTCATGCAGGCTACAAATGCACACTTCAGAATATCTGACAGCTGGATTCGATTAAATCTGCAAGGTTTGTGAAATTAAATGTTTATTAGATATTCAAAGATTTGTTTAAATGATATAAATGTGCATTTGCTGAATGTTGATGGTAAATGAGAAAGTATGAGTGTTTGCCTGTTACTAATGATATAAAAGCAAATGCTATACTTTTTCGCATACCGTTTACTTTCTTTGTTTAACAGTTCTATCTAATAACGTATTAGATATGATTTGATTATTAAACAGAGACCGTAAACTAATGAACACGGAGAATGTGAGCACTGTATGCTCAGGCGTTCTCAGCACTGTCAAAATAAAAGTCCCGCTATTACGAGGACATAAAAGATCGCAATCTCTACGGTTCGCTTGAAAAATAGATCGTGGATGTCTTCAAGATCAATCGCGATATAAAATCGCCAGATCGCCCACCCCTAATCACAATAGAGAAGAAAATACAATCAAAACTTTTGTTTCATGCTGACTTTAAAAGGTACATACGCAAAAACGGACCATACATTGTAGGGTTGGATGTTTTGGGGGAAAAAAAATTATAGGGGAAGCTACAAAAAAAAGCTACAAAATGTGTCCTCCTGAAATAAACTGGCATTGTAACAACAGAATCTGTTTTGATTGTGGGCTGCTGCCTTTTCTTTCACACACTCCTTCCATCTGCATTCCCAACCTGACAGCAAACTATGACAGAAGCATCTTCTCCCACAGTGGTGTGTGAGATTCTCATACTTTTAAATGCATGAGTGCTCTTGTTTTGTTGCTCGGCTTGGCTTCCTTCTCCCGAGTGTCTCTGTGCCATGTGACAGGCTGAACCTCTCGGCCTTCCCAATCCAGGCTTAGCACCCACGTGTCCCTTTAGAGGATTACATTCCTGACTTCACCACACCAGATGTTGATGACAGAAATAGACACAGCAGCACTTCCTCCCTGCAGGAGGTGACAGTCGCAAGTCCACCGCAACTAAACCATCCCCAACATGACGGTCACCCACACTGCACTCATCATGGGCGTCAAAATCTCCTGTGTTCCTTCCTCTGATTATCACCTTTTGAGTCCCTCCTTCCTCTCAGGGGTTCTACCTTCAATCCTCACACATCCTTTCCACACTTGGTGTCTACTGACGAGACACACACGGCTCAAAATAAGTTAAAAAAAAAAAAAAAAAGTTCATGCACAGTATTCAGCTGTAGATGCTCACAACACTGTTTTCAACTAAAAACAGAAAACTTTTTATGCAATTTGGCTGATAATTTACATGACAACAGTGTTTTGGGGGGCCTGAAAAAGCAAACTTTTGAAAACGGGTTTCAAAGTGCACGTTTTAAAAAATTATACCGTTATCGTCTCCATGTAAACTACAAAAACACAAATTTGTGGAAACTGTGACGTTAACTAGTGGCCTGGCATGAATAATACAGATATTTTAGTTCATCAGCTGGGTAAAATCGTTCTGAAATTGATTCCAACAATATTATTTCTCTGTGCCGTTATCGTTATAGCTGTGGTGTGAACTCTGCTATTTAATATTGAGAGGAGTTTTTAGAACTATATCTTTATCATTATCTTTATAGTTATCGTCCTTGGTGTGAACGGGCCTTAAACATACCAAAAAAAGTTACATTTCATTATTTACTCAAGATCACTGAAGATATTCTGGAATGTTTGTTTTTTGTTTTGTTTTTTTTGTCCATACAATAAAAGTCAGTTGGACCCCCCTGACTTTCATTGTATCGACAAAAACATTCTTCAGAAAAATATCTTATTTTGTCTTCTGTAGAAGAAAGAAAGTCATAAAGGTGAAGAATGACACGAGGGTGAGTAAATTATGAGGGTGAATTTGTAAAAATCTACAATAGAAGTCTAGGAGCAAGAAATCCGGGAGGGTTTAAAGCAGAACTTTGAAGCTCATATTTTTGTAAAAAGTGGTTATTGTATTATGTTTATTATATAATAGTCTGTACCTTTTGTATATTTATTGTGTATAGTGTATATTGTCATCTGTAAAGTACGCCTAATTGTATTCTGCACTGTCTGGAGCCGCTCTCAAGACGACCACGGCACATGTGCTGTTGGAGATGTGACAAAAGTTTTGATTTGATTGTAATTTCTGCTTGTCTGATTTGCAAAATTGAGTTGTAAAGACTAAACTCTTTGTTTGCTATCATGAATGCCCAATTTCTTGGTCTCTTTTAACCTTGCTTTCCGTAGCAGGCCTGAGGTCTAAGCAGAGAAATCCAGTGCATTGTAAAGTGGAGATTTGGGGCTTAGTGAACACCGCTGTGAAAGCAGTCAGTTACTGTGCTTGTTTTCAGTATTGTTTGCTTGTCTCTCGCTGTTTAAACGAACAGGATTAAGCAGCAGCGTGGGCTCTGTCTGGCCGACAGCTCGCCCGCCTAATCTCTGCGCGTAGACCTTGGGATTTCTGAAGCGACCTGTGCTCACTTCACTGTGCCAGACACAAGCAATCTCTCTCTCCCTCTCATTCTCTTGTACAGCCACGTCCTGTACTTATCAGCATGCAGTGCAATACAAGTTTGCTGCTTTGAGGACTGCCAGAACATCCAAAGTGATGAAGCCACACATACACAAGCAACAATGTTCCTGACAGCTCACAGAGGTCTGTGCTCTTTACTTAAAGAGCCCACAAAATCTAAACTGGAGTTTGGTGGTTTTTGGTCCATGTCACAATTAAAATATACAGCCTTGCTCACTGATGACTCATCATACACTACACAGATTTTCATCCAATCAAACGCTTTATACAATGACAATGCACTGAAGCACACAAAGAAACAAAGTACTTTTGACAAATGTTTCAAACAATGTACACATTATATGAAGAAAAAAAAGCCATTTTATTCTTTAGATGGGTGGTCCCCTATCATGGTGGCTGCCATATTGAGATCACATGACCAAATGAATACTGCTTACTTTATCTTGGTATCTCTATTTTCACTTATTATGTAGATATGTTTTTACATTGTACTACATACATTTAAAAAGAGATGTAATACATCTGTATAACTCATTTAGGTAGTTACATTGACAATTACACTGTTGACCCTACTCTACAACAAACACTATAAGTACATTGTACATAAATACTTTTGACAAGTACATAGTAGTTAAAAACACCTAATATAAAGTGGGACCCTGCATGTCACAAATGTTTCAAACAGCAGTATGCTAAATATTGCCACATTAACTCATCATGTTTAATTCAGTGAGTCCAGTTTCATAGAAAAACAGTTGTTTTGCATTTTTTATTCAATTTTGTGTATGTTCTCTGGTGGTCTGATCATATAATAATTCAAGAAGGAGATTACAATACATTATGGGATAGTATTTCATGCAGTGAGCTCTGCTGTATACCGTCCATTTTGGCAAATGGTCATACATGTCAGGGAAAAATATTGCATACTGTGTCCAGTACAGATATTGCAGTTGTAGTTTTAGTATGAGTAGTACAATTGTATGCTATTCCAAACTAACCCTTATTGCACCTCCAATTGTTGAGCACACAGAGGACAGTGGAAGAGAAAAAGAAATAAAGACCAAGGAAGTAGAACAAACATGGATAGCCTGTCATAAACTCAGGATGGAAGCTCGAGTTGTGTTCAGATAAAGTTCCAGTGTTCCAGTAGGGCGGCTGAAGGCTGCAGTTGAGCAGCACGGCTATACAGACAGTACGTCTGTTTCTGGTCTGACCAGCAGTGAGAACAGTAAGGAGAAAACCTCTTAAAATCTCACATCTGTGCTATTTCTGAACAATGACGGCTGAGTAAGTGTGTGTGTGTGAAATGGACGCAGTTTTATCAGAGAACACTAGCTTTTCCCATATCACACAAAGACACCTCACACAGCGAGAGAAAGAGAACAGGACTGGAGCTAAACAGTGCCAAAAAGCACCATGGTAATACAAACATTTTCAAAACATGGTACCATGGTAATGTCATGTTGTTGTTTTTTTGGCATGTTCCATGGCAATACCATGGGCTTCTAGATATGGTACTGTGGTAATACTGGTGGTACCGTGGTAATTTCTAATTAGAGATGCAAATTTCGGCAACCGAAAATATGGTTTTGGAGGGCCAAAAGTCATTGAGCAAAACATTTTAATTCGCTCTTCTCTGATTGCGTGTCTATTTCACTCAAACAACATGGATAATGCTGCCTTCACATGCTATCGAAAACGTCCTACTTCCCAGTGAAGTTGTGATTACGAACTTGTCGAGTTCAAATTCTTTGTTGTTGGAAAGAATAGGAATAATGGAGGACACCAGGCTTTTTCTTGCCTATTTCTTGGGGAAATCTTATTAAAGCCAAAATTTGTTAAAGAGATTTAATTTTGAGTAAAATGTAGTGTCCCATTCGTTGACAACCATATAAACATTCACCGCTCTATCTAGATAGTCATCTTCCTGACGATTCTGGAATTTCGGTCAATGCTTGCTATTTTTGCTGCTAAAACATGCTTCAAATGATTATTCATATTTGTAAATATGCACTAACAACAAGGCAATGTAGCTGTTGTGGAAAAAACGAATAAAGAATACCAGCAACAGCACCTATCCTTCTCCCCTCCGCTATGTTTAAAGTTTATGGCCTGCCCAACTCAGAAACTCTGGTATCAAAATGATCTCAGTTTCCCAGTAGTAAATACGACTTGAGAGGGCATTCATGTCCAATTTCCAACTAGGAAACTCGTATTTACGATAATTCCGATAGCCTGTGAAGGCAGCATAAGCTACAACAGGTAAGCATGTCAGCTGTGTGGAAGCTAGGGCTGGGTTGACAATATGTCGGTTCATTCATTTTAATGAACCGATATTGATTCATAAATTACCAAGAATCAATCTTTTATGCTGTCAATCAATCTATGCTGTGAACAAAACATTATTTGTAGCATGCCTACCATCCAAAAATTATAATGAGCCTTGGCTTTGTTACTTTCGATATTAAACAAAGTCTCATTTTTCAATTTTATAATGAAAATCATAAATGTTATAATGTAATAAATGTTGTTTTGGCGCTCTTTAATATGGCGTGACAGTTTGCTCAGTTTCCAGTAAAGTGGCAGCACAAAGCGCAAGTTAACCGATCAACATCAATAAAATCGCTTGTAAACAACAAGCTGATTTGAGTGTTGATTATTAAACTTTATTTTCAGGGTTTCTGTAAAAAATTATTTCGGTGCATCACTAGTGGCTTTTTGGAGATATTCCAAGATAATATAATGAGTGTTAATGGACTTGCACCATGGTAATACTATGTTTTGTTTTGGGGGTTTTTAAACATGGGAATACCATGATATTTTTTAAATACACTAGTACCATGTGAATAATATGTCAAATGGATTTGGAAATCAAGTTGTACCATGTTATACATCAACGTATCATGTCATTAATTACCATCTGATACCAACCACTGCACATTCTTTGGAAGGGACCTGCAAGTGTATACTGCTATAAACAGGGCAAAAATAGGACTAGATGTTTTCTTTATACTTTCAAGATGGCATATCCGGATGAATAATTAATAGGAAAAGTACTTCACCCATCACAGAAATCATTCACTACCATGGAATTATATGATACCAATACTGTACCATGGTACCACCAGAGTACTTTTTGTAAGTGAATGGCCAGACCAAACAAGAAATACTGATACAGAAGAGAAATAAGGAAGGAAGGTCAAGGAAGAGAAATTAATGCAATGAAAGAAATACCGCCCCATGGCTCACATCCTCACATTGCAAATAATTCTCTTCTACTTCGTCTGCAGCTCTGACATCCTCTCACAACCTCCAAGGTCGAGGTTAAATGGATCATTGAGTCCCCTGATCCACCCCCTATTGCTGAACATACAACAAGCAGCGGGAAAAAAACAGATCCCTCTGTGCCACACACACAGAGTTTTCCCTGAGGTACTGGAGGGCGGCCATCTTCATCTTGCAACAGGAACAATTATGCTGGACGTAATTCGGAAATGGGTATTTGTCTCCTCAGCAGGGTTGAGGAAAAGATGGATTTAAGTGGACGTGGGTGGTGTATTACTACAGCAGTACATAAAACCCTCGTGGAGAGAGACGGTTTCAGGCATGCATGCGTGCATAAAGAAACGTGGTGATACAGAGGGCTCCTTTCACAACATGAAGTTTACAATAGTGATATCAGCTAGTTGAGATATAATAATATTAGACCTGTCAAATCGATTAATCCCAATTAATTACATCTAACATAAAAAGTGTTTACATAATGTGCGTGTGTGTGTGTACACACACACACACACACACACACACACACACACACACACACACACACACACACACACAGTCTTTTATATTAGATGCGATTAACCAATTTGACAGCACTAAATTATTAATATAATATAATTCATATATAATATAATATAATATAATATAATATAAAGCCCACAGTCATCATACACCAAAAATAAGTAAATAAAAGATTATTTTGCTTTATATATTTGTTTTTTGGAAATTTAAAACTTTTGAGGACCTTTTTTTTGGTCCAGATTTTGAAGTGAAATATGAACTGGCCATGTTTTCATGAGATTCACCCGTGCGCACCAATAGGCACGGTGAGAAGCTGAGTCATGTGTGTTTGTGGATCCATGCGGCCACATTTTGTGACTCATTTGCAGCCTCTTATTGCCCTGCCTGTCTCTGCGAACTGTACACGAGATCTCCTGAAACAAAGCTCTCCCTCTCTAAAACTCAAAGCCACTGGAAATCAACTCAGTAAACCAGAAAAACAATGTTCTAAAACGTTGCGCTGCCCCCACAACAAAACATCCTGTTCCTGCTCAAATGGAGCACAATGTGAACCGCTCTATTTCAGCAGCAATGGAGCCTTCTAGCCACAGCATTTAATAGCTCTCTGAAACATTAGGAATGAGATGAAGATGAAGTCGTTTTGGGGGGTAGCAGGAAGACTGTGAAGTCAGCTGGCAGAGTGGAATTCATTATAATTAGCAACTAATAATGAAAAGCCTCTCAATGAGGACTGTGAAAAACCACAATCTGTCAGAATCTGAAGGCTTGGAGTCAGCTGTTTAAAAAGAAAAAGATCACTAGATTTCAGCATGCAATACACTCAAACATTTGCTTTTTGCTTAAAGCATCATATTTGCTGATTCATAGTTCAGTTGTGAACTCAGAAATGACTCTAAATGATTCACTGACTGAGAGTGTATGATTCAAATCGCTAGTTCACCGTTTGCAACAGCAGCGTGAACTAACAAAACTGCATATGGACAGGGGGCATTTAGTGACATATCCCAGATAAGAAATCATGATGAGCTAATAGCAATCCAGATGAGAATGCACACATTGAATAGACACTGTGGCGATGTATGTGTGCTATCAAAATCGCTTGAGGTGACAGTTAATGCTTTAATGATTTAGTTGGTGACGGTGATAATTAGCGTGGGCTGAGATGGCTTGATTTAACATGATCACTAGATTTGTGCATTTTCTGGAGTAAATTTGAGTGGTTGCTCAAACCCAAAGTATACTTTTTCAAAGTATAGTTTTCACACGAATATGTTTACAGCCAAACACACAATCTTTCAAAGTATACTTGATTGATTTCACAGCATGCTCGAGCACAGGTGCTCAAAACATGCACTCTAAAAAGTTTTATCCTAGTCCAGTGTCTGTGACATTTCTCTCCAGAAGTTATGAGTGACAAAAATGTCTTTGTACTCGTTTAAGCTAGGTTGCGTGCATCACAATTGCTTATCAATTTTAAGCAAAGCAATCGGTTTGCTTTTTTGACCGTGAAACAACAGGCCGGGGTAGAGTTACTACTTTTTGTGGAGTGAGTAATTAGTGAAATTCAAGGTGCATGTATGAGCGGAGCGTGCAGAGTATGCACAGTTAGAAAAATCTGGCTGTGCGCATACTATGCATACTATATCCCTAGTGTACATGCAAAAACCCAAGCATACTTTGGGCTTTAGGTGTTTGCTAGTGTGTTGCTTTGTGATTGCTAAGGTATTCGAAGAGTTGTTAAATACCTATGTGGTTCCTATGGTGTTTAAGTTTCAAACTAGTATTTCTTATATTATTTTAATTTATTAGCGTTATTAGAGATGCACCGATTGCAATTTTCTTGGCCAATTCTGATTTCCGATTTTTTTTGCAGGTGTGACCTGCCGATACCAATTTTTGCCGATTTTTTTTCTATATACAAACAAAAATGTACTTTTCTTCAATGCAATATTTTATTTTCATTAAAAAAAAAAAAACACAAGTAAACAGACAGTAATAAAATAAAAACAAATAAACAAATTGCAAACAACAGCATAAATAAATGCAATAGAATAAAGGTATGTAATAAACATGGCTTTAAGTTTTTCAGGTGGGTCTAACAGTAGGTTATTATTCAGGTAATAAATACTTCAGAAATTAAAGTAAACCTTAAATCCACTTATAGATCAGTGGTGCGCGCGCTTTTGGTGCGAAACTTGCGGGAATGACTAAAATTATGCGCAATACAAGCACTATTTAACCAGAGCGAATGAGATGAGTGAGTGAGAGGATGCGGGTGCGTGTCACTTTACCGTCGATGAGAAGAGAGCGAGAATGTTATTGCCTGTGCCGCTGGCAACAAAACGAAACGCCTCAGAATCGGAAAGACGTGAGATTGGCCGGCCGGTCACTGGTCCGAGCCAATTATGCGTAAAATCGGCTGATTCCGGTTCCTGGCCGGTCGATCGGTGCATCTCTAATCGTTATCATAAACACTGGTTTGTAGTGCAAATAGTTTTACCATTTACTGCACTTTTATTCTTCTAGCTATCTACCTGTAGCGGCTAATGAATCGGTAGTCTCGCACATTCACAGAAAATACTTCCACGTTGCAAAATGGGGGGGAATATAGGTTGAGGGAGAGAGGGAGAGGGAGAGAATGCGATTGGCTGCACAGCGAATGGGGGGGGTCATATTTAAATGAGACCTATTATGCCCATTTTTACAAGATGTAATATGTCTCAGGTGTCCCCAGAATGTGTCTGTGAAGTTTCAGCTTAAAATACCTCACAGATCATTTATAAATCCATGTTGTAAATACCCATTTCTGACTACAGTCAAGAACAGGCTGTTTTCGTGCATGTGCCTTTAAATGCAAATGAGCTGCTGCGTGCTGCCCCCTCTCCACACAGTTCCTGCCTCAATCGGATTGCCAAAACTAAACAAGACATCTGCTTGGTTTTGATTATCATCTATATCGCAATCACTCTCATGGATAGCATAGTTCTTCTTTCATCATTAAAAGTTTATTATTTCCACGCGTTTTAAAGCTATATTAGTTTAAACTTCTAATGATCGTTTTCTGAGCACACTTATCTGAAGCACACACACTTTTTTTTTTCATGTGCTTGCAGAGAAAGGCTTACCAAAACAAAGTTACTGGATTGTCTTTTTTCACATCTTCTGGGTTTGTAGATGCACCGATGACCCGATTATAGCACTTAAACACGGAAAGTCAGATTTTCATTATATGTCCCCTTTAAATCCCAAGTGTGAGCAATTGTAATAGATGCAGTAACACAGTTAGCAACTTCCACAATAATATGAGTCATACAGACGCAGGCAGGAAAGTAAGATCTTGGTCCCACAACTTTTATTAGTGTTGTTCTATTTGCAGAACAGGGGAATTAGACAATAAGGGCCGTGCAAGCCATGAGCTGTGCTGTGAGTCCCCCAGAGATCCACTGCGTTTTCTCCAAGGTACATTGCATCAACCTGTTTTCTACACCATCCTTTCTGCCACCTCCAACCTTCCCACATTCCATCCCACTTGAGGACATCATATATCTCTCCACGACAGGCATCTTGCTGCAGGCCTTTCTCAAAGACGCCTTCATCTCATCCTGTTCTCCTCTCCTTCACCATACAGAACAGAGTAGAAGAACCCTGCCCACGGTGATTTCAGATTGGACACTTCTCCACGGTCACTGCCACTAATAAAAGCAACTCTGAGTCAGCATCTCCTTAAACCAGACCCACAAGCTGCCGATATTTGGCTTAAATGGAAGAAGCTGACCTCTGAACTCTTCAGAGGCTCCAGGTTTCTTAAGGTCAAAATTTAAGATGCTTTGATTTTCGCTGTGATTTCTCATGCTCTCCCTCAACTTATATTTTTTCCCCTAAAAGTGCTGCATCAGTGTTGGCAGCTCTTTTGGTGGTTCAGCAGTGCAGATCCAGGTCTCTGGGGTGTATACAGTTACAGCACATGGATCTCTCTGCTCAACTCTCCTGATCTGACATTTTCATCCTCTTCCCCTGCTCTGCCTCATAAGACCAATTCGATCAGATCACTTAAGACCAGAAACAATCACACAAAGACGGTAAATAACACAATGTTGAGCTGCTTGCCACTATGACAGAACAGTCAACATTATGTCAATAGCTATGTTTCCATCCACATATGTTTGTGAATTGTGGGATACTGCTTACAAAATGCTGGATGTAACCAAGACAAAACTAGTATTTTCAAAGTGTGCATAAAAATCATGCTCACTTGAGGTGGATTAATGTTATATTTGGTTGGAAGACAAACTACGATGGAAACACATTTACACATCCAAGATTTTAACTAAAACAATCATGTTAATTTGTTTGACAGTGATTCACTCATGACTTGAGACAAAGTTTATCAGAGAACTTCACAACTACAACTACAGTTTGGGGTCACTTAAGAAATTAAGGCTTTTATTCAGCAAGGACGTATTAAACTGATCAAAAATGAGACATTTATAACATTACAAAAGATTTACATTTCAAAAAATGTTCTATTCGTCAAAAAATCCTGGAAATCTCAGTTACAACAAAATTATTATTAATTATTATTTTCAACATTAATAATAAGAACAACAAATGTTTCTTAAGCATCAAATCAGCATATTAGAATGATTTCTGAAGGATCATGTGACACTGAAGACTGGAGTTATGATGCTGAAAACTCCATTATAATATATAAATTACATTTTAATATATTTTATGTATCAATATGTATTTTTGATCAAATAAATGCAGTCTTACTGAGCACAAGAGGCTTCTTCTAGGTGGTGTCAGTATACATAGCTGTTCCTGGCACTGGTCATTGTATTGTCTAAATAGTTGGGTAGTAAAACTCCAGACAGCCTACTAACCAGCACCAACATGCAAACACAGCCAATTTAGCAGAGATTATACTGTTTACTTGGTCAGAAAGTGAGAGGGAGACACTGGGAAAACCAGGATTTATCTTAAAAAACATGATCTTCCTAATGATTGGTTATTCCACAGCCAGATAAAAGTACTCAAGATACACAAACAAACTACCTAAAGACTGCTGTTCAGTAAGCACAATGGCTGACCTGCTATCACTGACCCGAATGACTGAGACAAGCCTGTCTCTAAATGCCCTTCTCAATGAGACCTGCTCCTAGAATTCAAATAAAGAAAACACAACAAAGGAGGGGCTACGAGTCAAAGCCTGAGCTGAATTCAAAGGAGGTTAGCAAGCCTCTAGTCAACTCCCACACAAAATTTACAAGCGCATTTGATCATGTAAATTAAAGCAGCACCATGCACACAATTTTGCGTTTTGTTTTATTCCCCGATTCATTTGCTGCCACTCCTACAAGAGCAAGAACAAGCAGTTTGATAGACAAGAGAAGAATGAGGCAAGTGACACACTTCAAAATCCTCTTAAAACAGACAGCAAAGCAAGATAGGAGGAAAATGCAATACATTACAAAGTATTGTTGTTATAAATTAACAGAACCTGGGAAAAAGAGTGAGCAACCTACAACCTACAAACAAAAAACATTAAGATAATGTTCAAAGGGAATACTACGATCCCGCATAAAGGCGAAAATGTAAGAGAATTTATTTTGAGAATGCAACACATAATATGTCCCTATAACCTGAGATATCACTGAAACAGGTGTCGTGAGAAATCACACTTGTCTCAGTGACAGCCCTAGGCTGGAGAAAAAAAGAGTGCAGCTAGTGCGCTAGCAAATTAGAAAACTTGGGAGCGCTACTGTGCCTGTTGGTCATTGAAGGGTGGGGTTTTGGGGAAGGGGTGGGGCTGAAAGGATGGGGGCGGTCTAATTCAAATGATAATGTCCCAATTAAAATGGGACAACAGAACTTCTGTATTGTGACGCACACATCCAAGTGAAATTGATTATCTTGATTATAATTGATTATATGATTAAAACAAAATTTAGGGCGGGTTGTATATCCATCGGTTGTTGGTTGGATGGAGGCAGATCTCAACGTGAAATTGCAGTCGAATGTAAGAAAGGGGTGGGGTTTAAGCAGACTAAATGATTGGAGAAGTCCTGCATACATCAACAGAAGTCTGTCATTTCACTGAAAGAGAGTTATGACATTGATTAATAATTAATTAATTAGCTCAAAAAAGTACAACAAAAATTAAACCTATATGCACAGATGAGTAGTTCACAATAAGATCAATAACTTGCATTTAGAAAATAGGGTGAAAATGCCAACTTTAAAAATAATAAACAAATAGTATCCAACAAAATATGCATTACAAAATGCATTAGTAGTGTGTATATTGCTGTCATATGTATTTTCAAATATAAATGCGGTTATTTTGCATTTTTAATCTAAAAACACCAAAAAAACATCTGGCAGTTGAATCGAATAACTCATGGGGGAAAAAACGACAGTTTATCGTATTGCATTATGGGATATGGTATGCCACTTAGCGTGCTCTGGTTGCATACTGCACATTAAGTGAATGCAGTACATCATCTGGGTATTCCAGTGAACAATATAGAATACTGGATATTACTTCTTCAAAAATAGTTACAAACATACATGCTATCATTTCACACCAAGTGTTCCGCACACGTCCTGAAAAGTGAAGCCAAAACGTCTCAATCGCCCCAGGTATTGGTCCCAGTACAGGTCATAAACCCCGCCCCCTCCATGTATTCTAATGGGACGTGAGACAAAAGCTTATTTGATGCTATAAAAACGGGGGTGTGACGTTATGATTGACAGCTATGATTGACAGCTGTGATTGACAGCTTCTCTGAGCAAAGTTGTCACTGAGACACCAAGAGACTTTTTTCGGGATTTTCGGGAGGAGATTGGAGCTTTAGCTTTAATTTCTACAGTTCCATAACTGTTTATTTCACACCAACATCATGAGTTGCTCTGCAGTAAACTGTACTAACAGATACTGCGGGAGTGTGGGCGGGGTTTTGATATCGCGGCTCTACTTCCTGCTCTCTACTGCGCAGACTCAGGTCCCGAGGTCTCTACTGCGCAGACTCTGCGCAGGTCCCAAATCAGCGCAAGATGTCAGCGCCATATTCGGACATTGGCGGCTTCACTTTGCTACAATGGAAGAGAGTGAGGGGGCGTCGTCCATCTTTTTTTACAGTCTATGTTTCACACACATACAGACCTTCCTCAACCATCCTGACAAATATCCAAGCATCAAGAGAAACACAGATGGCCACAGATATGGACCATAAGCATACTTGGTGAAATGGAAGAGAAAATCTGTGTGTAAGAGAACAACATGCTCCTGAATAAGACAGCAAATGTTTTATTCATATGTGAACACATGCAGAGGAGATGAGTCACACCCCATCCGAACGCAACTACTAATGCAGACAATGAGCTTACAAGCACACACACTTGCACATATTCAGACAGACCCACAAAATCTATCATGTCCTCCAAAATGTCAGAGCAGCCAACAAATCTCTATGGGGTGCAGTTAAAGTTGGAACGGACTGCTGGCATTTGTGCTAAAGGGGCAAATGTGCCCGCTTCTACGAGTCTTTGATGGTGGAGAGTCTAAATTTGTAATGAGCCGAGTGGAGCTGTGGGAGGTAACGGTGCCTCTCACTCGCTCATACAAAGAGAAGACGGACGAATACGAGCTGGATAATTAGAGCGAACGCGCCACCCAGGAGACAGAGATTCTGAGAGATCGTGCGAGCGGGGTTTGCCTGACGAGCTTGCTATATTTAACTTCCTCTAATGCAGCCGGTCCTGAAGAGGGACCTGAAGATGCAGACACGCTCAGACATGACACACAAGAAGAGATAAGAGACATTTACAGAAAGAGAGGGAGCCAGTGGCAGACAGGCACATAAAAGAGACGCACACAAACTCAGACACAAAGAAAAGAAAGAAACTAACAGTGGGGTGTACCAAAAAAAGAAGCACATTTTGAAATAATAGGGTATAGATTTTTTTTTTTTTTTTTTAAATGAGCATCTGACATGTAAATTTGGAGTTGGAAGTCGATAACTGATAACCAGCTCCATTTAAAGATTATCAAGACCTGTGGTTCTGTTGATGGTTCTTGCCTTCAAATCGAAGGAAGAACGTACACTACCGTTCAGAAGTATGGGGTTGGAAAGTTTTTTTTTTTTTTTTAAGAAATTAATATCTTTTATTCAGCAAAGAAAGGATGCATTAATTTGATTAGAAGTGAACGTAAAGACATGCATAATGTTCAAAAGAATCTTTTAACTTTCTATTCATCAAAGAACCTTAAATTATCAAGCAAATTTCTGATGTTAACATTGATAAGAAATATTTGAGCAGCAAATCAGCATATCAGAATGATTTATTAAGGATCATGTGACTGAAGTAATGATGCTGAAAATTAAGCTTTATCTCAATATATTTTAAAATATACTAAAATAGAAAGCAGTTATTTCATTGTAATAATATTTTACAATATTACTGTATTTTTGACAGACTTTGGCGAGTATAAAAGAAGATATACAAAAATAGATTTAAAAAAATCTTACTGACCCCAAACTTCTGAACAGTAGTGTAGTTCAATACGGTACTGACACACATTATGCAAATGGTGTAGTCCAATTTGTGAATGAATGATTCACATGGGAAACTACTTAAACAAGCATCAAATTCACAATATAAAAACCATGTAAACGCTGACTGACTCAATCATTGAAACAGTCAATGGAATAGTAAAGTAGAATTGGAATCCGTTCCAGACAAACATACTTTTCCCCCCCATCCATTTTTCCCCCTTATATTCTCAGAAATTGCTTGGACAGCAAAGAATATATTTTGTCCATAAACAAAATTATCTATACAGTTATTTTAATCAATTTCAAGTAAGTTTGACTGTCCTTCTCAAGAACTGTGAAAGACAGAAACATATATCAAAATAAACAATGTGTGTATAAAAAAATACAACAGAAACACAAAGCTCAAAAATGACTGACATGAATTTACACATTACACTAAATATTTATTTATTCTGTTAACCAATTATTAAGTCCTACAGAGTGATTCATAAAATCCATGTCTAAATAAGCAGCCTCTTGGGGATTCTTGAAAATATTACTAATCAGGAACCCAACAGGAAGTAAATAAGGCATGCTTGCAGTAGAGGGGGAGTTTTACCTCCTACTACTATTTACACTTATAATGTTTATGCGGCATTTCAATCCTGTGGTGCAACATTAATAACCAAAAATAAGCTTTACATATTTGTTCAGATTCTGGCATATGGTCTAACTGTTGGAAACAATGTGCTTGAAAAAAAATAGCTTGAAATGTCCTTTAGTGTGTCCTATAGTCTGACATGTTAAACGCCATTTAAAATGACTTTAATTGATGTTTCTTTTGATGTTCATTTTTGTGATCTCATATTAATCGAAATGCCACATGTAACATTTGTACTTTTTAAAAACACATTTGTCACACTAAAGGACCAATAAACTCAAAGTTATTTTAAAAAAGAACAGTTTTAGATAGTTAAGGCTGGGTTGACAAATACTGATTGCTCGATTAAATTTTTTTCAATACCCAGCCGAATAAAAATGCATGTTCCCTTAGAAAAAAAAATATTAATTTATCCAGAAATCTTAGCCCATTAATCGACCACACAAATGTTAAATGATCCTGCCGTCTGAAAGAGATTGAGGGAAGGTTTATGAATAAATGGTGCAGTCTCAGGAAGTATGTCAGTGACTAAGGTGCACTCACCCACTGAGTTTACTCAAAGGTGTGGCTATCAAAGTGTGTTTGCGTATGTACGTATCATATCAATAATGGGCGGGCGGAGCATCCGCAGAAGTAGCATGTTCTCTTCTCTTCTGTCGAGCACTCAGTGTGTCTTACAGCTAAGAGGATTTCTGGTGAGACTGAGAGCGGCTGGTAAAATAATTGAAAGTGTCTCTCTACGCACTAAGCTCTCAGCTCAGAGGATGAGCATCAGGGTGGTGCTAACATAGCTCAGGCTTTACGAAACAGGAAATGGCTCACAAGACCATCATCAATACCTGCAATACAACAATAGAGCTGTACCACACCTGACATGCATATAAATTCACACCCCAAATGTTTTGTGATGCGATCACTTAGCGGGATGAGTGATGTGTGGAAAACTGTCTATTAAAGATAATGTCCATCACAACCTCAGTGACTTGGTAACTGTTTTGATCTTTGTGGAAAACCATTAGCTTGATTTTTTTTTCAGCAGAACTCCATGTGGAGATTTTCCTCACATTAATTTATTAAAATAAAAAGAGAGGTAAAAAAAAAAAAAAAAATCATAATTATACTAATTGAAGGGTCTTCATCTGGGCACCTGTTATTTCACATAGTGACCTGTTTGTCATAAATATACAAGAGAAATTCTTTTTTTTTAAAAGAAATAATCATAGTCATAGGAACAAAAAATATATGAAACATATGCGGTGGAAATGCAGCTATAGATAACCAGTAAATCATGGACCTTAGTCAGGGCAGATGTCACATTTAATATGATACTAATAAAACAAAAACAAGGCTGTGAGTGAACATTCATTATGTCGTTCAGACGAAAAAACATCAATAAATAAAATTCGAAAATATGTGGGTAAAAACTAAAATCATATATACCTAGGTTGTGAAAATTGTGAAAGTTCTAAAACGTAAAGGTGTATAAATTATAGTATAGTAAACTAAGCAAATCAATCCAACAATTAAGACACAATATGTTACTGGCTGAGTCCTTGCACTTATCAGAAAATTAACATTAGTTCTTGATAGCCGAATAAGAACGTTTCAGTGGTAAATAAACAGCACAGAGAAACAAACTCCAGTTACTCTGCATGCTACGATTGAGCGTCACATTATCAAGAGAAGTTAACAATGTGGCAATTAACGTCTGATCTCAAAGCTGTCATTGCATCTGATAAACACATGCAGTTATGTCCCAATCGGGTCCTTGTGCTGGTCAGGATGCTTGCACCCTTTCAGAGTTCACAATGGCCCCTCACTGACATCCATTCATCAGTCCTGGGGTGAGCAGTCCATGCTATTAAAAGCCCTGCTAACACATCCACACAATGAAGTCTGCATACAAATGGATTGTGTGCCATCAAAGGCTGCAAACAGAATCACCACAGCAAAGACCCCACACACCACTGCAAACATTCACGCATGCACACACAAAACCCCTGCATGTGGTTAACTAAACACAGGTGCGAAAACCAAAGAAAGCCTGCTTTCTGAGTCATCGCCTTGACTTTGCATAATGTTGGATCTAACTGGGTGAAAGATTTGGTCAGAACCAACCAGACTCATAAATGGCTTGCACTCGCAAGCCATTTAACCTCTAAAATATGATATTTCAGAGCGAAACAAGATATTCAATGGGGAAAAAAAAAAAATGGCCCCGATATACTCAAGGTGAAATTCTTTTTTGTTCTTCACTTAGGGGTAAAAGCTGGAAATATCTTTGCAGCGATATTCTGTTAGTGAACATCCCAACACTGCCCACACTTCTGAAAATGCCGTTTAGATGAATATGTAAATATGTGCTGAATACTTTTCTCTCATTAAAATAAACACACAACAAAAATGACAGCAATGAGAAAACAGCAGTTAAGAAAGCATCTGATCATAGCGATGTATAAATGTTTGCAGCAGCTCTGCAGTTCGGCACTCCAGTCATGTCATGTCACATTTATTTATATAGCACTTTATACAATAAATTGCTTTAAAACAAACACAGTTTTACAGTTATTAAAAATGAAAAACAGTGTCAGTGTCACACTGTGTTAAAATTACAACGTCAATAACAAACGTCAACAATACAGCAGCTCTCCAGTGTGTTCATGCTTTCACTCATATCTGACCTTGATGGACTGAACAAGAATGAACCAAACAAGAATGAACCAGAGAAGATTTTCACAAAGAAGGCGGAGCCTCAGAGCCACACCTACCTATTATGTAATCGCCACAGACCAATGGTATTTCAAAGGAGTTTACCAGCCAGAGTGAACTTTTTTGGAAAGTTTCCTTTGGCGAGCTGTTTTGAACTCCCGAAACTAACCAAGTGGTGCTCACTGTAGAGCCAAATAACGTCCAGGTCCACCTCTCTGGACATGATGGATTGAGTCTGACCTTGTCCAACTCCACTTCCGTGGACCTAATGGGTGGGGTTATGTTTAACGATTGGGTTATAGGTAGGATTAGGGTGTGGTTTGACCGTCTAGCTCCACCCATTGGCTCTGCAGTGAACAGCCTCTCAAATTAACTCCAAACAAACTTAGTTTTGCCTGATTTTGTTTGAAATTACATCACACCAGTACATTCTTCGATTTCGCTTGAAGTACATCAGGACCTTAAAGGGACAAATGAAAATTCTGTCATCATTTAGGCAACTCACCCTCAAGCTGTTCCAAACCTACATGAATTTCTTTCTTCTGTTGAACACAAAAGAAGATATTTTGAAGAATATGGGTAAACAGTTGATGGTCCATAGTATGGAGGAAAAAAAAACTATGGAAGTCAATCAACAAGGCCCACCAACTGTTTGGTTACCAACATTATTCAAAATATCTTCTTTTGTGTTCAGCAGAAGAAAGAAATTCATACAGGTTTAGAACAACTTGAAGGTGAGTAAATGACAGAATTTTCATTTTTGGGTGAACTATCCCTTTAAGACCTGATAGTGAAAAGTGGGCAGTCCATATAAATATAGAGTTGACGTCAGCCAAAAAGCCAAGTAATGTCAGAGATGAACCACAATAATGATGAAAAATTACAAAAACAACCATTATTTATTACATTCACTGCTAAATCGTGCAAAATAAGACCAATAATGTGGTCCACTCAGATTTCATGTTGACTTTTAAGCCTTTTGTTCACCTACTCCTTGCAATACATCACTGCAAGAGCTCAGAGTCATAACACAGGAGGCATTGCTGCATGACTGCGTAACGAGAGCAAGGTGGGCCCTTGAGCAAGCTGGAGAACAGACAACACTTTTTGTTTACCATCTCAGAGGCTTGGGAAAGAGTGCAGAGACTCCCACTCATCCACAAAGAATTTTAGTTCTTTTTCAGCTTTCTCTGGAACCTACAGGGTGACAATATCTGGTTTGCGCAACTCCCAAGTATGGCAAGTTTAGTGTTTTTAATGGGCTTGAGAGATTCAGATAATGAGAATAACAAGAATGATCAGCATATCCTTGCCAGCAGTAGGCTACCAGAGCACACAGGACGTTGCATTTTCAAATATACAAAACAAACACTCCATTCATTTTTGTATTGTAAGTTGCATTACAATCAGTGAAAACAGTCAAATGTAAAAAAGCTTTGCACACAACACAAATATGATTTGGCGCCAGTGAAATTCCAGCAAGCCTGTGTTGCATTAGTTGGCTTTGGGTTGGGAAATTTGTTCATTTGAATTAGTAGAGGAACTCGCTTGTAAATTAATGGTTCAAGAAACAACAATCTGACAACAACAGAAAGGAAAAAACTCAAGCAGTAGTGCAAGTCATTATGCAAGCTGTTAAAGCAAAAATTGAAACACTGAGCCAGACAATCCACAGCGACAGCTCGCAAAACTGGATTTGATAAAATACATAGAAAACACGGATACAATGTGCAGGGCTCAACAATACAGATGGCTTGAGGCCAGCACCATAAAGGTTCAGCCCAGTGCTGTATTTATGTCGTCAATTCAGACTGCATGCACAGTCAGGGGTCATTTTTGCATTCGAAAAAAGCAAGGAGGAGAGCAACCCTATACACATGGGTCAAGAGCAGCTTATCTATAACTTGACATGCTGTTTTAAAAAAATGCAACGCTCATGGCGCAAGTAGCTGAAAAACAGGGTGATGCAATGCAAAAGCCAAAAACTAAACAATTATACAATCAGCGTACATTGTTTTCTGATTTAAATTTGTCAAAAAAAAAAAACAAAAAAAAGTGTATAAATACATTTATGCCGCCATTTCAGTTGCAAAAATAGACAAAACACTCGCCCCTGATGCACAGTTTGACATTTGTATTCTGATGGCTTTTTTCGATCAAGAGTTGCCTTATATTAGTTAAATTAACAGCTATAATAATGAAAATTAAAAACCTGTTTGAAAGTTTGGGGTCAGTACGATTTTTTTAAGAAATGTTTCAGCAAATCAGCATATCAGAATGATTTCTAGGGGTTGGGTTAATCACATCGATTAATCACATCCAAAATAAAAGTTTGTGTTTACAAAATATGTGTGTGTACGGTGTATAATCAAAAACCTGTATATTTAAATACACACATGCATGTATATATTTAAGAAATATTTGCATGTATATACTGATGTGTGTATATATATATATATATATATATATATATATATATATATATATATATATATATATATATATATATATATACACACACACACACATATATATATATATATATACACATACACTCACCTAAAGGATTATTAGGAACACCATACTAATACTGTGTTTGACCCCCTTTCGCCTTCAGAACTGCCTTAATTCTACGTGGCATTGATTCAACAAGGTGCTGAAAGCATTCTTTAGAAATGTTGGCCCATATTGATAGGATAGCATCTTGCAGTTGATGGAGATTTGTGGGATGCACATCCAGGGCACGAAGCTCCCGTTCCACCACATCCCAAAGATGCTCTATTGGGATCTGATGACTGTGGGGGCCATTTTAGTACAGTGAACTCATTGTCATGTTCAAGAAACCAATTTGAAATGATTCGAGCTTTGTGACATGGTGCATTATCCTGCTGGAAGTAGCCATCAGAGGATGGGTACATGGTGGTCATAAAGGGATGGACATGGTCAGAAACAATGCTCAGGTAGGCCGTGGCATTTAAACGATGCCCAATTGGCACTAAGGGGCCTAAAGTGTGCCAAGAAAACATCCCCCACACCATTACACCACCACCACCTGCCTGCACAGTGGTAACAAGGCATGATGGATCCATGTTCTCATTCTGTTTACGCCAAATTCTGACTCTACCATCTGAATGTCTCAACAGAAATCGAGACTCATCAGACCAGGCAACATTTTTCCAGTCTTCAACTGTCCAATTTTGGTGAGCTTGTGCAAATTGTAGCCTCTTTTTCCTATTTGTAGTGGAGATGAGTGGTACCCGGTGGGGTCTTCTGCTGTTGTAGCCCATCCGCCTCAAGGTTGTGCGTGTTGTGGCTTCACAAATGCTTTGCTGCATACCTCGGTTGTAACGAGTGGTTATTTCAGTCAAAGTTGCTCTTCTATCAGCTTGAATCAGTCGGCCCATTCTCCTCTGACCTCTAGCATCAACAAGGCATTTTCGCCCACAGGACTGCCGCATACTGGATGTTTTTCCCTTTTCACACCATTCTTTGTAAACTCTAGAAATGGTTGTTCGTGAAAATCCCAGTAACTGAGCAGATTGTGAAATACTCAGACCGGCCCGTCTGGCACCAACAACCATGCCACGCTCAAAATTGCTTAAATCACCTTTCTTTCCCATTCTGACATTCAGTTTGGAGTTCAGGAGATTGTCTTGACCAGGACCACACCCCTAAATGCATTGAAGCAACTGCCATGTGATTGGTTGATTAGATAATTGCATTAATGAGAAATTGAACAGGTGTTCCTAATAATCCTTTAGGTGAGTGTATATATATATATATATATATATATATATATATATATATATATATATATATATATATATATATATATATATATATATATATATTTTTTTTTTTTTTTTTTTTTTTTTTTAATTTTTATTTATTTATTTATATAATTTATATTATATAAAAATATAAATATTTTTTCTTACATATATACATGCATGTGTGTGTATTTATAATTATACACAGTAAACACATATATATTACACAAACTTTTATTTTGGATGCGATTAATCATGATTAATCGTTTGACAGCACTAATTGTAATATAATTCATGCTAAATAAATGCAGCCTGGGTGAGCATAAGAGAAAAAATTTTAAAAAATCCTACCAACCCCAAACGTTTTAATGATAATGAGAAGTTTAAAAATGTTGTAAATTTGTCTGGTAAAAAAATTGTGTTCATAAATATACTGACACTTTATTTAAAAAATAAGCAATTAAAAAACAGAAAATGTTATATTGGCTTTCATTTGGGCCAGTGAATCTGTGGTCAAGGCAAGTAAAAATTGTTGAGCCAGGAAGTGGCACGGTTATATAACGTATGGATGTCATAAAATAAAAAAGGGACATTTCCACAGCTGAGGAAACAAAAAAAGCCAAATCCAAACTTGCACCGGCTTTACAGAGTTAACAGCAAAGCATCACCACTCAAACAGACAGCCCAGTGTGATTTTAACACATTCCCTTTTGTCTCCTACAAATACAATGGCACCTGGCAGAGGCAAAGGAATAATTCCCATCCCAGCACTGTGATGGGGAAACTGGAGGTTTCAATGGAAGCAGCGCTCCTGCAGTTTAGCTAGTGAGAGCTTGGGGCTATGCAGAACTTTCCCAGCCAGGTTATAAATCAGGTCTGAGGTCAACGAGACTCACTAGCTCAGCATCAAACTCCTGCCGACCGAATGTTGCACACACACTGGAAACACACACGTCTCCCAAAAATAACATTTTACCATGGTAATCATACGCTTGAGGAGCTATCAGATAAACACAATCACGGATACAAGGAGCCAAATGACAAAGAAAAAAAGCAGTGATAACAGAAATACGATAGGGTCATAATATTGATCAGAAGGTAAAATGATTCTTTGATTTTCTACAGTAATGCTGATCTTTGCATATCCATAAACATCACTGCATCTCCTCGTGAACCACAGGCAGCTCCTTTCTCTCTAAATGCATCAATTAGTACACAAAGAGATTTCATTATTTATTTCAGTGCATCACAGCCATTATTTCTGGCTTTGAAAAGAATTGTTTCATAATTTGTTATATCATGCCGGAGGCTGAGCTATCAATACTTTTATAAAATAATTTAAAAACAACAACTAACATTATAGGTTAAAAGGAGATTTGAAAGTATCTAGAGCTTTTCAGATATTAGCTATGGAGGACTTCAAACTGACACTATGACAGAATCAATGTTGTTTGGGGTTCAGTTATCCAATACAACACAAATAAACAACGGAGATAAATATTAAAGTGAAAAGATAAAGACATTAAATCTCCACAGGTCGTCTAAAGAAAGACAATTATTCGTCCAGCTTTTGTTCTTTAAGGAGCAAAATAATTATTTATATATAAAACTGGAATTAGTTTCTCTTCTAGTCTAAATAAGCACAACAAGGGATACGGACCATTTACAGAGTCTTATCAGACTAATGATTTTATAGGCTTAGCATTGGACATTATTTGTAAACTATTAGTATACCAGCCCATGAATATTAATATCACAATAAAAAGCCACATTTCAGAAAAGAAATGTCAGCGTAAACAATACAATAAAGAAAACGAGGGTGAGATATTAGTGCGCACAAACCTCAATGTATCCAGCTAGACTCGGAACAGCGATGGCCAGAATGAGCACAGATAATACCGGGACTGAACCCATCTTCCACGGTTAGTCTCTGCTGGGATTTGTTGAAATTATCCCGCTGTGAATTCGTATAGGAGACTACTAAAAAAGAAAACAGCTAAGTCAACGGTCCTCGAGCGGTTGTTGTGTGTGTGTCTCTCTCCTGTATTTTCCCCACTGTGCGTTGATCTCGCTCTCAGCGCGTGTGGAATGTTGCGCGTCTCCGAGTGCCACTGCACGGGCTCGAGCTCTAAAAACACGATCAAGCGCGCCACCGGCCGTCAGATGCTGGGACCTGCCGGAAATGAGGTCATCAAGCTGTCATCGACTGAAGGAGACATGGGTGTGTGCACCTCCGGTGGGTCTACTACGAAATGGATAGACGTTTAATGTGGACATTAAGTTAAAATATATAGTTATATATGATGGAAAATATTTAACATATAGCTATTGTTGTTTTTTTTAGTTTTGTTCGTAGCAGGGGCTTTAAAACTGGGGGCCTTAAGGAGTTTTAGGGGTCCGTGAAAAAGTTCAGAGAAAAATGAATAAATAAATATGCAAATAAATGAATAAAACCAAATTATTATAATATTTATTTATAAATAAATAATATAATAGATATAATTACATTTACAGTTTTCTAAAGACTGGTAAAATATTGTTACTTTGTTATATTTTATGTTTCTCTTCAGGTTTATACATCTTACATATACTAATGGTTGGTAGAAAAAAAAACGGATACAGATATGTAAATATTTTCCAGATATTGTACATATTTCTAACTAATTTTTACTGTATAAGTGGGTCTTTAAAAATGATTTTTGTATCCACAAGACTCCACATATGTGACCCTGGACCACAAAACCAGTCATAAGGGTAAATTTTTTTAAAATTAAGATTTCTATAGCTTATATATATATATATATATATATATATATATATATATATATATATATAAAAGAATAAATAAGTTTTCCATTTTCCATTGTTTGTTAGGATAGGACAATATTTGTCTGAGATACAACTATTTGGAAATCTGGAATTTGAGGGTGCAAAAAAATCTAAATATTGAGAAAATCGCCTTTAAAGTTGTCCAAATGAAGTCCTTAGCTACGCATATTACTAATAATAATACATTTTTGATATATTTACGGTAGGAAATTTACAAAATATCTTCAGGGAACATGATCTTTACTTAAATATCCTATTGATTTTTGCCATAAAAGAAAAATCGATCATTTTGACCCATACAATGTATTGTTGGCAAATATGTTGACAAATATACCCGTGCGACTTATACAGTTAACTCTCTAGAGAGATCTGCTTCATTTATTCACTTATTTAGATGGATTTTATTTATTTATTTACTATGCTACATACAACATGATCTGTACATATATACAGTATATACACCGATCAGGCATAACATTATGACCACTGACAGGTGAAGTGAATAACACTGATTATCTCTTCATCACAGCACCTGTTAGTGGGTGGGATATATTAGGCAGCAAGTGAACATTTTGACCAGTTGATGTGTTAGAAGCAGGAAAAACAGGCAAGCGTAAGGATTCCAAACAAGGGCCAAATTGTGATGGCTAGACGACTGGGTCAGAGCATCTCCAAAACTGCAGCTCTTGTGGGGTGTTTCCGGTCTGCAGTGGTCAGTATCTATCAAAAGTGGTCCAAGGAAGGAACAGTGGTGAACCGGCGACAGGGTCATGGACGGCCAAGGCTCATTGATGCAAGTGGGGAGCGAAGGCTGGCCAGTGTGGTCCGATCAAACAGACAAGCTACTGTAGCTCAGATTGCTCAAGAAGTTAATGCTGGTTCTGATAGAAATGTGTCAGAATACACAGTGCATCACAGTTTGTTGCGTATGGGGCTGCATAGCCGCAGACCAGTCTGGGTGCCCATGCTGACTCCTGTCCGCCGCCGAAAGCGCCAACATGGGCACGTGAGCATCAGAACTGGACCACGGAGCAATGGAAGAAAGTGGCCTTGTCTGATGAATCACACTTTCTTTTACATCACGTGGATGGCCGGGTGCGTGTGCGTCGCTTACCTGGGGAACACATGGCACCAAGATGCACTATGGGAAGAAGGCAAGCCGGCAGAAGCAGTGTGATACTTTGGGCAATGTTCTGCTGGGAAACCTTGGGTCCTGCCATACATGTGGATGTTACGTACCACCTACAGTGGGGAGAACAAGTATTTGATACACTGCCGATTTTGCAGGTTTGGCCACTTACAAAGCATGTAGAAGTCTGAAATTTTTATCATAGGTACTCTTCAACTGTGAGTGACGGAATCTAAAACAAAAATCTAGAAAATCACATTGTATGATTTTTAAGTAATTAATTTGCATTTTATTGCATGACATAAGTATTTGATACATCAGAAAAGCAGAACTTAATATTTGGTACAGAAACCTTTGTTTGCAATTACAGAGATCTTACGTTTCCTGTAGTTCTTGACCAGGTTTGCACACACTGCAGCAGGGATTTTGGCCCACTCCTCCATACAGACCTTCTCCAGATCCTTCAGGTTTCGGGGCTGTCGCTGGGCAATACGGACTTTCAGCTCCCTCCAAAGATTTTCTATTGGGTTCAGGTCTGGAGACTGGCTAGGCCACTCCAGGACCTTGAGATGCTTCTTACGGAGCCACTCCTTAGTTGCCCTGGCTGTGTGTTTCGGGTTGTTGTCATGCTGGAAGACCCAGCCACGACCCATCTTCAATGCTCTTACTGAGGGAAGGAGGTTGTTGGCCAAGATCTCGCGATACATGGCCCCATCCATCCTCCCCTCAATACGGTGCAGTCGTCCTGTCCCCTTTGCAGAAAAGCATCCCCAAAGAATGATGTTTCCACCTCCATGCTTCACGGTTGGGATGGTGTTCTTGGGGTTGTACTCATCCTTCTTCTTCCTCCAAACACGGCGAGTGGAGTTTAGACCAAAAAGCTCTATTTTTGTCTCATCAGACCACATGACCTTCTCCCATTCCTCCTCTGGATCATCCAGATGGTCATTGGCAAACTTCAGACGGGCCTGGACATGCGCTGGCTTGAGCAGGGGGACCTTGCGTGCGCTGCAGGATTTTAATCCATGACGGCGTAGTGCTAATGGTTTTCTTTGAGACTGTGGTCCCAGCACTCTTCATGTCATTGACCAGGTCCTGCCGTGTAGTTCTGGGCTGATCCCTCACCTTCCTCATGATCATTGATGCCCCACGAGGTGAGATCTTGCATGGTGCGCCAGACCGAGGGAGATTGACCGTCATCTTGAACTTCTTCCATTTTCTAATAATTGCGCCAACAGTTGTTGCCTTCTCACCAAGCTGCTTGCCTATTGTCCTGTAGCCCATCCCAGCCTTGTGCAGGTCTACAATTTTATCCCTGATGTCCTTACACAGCTCTCTGGTCTTGGCCATTGTGAAGAGGTTGGAGTCTGTTTGATTGAGTGTGTGGACAGGTGTCTTTTATACAGGTAACGAGTTCAAACAGGTGCAGTTAATACAGGTAATGAGTGGAGAACAGGAGGGCTTCTTTAAGAAAAACTAACAGGTCTATGAGAGCCGGAATTCTTACTGGTTGGTAGGTGATCAAATACTTATGTCATGCAATAAAATGCAAATTAATTATTTAAAAATCATACAATGTGATTTTCTGGATTTTTGTTTTAGATTCCGTCTTTCACAGTTGAAGTGTATCTATGATATAAATTACAGACCTCTACATGCTTTGTAAGTAGGAAAACCTGCAAAATCGGCAGTGTATCAAATACTTGTTCTCCCCACTGTACCTAAGCATTGTTGACCATGTACACCCTTTCATCGAAAAAGTGGTATTCCCTGGTGTCTGTGGCCTCTGTCTGCAGGATAATGCGCCCTGCCACAAAGCAAAAATGGTTCAGGAATGGTTTAAGGAGCACAACAACGAAAGGGGGACCAACACAATATTGTCATAATGTTATGCCTGATCAGTGTATGTTTGTTTGTTTGTTTTTTATTATTTATATATAATATGTTAATGCTTTGGCAACATTGTGATACACAGTCATGCTAATAAAGCTCATTTGAAACTGAAATTGAAAATTGAAAGAGAGAGAGAGAGAGATATTTTTATACGAGACAAAATTGAGTGAAAATTAATCAAATATAAATGCTAATTACAAAATACTGTTCTTCTTTCCATATTTTTATTACAGTGTCAGCAGTTACAAAAACATTGAGGAGAAGTTGACATGACCAAACCAACCATTTGGTATCTCAGAAAATTCCATGGTTCCCTGTTTAACTCCATGACAAACTCTGCCAACCTGGAATTAACAAAGAACAAAGAATCATAAAAATGCTTTAACGGGTTCTCAACCATACAGTAGACCTTACTTTGAGTGTGAAAAAATTCAGTCATAAGAAGGAGATGACAAAAATCTTCTACAGCTCTTTTGCTCCACCCCCATCTGCTTTTAGCATGGAGGGATGGGACTTTTCAGTTTTCAGGTGACAGCATCAGTTTGCACACTTCAGTCGGTCACACAAAAGAATTAAGTTGCTGATCGGCCATCAAAAATAGGGTCAAACATGATATCAGTTAAGTAGGGAATCAAACCATAATGTTGTAGTTAGTAGGGTGGAGTCTAAACAATAAAAATATGGCAAAATATAAGAGAAATACAGAAACACCTGTTTGCCATACTAAATGTGTATATATATGTCTGTAAAGGGTTAATTGCTGGAGGCAGTTATATCAAAATTAGACTAAATTCTGTATAAAAGTGTTTTAGATAAAGTACAGAATGTCACACAGCAGAACACCTCTTGACATGTCCATATCAACCTGTGAGCACAGACACGGATCTACAGGTGGTCCATGTGAAATCAGTAGCAGCAGGCAGTGAAGTCAGTGTGGTCTTTTTTTCTGCCTGCTGCTATTACACAACAATACACTGTCTGTTTCTCCCATCACACAACATTTACATAATCCAATAGTCAATAAATCTGACAGAGAAGCTTTTACTGTCATGTGCCATCTGTGTATGTCTAACCCATTCATTTACCTGCTATGTTTTCCCACATTCTGTTGTATTATGTATCCTATAATATCTTATATATTGTATATCAGAGTGTGTTATATTGTGCAGTTGTTGTTGCTTCCTTCAAAGATCAATAAGGCCATTCGTCTAATAATTTATCCATGTATCTATTTTTGTCATAAACATAATTCAAAATAGTGACAGAAAATTTTGTGATGGTGAAATTGTGAATGTTAGAAATAGCAAAGTCATTTTTGCTTGCATAAGCTGAGACAGAACATGCAGTATTTACAATTAATTTTATTTGCATTTAATGACCTATTATGCAAGTGACTGACAAGCTTGACTCTGTTTTCTTCTCTGGCAGATACAAGCATGTTCTTTAACTTAACCCTCTGGTGCTTTTCGGTCATTTTTGACAGAAAAAATTCACGTTTTGTTTTGTTTTCTTAGAATTTTTTACTTCATCGAAATGGTACGAAACTTGGTAAAAGTCTTGGCACTTGCTGTGTGAACACAAATATGACATGATTTGAAAAGGTTAAATGGTCCTGAAAAAAATAGTCACACACCTGTATTGTTCACAGTCAAAAATGACCGCATTGGAAATGAATGGGAGACAAATGTCATCTACTGGGAACGTTTGGTACTGCGCACTCATTTTTTGAGATATCAACTTCAAACTTGGAACACAGCTTGTTTAGATTTATGGCTTTGATTTTCTCACAGTTTTTGAGTAAAACGTGCTTTGTGAAATTTATATTTCATATAACATTTGAAAATGGCATTTTTGTGCATTTTTCATAACATTAAATGTAAAATTTTATGACTTTTTTCAAGCTTACTTTTTTTTCACTTCAGCAATAATCTGCCAAAGTGTCATCTTTAAAAAGAGACCAAATTTAAATCTGTGCTCCAAAGCATTAAAGTTTTATGACCGTTTAAGTTGGACATTTCATTTTCAGGTCCATGCTCAAAAAGTGAATAAATGGATTATAACTACTGCATAAATATAATTTAGTACCATATAATCTAACCCTAAAAATACAAAATATTAAATAAAAAAATATTATCTAACTAAAATATAGTAGGCTACAATCATTCCATTGAAACTGTCATTTTTGACCAACACGCGAACAGTAGACTACCAAAGGAGTTAAGAGTTCACCCAAAAATGTGTGACTAAAATTTTGTCATTACTTATTCACCCTCAAGTTGTTTCAAACCTTTATGAGTTTCTTCTGTTGAACACAAAAGAAGATATTTTAAATAATGTTGGTAATCCAACAGTTGACGGCACCCATTGACTTCCATAGTAGGAAAAATACTATAGAAGTCAATGGGTGCCGTGAACTGTCTGGTTATCAACATTCTTTAAAATATCATCTTTTGTGTTCAACAGAACAAAGAAATTCGGTAACACTTTACAATAAGGTTCATTAGTTAACATTATTTAACTACATTAGTTAACGAACTAATAATGAACTGCACTTATGAAGCATTTATTAATCTTTGTTAATGTTAATTTCAACATTTACTAATACTTTATTAAAATCTTGTTAACATTAGTTAATGCACTGTGAACTAACATGAACAAACCATTAACAGCTGTATTTTTATTAACTAACGTTAACAAAAATTAACAAATACAGTAACAAATGTACTGCTCATGGTTAGTTCATGTTAGTTAATACATTAACTAATGTTAACTAATGAAACCTTATTGTAAAGTGTTACCAGAAATTCATAAATGATGTAAATGATGACAAAATCTTGCCATCTTAAGAGGCTAATAAAAAAAACATCCTGGTAAATATTTGCATCAAATATTATATCTTTACTCGGAGATTTTTGATTGACCCTTTTGATTCATTTCTATAGCCCACTGTTAACTTTTTTAATGAGTAATTGAATTAAGCAAATAAATTTGAACAATAAACTTTTATCATAACGCTGACATTTCATTTGTAGGCAATGTGAAAAGCTTTAGTCGTCAATTTTTTCAGTAAACACTATTTCGAGGAAACGCCATTTTCATGCAACAGAAACCTGCATATCGAGTTTGTATCAAGCTGAATGCAGGCTCAAATGCACGTCTCAAAATGTAGTATGCTCCCTACCTAGACAGCATTTTCTGCCCAACAGGCGCGTTCCATATCAGCTGGCCAAACATGCAAGTCTAAGTAGGCAGCACACTAGATTCTGAGACGCAGCCCACACCCGCGTAAGGTGAGTCACTCCGCAGCCGAAACACACATCGATACTTGCGTTATACAGTCATATACATACTTAAAATAAACCTTACAGTTGCTTTAAAATATTACCGGATGTATTCACCTTACTCTGAGGGGGTTAGACTTATTTTGTAGCGTGGAGATTGGGTTTAAAGGTGTTTAAAGGTGAAGCGCTCACCTGTAGAGAATAGTATCGCTGTAGTCACTCCCATTGTAACGCCAATCTCTCCGGAAATATCTTCTCTTCTCACAGGTAGACGACAGAAACTTCACCCTCTGCGGAAGATGTACCTCGTTTTAATCGTGTAATTTCAGTTTCGAGATTTCCACGCTTTAGTTTGTTCGAAAGTTCATGTGGAAGTTTTTTTTTTAGGACGGTTGCATTTTTATTTTGTTGCCGCGCGCACTTGTTATGGGCGTTGTTTTCCACACTTGTTTGACTTCAGCTGAAAAGATCAAGTCCGTTAACAATTACTCGCTTTATTTTGTCAGCAGAAGTGGAAGAGTGAGAAGAAAGGTGTGTTGATATTTATTCTCTCAGACATGGACCCCATGGATGGAGGAATGCGTTACACTCCCGGTTCTTCGGTAAGATTCATTCGGCCTTTGCCATGTTAATAACCTTTTATTTTTCAACCTGCCACCTTTAAACATGGAACGAAGAACTGAAATCTCATATGTATGTCCAAAAAGCTGTGCTGTGGTCATTTGAACTCACTTAAATGCATTTCCTGTTGTGCCAACCTGTTTACTAGAAGGCACAAGATCAAGAGGTGAAAGTTTGAAAGAGTGTGGTTAGTTAGAGATGTGGTCAACGTCCATTTTTAAATAGCATATACTCATGGAAAACCTGTAAATATCTGGGAATCATAAAATTGTGGTTTCCAGGCCTGGAAATGCATTGGAAAATGGATAAGATCTTAAAACATCACACAAATTTAATTGTTGTTACACATTATTCTAGTTATGTTCAGCTTTATTTAATTTAACTGAGCCTTCTTTGCGACTTGATTGTTTTAAATTGATGATAATATTCTAAGTTTTGTTCTAAAAGGCCTTATTATGCAATAAATGATAGATTGGCACATTGGATAACCTGATGTTTAAGTACATTGAGTTCTTTAGTGGGCAAAACCTTGTTGGTTATCTAACATGCCATGTATGTTATGTAAACATGCCCCCACTGACACCACTGGATGTTACACACCATGTATTTGTATAAAATGAACCAGACCTCATTTCCTGTCTGTAGTCACTCCTCTTTCCATCTCGATCGGTCTGCATGTGTAAGGGATTTCATTTCTATTGATCATCAATAGGAGTGAGTTTAAGCCGTTCTGCTGACTACTTCGTTGTGGTCTCTGAGGAAAGATTGTCAATGGACATTCACAAGACCCTAAATGAAGTGCTTGCAGTCCACAATAGCAGTTTTTATGTCTATGTGATTAGTGGTAGCTGTCATCTTGAGGACTCGATTCAAACAGTCACTGCTGGTGAATAGTTTGGTTTTATATATATAGTGGTGGTGACTGATATGGCCAATGTGATTTTTCAGCCACATAGCAGCCAAAATGATTTTTCGAAGTTGTAAACAAAACAGATTATTGTTTTAAAAGAAAATTCTATTTCAGAGTTTCTACTTTCACGTTCCATGTTTAATTCAATGTTTTACATTGTTTCAAAGTAAACCTACACTAATTAGTTTTTTGTCAGTGTACTAGGTGACTGTTGGCCAAATTAATACCAGTAAGTGTGTTATACTATTAAAAAATAGCAAATGAGACAGACTACATTGTGAAAATAGTTCATATTCATTTTACACAATATTTATTAAAAAATAGTGAAATTTAAGAATCCCTAAATCAGCATTATTTTATTTTTTATTTTAGTTTTATAATTATATTTTGAATAATTTGAATAATTTATTCATATTTTTGTTAATTTGTTAAAAATTTTGTAATTTTTGTTGTGTACTTTTGACGTTTTATTGTTTTATATATATTATATATTTATATATTGATCTTTAGGTTTAATGTATTAATAACTACTATAAATAATTTATTTATAGTTATTTATTTCCCATTAATAATTTTCGTTTAGTTAAATTTCTATTTTATTCCATGTAGGGTATATTTCAATTAACAGAAATGTTTTAATAGTTTTAGTTAATGATATAACCCTTTTCTAAATGACCAAATATTAGTCTGTCACTAGTTGCGAAGCACTAGAAAGTAAAAGTAGTGACCCAAATAAACTGCACTACTCAGTAGTATGACAGTAGCTCAGATGTTTTCAAAATAATCAAATGTGATCTCTCTCTCTCTCTCTGTTTCTGTTGTATGTAGGGTTGGAAAGAAACTGGTCAATTCGAAAGGTTAAATGAACTGGCTCAAAATATGATTAATTTTAAGTGCCTTTACATTAATTAGGGGGGTTTCACATTTTATTAGTTGTATTTATTTTAAAAATATCTGTTAAGTTTATAAGTTTAACATAAAAAAAGATATGAAGACAGGGCTCCAGACTAACATTGGAGAGTAGTAGCATCAGTGTCACTAATGGAGCGAGTATACTTCAGCCGTCCGTGTGACGTAATTTTCATCATCGGGACGGTTCGCAGACATTTTTTGAGACTGTGCACTGTGTTTGACGGTGCACGTACAACAGCGCATGCACAAGAAAGACAGAAGAGACACAAGAATCACAACAATTGTAATTGTACTGCCTGACAGCTTCAGTAATTATAAAAGCTCTTTTCATTTCACTCTCAAATGGTTGTACAAACCCTGAAATTAAAAAAACAAACAAAACAAAACATTCAACTATTTTTTCCACAATACCATGGTTGCAGTAGAGTTGTCAAAAGTAACGACTTAGGTACTGAAATTTAAAAAATGTGACGCTTTGATGATGTGAGCAGAATCGTAAACGCCTCTGATTGCCCATTGTGCTCACTCGCTCATCAAATATGTCTGTGATTGGCTACAATGATCAGCGCATCAAAAACACGTTGTAAATATACATCAGTGACATTCTTCATCTAGCGCTTACACAGATACACACGGGAGCGTTTGAAAGCAGGAGTCTATCAGGTGTCTTTCGAACACTCACGCTTTCAAAACACTTACAAACACTTCCGTGCGTTGATCATTGTAGCCAATCACAGATATATCCGATGAGGGCGTGAACACAATGGCCAATCAGAGGTGTGTACGATTCCGCTCAACAGCGCTCAAAGCACCACATTTTTACAATTTCTTTTGACAACACTAGGTTACAGTTAGCATTGCTACATTAAATCCATGATGAATATTGGTGATTTGTGGATTGAAAAGCCTTCTATAACTTGTTCGTTAATGGAACAATGTTTCTTCTGGTTTCCACGTCAGCGCTGTTTGATCTGATATGGTTTATAACCAAGAACACTGCGCCAAATTGGAATGCTTCTCACTAGATCTGACAGCGCTGATATTAATTCTGCTGTGAATTCAAACGCTTTCTCACTGGATCTCCCAGCGCTGTGTAGTAACCTATTCTGAGCTTGCGCTGTGTTGTCTATTATTGTTTCGAGCTGATAATTTGTCCGCACTGACTGTGAAACTCGAGAAGCGCAGTTTAATTCCGCTTTTGTTTTGTTTGCTGTTTGATGTTCCTCGTATGGCAGCTCTTATCAGAAATGGCAGCTCTTATCAGTTGGCGGCACCAATGCGACCTCTAACAAAATTTAGTTGCTCCGGCAGGAAAAAGGGTCGCAAAATGCGACCATTTGGTCACAGTCTGGAGCCCTGAAAGATATAAAAAGATTAAGATAAGATATAAAAGGTATTTTTAAAAAGATACGACTCTCCTGAATAGCTTTGATGTAGATTTTGTTAGCAGTGTGTAGTAGTTTGTAGTCCCTAAATGAGCACGGTTTTATAGCGTATGTAAGTCAACTGCTCAGGTAAAGTTAATGGTATGACTGAAATGGTATTTCAGGGTTGGCCAAAATTACGATTTAAAATCAGTCAGAGCTAGAAACGTATCTTCATATTTACTGGTAAAGCTTCATATTACAGGTACACTACTTTCTTTGAGCCCCCCCAAAACATCTTGTTTTGATGTCCTTCGGGGGGGATCATATGGGGATCAACCCCCGTAATTTGCACCCTGGTTATATGTAGATCAGGTTAAGTGTTTCGGAGCACATAGGAAGAACTGAGGTTTTGGATCGGTTTTGAGTTGAATGATCAGCACCACAGAATGTTATTGTATATTTATGTGACGTGTGTACGGCTGTATGCCTGAAGGCATTCCACGGATCTGTTACGACATGCTTACGGCAGTTAGCAGCATTAGTATGAACAGTTATTGGTTATAATAGGTTCTATTTGTCTTTGACTCGATGATCATCCAGTGTTGGCAAATGTCAGCACTTAAGTGACTGAATACCAGTGGGCGGGGCCTATGGTGCGATGATGTATAACTATTCGACGATGTCTTGCACTGGAGGCAGTCGTATGTATGTAGTCAAATGTATTTTCCCGTGTAACGTCACGTATCCCACAATATCAAAATGAGCCGTTTTTGGTGCTTGATTAAATGAATGCTTTGTTTGTTTATAATGAGGAGGATGTTTTAAGCTATGATACTTGCAGGATGTTTCAATGGTACAAAGACCTTTTATATGTCAAAAGATCAAGGCCAGTTTGATTTTTGTCATGACCCCTTTAATGTGTGGAAGTTTGTTGATGTTAGAAAAATTAATTAACTGGTCAGGTTTAACAATGGTCAGGTTGTCAAATGTTTTTTGAACACACACTACAAACTTTTTAGATGTCCTTGAAAATTTCCTGGGGAATTAGCAGTTTATGTTTGGTTGATGTGTTCTTTAGACAGTTTGTATCATAATTGAAAAAGTCTCTTTCATAAGAGTTTCCATGACTTTGGTGGAGCTTTTTGTGCAGGCCTGGCACATTTTTTGACACATATTAGAGAATATGGTTCATGTACATGTGATGGCACTCTGAGATAACAGACATAGTTAGTGGTTGTAAAAGACAATTATAGGTCAGTGTGCCATAGTGAGCAAATTACACTACTGTTCAAAGTTTGGGGCCAGTAAAAAAAAAAAAAAAAAAATTAAAGACCCCCTGTGGTGAAAATCAAGTTTTTAATGTTGTTTAAATGTCTGTGTTGTTTTTAATATGTTTTAAGACAAACCATGTGCAAATTCATCATTCAACACCATTGCTGAGTATTATCTCCTTAAAACTGCAGTGAACCACGCCCGTGTCCTTACCATCACAAACATGTAACCAATCCCGTCAACGTGCTTTTCCACAGTGAGCACAAGAACGCCTTTAAGAAAGGACAGGAAAAATTTAGTACATATAGCAATATAGCAGGTGAATTATGTGTATGATGTATATTACGATGTTATGATGAACTATATGCCTTTCTCCACTGATTTTCTATTATGTTCAAAGCGTCTAGGGATACTAACTTTTAGAAGGCAGCTGTCTGACTCTAAAATGGCAAACAGAAACATGGTTTGTGTAACATTAGCAACACATGATTAGCTGTTTGATAACATAGTCAAGCAAAAGGCAAATTATATCAATTAACATCATGTGTCTGATGCTGTAGAGAGAACGAAACATAAAATGCAGTACCATTCTGATACATCGTCTTGAAGACAAGGCTAAATTCGCTCTTTCTCTTCTGAATCCATTTCTAGTTCAACCACATATGGCTGAATTAAACCAATATTTCCACTTGCCATTGTGTAATGTTTACTACAGTAGACCGAGTGAAACAGGTAGTCTGAGCGCATATGAGTGAGTGGAGGCGGGCCTAATTTGCATATTCATGGTTGCACATATACTAAATGATGCAATGGTTCAAGCTATTTTAAGGCATTAGGAATTTTTACAGAGAAAAAGTTTAAATATGTCATTTTGATGATCAGATATGAGTTTTAAGGGATAAAATTATTGACTGCAGGGGGACTGTGACTGTAGATTACTGTATTTTTGATCAAATAAATGCAGCCTTGGTGAGCATAAGAGACTTTGACTTTTACTGACCCCAAACTTTTAAAAGGTAGTGTACATCAGATCAAGTGAAACACGTATTTTGTCCCACAGTCAAAATGATTGTGTTCTTCAAATAGAGTGAGCTTTTAATGTTTCACCACAGGTGATAATTGGTTGATTTTATATTTCGCTGGAAAAGAGGTGGTATAAACCTTGATCTGTTTCCTTGTAATTGCTCTAACCACATGGAACATGTTCTATTATGCCTTCTACTTCCGTCATTAGTCTGACTGTGTACCCACTCAGTGTGATTTGTCTCGGTTTAAAGTCAACAGTTTACATTTCTTAATACTCATTCCTTATCTTATTGTGCATGATTCATCTGTAGGTCCTCTGTACTCGACTTCAACCTCGGCATCTACGTCCACCTACATACTGTTCCTGTAGCTGTACGAGCTTTAAATACATAGGAAACCAGTCTTTGATACGTCTGTTTATGCTCTGTTTTTTTTTTTTTTTTTTTTTTGTCTGTAACTGTCCTGATTGTATTATAAGTTGATAATTTACTTTACCATGTTATGTGTTGTGGTATGTACGGAAACCCTGAACCGTAAGGTGAAAAAAAAGAAAGAAGAAAACATATCTCATTATTGCGACATATTCTGTCGAAATAACGACTTTTCTCGTTATTTTGACATAATAAGGGGTCATTCTAATATGCATTAAGCCACGATAAGCGTTTTCTATGGGAGGGAAATGCTTAACGTGTAATTAAACGTTGCGTTCATATTCTGGGCTCATCTGATATTTTTGTGCATAGTATACTTTATTAGTATAATGTTTACTGAGTTTGGTCTGTTAATTTCACTGTCTTAAGCCACGTTAAGCGTTATTTCTCTGTAACCACTAGGCTACACGTGTTGTAGCCATTAAAGGGGTCATGAACTGAGAAATCAAATTTTCCTTGAGCTTTTGACATATAAGAAGTCACCATACTATAAGAATATCCTGTAAGTTTCAAGAACTGAAAACTTCCTTGTTAGTCCAATAAAAGCTTTTATTGACACCAGGCCCAGCAAACGACAGGTTTTTCAAAGTGAGAATCTATGACGTCAAAGGGAGGCAAGCACCGCCTCTGCAGAAGAAGATCAACGCCTACTTCATCACTGCCTGTTTAGCCCCGCCCACCGATTCACGCATGACATGCAATAGAATAGGTAGCCTAAAAGTAACATAGGCCTACGTGGTGTTAAACCAGATCGAGCTACCAAGCAATAAACTTGCCGTTGAGGATTACAAAATATGTGCAGTGCCTGGGCTCGACAGTAATGCAACATGTAAGTAACTGTGTTAGTTCTAATCTGAAATGTAATTATTCATGTACAGTCAGATGTTCTTTGTCTGTGTGTCAGTAAATCAAACCAGTGACTAAACGTCAACTTGCATTGTTTCTCTTAGTAGGATGAAAATAATCTGTTATTTAACGGTGATTAAATTCTATAAAGAAAGCGATCAAAGAAAGCTCCCTTTGCAATCATTGGAGCTGTCAAACAATTTTATCAGTGGTCAGTGACTGCCGTTTTATTCAACGAATCTCTTAACTATATCACGTTTGCACTGTTAGTGATGAAAGCATTCGTTAGTGTACAGAAACTGAGTTGCAATGACGAGATCACTGCTTTCATGCGCTCAGCATGTCTGTGATCGGCTACAATGTTCATCTCTGCAATTTTCGATGTAAAAAGCATTCTAACATAAGTGCACCCCAGGAAACATCATAAAACAGTAAAACAACGCAGTTCATGACCACTTTAAAGAAAACGTATTTAGTTTAATATTTATGTTTAAATTTATAATGTTATTTTTTAATTGCATCTATGTTGATTATGAAAAGTGAACAGCGTGAGTAAGACAGGACACATCATAAGATGCGCAATATGTCGGGAGACATGGAGTGGGTCAGACATGATTTTGACCACTTCATTGTGTTTTGTTTTGTAGAAAGCCTTTCTTTAAAGTGAATTTCGTTTTGTATAAATTGTCTTAATTTTAATCAATGTTTCATCAACCAATTGCCTGGATTTAATAAATAAGAAGCAAATATAGCAGACAATAATCATGACATGAACGCGTCGGCGCGATCACTTGGACGTGAACTGTAGCGCTTCTCATAAATGAACCGAAACTGAGCGTAGGCTACTAGTATGGAAGCCCATTCCCGCCACATAAGAAAAAAAAATCGAGCATAAAAAGCAAAAATGATGACATACTAAATCGAAATTGAGTTTAAAAGTCATAATTATGAGATAAAAAAAGTTCACATGCAAGTGATTGCGCCGGCGCGTTCATGTCATGATTATTGTCTGCTGTATTTGCTTCTTATTTATTAAATCCAGGCAATTGGTTGATGAAACATTGAAAACAAACAAAAAACAAATGTTTTTGTGGAAACAGTGATGCATATTTTTAGGATTTTTTCATCAATAGAAAGTTCAAAAGAACAGCATTTATTTAAAACAAAAATCTTTTGTAGCATTATAAATGTGTTTACTGTCACTTTTGATCAATTTATTGCATCCTTGCTGAGGAAAATAATTACTTTCAAAACTATGTTCATATATTTTGTGTTAAATTTGATGGTTACATAATTTCTGGGTTAAAGGCATCTGGAGCGCCATTCATACTGTCAACCAGCAACTAATATTATAATATATATTTAATGGTTAAATTAAAATCAAATTCTCATCACTTACTGCTTAAATGACCAAATAAACATGCATCACAATATTTATGTAATATTTTTAACTACAGTAAACGTAAAAGCAGTCCACATTTTCACCGACCAAACCACAAACCACTGCTTTTGTACACTGAACAAAATTATAAACGCAACACTTTTGTTTTTGCATTTTTCATGAGCTGAACTCAAAGATCTAAGACTTTTTCTATGTACACAAAAGGCCTATTTCTCTCAAATATTGTTCACAAATCTGTCTAAATCTGTGTTAGTGAGCACTTCTCCTTTGCCGAGATAATCCATCCACCTCACAGGTGTGGCATATCAAGATGCTGATTAGACAGCATGATTATTGCACAGCTGTGCCTTAGGCTGGCCACAATAAAAGGCCACTCTAAAATGTGCAGTTTTACTGTACTGGGGGGGTCCAGGGGGGTCCGAAAACCAGTCAGTATCTGTGACCACCATTTGCCTCACACAGTGCAACACATCTCCTTCGCATGGAGTTGATCAGGTTGTTGATTGTGGCCTGTGGAATGTTGGTCCACTCCTCTTCAATGGCTGTGCGAAGTTGCTGGACATTGGCAGGAACTGGAACACGCTGTCATATACACCGATCCAGAGCATCCCAAACATGCTCAGTGGGTGACATGTCCGGTGAGTATGCTGACCATGCAAGAACTGGGATGTTTTCAGCTTCCAGGAATTGTGTACAGATCCTTGCAACATGGGGCCGTGCATTAACATGCCGCAACATGAGGTGATGGTCGTGGATGAATGGCACAACAATGGGCCTCAGGATCTCGTCACGGTATCTCTGTGCGTTCAAAATGCCATCAATAAAATGCACCTGTGTTAATTGTCCATAACATACGCCTGCCCATATCATACCCCACCACCACCATGGGCCACTCGATCCACAACGTTGACCTCAGCAAACCGCTCACCCACATGACGCCATACACGCTGTCTGCCATCTGTCCTGTACAGTGAAAACCGGGATTCATCCGTGAAGAGAACACCTCTCCAAAGTGCCAGAAGCCTTCGAATGTGAGCATTTGCCCACTCAAGTTGGTTATGATGACGAACTGCAGTCAGGTCGAGACCCCGATGAGGACGACCATGCAGATGAGCTTCCCTGAGACAGTTTCTGACAGTTTGTGCAGAAATTCTTTGGTTATGCAAACCGATAGTTGCAGCATGATAATGCACGCCCCCATGTTGCAAGGATCTGTACACAATTCCTGGAAGCTGAAAACATCCCAGTTCTTGCATGGCCAGCATACTCACCGGACATGTCACCCATTGAGCATGTTTGGGATGCTCTGGATCGGCATATACGACAGCGTGTTCCAGTTCCTGCCAATATCCAGCAACTTCGCACAGCCATTGAAGAGGAGTGGACCAACATTCCCCAGGCCACAATCAACAACCTGATCAACTCTATGCGAAGGAGATGTGTTGCACTGTGTGAGGCAAATGGTGGTCGCACCGGTTTTTTTTTTTTTTTGGACCCCCTGGGACCCCCCCGGATCCATACCCACCCACCCCCACAATATTTGAGAGAGAAATAGGCCTTATGTGTACATAGAAACAGTCTTAGATCTTTGAGTTCAGCTCATGAAAAATGGGGGCAAAAACAAAAGTGTTGCGTTTATAATTTTGTTCAGTGTATAATGCCTCTGAATCTGTGCTTATTCTGTCAAAAAAGTTCTGTAATTTACTGTGTACTTTCTGTTCTCAATCAGAATCTTATTTCCGCTGAGGATATATGCTGCCATTTTGAATTTTTTTTTTTTTTTTTCAGACTGACTTTTATCTGGTTGATTTCCGAGACACTGCAATTTACAGAGAAATGTAAAGTGTCTTTTGCCTCTTTTTCTGTTAGGACAAGGACTGGGACCAAGCTGTCACATTCTTGCCAGCATCAGATAATAAAAAGCTGGAGAAGAAAAGGGGCCCTGGGAAAGTTGGGATTATTGTTGGTCTGGTGATCTTGGCAGCCGTTTTGGCTTTGATCGTAGGGCTTCTGGTCTGGCATTTCCATTGTAAGTCAGTACTGCAGTCACAGACAGCATAATACTGTTACCAGTGTCAATCATGACAGTGTTGATCACATGTTTGTCGGTTCATGTCTCCCTGGTGTCTGCAGTCCGGAAGGATTTGAAGTTACATAAGATTTACACCGGCACGCTTAGGATAACAAATCAAGATTTTGTGGATGCGTATGAAAACCCAGACAGTACAGAGTTTCAGAACTTGGCAAAACAAGTCATGTCTCAGGTGAGAATTAAATTAAAGCTGCTTTGTTTTCACATAGTGATGACAGAGAAAAGTGTTTTTGATTTTGATTCTAATTTTTATTTTCATATTTAGCTGAAATCAATGTACTCAGAATCTCCACTACTGTCGAAATATTATCATGGCTCCAGAGTTCAAGCTTTCAGGTATGTCTACATGTGATATTACCCATTTTTGAAACATTTTTGGTCATGCACCTGGTCTTAAAGTGCCCCTATTATGCTTTTTCGAAAATTCCCTTTCATGCAGTGTGTAATATAGCTGTTTGTGAATGTAAAAGGTCTGCAAAGTTTTAAAGAACAAAGTGCACGACAAATAAAGTTATTGTCTCCTAAAGGAAAAAATAAATGCTGAACTGCTGAAACGATTCATCAGCAATTCCAGTCTCACTTCCTGTTACATACCTACGTAACAGTGTAAAACATTTGCATAATGCCAGCCTATTGTCTGCTTTGACCCGCCCTCAAACACTGTAGTTGTAGCTGAGTGCTGGAAGAGTTTGGTTTGTGTTGTCGAGAACACTATTTTCAGTGCTTCAAATCCACTTTGCATGCACTTCAAAAGGATGAGGACATGCTGGAATTAATACGGAAAAAGGGACACCATTGTTGCTGTTCGTATCACTGTGTAAACAGCGGTCAGGAAGCCTGAACCGGAACCAAAATTTAGATATGGTAATGATAGTTTTGTTTCAGACAATCACAACAGACTGGGTCACCAATCAGAGCAGAGAATGCTCGCAGAAAGTAGGGGTTTAGAGAGACTGAATCTTTGAGAAATGAGATTATGCAATGTATATGAGAAAATTAAAGTGTTTTTTGACCGTGGATGCATGTAAACCTATTGTAGGAGACCTCCAAAACTAAATTAGGTACCTTTAAAATAGCATAATAGGGGCACTTTAAGTTTAATTTGCTTGCATGTCAAGGCTTATTCAAAGCTGAATGAATTCTGTTAAATTGTTCAGTGACATCAACGCAACTATTCACATCAAGCACAACCAATTTTCATCAGACTCTACAAAAAGTGAAAAAAATGATTTCATGAAAATTAAGATGCAAATATTTGCCAAAAAGTGTGAATAGGAATTCAGTGATCAAAGGGTCTCCGCTGTGAAATGGAAAACACAAATTTGTGCTCAATGTGACTAGGCCTTTTTCTTATGGTTGTTATACTGTTAGATGGTCAGACTCTTGAGTGTTGCCTGTTTCTCTGTTTCTCTGCAGTGAGGGGAGTGTAATAGCTTACTATGAGTCAGATTTTACTGTTCCAGTGGGGACGGAAGCAGCAGTGGATCAGGCTGTGGGCAAATTAAATGACATGTACTCCAGTAAAATACGCAGAGTTATGGAAAAACAAGGTCCCCTGGTCTTCGATCACGTTGTGTCTTCAGGTAATAAAAATTCATAGTAATTCATTTGGATAGATGAATCTCACTAAAACATGTCTAGGTCATATTTTTCTGCAAAATCAAAATTCTAATTTGCATAATTCAATTTATTTATTTGTATTCACAATGCATATCGTTTTAAAGCAGCTGCAAAGAAAATGCATGTTTCTACATTCCAATTCAGAGTAATCTGTTATCAGAGGTGACTGTCAGAGTAATGTCCATATGTGAGAATGTACAGCTCTTAGATAATACAAATCATGCAGTAAGCTAACATTATGTATTCATTTAGGAAGAAAACAATCAGGTCATTAAAGTAATTATTACAAGTTGTGATCGTAATGATAACAATATATAGAAAATTTGGCAGTTATGTGTATGTTGATTCAGAGTTGGCGTCATCTGAAGCAGAGTCCTGCACAGGTCCTGTTTGCTAAACCCACACCCGCAGTATTTAAAGGCTTAGTTCACCCAAAAATGAACATATTTTGTCATTAATTACTCCCCCCTCATGTTGTTCCAAACCCGTAAGACCTGCGTTCATCTTCGGAACACAAATTAAGATAGTTTTTGATTTCATCAAAAAATATTTAACTATACCCCTTTACTACCTTTCTGGGCCTTGAAAGTGTTAATTAAATTGCTGTCTATGGAGGGGCCTGAGAGCTCTCAGATTTCATCAAAAATATCTTAATTTGTGTTAAAACGAAGGTCTTATGGGTTTGGAACGACATGAGAGTGAGTAATTAAAGACAGAATTTTCATTTTTGGGTGAACTTACCCTTTAACAGAACACCCGACCCGTTATCCAACAGCAGAACTCATTTAATTCCGTACCGTTCCCGACCCAACCCGACCCGTTTGACATAAAGACCGTGACCTGAGCAGCACCTGCATTAAATCTACATCAGATAGACAAAAATGATTTATTTTCTCATGTAACACAAGCAATCAAACCAACATTAGGCATTCTGAGTTGATGCGTTTAAGAAAAGTAGACACGCAGCCCAACCCATGGTAATAATAATTTTTAAAAAGATGAGCGCGCATCCGTTGTGTAAACAATAGTTTGCCTACATCCTGTGAACTATCTGCCCATACAAGCTATTTTGAACAAATGTGCATAAATCACACCATAGGCTATACAGACACTTAGAGGTCTCCATAAATTAAAAGAGCATATAGCTAAATATGAGCCTTTACTCTCATATAATATCAGTTAATAATGCGATTGTCTCTGCTGAAACTCTGCAGTGTATACGTAGCCGTTGGTCCTCTTAGCAGCATCAAAAATAAAACTTTTATCTTAAATTGCGAATAGATTATATCTAGAAAGCGAGCAAAGAGCGCTCCCTTAATGACTGAAGCTGTCAATCACTTCAGTTGCAGCGCAATTGGTTACAATGCTCAATGCTGTGAATTGAGTTGTAATTGGAAACCTTTGACTGTCTGCAGACTACAGAGCGTGAACACAAATAAGCACAGGACCGTTTGAAAGCAGCTGTCTATCAGTAGGTGCCGAATTTATTCTAAATAGTCTTGGCACTTGGACCCGCAGTCTGCCCGTGCCTATTGATTCCCGACCCGCACCTGCACCTGCACCGCAAATGACAACGCGAATATTATTCTACCTGTTACATCAAATATTAGCGGTTCACCTGTCAGGACTCTGATCTGCAGTCCTTGCAGGGGTTGGGTCATCTCTAATCTTCATAAGAGGCTGGATCCAAACTGAAGCTGGCGTAGTCTCTAGTTACCTCGGGATGGGCATATTGAGATAAAGCAAATGGGAAATAATTAGAGTAGCTGCTGTTCATAACATTTCGAGCAACAGTCAGTCATGTGAGTTTGATCTGATAAAACTAGGTACTACCAAAAGTCCAGAGTTATGTGACCTCAAAGAGTTTGATGGACTATAGGGCGATAAGGAACACCTATTTTAGGATACATTTACACAACAATAATGTGCTAAAAATGGAAGTTTTTCCTTTGTGTTTTCACGTACAGGCAAAACGATCCCTGCGAAAACGTCTAAAAACGCACTGTTATTCATGCCAGGCCAGTAGTTGGCTGTCACATTGCAAAGAAACACTATCCGCCTATAGACTGAACACGTAATACAGATGCACATGACTTCACCATTATCATAAATTTGCGTTTTTGTAGTTTACATGGAGACGATAATGGTATCCGTTTTAAAAATTTGCACTTTTAAAGCCCGTTTTTAGTTGAAATTGGTGTCGTGTAAACGGCCCCAAAGTGCAATTTTTTTGCATTGTGACATTATTTTGATGACTTTTGAGTTTTGTAATTCTGATTATTCTCAATGCTCTGCTTACAAATAGTACAACAGTAATTGATTTACAGTAACCCCAACCCCTCCATATAACAAACACTACCATGATGTACAGTGGGGAGAACAAGTATTTGATACACTGCCGATTTTGCAGGTTTGCCCACTTACAAAGCATGTAGAAGTCTGTAATTTTTATCATAGGTACTCTTCAACTGTGAGTGATGGAATCTAAAACAAAAATCCAGAAAATCACATTGTATGATTTTTAAGTAATTAATTTGCATTTTATTGCATGACATAAGTATTTGATACATCAGAAAAGCAGAACTTAATATTTGGTACAGAAACCTTTGTTTGCAATTACAGAGATCACACGTTTCCTGTAGTTCTTGACCAGGTTTGCACACACACAAAGATTTTCTATTGGGTTCAGGTCTGGAGACTGGCTAGGCCACTCCAGGACCTTGAGATGCTTCTTACGGAGCCACTCCTTAGTTGCCCTGGCTGTGTGTTTCGGGTCGTTGTCATGCTGGAAGACCCAGCCACGACCCATCTTCAATGCTCTTACTGAGGGAAGGAGGTTGTTGGCCAAGATCTCGCGATACATGGCCCCATCCATCCTCCCCTCAATACGGTGCAGTTGTCCTGTCCCCTTTGCAGAAAACCATCCCCAAAGAATGATGTTTCCACCTCCATGCTTCACGGTTGGGATGGTGTTCTTGGGGTTGTACTCATCCTTCTTCTTCCTCCAAACACGGCGAGTGGAGTTTAGACCAAAAAGCTCTATTTTTGTCTCATCAGACCACATGACCTTCTCCCATTCCTCCTCTGGATCATCCAGATGGTCATTGGCAAACTTCAGACGGGCCTGGACATGCGCTGGTTTGAGCAGGGGGACCTTGTGTGCGCTGCAGGATTTTAATCCATGACGGCGTAGTGTGTTACTAATGGTTTTCTTTGAGACTGTGGTCCCAGCTCTCTTCAGGTCATTGACCAGGTCCTGCCGTGTAGTTCTGGGTTGATCCCTCACCTTCCTCATGATCATTGATGCCCCACGAGGTGAGATCTTGCATGATGCCCCAGACCGAGGGAGATTGACTGTCATCTTGAACTTCTTCCATTTTCTAATATTTGCGCCAACAGTTGTTGCCTTCTCACCAAGCTGCTTGCCTATTGTCCTGTAGCCCATCCCAGCCTTGTGCAGGTCTACAGTTTTATCCCTGATGTCCTTACACAGCTCTCTGGTCTTGGCCATTGTGGAGAGGTTGGAGTCTGTTTGATTGAGTGTGTGGACAGGTGTCTTTTATACAGGTAACGAGTTCAAACAGGTGCAGTTAATACAGGTAATGAGTGGAGAACAGGAGGGCTTCTTAAAGAAAAACTAACAGGTCTGTGAGAGCCGGAATTCTTACTGGTTGGTAGGTGATCAAATACTTATGTCATGCAATAAAATGCAAATTAATTATTTAAAAATCATACAATGTGATTTTCTGGATTTTTGTTTTAGATTCCGTCTCTCACAGTTGAAGTGTACCTATTATAAAAATTACAGACCTCTACATGCTTTGTAAGTAGGAAAACCTGCAAAATCGGCAGTGTATCAAATACTTGTTCTCCCCACTGTATAAATATACTTTAAATAATATATCATTATTTTATTTTGCATTACAGTAATGAGACTGGGGGGAAGTGTGCTTAATTATCATGAAAAACATTGTCCTAAAAAGTAGGTTTAATTTCCCCTGAGCAAAAAAACATTCCTTTTTCTTGTGATTGTGGGGTGAAATGTGACCTGGTTCTTGACATGTTTTGTGAGATTCACCCAGATACTGATCTCTAGACTGCATGCTATCATAGAAAACCTGAATGTCTATGATACTTAAGCCTGACAGATTCATTATAACTATGTCAATTTTTCATTAACAGCTCTGGACACACGTTTGTTCTCACAAGCCAGGAGTGAGTTAGTCTATTACTCATGTCTCTTTTACTGTCTGTTCCAAAACCTAGTGAACTGCCTCCATAGCAAGCAATTTAAGGAATCATAGGTATGCTCCTGACATGAAGGCTGTTCCATAAAGTAGCATTGTCATCAGCAGTCTCATAATGCATTGCAACAAGGTTAGTGAAAAAATAAATCCGAGATGGCAACCACATGAGGTATACAAAGACTTGAGATGTACAAAGGCGGTGCACTCATATTACTATGAATGGGAGAAAGTGGCTGGTCCAACCTGAAAAAAAGCAGTTTTTTGTCATGATTTACAAACCCGATTCCAAAAAAGTTGGGACACTGTACAAATTGTGAATAAAAACAGAATGCAATGATGTGGAAGTTTCAAATTTCAATATTTTATTCAGAATACAACATAGATGACATATCAAATGTTTAAACTGAGAAAATGTATCATTTTAAGGGAAAAATAAGTTGATTTTAAATTTCATGGCATCAACACATCTCAAAAAAGTTGTGACAAGGCCATGTTTACCACTGTGTGGCATCCCCTCTTCTTTTTATAACAGTGTGCAAACGTCTGGGGACTGAGGAGACAAGTTGCTCAAGTTTAGGAATAGGAATGTCGTCCCATTCTTGTCTAATACAGGCTTCTAGTTGCTCAACTGTCAACTGCGTCTTCCTCTTTATTATGCAGCAAATGTTTTCTATGGGTGAAAGATCTGAACTGCAGGCTGGCCATTTCAGTACCCGGATCCTTCTTCTACGCAGCCATGATGTTGTAATTGATGCAGTATGTGGTCTGGCATTGTCATGTTGGAAAATGCAAGGTCTTCCCTGAAAGAGACGACGTCTGGATGGGAGCATATGTTGTTCTAGAACTTGGATATACCTTTCAGCATTGATGGTGCCTTTCCAGATGTGTAAGCTGCCCATGCCACACGCACTCATGCAACCCCATACCATCAGAGATGCAGGCTTCTGAACTGAGCGCTGACAACAACTTGGATTGTCCTTGTCCTCTTTAGTCCGGATGACATGGCGTCCCAGTTTTCTAAAAAGAACTTCAAATTTTGATTCGTCTGACCACAGAACAGTTTTCCACTTTGCCACAGTCCATTTTAAATGAGCCTTGGCCCAGAGAAAACGCCTGCGCTTCTGGATCATGTTTAGATATGGCTTCTTTTTTGACCTATAGAGTTTTAGCCGGCAACGGCGAATGGCACGGTGGATTGTGTTCACCGACAATGTTTTCTGGAAGTATTCCTGAGCCCATGTTGTGATTTCCATTACAGTAGCATTCCTGTATGTGATGCAGTGCCGTCTAAGGGCCCGAAGATCACGGGCATCCAGTATGGTTTTCCGGCCTTGACCCTTACGCACAGAGATTGTTCCAGATTCTCTGAATCTTTGGATGATATTATGCACTGTAGATGATGATAACTTCAAACTCTTTGCAGTTTTTCTCTGAGAAACTCCTTTCTGATATTGCTCCACTATTTTTCGCCGCAGCATTGGGGGAATTGGTGATCCTCTGCCCATCTTGACTTCTGAGAGACACTGCCACTCTGAGAGGCTCTTTTTATACCCAATCATGTTGCCAATTGACCTAATAAGTTGCAATTGGTCCTCCAGCTGTTCCTTATATGTACATTTAACTTTTCCGGCCTCTTATTGCTACCTGTCCCAACTTTTTTGGAATGTGTAGCTCTCATGAAATCCAAAATGAGCCAATATTTGGCATGACATTTCAAAATGTCTCACTTTCAACATTTGATATGTTATCTATATTCTACTGTGAATAAAATATACGTTTATGAGATTTGTAAATTATTGCATTCCTTTTTTATTCACAATTTGTACAGTGTCCCAACTTTTTTGGAATCGGGTTTGTAAGTGTTTAGAAACAACATTTATGAGACCGTTGTCAGATTTCCTTGGTGATTTCAAATATGAAATTTAATTATAAGCTTGGTGAACAGCTTTGAAGAATTTGATGTTTCCCCATTCAAAGAGAGGTTTCGAAGAGGGCCACGAGTAAAATGACTTTCCTTAAAGAGACTTTGGTTCCAGTTCAGTTTGTGTAGGTGGATTTTTTGTTTTTTTTATTCTATTTTAGTGGTTCAGTTACATTTTAATAATAACAAAGGATGTCTAATCAATTGAATACACATAACTTTAACAATTGATTTTTTTTTTTCTAATGTGAGCAATAATAGTGCCCTATGAAATGTTGTTGTTTTTTTTTTTTTTTTTTTCAGAAATTCTGTTATCCATTTTAATTTTTCTGGATTCTGTTTTATGATTTAATACAAAATGTATTATCAAAACGGGTAGTAATCAAATGAATGCATAAAAAAACTTTAACAATTTAATTAATCTTTTAAAATGTATTCAAATAAAATGAGCAATTCCTTTCATTTTTTTGGCAAACAAACTGCAGCACAAAAAATTGTGCAATTCCTTAAATCATAATAAGCTGTATTATTTATTATTATTTGAGTACATTCTACTGTACAATAGTAATTTCTGTCATAATTTCTTCAAGTTAAACCAAACTTTTATTTTGGCGGGAGTGTATCTTACCAAAGTTTTATCAAATGAAATGATGAAATACTTATGAGGTGAACTGACAGAGCAGCTCTAGAGATGGAGTTCATGTGGCTTGTCCTAATATAGTGTGATGGCAGAAGCTGAAAACATTTTGTGCATTGCAGAAATCATAGGGCCCCAGTTCAGTAGGTTTTGGAACAGGACTTAATTCCCTAAGCACATTCATACTCATTATTGTACCGTGTATCCAATAATAAATGTGTAAGAATAACCTTTTGTTTTCCTTATGTCTAGCAAATACGAGATTCTCCCAGCACGCCAGAGGTTCTGTTGATGAGATCATTAAATCACCGGGTTTCCCTGACTCCCCATATACTCCAAACTCCTTTGTGCAATGGCAGCTTCGGGGAGACCCAGGCTATGCGCTAAAGTTGACTTTTGACACCTTCAACCTGGAGCAAAACTGTGGAAATGACTTTGTGAGAGTGTATGACTCATTGGTGGCCATGGACAAATTCCTTATGGCAGAGTAAGGGAATTGTGAATTGTGTTTGTGGCTGTAGCACCATCTGGTGGCTGTATAAGCAACTGAAATATCAAGGTGTGAAATTTCAACATAATTGAGTCTCTCTCTCTCTCTCTCTCTCTCTCTCTCTCTCTCTCTCTCTCTCTCTCTCTCTCTCTCTCTCTCTCTCTCTCTCTCTCTCTCTCTCTCTCTCTCTCTCTCTCTCTCTCTCTCTCTCTCTCTCTCTCTCTCTCTCTCTCTCTCTCTCTCTCTCTCTCTCTCTAACAGGAAGTGTGGCTACTATTCTCCCAGTGATCCTTTAACCTTTATCTCATCTCGGAATGTTATGCTGGTCACCTTGGTAACCAACGATGCAGGAAATTATCCTGGTTTCAGAGCCCGTGTCACTCAGATCAGGCGAGATAGCAATGGTAAAGACAAATCCTGGCTGGCTGAACAAAAACATACTTGACTGATTAATAGTACAGGATGCATTAATGTTATATATCTCTCACTGGTTCTTCCCTTTTAACAGAACTCAAATGTGGTGGTACATTGACTGGATCCTCTGGTAGTTTCCAATCACCGAACTTTCCTAATTATTACTCCCCCAACACAACATGTCAGTGGGACATCGAGGTGAGGGCCAAACACAACACTCATGTTGAACCAGTTAATGTCATGGTGAACCACTTTTATAACCGATTTAGCTGTTTTATGAGCACTCCGTATCTATTGTTTAAAGGTTCCTGTTGGCAAATTCATCAAGCTGAAGTTCCCCAAGTTTATGGTTTCAACAGGGACTTCGAATTTTTGCCCAGGAGATTATGTGCATATTGTTGGTAAGAGGTCAGAGGCTTCGGTTAAACTTTTCACAGAATTGTCTATTGTCCTGATGTGATTGATCTGACGTTCCTCCAAGGGTGCTGGTAAAGCATATGACAGCTGTTTCCTCTGTGTTTTTTGTCTTGTTTTTTAGTGCTGTCAATTGATTAAAAAAAACAAAAACAAATGAATCTTACATTTTTTCTGTAATTAATCGTGATTAAAATCATCCGAGTTTTTCATATTTTTATATTGTAATCATTTCACAGTTACTCTCCAAATTAATGTAGAAACAACTTAAATACAGTATATTTTAAATATGTGTTGTAATGCCATATTTTTATGAATGAAGGCCAGTATCACTGATACTAATACTGCTACTGATGTCTCTATGAATTTTTTTTTTTTTTACATTAATGATAGACATTCAACATTACAGTATAATTAAAAGCTATCAATTCTAACAGTTATTAGGCTTTTTAAAAAAATAACTTTTAATTTAAGTGAACATAAAACAGTCTTCACATAAACTGTCATATTAACATATTATATTAATATGTCATATTAACTGTCATATTATTGTCATATATAAAAAATGTCATATTTACCTGCTGCCTTCATATAGGCTATAATCAATATACAGAAATTGAATAAAGTTATCAAACACTTTACAGTCTTAACTATATAAATAATAAACTAAATATAGATTAATCCTTATTAAAGCAACAAATTGCATTAATGACAGACATCACAGCAACTTGTTTATTAGGCTGCTGTCACTTTAAGATCTGCCGCTGCCGAACATGACGCGGATCTGACACGCTGTCACGTGCATCATTTTCTTACAACTCTTTAAGTTAATTTAAGACTTTTTAATTTAAGTTATTTAGACTGCTCGGGCATTTTGGTATAATTCTGTATTATTGTTTGTTCAAGCGCAAAACAGAACTCTATTCTGGCACGCACAAAGCGTGTTTGCTTTTGTCTTGTCGCGCTTGAATGGTTTAAAAGCGTTTCCATGAATAAGAGCGTGATCATATAATGTAACGCTAGCTAAAGGATGAGGAAATTTCAATTTAAAAGATTAATTTAAAAATTAATCGCATTGATGACAGCACTACTTGTTTTCTAGTAGAAGAAATATAAACATCCTAAGATTTAATGAGTTTGAGAAAAAAAAAAGGTTACATAAGAAATTTTTCGTTTTCAGAGATATGTGAAAAAAGTTTCTACTTGAAACAAGAGAAAAACCTTACAGTTGACCAGCCCAGATCTTTGAACCACTAGGCTGCACCAGTTCTTGTAGTCATTTAGCTGAAGATTTCATACTCGCATTAGAGCTGCACGATTAATCGTTAAAAGAACGCAATCTATTCAAACACCCATGCGATCTTATTCCTAAATGACAGCGATTCGGCTATATCTATTAAAACTTTGACAAATACGATCACACCAATTCAAATCTGCTTAGGCGCTGCCTCTGACCCAGAGAGAGCAATAGTCCAGTATAGGTATTTAACAGCTAATTTAATTTAACTGCTTCACAAACATTCTTTTGTCTTTTCAACCATACAGTATCACAGTATCATTATTGCTGTGTTATAATAGTTCAAATCATCACAGAAATACTGGGATAAAAGTTTATAGTTTGGATAAAAACACTGATGTTTACGGTAGTGATCAAAATAGAGTAAATCACCTTCTGAAAGTAATTTGATGCTTCAAATAACGATTGCGTCAGTTACATTGTTACACCAGTAGGTGGCGACAAGTGATAGTATTTGTCATTGAATCATTCTTTCAAGAGATTCGTTCAAAAACACTGATTCGTCCAGTAATGAAACAAGTGAAGTATTTATGAGTGAGTCATTTTTTTCTAAATAGAATGTAGCCATTAACATTTTGTCAGAACCTCTAGTAAATTAAATGTTATTTAGTTTAGTTGTCTGTTCAGAATCATGGGAGAATTGTGATTGTCCATTTTTAAACAATAAAAATGTGATTCTCAATTTACTTGCAGCTCTAACTTTTATGCTTGTTTCTTTGCAGCAAATTGTGTGGGCAGCAGGCAACTAATACTATGGTTACCAGCAACAGTAACAAGATGACTGTTGTGTTCTACTCGGATTCATCACATGTAGATCGAGGTTTTACCGCCACTTATGAGGCCTTTGAGCCCACTGACCGTAAGTAAAGACAAAAAAAATGGTTAACTGGTAAAAACTGGGTCACATTTTTGACCATTTTAGTGCTGTTACAGTTTTTAAAGTGGTGTCAGTGTGAACATTAGAAAGTGAATTCAGTTTGTGAATCTCTCAGCCTGCCCAGAGCTGTTCCAGTGCGACAACAAACGCTGTGTAAAACCAACCATGCGCTGTGATGGCTGGAACGATTGTGGTGACAGCAGCGATGAGAAGAACTGCAGTAAGTGTTCCCTGAACATTGTCTTTGATTCAAACACACAATTGCCCTCTGAGTGTGAATTTGAGCTCAGACATACACCGTGATTGAATGTGGATGGTTTTGACTTCAGAATGTGACTCCAGCATGATCCAGTGCAAAAATGGGTTCTGTAAACCCCTGTTCTGGCAGTGTGATGGCGTAAATGACTGTGGAGATGATACAGATGAGATTAATTGTGGTAAGACCCTTGGTCCTCTTTTTTTAATTTTTTTTTCCTTACCTTTTTCTTCTTCATCTCTCTCTGGCTGCATCTGAAACCTGAAGAATGCTGCCTCCATTGGCAGTATAAGAAAAAGGCATCAAGATGCATCTGAATTCATTGTTTTTGTAACATCCTATATACAAAAATGCCTTAATCTGGTCAGATATAGAAGACAGCTTAGATGTATCCTTCATTCCCTATGATTTCTCACAGTCCTGTGCATGCAGTTTGACAGTTGTGGTTTTTGAAAATTATTTCTAGCTATTTCTACCAAGAAATCAGCATTTTAGTTTACTTGCTTATTTATAAAGCTCATTTGAAATTGTCCGATAAAAACTGTATAAAGCACATAAAATGAGAAATTAGTTGATGGTTAGAAATGGCATAATGTTCTTTAAAGTGCCCCATTATGAATTTTTGAAAATTACCTTTCATGTAGTCTGTAACATAGGTCTAAGTGAATGAAAACATCCTGCAAAGTTTTAAATCTGAAAGTGAACCGTATATAAAGTTATTGTCTCTCAAAAGTAAGAGTCGACTCTGAGTCAATTAAACGAATCGTTTTAATGCAGATTGTCTGTAAATCTTAATACTTTGAGTAAAGGATGGAGCAAGATTTGTTTCGCAAACTTTAATGTTACATCAGTCATTCACGTCAGTGCTGGGCTAACGTATGCGCTGTTATTGATACAGTTCCCACATGTGCACAGCAATAAATTAGAAACACACACACACAGGTTTGTTGATGGACACACTTGTTAATGCTGATGGTGAGGAATTACTGTTAAAACATCTCATAATGTACCTCAAAATGAGTAGCATCACTGAGAAACGTCCTGCTCAAGGTTCGGGTTGAATAACTAGTTCTTCCAATGTTTCGTCGATTCGGACTCGCGCTGGGATTGATGTAAAATCGACGTCATCGTTACTGTCTTTACAGTGTGTACAATCGCTGAGCATTAGGAAGCCTCCAGACGGAGCTGGAGTTCAGTTATGGTAATGGCCGTTTGTTTCCAAAATACGCGCTGTACGCAGTAAACCAATCACAACAGACTGGGTCATCTGACCAATCAGAGCAGAGTAGGCTCGCGGAAAGGAGGGATTTAGAGAGACTGATTCATCCAACGAGTCGTTTGAGAATCAGTGAACATTGTGGTGATGTGCAATGTATATTATGAGAAAATGAAATGTTTTTTGACCTTTGATGTATGTAAACCTGTTGTTGGAGACCTCCAAAACTAAATTAGGAAACTTTAAAATAGCATAATAGGGGCACTTTAATGTATGATCTGTTTATATAATGTAGTGATGTTAGTTAACCCTGTAAAGCCTGCCATATGAAATAATAGTCAATAAAACTATTATTATGCTTTTATGGCCCATATAGTATGATAGCTATAGGAGAACACATCAGTGATATTCAGAGGCCCAAACTGAGCAAAAATATGCAGTTTGGTGCAGATGTTATTTATATGGCCAAAAAGTAAGATGAAATCTGATAACTTGTGTAACTGTATAACAGACAACTTACATAAATTACATATACAGTAAATACCAGTTGTCACTCTATATCTCCGAATTATTTCGTAGTACAATATCTAAATGCTTTGTTTTATGATCAAAACATATAATGCAATGCAATAAAATGATGACTGAGATGAAAAAATAAACGTTCCTCAAATGCCTGATGTATCGTATTTGATTAATGCATATTAATGATTTTTTTCTATAAAAAAGTTGCTTCCATCCAGTAAGAATTCATCTTGTAATATTGATAACAATATGAAAGTTATTCTTACATTTACTTTACTTTTAGTAAAGATTTCACAGCAGAAAGACACGTGTAGCACGACCTGAAGGTTTTTATAATTATCCTGAAAGGCCTTCTGCTTCCTAAAAATCTATACACTAGCTGCGTTTCCATTACCCTTCAAATTGTGCAAATTGAAATTGCGAATTGAAAATACGCCTAATGGAAACACATCAGTTTCGCAAAAACAAAAAAATTTTACACTCACATCACATTAATTTTTTTTTTTCTCAGGCAATTCAAAAAAGCAATATTTTGCAAAACTGCAATGGAAAGAGTTTTTTCGCATTTACAGGTCACCTGACGTACGTAAAAGTCACATGATCATTCTTTGAAGAGGGCGCGGTATGTTTGGACAGAAGATGAGACAGAGTTCTTTATCAAACTTATAAAAGACAAAAGAATTATGGGAATACAGGATTCTAAACAACAACAAAAAAGCCACAATTTATCAAGACCTCGAAGCAGATGTGAGGGAGAAACACCCAGAAACACCTCATGAGGCTCTGTTGATGGACCAGGCAGCTGGGACATTATTGCTTTGACATTATTGTCCTCTTTTCTGGCAGGATGTAAGGCTGGACAATTTAAGTGCAAAAACGATCAGTGTGTCTCAGAGAAATTGAAGTGTGACAAGACTTATGACTGTAAAGACGGCTCAGATGAGGATGGATGTTCAAGAGGTGAAAAATAAATAATGCAAGCTTGATCAGACAATCTAAAAAATCTAGTTTATTTTAGCGTTTTTTATTGTTTATCACATTTAAAATATTTAGAAAATAAATATTTGGAAAATATTTCCTTCTCTTCAGTCTTTTTTGTTGCTTTTCTTTTTTACAGAGATGTCCTGTGCAGTCTCAACGTTTGTGTGCAGTAACAACAAATGCATCACCAAAATGAGCCCTCAGTGTGATGGGCTAGATGACTGTGGCGACGGCTCCGATGAGGCCAACTGCAGTGCGTGTCATTCACATCCTCATACCTATACGTCTGTTCTCATATCTAAATCTGCTTGGTTTAACGTTGATTTCTGCCTGTTGATTTCTATCTCTCCCTCTTTATTCTCTAGACTGTGGCAAGAAAGCTTACAAGACGTCTCGTGTTGTGGGTGGGCAGGACGCAGTTGTGGGCGAGTTCCCATGGCAGGTCAGCCTCCACGTTAAAAACATGGGTCATGTTTGCGGTGCATCAATCATCAATGAGCGCTGGATTGTGACGGCTGCCCACTGCGTACAAGACGACAAAATCAAGTGAATTTCCTCTCTGTTTCTCTTCTCTTTTTTTATCTACAACTTTCACTTGAGAAACTACATCATAACAAAATAACAAAATATAAAACTAAGTGGTATTTATTTTAAATAAAGATAGCAAAATGTTTCACAAAAACTGTGTGACACTTTGGGCCAGATTTACTAACAACTTGCTCCAGCAAACCCTCATTTGCATTATAAACTACTGTCAGTATTTACTAAAGACACTCAGTGAAAAATTTGCTCTGAAAAGGCGTGGTAAGTTATTTTTGCGGATGATCTTATTGCATATGCATTTGTTGCCGTTTCCCTTTCAGACGCAAAATTTATGGGAGGAGAAAATTTAAATAAATCACGCAACATAAGCCTCTTTCTGGAACATACACTGATGATGTGTCCTGGGATCGTTTGATTTTGGTTCATTCACACTGCCAGCAATTTTCTCGAATCTGTGCATGCGTTCACACACATCCCATAAAGATCCCGTTAAGACACGTGATATCAGGATGTGACGTGTGATGTCTCCACAGCGCCTTAAGTTTGCTTATGATCTGCGATTTCTCTCTCGTAAAACCACGCTTTTTTACTGATTTGATCATAAACTAGCGCATCGCGTACTGTTCCACTAAGCTGGTGAACAATCTCAGCTTTAGCGTCATCACTATGACACACCCCTTACGGCATTGATTCTGCCTTTTGTTCACACAGGGTGCGTTCCGGGACTGATCCCGGCAATGTTACTAGGTCCCTATTCCGGGATCAATCCTGGGACGTATTTGCATTCACACAGAAGGCACTCTAGCAATTTTCTGGGATCAACGCTCTGTGTGAAAGGGGCTTAAGGTTTATAGTAGTCAATTTACTGTTATTTGTGCCATTATTTAACACCCCAAAAAAGCATGTCTTAACTCATTTTGCTCTTGACATGCTGTAATAGTTACTGCTAACAGAGAGCTTGTGATAATAGAGAGAGAATTTTCTCCACTTGTTTCATTTATTTGTAATGCCTGACATTATCCGAACATATCGTTGCATAAGCCATGTTATTTTTAATTTTCTGCGTCTGTGGTGTTAGTAGATTAGCCACACCTGATTATCATCGGTTTTGCTTGTTTGCGACCCAGCACTAATTCGCTGCTCTTGGTAGGTTGCGTTGATCATAATGGAAATGAGCTGTTTTTTAATTTGCGCATTGTCAGTAAATCACCCGCAGAACTTTCCCATCTGTGCTTTTATGGCGCTTTTCACGCTAATTTGCCAGTAAATTTAGTAAATCTGGCCCAATGTGTAAACTTGAGAGAAACTGACTTCATGTATCACTAAACAATCACCAAAACACCAGTTGATTAAAAAAAGTTAACAGATGCTACTTGGTTTGAAAAAAAAAATCAAATATATTAAAGCTGCACTGTTACTTTTGACCCTCTAGTGATAATAAACTGCACATTGTTTGAGATGGGATTATCTTTTTTGCACTCTCTCATTAGTCACCGTGAAATCAAAACTGACAGTTCTCTACAATTTTATGGAATATTGCAGTATTTATGAAAAATGATTTATCCGTGCGCATCACAAAATAACTTCCCCTCCCTCTTGCAGCGACATCCCTTCTCTGATGACGTGTTTTGGCGCGAGGGCGGGACAACCTGTCACTCACATGAGATTGACCAATAGCAGACCACAACCATTCAATCAATTCCCCACCATGGACAGTCCCGCCCTAAATTTTTTCTTGTTCGAGAAGCCGTTTAACTCCGATATATGTTACAGTAGGGAAGAAAAGACTATTGTAACTTCCGTTTTGTGCCAACTTGAATAACATTTTGATTTTTGTTTTTATAAACAAAGTTAAATAGTCTAGCTTTAATATAATCAATATACCCCCGGTTTCACAGACAAGGCACAGACAAAAATGCATGTTTGAGCTGTTTTAACTGAAAGCCACTTAAACTGACAGATCTTAAAATATGTCAATGCCATTGTTTTGTCTCAAGATGCACACCAGTAATGTTTTTTTTTTTTCTAAGACACGTTTATAAAAGCTACTTAAATATCCTAATTGAACTAAGGCCTAATCCTGGCTTAATCTAAATCCTGTCTGTGAAACTGTGCCGTACTGTTTTAATCTATCAGTTAAATTGGTTTAGGCTTTAAGAGTGGAAGAGAGAACCTTCATCTCTGTATATCTGATGAACCCTCAGGTATTCTCAGCCAGGAACATGGGAAGCATACTTGGGTCTTCACACACAAAAAGAGAAACAGTCGGCAACGAAGAGATTCCTAAAACAAGTCATTCCTCACCCATCCTACAACACCTACACCTATGACTACGACATTGCTCTGATGGAGCTGGACTCACCCGTGACCTTCAGTGACACCATTCGACCCATTTGCTTGCCCACTGCCACCGATGTCTTCGCCACTGGTGACGTTGTTACTATCACCGGCTGGGGTGCCACTAGAGAAGGGGGTAAGTAAAAGAACTATACAATAATTTTTACACCTCTCACAAAGCCTGTCATATTTCACCCCAAGATCAAATTATCTTTTTAAATTTAGTTCTTGTCTTTGATTTGTAATTGGCATGTGTGTTTATTTCAGGCGGTGGAGCGATTGTGCTGCAGAAAGCGCAGGTTCGCATCATCAACGGTACAGTGTGTGATCAACTAATGCAGGGTCAGATCACTTCTCGCATGGTGTGTGCTGGCGTTCTGGCAGGAGGAGTGGATGCTTGCCAGGTAAGTTTCTATTGATCATTGGAACAGAAGCACACTCTTTAGTGCTTTAGCAAACAAATACAAAGGATTTGCCCTGTAGGGGTGGGCAATATGACCAGAATCTTACATCACAATATGAGTAATTTTATTTCACGATAACGATATGGGACTCATGCTGGCAAAAGGAGTTGGAATGCGCACGGGATTATTTCGAGCTAGATTAAGCCCTCGTCTAGCGATCCCAATGCTCCAAATAGCAATTAAACATCTAAAAGTATCTTTATTTGTTCGTTTTCAGAGAGGAGTACCTTTCCCTTGTCCATGAAAACGATCTTACTCACTCTGACTGACTGATCCGAAGTGCGTGCACAAAGACGCCTCAGACAGCGTGTGATCCTGATATACACATATGCACAGAATTACAGTATTTCCAAATATCTGTCTTGGCGAGTATTCACGCAAACATTATCTGTTATGTCTTAAGTGAACGTTTGGTTAACTGTTGGGGAAAAACATCTGATGTGTAACATTATATTAGATCCGTGCTGCACAGTAGGTCTTAATATATAGGCAGTCTGTTTCATTAATGTTAATCAAACAATTGTGGTATCATGGGAAAGAAAGTTGAATTATTTTTCCTATAGAAATTTGGTGTTGACCTGGTGTGTGCCAAATTTGGTGTTATTACCAGGGATTTTAAGGTATGGTTGCTAGGTGATTTTTTTTTTTTTTTTTTTTTTTTGGAACCTTCAGAAAACTTTAACTCGATTTTTCTCAAAATTGACTTTGCTGACTCTTGACGACTTCAAACGTGTAGCTCAGTAATTTTTTTAACTAATGTGAAAATAAATAATAAAATAATAAATAACAATAACTCATTTTTGAAAATTTGCTCATTGCGACTTATTTTGCCAGTACGGGTCACATATATATCACAATATAATTATTTTTGCTTTAAACAAGGTTTTTATGATATCAAAATTTGATACCACTGAAATTTCATAATTCTTATCACCATTTTTAATATCATTTAAAAAAAACTAATACTAGCCTTAAAAAAAACACTCAAGCTTACTGAAGACAAGTAAACTGTGATAAAGAAAGAGCAAAGAAAACAAACTACAATAGAACAAATGAAATAGACTGGAAAAACTTCAAGCACTAGAAATACTACATAAAATGTATAAAGTAATCAAATGTATAAAAAAAAATACATAGTCTTTACTGTGTAAATTAAATATACATTTATTCTTATTAAAGTTACAAAAGTGATTCAGTCAATTTTACATACATAAAAGATTTTCTCTCTTTTGTTGTTTGATTAGCATTAATAATGACAGCAGGTAAATTTAGATGCTGTCACTTTAAGACCGATCCATTATACTCGTGCGTTGTTCTTTCTCAATTTCTCAGTTCTTTCTCAACTGTTAACGTTCACTTAAGACATAAAGGACTCTGTTTACTTGCAAATACATGGTCACTTTGACACACAGGTAGGTGTATTTAACCGTTCAAGCCCAATTAGTCGGCAGAATGCACTCAGTTCAGTTATCACGCACTGGATGAGCAGCGGCAGTTCATGTCGTGCGTCTCTCAGATAGCGCTGAGAAACAGTCTCTCAGAGAGAGCGTGGATGTAGAGAAATGAGTCGTCTTTCGCTGCATACTGTGCTTCAACGGTTTAAAATCACTTGTTTTTAAACTGCAGTGCTTAAAATGCTTTCGTGACCACGCATCACATGCATCACGTGAGTGTAACCGCGATAGAGACGATAGTCCAAAATCTATATCGGTTGACAAATTTCTACCGGTTAATCCTGTCTACCAGTATATAGCCCACCCCTAAGAGCATGTATAGTTTTTATTTCATTATTTAGTTTAGGGATGCTTAATATATCGGTAGCATATTTGTTATCGGTCAAATTAGTGAATTATTATTATTTTTATTTATTTTATTTTTTTTTGATTGGTTGATATTTAATTGGTTGTGCTCATTTCCCCGATTTTGCAGTTTGACATTATCTAACACTCAATTAAAGTTAATCTTTAAAAACACTAACAATTTAATTACACTGTTAAATGTACAGTCGTGGCCAAAAGTATTGGCAGTGACATAAATTTTGTGTTGCACAAAGTTCGCTGCTTCTATATCCAATATCTCTGAAACCTATTTTAATGGGATAGTTCACACAAAAATGAAAATTGTCATCATTTACTCACCCTCATGTCGTTCCAAACCTGTAAGACTTTCGTTCATCTTCGGAACATAAATGAAGATATTTTTAATGAAATCTGAGAGTTTTTTGTCCCTCCATTGACAGTCTACGCAACTTCCACTTTCAAGGCCCAGAAAGGTAGTTAAGACATCATTAACCCTTGTGTATTGTTCAAATTCACTACCCTTTCATTATGTTTGGGATAAAAACATCCACTAAATTAAACTGCTGTAAATATTTTTTTCACATTTTTTTTGCATAAATCTGTTAATCAACCTCAGTCCTGATCAAAACTACTAAATGTTTAAAAAAAATCCAGATTTTTACTCTTTAATTGCCAAGTTCATAAATGATGTCACTGATTTGGGGAAAAAAACACACAAAATGACTTATTTTCAATATAAAAAGTGATTGTGGACTGGATATTTTTGTTTTACCTTTTATCACAGTCTTGGACATGTCAAAGATTAGTAACAATATTGGCTTTGATGCATTGTTAGTTTTTGTGCAACATCAGATTTAAATTTTTTCTCCCTCATTTATATGCTGTTATACTCCATATAAAAGCCAGAAACTAAGCTTTTTTTTTGCACAGGCCTATCTAAAGGGTTAATGGTGCCACCTGGTGATCAACAGTAAAAATGACAAATTTTACCTCTTCCCAACAGGGAAAACCACCAACAATCAGAATGCATGATTATATGGTGTCATGGCTTTGCAATCAAAAAATGTTGTTATAATGGAAGTCAATGGGGCAAAAACAGCCACGAACAGTAAATGAGGGAGAAAAAATTAAAATCTGATGCTGCACAAAAACTAACAATGCATCAAAGCCAATGTTGTTACTAATCTTTGACATGTCCAAGACTGTGATAAAAGGTAAAAAATATCCAGTCCACAATCACTTTTTATGTTGAAAATAAGTCATTTTGTATGTTTTTTTTTTTTTTTTTTTTTCCCAAATCAGTTTTGAATCAGTTTTTGAAAATCATTTATGAACTTGGCAATTAACTTCCTGCATTTTTTTAAACATTTAGTAGTTTTGATCAGGACTGAGGTTGATTTAATAGATTTATGCAAAAAAAATTGAAAAAAATGTTTATCTGATACATTTTTACAGCAGTTTAATTTAGTGAATGTTTTCATCCCGAACATAACGAAAGGGTAGTGAATTTGCCCACAGTGTATTGTTGAGTTTTTGAAAAATTTCAAAGCATTTTCCCAAAATATGTGTCAAAATAAGATTTGTCACCAAACATCATTCCATTTGCTGAAACACAGAGAAAGTTGTGGCCAAATTAAAACTCAACAGCACCCCATAGTGGACGAAAACGTCCCCAACATAACATAAGGGTTAAAGTAAACCATGTGACTTTTATGAAGCAACATGAGTGCTTTGCTTTTGTGCTTTTATGTTTAAAACATAATTTACCACTTTATTTACAAAATATTAATCTCTGATGCACATTCACGTCTGCTCTCGTGAACACACGTTGTGGACTTTTTGGTTGATGAAAGTGAAGCTAGATTTAGTTTTAGATTTTTAAAAAAAAAAAATTTTTATCAATGATACACTTTAAAAACCTTTATAAATTTTGTTTTGATTTGTTATATATAGTTATATATTTTATTTCTTCTCTTTTGTGTTATTATCATCCATTTAAATAACACTCTTTTTCTTTGCTCAGGGTGACTCTGGTGGTCCTCTGGCTTATTTTATGAATGACCGTATGTACCTGGCGGGAGTGGTGAGCTGGGGTGACGGTTGTGCCCGCAAAAATAAGCCAGGCATCTACACAAACGTCCCAAAATTCAGGGGCTGGATCAAGGAGAAGACGGGAGTATAGAGATTATGATGAACTGTGAGAAATTTTATGAACTGTTTTGGTTTCTCAGGCCGCAAATATTTTAATGACATACATGGAATAACCCAAGCATTGTGATGTGGTGTCTGGGTGGACAGAGATACACATGTGGACCTGTTTTTGCATTTGTCTGAACTGTTTTATATATTTGTATATTTTATGAGGACAGCGGTATGAGGGTTTTATTCGGTCTTAAGATGTGTAAATAAATGTCTTATTTTCTCCTTTTAAAGATTTTGTGTTTTTTAGTAACATTGTTGAATTGAACCTTCTATTTTTTTGATTGTGAATGATTTAGTTGTTTGGTTCTGTACCTTCAGTTTTCTCTGTTTCAGGGAGTGTGTATTTCTGGGGTCACACTCATTCTTAAATGTGAACTTCATGCTTTCAATCTTCATGCTTTTTATGACTTTTGTGCAGTATGTATGTAATGTAATGTGACTTTAAACAAAGTTTGAGTTACACATGGAAACACTTGAAAAGAAGTCTTTCAGAATCTGGAGTGCTTTAAATTTGATTCAGGGATTTAGAAACAGATTTTTTTTTTCATGATTTAACAATTTAACAACATTTACAAATAAAATGTGTATTTGGTTAAAACAGTGTGAAATGTGTAATACGTTCACTAAAAGAGCAACAGTCAGGTTACAGTTTCAAATCCCATTAATTTTCTGTACAGGGAGATTTTTTTTTGTAATAACTTTAAATGAAGACTGTCGGTGCCATCTGTATCATTGAAAAATGGTGTTTAATAGTGTTAGATTATTGCCCCTTTTGCGTGCCTCATCCCAGTCCTCTTAATTGGCAATTGAATGAACAATTTCTCAGCGCTGAGGAAGAGTATAAAGTCTCATTTTTATTTAGCAGGGGAAGAGATTATATAGAAAGAGTACAAGGGGTGTAGTATGGTTTTAACCAATGAGAGAGAGAATACATCATATAGCTCATGGTATAGGAATGGGATACATATAGAAAAACAAGTCTACATATGGTCATCTTCCGGTCAGGTACCCAGGCTTTCCTAAGGAGCCCAAAGACCTTATCCTATACTTTCAATACAAAAGCAGGGACCATTCCCTGTCTCCCCTTCAATCCTAGTAGAGCCTTGTTCCTTATATGGAAACGGTTCCGGTACATAAAGAAACCATATGTTAAAACAGAGTATAGCTTCAACCCAGGGCAAAAGACCCTCTGTCCACTTTCCTTCCATGCTGAGACCAACATAAAATCTATCAAATAGCGAACTACTACACTACCCATGAATGGACAAATTTGTCATACACACACACTTTTATATACACTTTTAACATACTTTAAATGCAGAAACTGCAACTGTCTACCATTTCTTCATTTCGTCACCTTTATGTTTTCCCCCAGTTTATTTAAATGCTCCTGTGGTGTTATCTAATTTAGCTGTCTTTCAAATACTAAGAGGTCACAAAACTGTATGTATAATTATATAAGAATACAAAAAAAGTGGTTTTAAATCTTTTTAGATTAAGACGCACTGCATTATTCAACACGCATGCTGCTTGAGCTGTTGGTGTAGGAACTGTGTACCGGCACTTCGCAGTACCCGGTCTGTAAACACACACGGACCAGAAACGGTCCCTTCAAGTTATCGCTCCGGTGTTGCTCTGTTTCGAGAAGCGTAAACATGACAAAAATGCAACCAACAACATATGTGTTTTACAATATCTGAGGGAAAGAAACACGACAAATATTATCAATGATAATGTGAAATTAATAGAAAAATGTATGAGTATTTGAATAGTTGAAAAGCCTGCTGAAAAGTGGATGTTTGGATTACGCTACTATTAAAAATGTCCCATGAGCGAGAGAAGAGCCAGAGCTGGGACTGGGACAGTCCTCGGTGTCGAGCCCAGCTGGACGAGGTGTTTTTCCGCAAGCATGACTACATCCAGACGGGCAGTACCGAACACAAGGAGTTCTGGAGCTTCTTCGAGCGCTTCCAGAGATTCAAAGCCAAGAGAGAGATGTCAGCATCCAAATCCAGCAGGCAAGAGTCACACGAGGGAAAGGCCAGGAAGAAGTCTGGATCTGTGGCTCTGGGGCTTCCAAAGGACTATGATGCCAGATACAGGATCAACATCTCCGTGTGCTCCAAAGACATCGAGGAGCGCCTGGGAGGATCTGAGCACAGGAGGCGCCGGGAGACCTCGGGTCCCGGCAGGCAGGAGATCACAGACTGCCGTCTCGCCCTTCTCCATTTCCTAGATTTCAACCAGAAGCAGAGCTTCAACAAGCTTTACAAGTTAAGGAGGGAGCAGAAGAGCCTTCCCATCTTCCAGTACCGAGACAGGATAGTGGAGCTGGTGAGGACTCATCCTGTGGTGGTGGTGGCTGGAGACACGGGATGTGGGAAGTCCACGCAGGTTCCCCAGTATCTGCTGGCTTCAGGGTTCGACCACATCGCCTGTACTCAACCGCGCCGCATCGCCTGCATCTCACTGGCCAAGAGAGTCAGCTTTGAGAGCCTCAACCTGTACGGCTCCAAGGTACAAAGATGTTTCCATTTTACGACATAATTTTCACAACAAATAAACAATTTTGAGAATTGTTAAAAAGTGAAATATTATAATTTCATTTGGAAGAACTGTACAAAAAAATTATTTGTGTTAGGACAAGATTATTTTCATTATGACAATAATGATTTTTTTTTTGTTGCATTATGGAAATGAAAGTTTGAGATAAAATGTGCATAAATAATGCACAATTGCATATCATTTATTTTATGACTAATTAATAATAGTTGGCTGGCTATTGGAAACTCTTGAGATTGCATGCCTGTGGGTTTATAATCATTAACAGAAATACTATACAAAGAAATTGTGGTTAATTCAAATGATACCAATTTAATAATTTTACTAAGTATGCGCATATATATATACATATATATATATATATATATATATATATATACATACAAATACACATTTGCATATATATGTATATACTGATCAGGCATAACATTACATACTTAACATACTTATGGTGAAGTGTATAACACCGATTATCTCTTCATCACGGCACCTTTTACTGGGTTTGAGGAGCACAACAACGAGTTTGAGGTGTTGACTTGGCCTCCAAATTCCCCAGATCTCAATCCAACCGAGCATCTGTGGGATGTGCTGAACAAACAAGTCCGATTCATGGAGGCCCCACCTCGCAACTTACAGGACTTAAAGGATCTGCTGCTAACATCTTGGTGCCAGATACCACAGCACACCTTCAGGGGTTTAGTGGAGTCCATGCCTCGACGGGTCAGGGCTGTTTTGGCAGCAAAAGGGGGACCAACACAATATTAGGACCATAATGTTATGCCTGATCGGTGTATATATATGTGTGTGTGTGTGTGTGTAGTATGTAGTTAATTTAATAATATTGATTTTACAGACACATACTATATATATATATCGTTATAGTTATTATTTTATAGTAATAATCATTATATAATTGTTAACAGAATCACTATACAAAGAAGTGGAGATTAATACTCAGTAGTAGTAGTAAATTGAATAGTAAAATATTTTACAATTTATAATTATTCTATTATCTATATATAAAATCATAATTGTATAGTAATACTTTTACTATACAAAGAAGTGTTAATGAATAGTAGTTAGATTAATGTTAGATATTATATAGTTTAAAAAAAATATTTCTAGATGTCCAGATGCAATGGTGGTATGTCCTTACCTAATTTTAAGTTAAACTACTGGGCATTCACTTATACAGTTTAAAGTAGTACACAGAGCTCATATATCCAAAGTTAAATTAGCTTAAATGTTTCCTGGTACTAGCCCCATGTGCAATAGATGTCAAGGTGCTGAGGGATCATTAATTCACATGTTCTGGACAAGTCCCAAATTAGAGCGTTACTGGCGATCGATATTTCACACCCTTTCTGTGGTTCTTCAGCACAGATTAGAGCCAGAACCTATGGTGGTATTATTTGGAGTTGCTCCAGAGGAGTCATGGCTGTCAGCATCAAAGTGTAAAGTCCTTGCTTTCTCTTCTTTGTTAGCACGTAGAGCGATACTATTAAAGTGGAAGGATCCCTTTCCACCCACTCATACTCTGTGGATTAGAGATATGATGTCGTGTCTCTGCCTTGAAAAAATTAGGTATTCATTAAGAGGATCGGAATTTTTTTTTTAAAGATGTGGCACCCTTTTATTGATTGTTGATAAGTCTGTTTAAATAATGCCCTATTATTGACTGTTTTATTATGATTATTTAAAAAAAAAAAAAGATTATTGTTTAATTATTTTTTTCCAAATGTGTGTGCATTTATCTGTTTCTATATTTGGTTATTTTAATTAATAGACAGTATGGACGCTATTGATGGTGAGGTTTGGGGGATTGTTAAATGTGATTTATATTGTAAAAAACTTTATAATTTTACAATATATATAATTTTACAATTTTATAATTTTACTATTTTTTATATATATATATATATATATATATATATATATCCCCGACTTTCAAAACCTCACAATTTTGATACAAAATGTGAACGGTGAGAATCACAGCACAAAAAAGTCTTGAAAATGGGTTGGAAAAACATTTTTGTCTTGTATGTTCCCTCTCCAGGTTGGGTATCAGATCCGCTTTGAGACCAGCCGCACCACAGCTACCAAACTTCTGTTCATGACCGAGGGTCTCCTGCTCCGGCAGATCCAGCAGGACGCGTCCCTGGGCCAGTACCAGGTGCTGATCGTGGACGAGGTGCATGAGAGACACCTGCACTGTGATTTCCTGCTGGGAGTGCTGCGTTCCCTTCTGCCCCTGCGCACAGACCTGCGGCTGGTCCTCATGTCGGCCACCATCAACATCAAACTCTTCTCCAGCTATTTCAACGACGCACCAGTCCTGCAGGTGCCAGGCAGACTCTTCCCCATTCAGGTGAGCTCTCAGCGCTCCTTACTGTTCAAACAGTGTTTTTGTAAATCGATTACAGTGTAAGTTCCTCCTGTGCTGTAGGTGATCTACCAGCCCATTCCTCCAGAAGAGCAGGTGTCCCGCTCTGAGAAACTAGACCCGCGGCCGTACCTGCGTGTGCTGCAGGGTATTGACCAGCGGTACCCACCGGAGGAGAGAGGCGACCTGCTGCTGTTCCTCAGCGGAGTGGCTGAGATTTCCACCATCCAGGAGGCCTGCCAGACGTACGCCACACACACGCAGCGCTGGATCGTCCTCCCTCTGCACAGCACGCTCTCGCTGGCTCAGCAGGATAAGGTACATCTGCACCAGAGCAGGTTCATTCAGGACAGACCGAACACTCAGTCATTCATCATGATCTTTATGCATTAGATGTTTTTATGATTTGCTTTAAAACAGTGATTGTCATTTCTACCTTTTCTCCTTTTTTTATTAGTGGCAAAATGACTGGCCTATTTATTTGGCTATACACTACCATTCAAAAGTCTGGGATCAGGATAAATTAATAGTTTTATTCAGCAAGAATCCATTAATTTGATCAAAAGTGACAGTAAAAACATTTACGTTACCCCAAAAATCTGTTTTAAATAAATTCTGTTCTTTTGAACTTACTATTCATCAAAGTATCCTGAAAATAAATGTGCTGTTTTTTCAACATTGATAATAATAATAAGAAATGTGCTTGAGCAGCAAATCAGCATATTAGAATGATTTCTGAAGGATCATGTGACACTGAAGACTGGAGTAATGATGCTGAAAATTCAGCTGACATCACAGGATTAAATTGCATTTTAAAATATATTTACATAGAACACAATAAATTTAATTATAATAATATTACTGTTTTTATGTATTTTTGCTCAAATAAATTGAGCCTTGGTGAGCAGAAGAGATTTCTTTTAAAAACATACCTACCCCATACTTTTTACTTTTTAATAAAAATATGTCAGTATATTAGCTTGAAGTAATTTTCGATGTGTGAACTTTGACCTTCAGGTGTTTGACATTGCACCCCCGGGTGTGAGAAAATGCATCATTTCTACCAATATTGCTGAGACCTCGGTCACTATTGATGGAGTGCGCTTTGTCGTTGATTCAGGTAATTCATTCAGTGAAACCTGCACTAATGTTTTCCTAAAATATTTAATCATATTTAATATTTAATCAAAAAATATTTTAGCGTTTTAGGATAAAAATATTTATTTAAAATTTAAATTTAATTTATTACATTTTATGAGACCCTATTTTCTCTGTTTTTAAAATGTTAAATCATTTACCAGTTTTATTTATTTTATGATTTTAGAGTTTAAGGACAAAAAAGTATTTCATTTAAAATTTTAATTAAATCTATGAAATTTTATGAGACCCTATTTTCTCTGTTTAATCATAATAATCATACATTTTATGAGACCCTATTTTCTGTGTTTTTAAAATATTTAATCATATTTAATATTTAATCAAAAAAGATTTAATCATATAAAATATTTAATCAAAAACAAATTATTTAAAATGTATTTTATGAAAACCTATTTTCTGTTTTTAAAAAAGATTAATTTTTTTTGAGTTTCATTCATTTTATGATTTTAGAGTTTTAGAATAAAATTATTTTATTTAAAATTTAAATTCAATCAATAACATTTTATGAGACTCTATTTTCTATGTTTTTAAAATATTTAATAATTTACAAGTTTTATTTATTTTATGATTTTACAGTTTTAGGACTAAAAAGTATTTCATTTAAAATTGAAATTAAATCAATACAATTTTCTGAGTTGCTGCCATCAATTTTTATATCTCTTTGATGTTTTACAACAGGAAAAGTGAAAGAAATGAGTTTTGACCCAAAGGCCAAGATGCAGAGACTGCAGGAGTTCTGGATCAGCAGGGCCAGTTCTGAACAGAGAAAAGGGCGCGCAGGCAGAACTGGGCCGGGAGTCTGTTACCGACTCTACGCTGAATCTGATTACGACGCCTTTGCCTCATATCCTGTTCCTGAGATCCACAGGGTGGCGCTGGACTCCCTCATCCTTCAGGTGCTCTCTCACATCATGTCAACAGTGCTTTTTTTAAACTCAAAGTAACCTCATAATTTTTGTGTCAAGGGGCGTATTGTTCTCAGATATTGTTCTTCGGTGAGATGCTGGACTAAAGCATATTGCAAATGTGTTTGTGCAGATGATGAGCATGGGTCTGGGTGACCCTCGCACTTTTACCTTCATAGACCCTCCTCCCGCTTCCAGTATTCAGACTGCAGTGACATATCTGAGAGAACAGGGGGCGCTAGATGAACACGGGGAGCTTACCTCCATTGGCATGCTGCTGGCTCAACTGCCTGTGGATGTGGTCATTGGTAAAGAACCCTTAGCTGCTGTTTTGTGTAGTTAGTTGAGCTTGCTATGGTATTAATGACATTATAAATGCTCCTACTTGTGTTTGTCCAGGAAAAATGTTGGTTTTGGGTTCCGTCTTCAAACTGGTGGAGCCGGTGCTGACGGTTGCCGCTGCGCTGAGTGTCCAATCTCCATTTCTGCGCAGTGCTCAGCACAACCCTGACTGCTCCACCGCTCGCCAGCCCCTGAACAGCAGCCAGGGTGACCCCTTTACACTGATGAACACCTTTAATGCCTGGGTGCAGGTCAGTCCTCTTGGTTTTTGCCTGTTTAATTGTGTATCAGTGTTGGAAACCCACATGAACATTACAAGACTGAACCTGACATGATTTTTAAATATAAAAAAACATATAATTACATTTGTTATATCTAAATTCAATAAAATGAAGTATATTTAGAGAAGGAACACTATTTTGAAATGCATTTTGTGAATTAAATATTCCTTTCGTGAATGTAATACTTGATTTTGTGCATTATTATTAATATGAAACGGAATGTACCAAAACATTTCTTACAGACATATTTTTTGGTCCATGACATTATGCGTCGCTTAAAAGAGATATGAACTCAGAATTCAGAGAGAAAAGTCAGAGTTGCAAGAGATAAAGCCAGAGATTTGTAAAAGAAAGTCCAAATTGTGAGATATAAACTCGTTGTGAGAATTGAATAGTCAGAATTGTGTTCTCAGAATTCTGAGAAAAAAGTAATAGTTGTGAGTTGTTTACTCAAAATTGCGAGATATAATGGCAGAATTGTCATAAACTCACAATTCTGAGAAAAAAGTAATAGTTGTGAAATGTTAACCTAAAATTGCGAGAAATAAATTCAGAATTGTGTTATAAACTCACATTTCTGGAAAAAAAGAAGTAATAATTGCGAGATGTTAACTCAAAATTGCAAGATATAAACTCGGAATTGCAAGAAATAAAGCCAGAGCTGTGTGTCATAAACTTGCAATTCTGAGAAAAAAGTAATAGTTGCGAGATGTTCAAACAAACTCTTTATTTAAAAATCACTGGACTACATAAAAAGAAATGACAAGACGTTCCAGTGTTCATCCAAACACCATCTTCTGTTGTAAAAACACAGGAAGTAACTCTGGCAATATAACTCTGGCTTATATCACATGATCCGCACACATGTAGAAGTCACATGACTACCAGTTTGTCCACATAGTATGCTTGCCAGAGCTGATGATATTCCCCGCCCCTCCTCCTATTGTGGTGGAGCCCGCTGATCTCTCCATACAACGCTGTGGCATAGTTTCTAAAACAGCATTATAGGCATGGGACAGATGATATCACCCTGTAGCCCAAGACTGGTTTCCCATTGAAGCTAAGCAGGGTTGAGCCTGGTCAGTACCTGGATGGGAGACCTCTTGGGAAAACTACAGTAGGTAGCTGCTGGTAGAGGTGTTAGTGAGGCCAGCAGGGGGTGCTCACCCTGTTGTCTGTGTGGGTCTTAATGCCCCAGTATAGTGATGGGGACACTATATTGTCAAAAAAAAGCACCGTCCTTCGGATGAGGCACTTAACCGAGTTCATGACTCTCTGTGGTCATAAAAATCCCAAAGAGTAGGGGTGTAACCCCGGCATCCTGGCCAAATTTGCCCACTGGCCTCAGTCCATCATCATGGCCTCCTAATCATCCCCATATATACTGATTGGATTTCACTCTGTCTCCTCTCCACCAATAAGCTGGTGTGTGGTGGGCGTCGCATCATCCAGGTGGATGCTGCACTTTGGTGGTGGTTGAGGAGATTCCCTACTTCCTTATTATGTCCCACCCCTGTCGAGTCCTGCCCCGAGGTCTGCATGCAACTACAACAAAAGAAACATATTTTTAAATGTAGAATTTGTTTGAACATTTTATATCCTGGATATATGGTTTTATAAAGTCATGAGTCTACATAAATCGTTGCGAGATGTTAACTCAAAATTGTGAAATCTCGGAATTGCAAGAAGTCATAATGCCTTTTTAATTTTTTTTATTTCATGGCGAAAATGGGGTTCCACACTTTAGTCCTGTTGTTCCCTACCTTTATAATGCATTATATACAAAGGCTTCTCAGACGGCATTTCAACTATTGTGAATGGCGTTTGATAAGCAGATAACTATTTCTGTTATGATCATTAATTATGTTATGATCAATAATCTCTAAATGGGCAATACTAAAAGTATATACTATTGTCGAAATAAATTACAAATTAAAAAAAAATTAAATCAATCATTTCAAATTGAATTTAGGCACCACAACGAGTTTAGTATAAAAATGGATATCCATTTTGATATTTGCTAAAGGTTACATTTAACAGTGTTTTTAAATTGTTACTGTTTTTAAAGATTAACTTTAAGTGAGCGTTAGATGACGTCAAAGGTGATCGAAATGTAAAAATAGGGGAAATGAGTAATATTGGCTAATATACAACCAATATCAACAGGTGAAAGCAGACAGAGGAAGTGGCTCCAGAAAGTGGTGCAAAAGGAGAGGACTGGAGGAACAGAGGCTTTACGAGATGGTCAACCTCAGACGACAGTTCAAAGTCAGCAGCAGCATGATATCTATGGTTTCCTCCATGACTTTCTAACAGCTGCGTTTGCCCATGTGACCGATCTTAATTTTGTCATCCGGTTCCTTACAGGAGCTGCTGCGGACTCATGGTCTGCTGGAGGCTGATATGGGCAGCAGGAAGGAGCCGCAGGACCGAGCCCGGCGCAGAGAGAGACTTACAGAGAGACAGAAGCTCCACCAGCTGAAACGAGACCATGAGCTCCAGGAGAACACCAAGAGGAAAGTTCTCCGCCTGGAGGAAGGGCTGGAGGGAGATGCCTCATCTGGATCTGATGGGGAGGGAGCAAGCTCAAGCAAGAGGAGAAAAGATGGTGCTGAACAGACTGTGGACATACAGGTGCCTCAGATGATTCTGATTTTAGAGCATGTGGGGAAAAGAAAGAAGAGATTCCACACTTCTTCCATTCTTAATTTAATGTACACTACCGTTCACGTTTGGGGTCAGTAAGATTTTTTTTCAAAGAAATTAATCCTTTTATTCAGCAAGGATGCATTAAATTGATTAAAAGTGAGGGTAAGTGAAAATATATACAATATATAATATAAAAATACGGTTTAAAATGTTATAAAAGATTTCTGTTTCAAATAAATGTTGTTCTTTTGAACTTTCTATTCATCAAATTATCCTGAAAAAAATGCCACAGATTCCACAAAAATATTATACATTGATCAGGTGTAACATTATGACAGGTGAAGTGAATAACACTGATTATCTCTTCATCACGGCACCTGTTAGTGGGTGGGATATATTAGGCAGCAAGTGAACATTTTGTCCTCAAAGTGTTAGAAGCAGGAAAAATGGGCAGGTGTAAGGATTTGAGCGAGTTTGACAAGGGCCAAATTGTGATGCATGTGGGGAGCCCATGTGGCCCATGTGGTCCGATCAAACAGACGAGCTACTGTAGCTCAAATTGCTCAAGAAGTTAATGCTGGTTCTCATAGAAAGGTGTCAGAATACACAGTGCATCACAGTTTGTTGCGTATGGGGCTGCATAGCCGCAGACCAGTCAGGGTGCCCATGCTGACCCCTGTCCACCACCGAAAGCACCAAGAGTGGGCACATGAGCATCAAAACTGGACCACGGAGCAATGGAAGAAGGTGGCCTGGTCTGACAAATCACGTTTTCTTTTACATCACATGGATGGCCGCTTACCTGGGGAACACATGGCACCAGGATGCACTATGGGAAGAAGGCAAGCCGGCAGAGGCAGTGTGATGCTTTGGGCAATGTTCTGCTGGGAAACCTTGGGTCCTGCCATCCATGTGGATGTTACTTTGACATGTACCACCTACCTAAGCATTTGTGCAGACCATGTACACCCTTTCATGGAAACGGTATTCCCTGGTATCGGTGGCCTCTTTCTGCAGGATAATGCGCCCTGCCACAAAGCAAAAATGGTTCAGGAATGGTTTAAGGAGCACAACAACGAGTTTGAGGTGTTGACTTGACTCCAAATTCCCCAGATCTCAATCCAATTGACCATCTGTGGGATGTGCTGAACAAACAAGTCCGATCCATGGAGGCCCCACCTTGCAACTTACAGGACTTAAAGGATCTGCTGCTAACATCTTGGTGCCAGATACCACAGCACACCTTCAGGGGTCTAGTGGAGTCCATGCCTCGACGGGTCAGGGCTGTTTTGGCAGCCAAAGGGTGGCCAACACAATATTAGGAAGGTGGTCATAATGTTATGCCTTATCTGTGTGTGTGTGTGTGTGTGTATATATATGTGTATATATATATGTATATGTATATGTATGTATATATATATATATATATATATATATATATATATATAAAAATGCAGCTTTGATGACCCCAAACTTTTGAACCGTAAATAATGTATAGTTCTTTTTCACTACTGTTATAAGATTGGATTTTTTTCACATCAGGGTTAAACTAAAACTGAAACTAAAACCATTAAAAATTGTTACTTGAAGTAAAATAAATGTTAACTGAAATAAAATGAAATATATAAAACTTAAACGTATTTTATTTCAGCAACATTTCACGTTTTAATTGTTTAAATTACTAAAATAACTAAAACTAAAAAACTATATAGACAAAAAACTATTAAAAATTTACAAAAAACAACAAAATTACTAAAAATTTAACTAAAATTAACATGAAAATATAAAATAAAATTAATTCAAAATATTAATAATAAAAACTATAATATATCAATGATACTAAGATAACACTTTCACATTACAGTAATGATAAAACTGGGCAAATGTGTTTAAATAATAATGTCACAAGGCTTAATCTTGGAATTAAAAATAGGCTTCATTTTATCCTTAAGTATTTTTATCTTTAGATTTTGAGGTGAAATTTGACCCAGGCTTTGTGAGATTCACTCATACTGTACACTTTCTCTGTATCCTCATTGGTTGTCTGGCTCTTACAGGAAGTCAAGTTCAAATTGCGTCACAATGTTAATGAGCTACAGGAAGCTGCATATGCCAGTGCAGCTCTGTCGTCACGGCAGCAGGCTCTGCTCAAACTGGTGCTGTGCCGGGGTCTTTACCCACAGCTCGCCATGCCAGATGAGCACAACGCAACCCGCAAAGACTCAGAGCAGGTAATGGCTAAATACACATTAAAGTGCCCCTATTATGCTTTTTTTGGATATTACCTTTCATTTTTTTTTAAGTTTCAAAGATCAAAGTTCAAGTTATTATCTTCCTAAAGAAAGAACTGATTCTAAACTGCCTGAAACATGGACCGTAAAAAAATATGGACAACGCGTCTTCACTACCTTCCACTGAAGACAAGTGAAGCCACCAACGTCCGAAAATGGTGCTGACATCTTGCGCTGATTTGGGACTGAGTCTGCGCAGTAGAGAGCAGGAAGTAGAGCCGTGATATTAAAAGCCCGCCCACACTCTCGCAGATGCAGAACAACTCATGTCGGTGTGAAATAAACAGTTATGGAAATGTATAAATTAAAGCTAAAGCTCCAATCTCCTCCCGAAAATCCCGAAAAAAGTCAGTTGGTGCCTCAGTGAATACTTCGCCCAGAGAAGCTGTCAATCATGACGTCACACCAAACTAAAACCAATCTTATTTAAAAAAATGAACACTTGAAATGACATCAGCGTGATAAAAACTGCCTAAAATGACAGAAACCATCTTTGGGAAAAAATTATTTGAAGTGTAATTTGATTGTTTAGTTTGTCCCATGTCCCATTACATTTCATGGTGAGGGCGGGGTTATGACCTATACTGGGACCAACCACCTGGGGGCGATCGAGACGCTTTGGCTTCACTTATCAGGATGTGTGCGGCAGGCTTGGCCTGAAACAAGTCTTCAGTAATTCCAGTCTTACTTCCTGCTCGAACCTAAATAGGCTTGTAACACATATGCATAATGCCAGCCTATGGTCTTTATTGTCTGCCCACGAACAACGTCTACGTTGACCCGCCCTCAAGCACTGTAGTTGAAGCTGAGACTAGAAGAATTTGGTTTGTGTTGTCAACATGTCAAGAAGATGCTGTTTTCTGTGCAGCGAAAGCATCTTGACCAATCAGAGCAGAGTAGACTAATCACAACAGACTGGGCCTTTTGACCTATCAGGGCAGAGTAGACCAATCACAACAGACTGGGCCGTCTGACCAATCAGAGCAGTGTAGACCAAACACAACAGACTGGGCCATCTGACCAATCAGAGCAGAGTAGACTAATCACAACAGACTGGGCCTTTTGACCTATCAGGGCAGAGTAGACCAATCACAACAGACTGGGCCGTCTGACCTATCAGGGCAGAGTAGACCAATCACAACAGACTGGGCCGTCTGACCAATCAGGGCAGAGTAGACCAATCACAACAGACTGGGCCGTCTGACCAATCAGGGCAGAGTAGACCAATCACAACAGACTGGGCCGTCTGACCAATCAGGGCAGAGTAGACCAATCACAACAGACTGGGCCGTCTGACCAATCAGAGCAGTGTAGACTAATCACAACAGACTGGGCCTTTTGACCTATCAGGGCAGAGTAGACCAATCACAACAGACTGGGCCATCTGACCAATCAGAGCAGAGTAGACCAATCACAACAGACTGGGCCGTCTGACCAATCAGGGCAGAGTAGACCAATCACAACAGACTGGGCCGTCTGACCAATCAGGGCAGAGTAGACCAATCACAACAGACTGGGCCGTCTGACCAATCAGGGCAGAGTAGACCAATCACAACAGACTGGGCCGTCTGACCAATCAGAGCAGTGTAGACCAAACACAACAGACTGGGCCATCTGACCAATCAGAGCAGAGTAGACTAATCACAACAGACTGGGCCTTTTGACCTATCAGGGCAGAGTAGACCAATCACAACAGACTGGGCCATCTGACCAATCAGGGCAGTGTAGACCAATCACAACAGACTGGGCCGTCTGACCAATCAGGGCAGAGTAGACCAATCACAACAGACTGGGCCGTCTGACCAATCAGAGCAGAGTAGACCAAACATAACAGATTGGGCCGTCTGACTAATCAGAGCAGAGTAGACCAATCACAACAGACTGGGCCATCTGACTAATCAGAGCAGAGTAGACCAATCACAACAGACTGGGCCATGTGACCAATCAGAGCAGAGTAGACCAATCACAACAGACTGGGCCGTCTGACCAATCAGAGCAGAGTAGGCTCTCAGAAAGGAGGGGTTTAGAGAAACTGTGAACCGTTTCAGATGCTGTATTATTATAAGAAAATTAAAGTGTTTTTTGATCTTGGATGTATGTAAACCTATTGTTGGAGACCTCCAAAACAAAATTAGGAGCCTTTAAAATAGCATAATAGTGTCACTTTAATATGCACTGTAATATCAGCCAACTTTTTACAGTTGTGTGCGTGCGTGTGTGTGTGTGTGTCTGTTAGGTGTTCCACACACGTAATAAACAAGGTGTTGTGATCCACCCAACCAGCGTGTTTGCCATTGACCCTGAAGTTCTGCATGTTCCTGATCACGAGTCCAGCGAGTTTGGTACACACTCCTTTTTGCAGTAAGACAGACATCGTGACCGTCACTTTCCTCTTTTTCACTGTTGCACTCTTACGTTCTCTCTGTAGGTGCTGATAAAGGGCAGAGCAATAGGCATCAGTTATTGGCTTTCGTTACTCTGCTAGAAACGAACAAGCCTTACGTCTCAAACTGTGTGCGGATTCCAGCCCTACAGGTCAGTGAACGCTGAGAGAATTGTAACCATTATTTCCACCTTATTTTTAACTTAAGAGTGGATGTGTTTGGAGTTTTTATTTTTTATTTTATTGCAAGTATGTATTAAATTGATCAAAGTTACTTTAAATGCATTTATAATGTTACAAAAGATTTCTATTTCAAATAAGTGCTGTTCATTTGAACTTTCTATTCATCAAAGAATCCTGAAAAACTTGCATCACGGTTTCCACAAAAATGTTAAGCAGCACAACTGTTTTCAACATTGAAAATAATAAGAAATGTGCTTGAGCAGCAAATCATCATATTAGAATGATTTCTGAAGGATCATGTGACACTGAAGACTGGAGTAATGATGCTGAAAATTGTAACTGAAAAGTTTTGACTATATTCTTGGTCAAATAAATGCAGTCTTGGTGAGCATAAGATACTTCAAAAGATTTCAAAATCTTACTGACCCTTACAACTTTTGAAAAATAGTTTACATTGCTAAAAACTTTTTAAACTAGATTTTTTCCTTTTCTTTATCGTGAACACTCTTCTTTGCCGTTGACCTCTCTCCTGTAGGCCCTTCTGCTGGTGGCCAACTCTGTGGACACCAACGCGGACTGTACGCGGGTGGTGGTGGACGGCTGGCTGGAGCTGGGCTTGACTGATGGAGACACAGCCATGAAAGTGATCTCCTCTGCCCTCACTCTGCGGGGTGAATGGGAGAGGCTGCTTCAGGCTCAGCTCGGACAGGGCGGCCCGGGTAGCTCCGCTGGACTCGGGCTGAATGGGCCCAAAGTTTCCCGCAGAGAACTGGAAAAGCTCTGTGAGGGACTTGTGCGGTTTCTGCTGTATACTGAGGTAGCGAGGCAAAAATAATAATAATACATCTGTTATTAATCTGGGTCAAACACACATGGAGTCATATGATAATGATTTTCTCTCATAGGTTAGTTACAGTCTGAGGCGTCTGACAGGGCTGCAGTCTCAGAACCTTTACATCGGACCCCAGCAGGATCCGGATCTGTCTTCTGCTTCAGCTCTCAGCTCTCTGTTCCCCGGCATGAAGGCGGAGCCAGATGCCATTAAAGGAGGCATGCGTCTGTGCAGCTACTTCACTTACAACTGTCTATGTGTAAGTGTTCTTTCCTTTGGTAGTTTATTTCCACTGCGGAATGCATTTTTTTTGACTTTTTATCTGAATGTCTTTCTTCTCACAATTCTGATATAAGATATAAACTCAGAATTGTGCTATATAAACTAAAAAAGATATAAACTATAAAGCTTGCAATTTCCTTTTTTAATTCCACGGCAGAAAAAAAAAACATTTTGAGACGTCAGAATTGTGAGGACAATTTCTTGGAATTGTGTAAATTCACAATTCCAAGAAAAGTCAGAATTGTGAGATATAAATTCAAAATTCAGAAAAAAGTCATAATTGAGATGTAAACTCAGAATTCTGAAAAAAGTCACAATTGAGATGTAAACTCGCAATTCCGAGAGGTCAAAAGTTGCAATATGCAAATTCAGAATTCAGAAAAATGTAGAAATTGCGAGATATAAATTCAGAATTCCGAGAAAAGTCACAATTGCAAGATGTAAACTCAGAATTCCAAAAAAAAGTCAGAATTGTGAAATATAAATTAAAAATTCTGAAAAAAATCAGAATTGAGATGTAAACTCACAATTCCGAGAGAAATCAAAATTGCGAGAACTCAGAATTCCCAAAAAACTAAGAACTGAGATACAGTGGGGAAAACAAGTATTTGATACACTGCCGATTTTGCAGGTTTTCCTACTTACAAAGCATGTAGAAGTCTGTAATTTTTATCATAGGTACACTTCAACTGTGAGAGACGGAATCTAAAACAAAAATCCAGAAAATCACATTGTATGATTTTTAAATAATTAATTTGCGTTTTATTGCATGACATAAGTATTTGATCACCTACCAACCAGTAAGAATTCCGGCTCTCACAGACCTGTTAGTTTTTCTTTAAGAAGCCCTCCTGTTCTCCACTCATTACCTGTATTAACTGCACCTGTTTGAACTCGTTACCTGTATAAAAGACACCTGTCCACACACTCAATCAAACAGACTCCAACCTCTCCACAATGGCCAAGACTAGAGAGCTGTGTAAGGACATCAGGGATAAAATTGTAGACCTGCACAAGGCTGGGATGGGCTACAGGACAATAGGCAAGCAGCTTGGTGAGAAGGCAACAACTGTTGGCGCAATTATTAGAAAATGGAAGAAGTTCAAGATGATGGTCAATCTCCCTCGGTCTGGGGCCCCATGCAAGATCTCACCTCGTGGGGCATCAATGATCATGAGGAAGGTGAGGGATCAGCCCAGAACTACACGGCAGGACCTGGTCAATGACCTGAAGAGAGCTGGGACCACAGTCTCAAAGAAAACCATTAGTAACACACTACGCCGTCATGGATTAAAATCCTGCAGCGCACACAAGGTCCCCCTGCTCAAGCCAGCGCCCATCTGAAGTTTGCCAATGTCCATCTGGATGATCCAGAGGAGGAATGGGAGAAGGTCATGTGGTCTGATGAGACAAAAATAGAGCTTTTTGGTCTAAACTCCACTCGCCGTGTTTGGAGGAAGAAGAAGGATGAGTACAACCCCAAGAACACCATCCCAACCGTGAAGCATGGAGGTGGAAACATCATTCTTTGGGGATGCTTTTCTGCAAAGGGGACAGGACGACTGCACCGTATTGAGGGGAGGATGGATGGGGCCATGTATCGCGAGATCTTAGCCAACAACCTCCTTCCCTCAGTAAGAGCACTGAAGATGGGTCGTGGCTGGGTCTTCCAGCATGACAACAACCCGAAACACACAGCCAGGGCAACTAAGGAGTGGCTCCGTAAGAAGCATCTCAAGGACCTGGAGTGGCCTAGCCAGTCTCCAGACCTGAACCCAATAGAAAATCTTTGGAGGGAGCTGAAAGTCCGTATTGCCCAGCGACAGCCCCGAAACCTGAAGGATCTGGAGAAGGTCTGTATGGAGGAGTGGGCCAAAATCCCTCCTGCAGTGTGTGCAAACCTGGTCAAGAACTACAGGAAACATATGATCTCTGTAATTGCAAACAAAGGTTTCTGTACCAAATATTAAGTTCTGCTTTTCTGATGTATCAAATACTTATGTCATGCAATAAAATGCAAATTAATTACTTAAAAATCATACAATGTGATTTTCTGTAGGTGAACTCGCAATTACGTGTTTTTAACTTGTAGTTGTGAGATATATACTATATCAATTGTGAGATGTTGCAATTACCTTTTTTATTTTTTTATTCCATGACAGAAACAAGCTTCCATGCTTTCCTGAATTTGTGGAATGTACTCAAAAGCCTTCTCTTTCTTACAGTCCTTTAACACCGCCACTTCTTATGCTTTTAATGTGTCATGTAGGACTCTAAGGACCTGTACAGTGAATGTTTACGCACTTTTTGGAGCTGCCCTCACTGTGACTTTTATATGCCCCTGACGCCCTTGGAGCGCATGCAACATGAGGCCACCTGCAGGCCACCGGAGGAACAGCAGCCTGAGGAAGGTGAGCGGCAGGAAGCAGGATCTCGTTTATGAATTATTTCATCTCATAAAGCAGCTTTTGTGGTTCATTCTTTCACTGTAAAGACTTAGATGTCTTACTATCGAGTGCTGCAGTCATGACGTATTGTTGTACCCAACTCTTGATGTTCGCATCACCCTCTACAAAAAACCAATAGGATAACCAATAATTTTTCTATTGGCCTTTGATTAATGCAGAATGTGACCAACAAAGGTTTATGAATCTTACACGTTTTGTTCATCATAATAATATTCACAAATTAACAACTTTTATGAATTTTGAAGTCTAAATGCAATCGGCAAAAGTAAGCTAAAATCATAACTACACCACAGTCGCGTGACTTTACCGTTAAGCTTCTGACAATTCTTTCAGTCTTTATTTAAAAAACATTTTGCCTGTAAGTTTGAGTTAGAATAGTCTGCGAGAGCACGGTAATGAACACGAGGCTGTGAAAGCAGACCCTGTTCGGCTGATGACGTTTAATGACATTTATAACCTCTGTAGTCCCAATTAGCCACTTGTTAGCCACCGCCTTTTTCAAGACAATTAAAAACATAAAAGTTCACACGGGTGTTTTACTGATGTATATTATGCAGAATAAAACGTGGAAATATCTTGAGCTTCTGTTAACCATAATTTTGTTTCTTGAAATAAACTAAACATTATCTGAAATAAAATAAAATGTAAAAATTTAATTAAACTTATTTTATTTCAGCCAGTTGCCAAAAAAACATTTCTCATGTACTAACAAAACTAAACCTGAAATTAAAATGAATAAAAACAATAGACATATTAAAAAATATTAATGAAAATGACAGAAACACAACAAAATTACTAAAACTAATTTAAAATATTATATATTATTTATTAAAATAGTACTGATAATAAATATAAATGTATTATGTAAAAGTTTTTGGTAACACTTTACAGTGTCCTTGTTACATATGTTACATGTACTTACCATAAATTATGCATAATTACATGCAACTAACCCTCAAACCAAAACCATAATCCTATAGTAAGTACGTTTTTAATTAATATTACTCAGTACTTAAATATATAATTACACTGTAACAATGACACCTTAAAATAAAGTGTAACCAAATTTATATATGTTTATTGTGTGTGTGTGTACATGTCTGTCTTCTCAAGTCTTAGCTATAAGTGCTCTAGATCACTAATCAGTTCTACAGTCAATGCTTTTTCTTTGTTTTCAGAGTCTGAAAGTGAAAAAGCGTCTTCATCGTCTTCATCTGGCCTGACCAGAGTCTATCACTGTGATATCTGTAATAAAAACCTGACTCTCACCTCAACTGAGATCCTAAAACACAAACGCCAGCACCTGTCCTGAGCTCACACATGGGCACATGCTCAGACTTTAAGACCTTCTCTGTCCATCCAGCTCCTCTGTCCTTATGATCTCTCCATTACATTTTTTAATAAATGTGAAAACTCTCTTGAATGTGCTGTAATTCTTCACCTTGTTTTTAATTGAGTGTACTTGGTTCTAGAATTGCATTACACTGACTGATGCGGCCCCTTGTGGACAATCATGGATGTGCGTGGTGAAAATTGGCTCCACGTAGTGGTCACAGTGATTATTGGATGAATATCAGGCAGAACTGTTAGGAACTTTCTCTTATTTCAAGATTTTTTTTTTTACATTCTTTTTATTTCAAATTGATTAATCGTTATTAATTGCATCTAACATAAAAGTTTGTAAATATAGTGTGTGTATAAGAAATATCACACTCGTATCTGTGCAATATGGCTCTATATTAGCACGGCTGTGATTCGGCCATAGGCAATCACAGCTGTGCTGATATACAGCCATATCGCACGGATACGAGTGTAATATTGCGTTTATACAACAGTTTGACGGCACATGTGTGTAAATTAATAAGAAACAACAACAGAGTGTCTTTAAAAACCCTCTTTTGTGCAGAACTACTTCCTTACGCCACGGATTCAAATCTCAAATTGACAGTTTAACAGTTGAGCCCAAGCCTTTGTTACTAATTCTAAAACGTCACTTTAGAACTAGTAACTTTGAGTCGCTTCATTGAAGTAGTTCAGTAATACATAATTCACTGTATTATGTAGATCAGAGTATTATAAGAGAGATGTATTACCTGCATCTAGCTGATATTCTTCAGGTTAATCTTATATTCATAATCACAAAATCAGTTTGAATGTCCGCTGAGGATCTTTGTCTTTGCCCAGTTAAGGGGATTTCCCATGACAGTGCTAGTGCATTTGTTAGTTGTCTTGTTTACAATCTTGTTTGAGTCCCTTTCAAAATAAAAGTCTTTGTCTCTTGTCAACTTGAGATTTGAATCCATGGCGGAAGGAAGTAGTTCAGCACAAAAGAAGATTTTTAAAGACACCGTTGTTTCTTATTAATTTACACACGTGTGCCGTTGAACTGTTGTATATACACTCGTATATTACACTCGTAGTCATGCGATTATGGCTGTATATCAGCACGGCTGTGATTTGGCCGTAGGCACGAGGCCACACACACACATATAGTATATGATTGCCTACAGGCGAATTACAGCCATGCTAATATAGAGCGCTATCGCATGGCTACTTGTGTGATATTGCTTGTATATATTTATACAACAGTTCTTTCTGGTTCTTGAATCTGCTTGGCTGAGAGGCTTTTCCAGCCGTGCAATATCCACCCAGTATCGGCACTCAAACTGTTTCACCGTTTGTATCACTCCGCTTGCGGCGACTGTCATGGCGGTCGAGCAAATCCATCATAGGTTTTAAAAATACTACTGTTGTTGTCACAAAATGTAGTTTTAACAGTTTTTTAGGTGAGAATGTAGTTATTTGGACATCAAATATGTGACTCATATATAAACATAGCACCTATTTTACAATGTGTTCAGACGCTTTCACAGATGTGAGATCCAGGTCAGTGGCCGTTCTGCGTTCAGCGCTCGTGTACCTGCCTTGAACAGCTTCATCTCGGCCAGTCCTTCGGGAATTTGCCGCTGGCTCTTATGTAGATAGTGGTTAAAGGTGCTGTATGTAAGAATGACAGCTAGTGTTTGAAATGGGTACTGCAGTCCAAATTCAAAATATTGTTTGCCCCTCCTCCTCAGACTCGACGCTCACACAGGTTGCCAGTTTGAGGACACACAACAGGAACGAGCAATGGAAGGTGAGGAGACTTATACACTATAGGTTGATGAGTTGATTTATCCGCGTTTTAACCATAGACTGTAAAAAATATATGGACGTAGTGTCCGTGACGTCACCTGTAGGTTTCTGAAGAGCAGTTTTTAAATCTAAAGCCGCCCACGCCTGCCTAGCTCGACCATAGTGGCAATCCAACTGTCACTCAAGTGGCCACACCCTTAATTATGCAGAACTTTAAGGCTTAATATAATTTAAACGGATGAGTTATAAAAAAAATTCACCCCCCTCACAGTTGTCATGAAGGGCAAAATTAGCCTAGCCGTATAGACCAAAACCACTTTTTGTACCAGGCTGTAAACATATTTTTTTCTGCTGTAAAGTTGGGCATTTTAACATGGGGGAGATACAGATTTGACTCCCTTTTGGAGCCTGTCTCTAGCGGCCAGTCGATGAATTGCAGTTTAAACTTCCGTGTTGGTTTCAAGCGAGACCGCAGAATGTTGCCGCTTGGTTTCAATATGCCGTTCAGAGATTTTTAGATGGCTGCCGAGGCTTTTTAGGTCGGGTAGAATCTGCTATCTCTGACCCAGTTTGTTTGCTGGCTTCCATGGCTGCAATACGCTGTGTTTTCCGCCAACTGACAACCCGGGGTGTTGAAATACTATCGAATAAATTGGCAACGTGCGTTATCGCACAGGCCAAAACAAAAACAGACATTCTGACATGGAACGCACATTTCAAAGTAAAATACAAGCATTGTTTTTCGGAGAAACAAGTATGTGAACTGAGCATGTTTCCTAAATATCTGCAAATGTATTATGGTATTTTAATGTTTTAGTACAGTCAAAAACTTACATACAGCACCTTTAAGCAGATATAATTCATTTGGAGTATATCAAATGGGCAATCTTTGGTCTTATTAATCTATAACATGTTCCAGAGCTAATCGATTTTGGTCAAGGAGGAAATTAAGTTTCATAACTTTATATTTAGGCTATATTAGTCCTGTATGGCCTACTAGAACGCTGCTTTTGTACGTTTGACTGAATTGTTTGCTTTTATTTCCTATTGTCTTTTATAATGGCTGTTGTTAATTTAAATATTGTTCAATAAATATTATTTTATATAAATATGCCGTATTTGGTATTGAGAAAGGGCCCGTCAGTGATTGCAATAGTCGACTTCAGTGACAGTTACATTATTACACGTGCACCATTTTTTATTACACCATTATTAGATGGCGGCAAAGAGTAGCCTAGACTGTCTTTATGAGTGACTGGTTGTAAACAAGGAAGTTGTTACAGCTCTGTCAATCTTTTAAAAGGACAAAGATATTGCATTCCTCAGCGGACATTCAAACTGATTTTTTAATGGATATTATGGACATCGACCTGAAGAATGAATGCTATATCAGATGCAGGTAATACACTCGTTTAGTCGATCTTTCTCTCATAATACTATACAGCTTCAATGAAGCGACTCAACGTTCCTTCGTTACTACTAAAGTGACGTTATTAGTAACGAAGGCTTGGGCTCAACTGTTAAACTGTCAATTTGAGATTTGAATCCGTGGCGAAAGGAAGTTCTGCACAAAAGAGATTTTAAAGACACTCTGTTGTTGCTTCTGATTTATCTACACACTTGTGCCGTTGAACTGTTGTATAAACGCAATATCACACTCTGTACAAGCAAGGCTGTGATTTGGCCGTAGGCACGAGTCCGCACACACACACATATATATTGTAAGTGATTAATCGATTTGACAGTACTAATATATATATATATATAATGGTGGTGTTTGTTATATGATATACACTGATTTTAATTTACTGTATTTTGGGGGAACATTAATGAAAATACTTTATTGATAGTCTTAGTTTTCTTTATGCAGAATATAATTTCTTATATTTTTCTTTGATTTTGGGGCGCAATATGACCTGGACAGTTCTTCGTGAAATCCGTCCTATTCCAAGTGGATATTCGGAGCACAATGCACGATTGCTGTCTTGTGCTCAAATACACCACACTAATATTGTGGTTATGAGTGAATGCTGTATTATGCCATCCCAGTATTAGTGTACTAATGCACATAAACACATGTAAACACGATTCAGAGCGCAAACTTTTCATTAAAATATAGAGTTAGGGTTTAATTAATGATACAAACCCACGATATGTAACACCTCAAAGCAGCAAATTGGCACAAAGTCAGAGAAGTAAGACAGCACAGAAAATAAAAACCCGTCTCCAAAAATAAATAAAGAATTAGAATAAATATCTCAATAAATATATAAACAGGTAATATTTTCCATTGATTACTTTTCAAACTAATAGACACATACATATTAAAATATGCACATTGGCAGAAATAAACAACCCGAAAAAGAAAATGAGTATTTAGGTACATCGTTACTTAGAAATTATAGGTTATTGGTTAAATAAATCAAAAGGCACATTTATTAATAGGATTTATGACTAGGGCCCTCAAGGGTGGTCTCATCTCTCAAAGTTCTCTTTTTTCCAGTGCTATTTTTGGGTCTTTTTGTGTTTCTCTACTATTCTGCCCATAAAGAGTGAGTGTGTGTGAGTGCAAGAGAATGTTTCACGTCTTGGACTGAAATGGACTGAAATGAGTCCAAATGCACAATGATATACAATGCATGTTTGTAGACTGAATGGTCCAGTGGTTCATCCTGCTGTAAAAACCCTTTTCTTTTAAAGTGACTCTAATGAGCAGTTAATACAACATTGATTCCTACGTAACTTGGAGAAACCTCTTGGAGTTGGAAATTAGTTCTTCCCCATCATTGATATCATAATTTAGTTGTTGTCCAAAATTGACTACAAGGCTGTGTCTGATTCCCTAACTCCTCATGACTAGCAGCGAGGTAAGACAAGTTTAAGGGAGTTGAAATAGCAGCTTTGAGATCATTTAAAGCAATGTTTCTTAACACTTTGAGGTCCAAACCGGTATGCCAGTCAGCGTTTGAACTGATTGGTCTAAAATCTCTTTATTTTTCAGTGTAACAGCGTGCTTTAACCAGGCAACAAGTTTTCAGTGTCAAGTAATTTGTCTGTCCACAGTGAAAATGAACATATACTGTAACACAATCACAGCCAATCAGAACACATTTGATGTTTTTGGACCAATGGGATTTTACTGTGGGCGGGGCTAACCGGCACAACTCTACAGACAAAATGTCCTGTCGTTTTGTTGCACTGGTTAGGACACGTGAGGTGCAGTATAACCCATTATAGTTAATGATTGAGTACTTCTCTTGTTGCCATACTAACAGATAAAGTTAAAGTGTTGTGTCACACACAACAGTCCTTTTCTCTTTTGCTCTTTCCTTCTGACTAATAACTAATTTGCACTTTATTTTTGGTGGCATGTACAACTACATTTCAAGGCCTCGGTTTACATTTGCTGTGCAAATGTTCGGCAGATTCAGGTCTAGATTATCTCTCCACTTTTTTGGTCTATCCTTTAAATATAGGCAACATTCCCAGTTGTTGGCAAGTTAAACACAACTATACTCTTAACAGAAGAATGAGCATGTATGTGTCCATATGTGGTGAAAGTGGTGGTTTTGGTGAAACTGCCCTCAATCAGACCGTTCACGTTCCCTGTTCTCGAACAACTAAAAGTGGCACGACATCAAAATGTTCTCCTTCACAAATATGTTCTGGCCGAACGTGCGTGAAACCTACCGCAAAGACCATATACAAAACCTCACCACATCACACAGTCCCCAAAATAAGTCTCTTTCTCTATTTGCCTTACTCTCCTCTGGACATTGAGGTAAAACTCAGTAACTTAGAGGTACAAGGGGGGTGTATTCGTTAAATCAATTGCAAAAAAAAAAAAAATCTTTCAGTAGTTCAAGTAAAATAAGATACTCAAAATAGGTCTGATAACATTAGCTATAAACATTTTTTCATCTCATATTTTCTCCCTAAATTAAAAAAAAAAAAAAAACAGAACCCAAGAGAAATGAAGACTAACAATTGTTTACACGTCACTGATGCCCATTCACTCCCCACCTCCCGGAGACGACCCCTGACCCCAACGACCAGCAAATCAGAGAGCGATCTCCCCGAACCCATGCACCCATCGCCGGTACGAGCGTGAAGGGTCCGAGCAGAGAATAGAAAGAGCGGAATGCAGCAGACGGCCTTGGTGGGGGCGAGGGGATATTATCGTGAAGGTTTATGTAGGAGATCTGGCTCTACGGCTGTTCCTCATCTTTGTGCTCCCATCCCCGTCACAATAAGCCCCGCCCACGCGCCCTCCCCCCGGTCAGGCCTCATCGCACGGCCTTGTGCTTTCCTCCGCAGCAGCCGCATCTCTCCCCACAGCGCAGGCATGCGCGCAGGGGCAGGTAGCAGCACATGCAGGGCACGAAAAGAGACAGCGCCAGCAGCGCCATCCAGCGGGCACAGCACAGCGGGTGCGGCCGGCCGCCCATCGAGTCCTCGCACGAGCATGGCTCCCAGAACTCGCCCTCGGAGTCCGACATGCAGTGGTAGAGCAGGCTCTCTGCACACCACACGCACGTCCACTGGCGCAGGCAGTGTAGCGCCGGGTCCGGAGCGTCCCGGCAGCGGCCCCGTCCGTTTTCGGAGGCGCTGAAGACAGAGCGGCAGTACACGCAGCGCGACGAGCAGGAGGAGGAGCCCTGTGGGCAGGAGCTGTCGTCGTCGGGGGAGATGGCTTCCCCTCCGCCGCCCCCTCGCTTGCGAGTCCGAGAGCGGGGCGTGGCGAGTGAGGTGTGGATGCAGCAGGGAGAGGGCGAGCTTTTGCCCGTCTCCTGCGGGGAGCCGCTGGCCGACGGCACCCCCGGCACGGCGTTGGGCATGCAGGTGGGCGAAGAGTTGCACTGAGAACCTTTGGTGTCCAGCATGACGGTGACCTCACAGCCTGTGGTGCCCACGCCGGCCAGTTCTTTCTCGAAGCGCACCACGCAAAGCTCCGACTTGTCCTGGCCAGCGCTCACCACCACGCCCCCCGTCAGCCCGCCCACCTTGGTCCGTGTAGCACCGGCGCGTCTGTAGTCCTCGTAGCCGCGTGTACCCCACAGGTCCTTGCAGGGGTCCAGGCTGCGGAGGTCCCCTTCCTCCAGCAGGGAGATGGTGGGTGAGAGCGGAGAAAGGGGAGAGGCAGGGGGCGCTGTGGGGGGAGTCGGAGGAGCCGGAGGTGGCGGAGGGGGTGCCGGAGGGTTCAACACAGCTGTCACTTGGGTGAGCTGGTGCTGGGCGGGTCGGGTGTGGATCTGTGGTGAGAGAAGAGTGAGGACTGAATGTAACGCTGCAGAGGCAGTGACATGACACACTTTTCTTTTTGTCTGGATCTATTTATTTATTCAAAAATACAATAAAAATGCAGTTCATTCATACAGTGACTCAAATACACCAATTCGCTGATGGACAAGTTTTTCATTTCTGAATTAAATTTCATTTTGATATTAAAGTAAAAAATGTAGGGGTGATACAACTGTCCTGGTATCATTATAAAGCAAAAAGCCACATTAAAAAGATTAAATTCTTGAAAAGAAAACCTTATCAAGTAGTTTGGCTGTATTTTGAACAAAACTGCCTCACTGCTTTTGTCCAAAAATCCTTGCCAGGATGTTGAGGATAGTTCAACTTATAAAATTTCATGTGGTGTGACTTCATACAAACATACTATTTATGAATTATTAATTCATGTTATTTGTAAAAAAAAAAAAAAAAAAAAATATTCTTAAAAATATTTAAATAAAAACATATTTTAAAGCATTTTTTGTAAATAATTATTACATTCACATGCATTAAAAAGTTATTACTTTATATTGACGTAGGGGTGGGCGATCTTCCCAAAATTTCATATCACGATCTTATAACAAACAATCACGATCTGAATCGCGATCTTCCCAATTTTGAGATGTACTATGGAAAATATCCAGACTGTAACAAGCCTATGGACTTATCTATTTGCACAATTTAAAACAGTATTGCATTAAAGGTGCAGTGTGTAGTATTTATTAGGATCTACTGACAGAAATGCAATATAATATACGTAACTATGTTTTCAGTGGTGTATAAAGACCTTACATAACAGTACATTATGTTTTTATTACCTTAGAATGAGCCATTTCTATCTCCATACACCGCGGGTCCCCTTACAGTGAAATCGCCATTTTGCACCGTCATGTTTCTACAGTAGCCCTAAATGGACAAACTTCTCTAGAGAGCGCTAGCTACTCCCTGCTGTCTCAGACGACGACATTTGTGTCATGTGTCGGCCACTGTAGCTTCTCTATGTGCTTCGAAAGGGAGGGGTGAGCAGTAGACGGTTGCAATTCACAACCTCACCGCTAGACGCCGCTAAATTTTACACACTGCACCTTTAAACAATCAGTAGTCAAAGTAGTCATTAAACCCCGAGTTAAACTTTAAAACACTGCATAGTCTTCACTGTATGAATTAAATATACACTGATTCTTATTAAAACTACTAAAATTATTCAGTCAAGAGCAGTGAGTGATTTTGTCTTTTGTTTAACATTAATGACACAGACAGCAGCAGTAGGCTTTAAGATGCATAAACGACTGTCTTTATGTAAATCAACGTTTCTCAAAGTGGTGGGGAACAGAGACATGACAAGTGGGGCGTGACAAACGGGAGGAAATTTGGTCATTTTTGTGCCCATCTCTATTAACCTTTTGAGCGGTCCCACATACGGGATTTTTATTTCTGTGTCCCTGAGAGTACGGTACCACATATGGGATTTAGAATGTTCAGTGACGTGACATAACTGCCAGATTCAAACTTTCCGCGCTTTGGCTGACGCTGAGCCAGAGCTCAGCGCTTGTCATATATCACTATGCAGTGTTTTCAACCACATAATGTTTATTTTAGGTTTCAAACATTTTAATACACATAAGTACTAGTAAAACAATACATTTAGAGTTTGTAAAATACACACTGGTGTCTATGGAAGCAGCAATAAGAATCCATTCAAATATAATTTACTAGTGTTTTATTCATATCAGATACACATAGTGTAAGTAACTATAACGTTTACTCTATTCTTCTCCCAGTTCACCGGCCACTTACTTGCATGTATTTCGGGAGAAACTGGTGAATTTACATGCTGTTGTAAATTGACAGGACTCTCTGAACTGCGGCATGAACAAACATCTCACGTTATAGATCAAGATCATTTATAAAGGTTTTTAAATGACAAAACACATTCACTTACACGTATTTGAGAATCGGAATATCAGATAGTTGATGACATGGTAAGCAAGTTTGTCAATATTTTGAATAAAAAAGAAAAAACTTAATAAAAGCGATACATCTGTCATACAGCGCTATTTTGGCTGCGGTGAGTCACGTGACAAGCATGACGTCCCCATGGAAACAATAAGGGGAAACGTTCTAAAATAACGGTCGCCTTAAAAAAACTCACTCTGGGGGGTCAGCTAGAATATTTTAAACTCACGCTTGAAAGGGTTCAAATGTGATGTTAATAAAATTAATTTTAACAGTTAAACTTAAAGCCTAGTTTATTACCATTTTGTTGGGGCGATTGGGGACAGGTGGGACTCGGAACCCTTCCCTACCTCCAAAGTGGGGAATGGCAGAAAAAGTTTGAGAAACACTGATGTAAATACTCACCAAGATGGACATTTTGACACATTTCTGTGTATATTTGAGCGTTTAGGTGTGTGCCTGAAACCCCAAGTGTACTTTGCTCGTCCGTGTTCCATTACGTTTCACAGCGCACACGCAGAAAGCGCGTAGGGATCAGTCTCTTTCGCAGTTTAATGCGCTTTTAATAACTCTTTTTCAAATAAACCATGTAGACTGCATTTTATGCCAGTCACATTACATGATTTGACTGATTTGGATGTTAAGTTTAGGCTTTTGAGGGGCGAAACCACACCGCTTTAAAGGAAAGGAAAGGCATGCAGCACAATGATCATTTTATCTTGATTACCATGTTTTCATAATCGTTGGAAGCCAAAATTTAAACCAAAACTAAGATTTGATTCATCGCACAGCCCTACTGCTGTTGAATTGTTTTTCAAATGCGTCACCACGCATGAAAGACACATGATATAATTTAGGCAGTAGGCAGTCATTGCTGTATTTTAAAGGGGTCATGAATTGAGAAATCAACTTTTCTTTCAGCCTTTGATATATAAAAGTTCATCATGATATAAGAATATCCTGTAAGTTTCGGAGCTGAAAACTTCCTTGTTAGTCAAAGAAAAGCTTTTATTGACACCAGGCCCAGCAAACGCTCGATCTCAGAATGTGCCAAGCTGTGACGTCAGAGTGTGGTGAAACACCGTCTTAACCGAAGAAGACGAACGCCTGATTCTGTAGCACCGCCCACCGATTTGTGCATGGCATGTTATAGATAAATAACATAGGCCTACGAGGAGCTAAACCGGATCGAACTTCCAAGCAATAAACATGCCGCATAAGCTTATTCGGATTCCAGTATTAGGAATGCATGGATGAACTTTATTTTTAATGAATATCCAGCTCACGTGGGTAAGGCATTGCGCGTTTGTTCCTTTATTTCACCACGGATTCGTTTGTAAACGAGAGACTGGATTTGCAGACAGGATGAGATTACATGAATGAATGAAGCAACACACTTATGTGAGTAAAAAATGTTTTTTATATGTGATAGTATTGCATTGTTACAGATCGTTTGATATCTATTGATTATGTGTACGTGTCTAACTAAACATAACTTAGCACGCTGTCACAGGCTGGAGAATCCTTTATTTGAGGTGTTATTGGTTCATTGTGCTGCGATTCGTGATCAGACTCGGACATGTAACGTTATGGGCCAGGGCTCAGGGCTCAGGGGTTTTCCAGACAGGCTACCAAAACGTATCACCGGCCTGGCGACGGGCTATCTTAAATAGTGAAATAACATTCCTTTCTTGATGTGCGTTGTTCACTCTCTTGACTTGATATTTGAAGGAAAAATACAATCGCGGAAGTTTTGATCATGCTGATTTGTCTGACTCTGCAGTGAGGCACGTGCGTGTGTGTGTGTGTGTGTGTGTGTGTGTGTGTGTTAGTGATGCACGGTTCGCGGTTATATCCACCAATCGGGCGGGCCAAGTAATAAAAAATAACATTCCAATTAATTGCGGGTGGATGAGAGATAAATCATTGTGTTTATTTGATAAAGACATTTTGCGAGCCCTGTGGGCGAATCATTCCAGTTATCCCACACGCTTTCAAAACTATTCCTCACGTGTACTCACGAGGGAGCCGAAGCTCATTGTAATATGCAAAGCTTATCCAATCATAGCAGTGGGCGTTTACTTCCCAGTCTTCAGTGTGCCCAGCATGCCCATAAAAACCGAGCGTTCCATGAGAGAGGCTCAAAACCAGGGTAGAAAATAGCCTATTACTTATTCATTATGATGTTTTTGAATGTAAAAACCATGCGAACGTCATAAGTTGACCTCAGACAACAATATAAAAAAATAAAAATAGCCAGTTCATGACCCCTTTAACATTATTACAAGGACATAAAAAATCACAATCTCTACGATTCGCTTGAATAGTAGATCGTGGACATCTTCAAGATCGATCAAGATATAAAATCGTCAGATCGGCCACCCCTATATTGACGGTTGCACCATGTGACATTTCTAGAGTCATTAAATCTACACCTTTTTTGAAAATGGTATAAAAGTTTTTTAAAATCATGCAATACAAAGAGTACACTGGCATTAACTTGGCATGTGTGTTTAAACTCGATTTGTAACATCGTTGACCAATATACTGGACTTACTGGAATCAACTAGAACCAAATTTCAAGCAATGTGAATCCTTTACCTGGGCCGGGGTCTGTGTCGTGACAGCATGACCTGTCCCATACGCAAACTCCTCTGTGGAGCGCACAAAACAGGTGGAGGAGGACTCACTGGTCACAATGGTAATGGGTTTGGGTAGCATCTCTTTTCTGCTGTTGGACGACGACTCACTCCCTGTATGAGACTGAGACAGACTGCAAGTCATCAAACATGCAGAACCACCTAATGCTAAAGCCAACAGGATGTACACAGGATAGAGGAAATACGGTGTAGAGATGACTGGTGTAGTTTGGATTGTCTTGTTTTATGAATGAATCATTCATAAATTATGCTTTTTTGTTTTTATGTAAAACTGGGCGAAAAGAGACCAAGTAACTATTGACCAGATTTTAGGAAACGATAGAGCAATTTAATACGTTTTGATTAATTTTGATGACTACAAAGACAATTTTCTTTGGAATAACATGCATTATTATATGCATTATTATAAATCATGCATAATAATGCAAAATAAATAGGGTCAATTTTGATTTTATTGACTTCAATGTCTATGATGACTTTATAGGGATCTAGGCACGGAGTAAATCTCAGATAGACGCAAAGATGAACCAGATACTTTGAAGCACTTTGATGTGATAAAAACACTCACTGCTTGACCATCATCCTCAGTGTCGCCCTCTTCAGGAGTCGAGGAGGATGGCGAGTCAGATCCTGCAGGAAAATGTTAAAAGTGAGAAGAAAAAAACATTTCAAGAAAGAAAATGGGATCATCTAGATTGCATTAGCACTATCCTTTCATGGAATCGTCTTCTTCTCTGTACTGGTACATTTAGAGGCCATAACAACAGGGTTATTAGGCATTAAAACTGACTGACAAATACTCAATATAAACTGCATTCATTTGTTTCGCTCCAGCTTCCTGTTGACTATCTTTTGCTGCTCTGTACCTCTGTCCAGCTTATCAAGGACACTTTGAAGCCCCTTCTCGAAGGAGATGGCATCAGCTGGACTCTGGAAGGTCAGACCAAACTTCCTCTCCTCCACACGCCAGTGATGGAAGATGGGGTTCACCTTGTTGTACACCAGACCCTTTTGAATGGCGCATTCCAGCACAGGCTACATGAAGAAAGAGAGGCGGGTCACTTGCGGGCCACTCGTGAGGGCAACTACTAAATTACCACAACTACCGGGACTGTCAGGCTGAGGGAACATCAGTGCACTCAAAGACAGGCATGAACACACACGCACACACTCACTGCTCGATCGCGTAGCCGTTCTCCGCGTATGACGTACTCTCTCCGCCCACGACCTTCAGAGCTCCGCCCCTTACAAATGATCACGTGACTGAGGCCGCCACCTCCAAGGGGCACCCAGCCACCACTAGAATCGTCACGTGTCATCACCACCGCTCGGACACGCACACTGTTAGGGAAGTAAAAGGAGTGAGTGCACTAGCCAGCTGAGCACAAACACCCACACACACAAACACAGACTTTGAGACAAAGGCCATTAAAGAAGAAAATACAACCATCAGTATAAAATATCCTCAAAATAAAGGTAAACAGCAAATATTAGAGAAAAGACACTGTGTTACAGAGACACCGTGTAAAGATGTGTCATTATTGGCCTGCAGTATCCACTAAAATTATGACATTCATAACCCATTTTGCTTCTGTAATCTCTCTGGACATATTTCCAAGTGTAACAGAATAGTCAGTGAGAAAAAAAGGTGAGGTGGGACACTGGATTTTATCCATTTGAAGATTATTGGATCATGAAAAGTAGATGCTAAAGTGGTTGGACATCGTAGAAAGAAAGGCTGTTTCAAACAATGAGCAAGTTAGATTACAAAGATTTGTATTATACATATTAGAAACAACATGCACTAATGAACTGGCTGAAATTTTGCAGATGCTTAGTATTGAAATGCCTTGAACACAACCACAACCTCCACAATCTTCCTCTTTTTTCAGCGTTGAGTCTGGGGCTGGAAAACAGGGTTTTGGGAAGGGAAACGCACCTTGCAATCTTTTGCCTACAATATGGTTCATGTGATGGAGGGGAGTGGATGATACATGTTTGGCTGTTTTCCCTGCCCACGCCATGATGATGTTAGTCCAAATGAAAAGTCATTTCGGAGGTGGAGCAAGTTATTACAATTTGATAAAATATCACAAAGACATTTGAATTAATGTGAACCTATGAGTGGTCCACGATAAGAGCCATAACATACATTAAACATGTAGGGTCAATTTTTTATGTTGACGTTAAACGTGCTGGAATTGATTTTACCCCTTTTGACAACATCTGCCAGATTTAGCCACTAGTTAGACACGCCTCTTCTCGCGCCCCAAAGATATGTGACCCTGGACCACAAAACCAGTCATAAGTCACACGGGTATATTTGTGGCAATAGCCAACAATACATTGTATGGGTCAAAAGTATCAATTTTTCTTTTATGCCAAAAATCAATAGGATATTAAGTAAAGATCATGTTCCATGAAGATATTTTGTAAATTTCCTTTCCGTAAATATATAAAAAATGTATTATTATTAGTTATATGCATTGCTAAGGACTTCATTTGGACAACTTTAAAGGCGATTTTCTTAATATTTAGATTTTTTTTGCACCCTCAGATTCCAGATTTTCAAATAGTTGTATCTCAGACAAATATTGTCCTATCCTAACAAATTTATTTATTCTTATTTATTCAGCTTTCCAGTGATAAATCTCAATTTCAAAAAAATGACCCTTATGACTGGTTTTGTGGTCCAGGGTCACATATGTCAGCAAACCCGAACTTGCTATGGATTGACAGCCCGAGACCTCGTTTCTTATTGGCTAAAAAAAAGGGCGGGCCGCTCCCCGATTAGTTTTGCTGTGACAGAGACAGGTGTGATTTGTCAAGACACCCATTTCAGTGATATCTGTCAGGTAAAATGGCATTTTATGCGTGGTATTAAAAAAATCGTCCTTTAATATTATGTAGGCAACTATAAATACTACATATCTTAAGTAGACGCGGGGATACAGGTGAATTTTAATTGATTTCTCGAGTCAAGATGGTGTGGTATGGTGGCAATGACTGGTTTATTGTGTTAAATGGAATGAATAATCTGAAATCACACCATCATGTGTGCTTTTGTGTTTTCCATAAACTATAGGTTGAGTCTAGAATATATAAACAGTGAAGCACGATTATAACAATGAGAGGAAACGCGCGATTTTTTTAATGGACGGTCACGTGGGCGAGGAAAATCTAATCACTTTCAGCGCGCACACGGAACAAGCGTCTCGTTTCTGTAGAAAAGTCCTTAATATAGCCATTCTACATTCACAATGACACCAATATAAAACAACAAAGGACATAATGGCTCCATATGATAATATGAGGGAGTAGCACAAAGAAAGAAATCGTAAATAAATGAATGGCCTGAGGGGAATGAAATGTGTGGAGATGATGAGGGAGAGGGTGGGAGATGAAGAGTTATATTCCTCCCTGAGATGTATCAATGAACGCGCCCATTCGCCATAAAGGCCCTCGTAGCGGTTTTCCAGTCCAACTCCATTACAATAAACGCTATGAAATCACATCCATTTTGATTCAGAGCCCCATTTGTATTATTTTGAACGGTATCAGTTATTATAAACCATTGCACCACCATATCGTCTGATCAACACGCGTTCACGCGCACTCATTCGTTCATCCCGCTGTTTTATGAATGAATAAAACTACATATATGCTACAGCACAGCAAATTCAATGGGCAGATGAGTGGGTGAAAGGAGGATATGGACAAGAAGAAGAAGAAGAGAAGCGCTGGGGGGAGGGGGAGACATGAAGAGGAGGAGGGGGGTGAGAGAAAAATCACATTTCATTCATAAAGTTTGGCTTTAAAAATCATAATGAAACTCGAGACGCGTTGATAAAAGCATCCCTCTGCGCCTCCATCCCGCCAATGTGTTCCCGACGCCAGAAAACTCGCCATATTTCGTCGATTTTTTAACGACACGTTTTATAATTCATGGATGTATTTGGTGGTTATACGTGGAGCCTCCACACATATCATCCTCGAGACAAAAAGCAGTCTCTTACTGCACCCTATTCGTCTTTCAAAGGCGTTTTATACAGTGCACTTCAGATATAAGGCCCGTTCATTGGCGTTATTCATCAAATGTTGGATGTATATGGAGAATATGGTGTACAGTGTTGATAGCCATAGCTGCGTAATAGTGTTTATGAGCCTCTAACATCAGATGGTCTCGCGTGAGCATCTTACAGTCCGTTAGAAGTGCTGCAAATCAATCAGTCTGTTCTGGTCAAATAAAAATGCATGGACTTACTCGCCCTCCATGGCTCGGTGTTGCCCGCCGCTTCGAGCTGGCTGCCCCCCGGTCTCTCGTCTTTTTTATTCCCCTTCTTACCGAACACACACACTCGCGCGCGCGCGCGTTCTCACACTCATACACACACACACGCGCGCGCGCGTTCTCACACTGTCGCTCACATACGCACGCACACAGTCTCTCTTTCACTCACTCCTTGTGCTCGCTGCTCTCATTTTCTTGTCTTTCTCTGTCCACCTTCATATGGTTTCGGATGGGCTCGAGGATGCAGCAGCCATTTTCCACCGGCAGCATCATCATCGTCCTCCCTCTCTCGCTCCCTCCCTCCCTTCTCTCTCGCTCTCTCTCAATCACTCCCTCCCTGTTTCTCTCTCTCTCTCTCTCTCTCTCTCTCTCTCTCTCTCTCTCTCTCTCTACCTGTCTACAGCAGTTCTCACACACTCATATTAAACACACTCGTGGATGGACACAGTGTCCCCGAGTGGGAGCTGCATCGGTCCAGTTTTGTTGCTGTCAGGACATTTGGAGCGATATGGCTCTATAAATGGCCATGTGCATATAAGCAATCGCCACTGTCAAATCTGAAAAGAGAGTGACTATTAATGTTAGAAAGAGAAACAGCCAAAAAAATCAATAGTAACATAGTGATTAGTGCACAAACTCAGTTAATATAGTGTAGAGCAGCGATGGATAATGCCTCAGTACCTTGGACAGCTCCCATGCAGTTCTATACGCCATGACAGAATTCACAGCAGCTCGTCTCCATTCATCTCCAACTCCCCATTCATGTTCACTGATAGCCCACCATTGATAAACAGCTACGATAGCGCCGAGCCTTTATTACTCAAATAAACAGTCCGTCTCGCTCCCTTTCAACAATTTGGACAAAGTGCGTGAAGCTACAGCACGGTAGAGCTTCAATAATACATGTTTGCTATATTAAAAGTCCATTGTCAAAAACCGTCGATGTTGGCGCGTGAATTTAATTGCGCGGTTTAATTCAAATATGGGACCGTTAAAAAAACGGCCAAAAGAACAACGGAAAATGATATGAGGAATCTTTTTTTTTTTTTTCATCGAAGTCATATTACTGATAAATATTGCTCTTTCTTTTACTTGTTAAATAGTCTTATATTATCGATATTATTCTTCTGTAACGGTTGTTCTTTTTTAATTTACTAGAACAACGAATACAAACATATACAAATTCACACAAAAATGCCAGAGTGAACATAACATCCATTTATTAATCAAAAAGTCTAACAATATTACAAGTTCCCTTTGCTTTTTTTTATTGACAATGTTCTCCAAAAAGGGGCTGCAGTCCTTGGTCTCCTGGAGAGAAAAAAATTGATTAATGAACCCTGAACCCTATAGAAAATGAGTGGGCTGAACTGAAGAGAAGAAGCACCAACATGGATCTGGGAATCTGAAGGATCTGGAGAGATTCTGTATGGAGGAATGGTCTCTGATCTCTTGTCAGGTGCTCTCAAAACTCATCAGGCATTATAGGAGAAGACTCAGAGCTGTTATCTTGGAAAAAGGAGGTTGCAAAAAGTATTTAATAAAAGGGGGCAAATAATTGTTCCCAACGTGTTTTGGAAAAAAAACATTTATTTCATAATGTGATTTCCCGCCCCACTTTCAATTATTTTACTTCAATGAAAGGTTAGATTTTTGCTAATTTGTTTAATAAAATATCAAAAGTATTAACAATGCAGATTTATTTTTTACAGCCATCTTTGAACATATTTAACAAGGGGGCAAACACTTTTTCACACCACTGTATGTATATACAGTGGGGAGAACAAGTATTTGATACACTGCCGATTTTGCAGGTTTGCCCACTTACAAAGCATGTAGAAGTCTGTAATTTTTATCATAGCTACTCTTCAACTGTGAGTGACGGAATCTAAAACAAAAATCTAGAAAATCACATTGTATGATTTTTAAGTAATTAATTTGCATTTTATTGCATGACATAAGTATTTGATACATCAGAAAAGCAGAACTTAATATTTGGTACAGAAACCTTTGTTTGCAATTACAGAGATCATACGTTTCCTGTAGTTCTTGACCAGGTTTGCACACACTGCAGCAGGGATTTTGGCCCACTCCTCCATACAGACCTTCTCCAGATCCTTCAGGTTTCGGGGCTGTCGCTGGGCAATACGGACTTTCAGCTCCCTCCAAAGATTTTCTATTGGGTTCAGGTCTGGAGACTGGCTAGGCCACTCCAGGACCTTGAGATGCTTCTTACGGAGCCACTCCTTAGTTGCCCTGGCTGTGTGTTTCGGGTCGTTGTCATGCTGGAAAACCCAGCCACGACCCATCTTCAATGCTCTTACTGAGGGAAGGAGGTTGTTGGCCAAGATCTCGCGATACATGGCCCCATCCATTCTCCCCTCAACACGGTGCAGTCGTCCTGTCCCCTTTGCAGAAAAGCATCCCCAAAGAATGATGTTTCCACCTCCATGCTTCACAGTTGGGATGGTGTTCTTGGGGTTGTACTCATCCTTCTTCTTCAAACACGGCGAGTGGAGTTTAGACCAAAAAGCTCTATTTTTGTCTCATCAGACCACATGACCTTCTCCCATTCCTCCTCTGGATCATCCAGATGGTCATTGGCAAACTTCAGATGGGCCTGGACATGCGCTGGCTTGAGCAGGGGGACTTTGTGTGCGCTGCAGGATTTTAATCCATGACGGCGTAGTGTGTTACTAATGGTTTTCTTTGAGACTGTGGTCCCAGCTCTCTTCAGGTCATTGACCAGGTCCTGCCGTGTAGTTCTGGGCTGATCCCTCACCTTCCTCATGATCATTGATGCCCCACGAGGTGAGATCTTGTATGGAGCCCCAGACCGAGGGAGATTGACCATCATCTTGAACTTCTTCCATTTCCTAATAATTGCGCCAACAGTTGTTGCCTTCTCACCAAGCTGCTTGCCTATTGTCCTGTAGCCCATCCCAGCCTTGTGCAGGTCTACAATTTTATCCCTGATGTCCTTACACAGCTCTCTGGTCTTGGCCATTGTGGAGAGGTTGGAGTCTGTTTGATTGAGTGTGTGGACAGGTGTCTTTTATACAGGTAACGAGTTCAAACAGGTGCAGTTAATACAGGTAATGAGTGGAGAACAGGAGGGCTTCTTAAAGAAAAACTAACAGGTCTGTGAGAGCCGGAATTCTTACTGGTTGGTAGGTGATCAAATACTTATGTCATGCAATAAAATGCAAATTAATTATTTAAAAATCATACAATGTGATTTTCTGAAAAATTTTCGGCAGTGTATCAAATACTTGTTCTCCCCACTGTATATATATATATATATTTAAGAAAAAAAATATATATATATAGTTTTATGTATATATATATATATATATATAATTTTATAGAATTTCTACAAAATAATAAAAAGTAAAGGAGTATATAAAAGTAAAAAATAAATAAAATTATATTTATTTTCATTGGAATAATACATATATAAAAATGATTCATCTTGAATATAGTATCTGTTTTCCATCTAATACATATCCACCCAAAAATCTGTAATTAAATAATTGCAAAAATAGATTATTTTTCTGTTGGACAAAAATCACATGAATAATCAATACATTCAACTCTTTCAGCTGGATACCTTTAGATTAGGTTTAGAATTTAGTTTACAGAACTGCAGATAACATAATGTGATAATATTCCAGTCCCGAAGTGAAATGCTACAGTGTATCTTATGAGGTTTTGAGTCAAAAGTCGAAACTCTGTTTCCTCTGGCATTGGTTTTGTATTTTGGTTTTCTCATAGTTCAAAACAACACATTTTAACCTTTCATATGTTGTCATTGTTTAGTCAAAACAGAATATGGTTTGATATTTACGAAAGTGAAAGAATCACACTAGATGTTTGAACCTTTCATAAAACACTATTGCTAGAAAAACGACTTCTGACTCAAAACCTTAGTTTCTGGGACATAGCCCGTGTGACAACTGGCCCCATTCTTCTATAAAATACTTAAATATGTACAGTATCATGAACTGTATGATTGGAGAGTTGCCCAGACCAACATGTCGACCGCTGTCTTTCCAACATGTTGGCTGCTGCATTCACAATAACATGCTGTTAAATTAAAACCTTACAGAGAGGAAGGGCCCTCAACAGGATCCAAGAGAGGAAAGGTTAAAGTCTGTGCTAACAAGGGCAGATCTTTTATTAGACAGCACACATTGTACATGAAGAGCCGAGGGAAATTGCGTCTACAACCAAAAAGACACCAGCTTAGGTACCAGGCAGCTCCACTTAAAGCCAACCTGCTGAAGTGAAAGAAAACATGCCACACACCTCAGCAAATTCAAGAGGATGAAAACAAGTGCACACAAGGACGTAAAGGAAGTAAAAAAAAAACTGACTTTCCTCAAATTGATTCCATGTACGTATGCTCTGTCTATTCTTGTCTTGAAATGCAATGCAAAATGCCCAATTTAAATTATTTTAATGCAAGTGCAAAAGAACCATTTTTCTTAGTGTGAAGAACATTTTAAAAATCTAAAGAATTATTTTCCACTATAAAGAACCTTTTATGGAATGGAGGTTAAAGGTTCTTTATGGAACCATCAATGCCAGTAAGAACCTTTATTTTTAAGAGTTTGGTTGAGTATAACCCAGATGTTAGCTTTTGCATTTAACGTCTCCTGGTTTTCTTTTATAGAATTGAATAAAACAAGAGGCTCATCCTTATTGTCAAAAGAATCCTCAAAAGAAGCCTCTCAAATAAAGATCAACCCTGCATGACCGTCTGCTGGCTCTGCCTTCAACTGTAGGATCTAAACTGGTCGATGACACTACAAGTTCCTCCCTCACCTGAAGTGGAAAATCAGCATGAATGACCAAACGAAGGCAAGACCACAGAGAACACAACCACTGTAGACACTTACAATACTGACCCACACCAAAGGGCAAACCACCAACACATCATCCAGAATCTGCCACTGTGTTGTCCACATTGGGAGAAGCATCTTTAAAGGGTACATAACACACAGTTTCTGCCATTCTCATATTAATCTTGAGTACCTATAGAGTAGTGGTCTTGCTGGTGATGCTGGTCTACCAGCATGGTCTTGCTGGTGATGCTGGTCTACCAGCAACCCAGCAAACACGCCAGTATGGGCTCATTGTGGGTAAGTGTGGGTTTTCTGTGGGACAGTGTGGGCAAGGGCAAACCCTTTAGGGCCCCATGTGGGCTTACTTTGGACAAGCCCGGTGGGTTAGCCCATGCGGGGCCCATAGCGGTTTTGCCCGTTTGGGCCCCAGTGAGGGTTTACTGTGGGCAACCCTCCATAGCAGCTGTTCCCAGACAGACTGATAAAGTCAGACAGACCATATTACAGTAGTTTAAACACCATTAGACCTCAATAAATCATAGCACTTATATATTAATACATTCATAAATAACACTAAATCATTATAATACTATAAATTGTATGTTGTAATACAATGAAGTATTAATGGAAACACTTTCTATGAAGTCCATGCTTATATATATATTTTTTTACCATATTTATTAAATAAAAATTTAAATGTATTAAATTAAATAAACTTATTTGTCCAATAAAACAATGCAAATGGTTGATCATTGACTGATTTGTTCATTATTATTATTGGTATTCATCAGTGATATATATATATATATATATATATATATTATAATAAATACATCACTGATGAATTTTATATTTTTTATATAATATATTTCTGAAATGGCAAAAAAGAAAATAAAAAAATATCTGATTAGAAATACACTAGATAGCGTCATCATGTGATTAACTCTAACCAATGAGACTGCTGGAACTTTGCACCGCAAACAGCGAGTATGAGGTCTCTGCGGAACAAGCAATCAGCTGTCATTCCGGATTCGACTGGTAACCGCCAAGCTCTGCTCAAAACAGGTAATCTTGTTACATTTCCGTAGTATTTGTGAGTTTTCTATTAAAATTAGTAAAACAGGTCAAATGGTAATGAATTAATTATTTGGAATTAAATTACACTAATTTTAGTGGTTTATCTGATTATACTCTACTGCCGTTCAAATGATAAACGTTTATAACGGTCGACTAGCCCATTTTCTGGTAACGTTAATCTCTGAGGTAAGTTAATATATACTTTAAAACTGAATGAATTCATTGCCTTGAATTGTTTTACATCCATTTCGGTGTTGTTTTATTGTGTTTATATGTTTATTATTGTTTTCCCGTTGCTATTTTAGCGAACTACGACAGATCTATAGGCATATGGCCGGGCTGAGTCCGTCATGTTTTTGTTTTAAATATTTAAAAAGCGACGTAAACGAGGATTTATGCAGTGTAAATACAATATATAAGCTACACACTCTTATTAAATCTCGTTACATATGATTAATGTGACCGTGTTTGTTAACGTGACCTACAAATAACAGATTGTATAATTAAAACTTGTACGCGTCGCGTTGTCACATGCTGCCTTCACGTGCTCTCGGAATTATTGTAAATACGAGTTTCCTAGGTGAAAATTGCACATGAACGCCCTCACATTTCGAAACTTGAATGCGATGAGCTCGTAATCACGACTTCAGAAGTGGGAATTATCAAATTTACGATAGCACGTGAAGGCAGCATTAATACACACAAGCTGCCGCGTGCACTGGGCGAGAGAGAGGACTCATTGGTCTATATATTTTAATTATCTAAAAAAAAAATGTCAAACTAAGTAAACCATCTGTAATATTGAATTAATTATGAAAAGATATAACGGAAGTAAAACATTTAGGCCATGAAATATTTAACATTAAATATTCATGTAATTTTTCTTGAATATGTACATTTCATCAGCACGTTCATCCATACAGAGCAATATTTCACTGAGATATTAATTCTTGTTTCTTTTTCTCCCTTTTCCTTGTGTGTAATCAGATCATTGGTTCTGCTCTGTAAGTATTCTACTATTCGACTTACTGTCCTGACACATTCTCCAGTTTTGCATTGTAAATTTGTCAGAGACATTTACAAAGACTTTCTTTGCACCATATAACTGTATTTTCGTAAACATTTTGCTTATTTTGGGTATCACATTTTTTTTAAATGAATCCTCACACACTTAACAAATACTGTATTTGTCAGTACAGTGGTGTCATATGTACATTCTCAGATGTTATTGTGCATATTCATGAATAAAAGTTTTAAACTGGCTTTATACCATTAAAATGTTGTTTGTCCTCTCTCTTGTCAGTATGTATTGCCATCTAGTCCTGACTGCAGAATTGAGCTCCAACCCCAGTTAAGCAGACCTGAACCGGTTGATCAAGGTCTTCACGTTGGTCCTCCATGACCAGGACTGGACACCAGTGTTTTAAGTGACCGATCTAGCAGTCATTCTGGATCTCTGAATAGTCATGTTCAGAACTTTTCCTGGTTCAGAGCTGGTGCTTTGGGTGTCGAAAGACAAAGAACTGATTTTAAACTAGGCTCTGGCTTCAAATTAGCACTGAAACTGCCTCGGTGGAAAAGGGGTATGAGCAAGCTAATCGAGCTCTTTTGGTTTACTGACTAGACAGTCACAAGCAGGTGAGATTGATCAGGTCTGGACATAAACTCTGCAAGACAGTGCACTTTAACGGCCAGAGTTGAGAACTCCTGAAAAATGAATACATTTTAATTTGTATAGATTTATGCAATATTTTACTTCTCTCTTTTTCTCCTTTGTGATTGTGTCAACCACAGCTAAATAAACCCAAAGGCCACAGATCACTGCATCTTTTGCTGTGTAAGTACATTTTTGACTGTCAGACAAATTCTCAGTATTTGTATTTATTTTAATAAAAATTACATATTCATGCTGCAAGTTAAAGTCATCAATGATTTCTTAATAAAGACATTAAAGGGATAGTTCTTCATGTTGTTCCAAACCTGTATTACTTAACCTTTGTATTACAAAAGAAGATATTTTGAAGAATGTTTCATCTAGGGCTGCACGATTAATCGCAATTAACATGAAATCGCTCTTAAATAGTTTCGGCTTATCGCGATTATGAAATCGCAAATGATGCAGCTTGTCAGTGAAGCACGGCTCTGTGATCAGTAGTAAATGCTGCTCCAACTGAAATCACTGCGAGTTTGAGTCGCTTATAACGTGCATTTGAAAAAGCAACACGCATCAAACATCTTTCCAAACATGAGAAGCATTTAGTCATGTTTAATCAATCAAAGCGTTTCAATCTTCTGTTTATTCAGCTCACCAATAGTATGATGTTCATAGGGATTTCCTGGAATGACATGAGCGATTGTACTTCTGCAGCGCATATTTGGAGTACCCTGCACGAGAGCGCCCTCTGGCTTTCAGATGGAGCAGCATTTACTACTGATCACAGCCGTGCTTCACTGAGAAGATGCGCATTAAATAATCGCAGCCTTTGACAAATCATGTGCGGTGTAATTTTTATTTAATCGTGCAGCCCTAGTTTAATCTGTTTTGTCTATACAATGAAAACAGCATTCGATCGCATTGACTTTTTATTGTATTGACAATTTTTTTTTTTTTCCCAAAATATCTTCCACAGAAGAAATCATGTAGGTTTGGAATGACAAGAGGGTGAGTACAAGTTGACAATTTCTTTACATTGTGTTGACAATTTTAGTATATTGTTCTTATGCTCTCAGTGCATCATGCCCTCAATTTGTTCGCTCTCTGTATCTTTCTCTCTCAACAACACAGCCTAAATTTGTTTTTAATATTAAAAACAACACCAGGAACTATTTTTCAGGAACTCAAATTATTCTCAGGTTTCTCCAGTCAAAGTGCATTTAGAGGTTCTCAAAAGATTCTTTGTTCCCTGAGGTGGAAATGTCCTAACCATTGGGAAAACACAAGTGTATAAATTACACTTGGGACAACCTTTGTTCTTTTGTTTGTTAACATTTCAATTGTTGCTTTTAATTTTGTAATTTATTGACAAATTTTCTATTTCACAGTTTCACAACTAATGGCCAATATTATATTTTGTACAAGCTTTGCCCCATAATATGATTTCATAGGCATGACTACTTTCCTATATAGTGCAATGTACTGAAATGTACAGTACCAGTGAAAAGTTTAGACACACCTTCCCATTCTCTTGGGAAAGTGTGTCCAAACATTTCACTGGTACTGTATATATATTTGCTCAGCCATGCCACTTAACTACTTAACTATAGGGATTTATGTTATAATATTTATGTTAGTATATTCTAACAAGCAGCAGATGCAAGACTAAGGTCTCAGCTATAAATAAATGTTTATGTAGTCATGTTGTGCATTTGTGCTCGCAATTACAAAAATGTTTCCAGATAATGTCTGAATATATACCATAATTAATGTAAACCAACTTATATCCCAACTACATAGGGCCCCATATTAGCTCTTGAAACGCGCCCCCAGATGCTTATGGCCACCCCTGGTTCGGGCATCTGATCAGGATGCCTCTTAAAGGATTAGTTCACTTCAAAATGAAAATTTCCTGATAATTTACTCACCCCCCATCCAAGATGTTCATGTCTTTCTTTCTTCAGTCGAAAAGAAATTAAGTTTTTTGAGGAAAACGTTCCAGGATTTTTCTCCACATAATGGACTTCAATGGCAACCAACAGGTTGAAGGTCCAAATCAGTGCAGTTTCAAAGGAAGGGCTTCAGAGGCTCTACACGACCCCAGCCGAGGAATAGGGTCTTATCTAGAGAAGCCATCGGTCATTTAAAAAAAAAAAAAAAAAACATTTATATACTTTTTAACCTCAAATGCTCGACTTTGGTGTCGTTCTTCTTCACAACGTATGACGTGACGTGAAAGTACCGACCCAGTGTTAAAACGAACGTGCAAAGACTAAATCAAACGCCCTTTACAAAAATAAAGGTAAAACAATGATGTCAGACAATTTTAAAGTTGGAGGAGAACATGAGATGGAGTTTTTCGGCACTGGGCCGTGACCTTTCCAACGTGATGCCATCATACGTTGTGAAGAAGAACAACACCGAAGGCGTGCATTTGTGGTTAAAAAGTATATACATTTTTATTTTTTTTTGGAAAATGGCAGATGGTTTCGCTAGATAAGACCCTATTCCTCAGCTGCGATCGTGCAGAGCCTCTGAAGCCCTTCCTTTGAAACTGCATTGATTTGGACCTTCAACCGTTGGTTGCAATTGAAGTCCATTATATGGAGAAAAATCCTGGAATGTTTTACTCAAACTTAATTTCTTTACGACTGAAGAAAGACATGAACATCTTGGATGAGGTGGGGGTGAGTAAATTATCAGGAAATTTTCATTTTGAAGTGAACTAATCCTTTAAGCACCATCTACGGGGTAGATCCAGAACACGCTGAAGGAAGTATAAATCTCATCTGGTCTGGGAATGCCTGGGTATCCCATTTAAACCAGCTAATAAACAATATAATAAACAAAATTAAAGGAATAGCAGCTTTGCATATAGCAAATTCAAGTTTCAGCACACTGCTTTGGGATTGGGGAGGACTATAAGTCTTATGGAGTGCTTCAGCTGTGATCTTTGAGGGTTTAAAAAGTATATTCTCTGTTGTCATGTTTTCCATCATCTGTCATATTTGTGATATGTTTGTTCTTTTTCTAACTGTCAAAGATCCTGGACCACCAAGCCCAAAGAAGACCTTACAAAGTAAGTGCAACAAATATATTACTCACAGATATCTGAAATCTATCATGGTCCATATTTACCAAAGTATAGGGCCTTATGCAAGTGGGTAAATATGTATATTTACATTATTTTGTATATACAAACCCAATTCCAAAAAAGTTGGGACACTGTACAAATTGTGAATAAAAACAGAATGCAATGTTGTGGAAGTTTCAAATTTCAATATTTTATTCAGAATACAACATAGATGACACATCAAATGTTTGAACTGAGAAAATGTATCATTTTAAGGGAAAAATAAGTTGATTTTAAATTTCATGGCATCAGCACATCTCAAAGTTGTGGCAAGGCCATGTTTACCACTGTGTGGCATCCCCTCTTCTTTTTATAACCGTCTGCAAACGTCTGGGGACTGAGGAGACAAGTTGCTCAAGTTTAGGAATAGAAATGTTGTCCCATTCTTGTCTAATACAGGCTTCTAGTTGCTCAACTGTCTTAGGTCTTCTTTGTCGCATCTTCCTCTTTATGACGCGCCAAATGTTTTCTATGGGTGAAAGATCTGGACTGCAGGCTGGCCATTTCAGTACCCGGATCCTTCTACGCAGCCATGATGTTGTAATTGATGCAGTATGTGGTCTGGCATTGTCATGTTGGAAAATGCAAGGTCTTCCCTGAAAGAGACGACGTCTGGATGGGAGCATATGTTGTTCTAGAACTTGGATATACCTTTCAGCATTGATGGTGCCTTTCCAGATGTGTAAGCTGCCCATGCCACACACACTCATGCAACCCCATACCATCAGAGATGCAGGCTTCTGAACTGAGCGCTGATAACAACTTGGGTTGTCCTTGTCCTCTTTAGTCCGGATGACATGGCGTCCCAGTTTTCCAAAAAGAGCTTCAAATTTTGATTCGTCTGACCACAGAACAGTTTTCCACTTTGCCACAGTCCATTTTAAATGAGCCTTGGCCCAGAGAAAACGCCTGCGCTTCTGGATCATGTTTAGATATGGCTTCTTTTTTGATCTATAGAGTTTTAGCCGGCAACGGCGAATGGCACGGTGGATTGTGTTCACCGACAATGTTTTCTGGAAGTATTCCTGAGCCCATGTTGTGATTTCCATTACAGTAGCATTCCTGTATGTGATGCAGTGCCGTCTAAGGGCCCGAAGATCACGGGCATCCAGTATGGTTTTCCGGCCTTGACCCTTACGCACAGAGATTGTTCCAGATTCTCTGAATCTTTGGATGATATTATACACTGTAGATGATGATAACTTCAAACTCTTTGCAATTTTTCTCTGAGAAACTCCTTTCTGATATTGCTCCACTATTTTTCGCCGCAGCATTGGGGGAATTGGTGATCCTCTGCCCATCTTGACTTCTGAGAGACACTGACACTCTGAGAGGCTCTTTTTATACCCAATCATGTTGCCAATTGACCTAATAAGTTGCAAATTGGTCCTCCAGCTGTTCCTTTATATGTACATTTAACTTTTCCGGCCTCTTATTGCTACCTGTCCTAACTTTTTTGGAATGTGTAGCTCTCATGAAATCCAAAATGAGCCAATATTTGGCATGACATTTCAAAATGTCTCACTTTCAACATTTGACATGTTATCTATATTGTGAATAAAATATGTTTATGAGATTTGTAAATTATTGCATTCCTTTTTTATTCACAATTTGTACAGTGTCCCAACTTTTTTGGAATCGGGTTTGTAGTTGCAGAGTCTGGCTGTTTGAATGAGGTGGAACCATCTGTATCTCCAAAAGGAGATGAGGTACAGCATTGCCCTCGTCATCTGTGTGCATGGATTAATATAAGAACCCCCAACTACACTTAAAGTTGAATGAATTTTGTATGCATAAATACAATCTAGTACCTTTTACTATTTTTGTTTTTAATTTTGTCAGATTCACTTGGGGGGAGACGTTCGAGTGCGCAGAGAGGCCTGGTCAAGAATACAAAACAGCACGTGGGATTCCTTATTTGTGAAGGAGTTGGCAGTGGAAATCTGGGGCACTAAGACTCTGGGGGAAAGAAGTCTCACAGGGAAGGAATGCCCCACCACCAAAACCACCAGGCAGCAATTTAACCCCCCAGAAACTTCAGACATTAAAAGGTAGCAGTAGCCACAATATTTTTGTGGGATGCCAAGTACTGGGTTATGGAGTAATAAATTTTTCTTTGTTCTGGTGCGACAGAAGCATCACTGTTTATCTGTACATTTTTTTTCAGTCTGCTTCAAGGAGTGGCTTGTCAAAAAGAATGTGGAGGAGACAGAGTTGCAGGCCAGATGAGGAAAGGCTGGACGGTTCATCACAGAAAAAATAATGGACATTAACAAACAATCAAAAAAACCTTAAAAATTTGGGCACTTAAGATAAATTGTTGTTAATGTGTTTTATTAGGGGTGGAACGGTTCAAATTACTCTCGGTTTGTTTTTTATCACGGTTTAGGGTCACGGTTTTGGTACGGTTCGGTATGTGCTATGTTCAGGGAAATTAGGACATTTGTCAAATAAATATAAACAAAATAAGAACAAATAATCAAACTACAAGCAACAGCACAAATAAAAACAATAGAGCAAAGATGCATATAAAATAAACAGTGCTTTTCAGGTTTTTCAGGCATCTAACAGTTTTCAGGTACAGAAAATGAATAAAGTAATCAAATATAAAATAACATGGCATATTATAATCTTCACTGTATAAATTAAATAAAGATGAGTCATTATTGAAGTTACAAAAGTTATTCAGTCGAGAGCAGTGAGTGATTTCTTAGTCATTTGTTGTTTGATTAGCATTAAAACACAGACAGCAGGAATAGGCTTCTGTCCCTTTAAGACATAATACACAGATCCAGTACACACTGTTACACATGAACACACGTCTTTCTCGACTGTTTACGTTTTACTTAAGACATAACCTACTATGTTTGCTAGGATTACTCACCAAGACGGACATGTTGACATATTTTTTGTGAATTTGTCCGTTCAAGCGCACGACTTGAAAGAGAACTCAATATTTGCGCGCTTCAGATGAGTGCGCTGCACACACACACACACACAAATCTTCTCTCAGCATGCGTGAGTTCTCTTTCATGTCTTGCTCTTGAATGTTTAAATTGGCAAGGCTTAAATGAGTTTAGTTTAAACACAACATGTGCTGTTCAGGTCTCACCTGCGCTCGCGTGCTATCAACACCCGGTGATGATGGCGTAAATGACTGGGTCATGGTCGAGCAGACACACTCGCATACAAGAGTGACTGTTTCGTCCACGCTTTTTGATCATCACAGTTGTAATGTATTGGGAAGCCAGAATGTGTATCCATTGACAGAAACATACATTAACCTAACTGTCTTTTTACAGAGAACCGTTCCACCCCTGTTTTATTGTAATTTGCTTGTTGAGCATAATTATTATTGTTATTATTGTTAATATTTACTTATTATTAAATGAACTTATGTGTATTAATGAAAGCTTGTATTTTCATGATTTTCATCATACCAAAATTCAGTATAGTTGTCCAGCATTCCACCCTGGTGAACGTGCTACCATCCTCAACATCTATTACTGTTGACCAGCGGTTTCCAATGTTAGTAACCAATGGGATGTTGGGGATTGGATGCTGGAAACTGCTTGTGACCAGCATCCCATGCTGGTCACCGGCATCCCAGCATCCCAGCACCAAAACACAACATATGCTGGTTCTTCCAGCAGGGTTGCTAACAAAACACGGACATTTGATGCAGTTTCACTCACCGCCTGTGGTTTCGACCCATGACCGGGAACAAACAAACACACTTGCAGAACTCTGTTGCTGCTCCGGAAAAACAAACTGCATCCACTGTTTCCTTAACGGTATTTGGGAAGCTGAACAAGGTTATCTTTCCCTCACAACCAAAAACACACTTCTTTAGAGACATTGTTGATTTTGTGGTGTAAAAACAAAATGACAGTGCTGCCGACGGCTTCTGTAACCCGAACAAAGCTCGTTGTTGACGCTCTTGCTCTAGTTCTGGTTGATGTGCCCATACAAGCAATTCCGCCCTTTATGCCGTCATACAGGGCCATACTCGAAAAAAACTTTCCGAAACTTGTTTGAATCCTGAGGGAGTGTATTTGGCACAGAAATACTCTGTCATACATCCAACTAATTTTTTGAAATTTTGGCCGTGTTTAGCATGAGAATCCAACTCTTTTACAGTGTAAAGTCAGAATGCATGAAATGGCATTAGACCCTCAGCTTGATATGAATCAATGGACCATTCATTTTGAGAACCACCTAATGACTGAGCAAATCTCAATAATCAACTATGCTTCCCCATGGTCTTCAATTCTTACAGGCCAAGAAAAACACACACCCGAGCATGTGCCAAGTTCAAGACAAAACAGAATTAAACTGTGAAATCAGAAAATAAAACAAACGCAAGTACATCCTGAAGGGCCCTGGCATATATACAGCAAACAGGCCTCAACATGTGTGTGTAAATGTGCATCTTAATGTTGGTTGTCTAGCCTGAACATGAACATCCATTACAAACAGTGACTTCCTTCCATGATTGTTCAGACAATATATTTTTGATTTAGAAGTCAGACCTACTTACCGCAGAATAAACACTGTCTTACATTTGAGAGAAGTACACTAACATTTTTCACAGTAGTTCCTGCATCTAACTAGCACAATATAAATGATAACATGCTACTCATACAGTGTTTCAGAAGACATTTTATAAAAGAGTCACAAAACAAAACATTTTATTTATCAGAATTGTCAATGCCTCGTGACAATTTAGGGGAGATCATCCCATTACAGGACAAAAAAATGTTATCCTACCAATTAAAAAACATCTGCAAACTTTTAACCGCAATCATCACGCTTTTGCTAGGATACAAGGCAAGGGCAAAAGAGTATTATAATTCAATGAACACTCCTAGGGACAATGAATAAGCACTGAAGTTCAGCTGCTGCTGACGACATCCATCTCAAGCATGTCAGCCAGACCCACTTTTCTTCACAAACTCACTCTTGATAAAAACCATCAAACCTTGCTGAGAGGAACAACATGTGACTATTCAAAATGAGACAGATTAAATGTTTATTTCCCCCCAAAAAAAACATTTTTCCTTTTGAGACCCAGTCATTAGTTAAGAAATGCAAGAGTGTTCCTGAAAACAGATGACACACCCAACAGACAATCATACAGAGAGACCCTGATACAGGTAGATATTGATAAAGTGTAGGTCAAAGCATTCTGGTCTCATCCTCTGAGAGCCATTATTTGCGGCTGTGTCATCCGGTGTGTCTGAACTGAGTACAGATATATGGCCACTGTACAATGGTTTTATTTGGATAAACAAATGTGAACCTTTATGTATAAATGTGTCTAAATGCTGCTAGATCCACTCTACACAATCATTTCCAGCTGCCTTGCATACTCGATGACTTGTTGGGCCAGTTCTGTGGAGGGGATGTTCACTTCCTCTGTCTTTTGGTGCTGGGTACTGAATGAATAGTATCCATCAGGACTCTGGGTCCATCCTCTCTGCAGAGCACAAAAAGCCAAACCATGAACATATTAATATCTATTCATTAGTGTGTGCGATTATTGATTGATCATAAGATTGTAGTTATTTAATCTAAATCGCAATTACTAGAGAAAAAAAGTTCAATTATAACACTTTATATACACTCACCTAAAGGATTATTAGGAACACCATACTAATACTGTGTTTGACCCCCTTTCGCCTTCAGAACTGCCTTAATTCTACGTGGCATTGATTCAACAAGGTGCTGAAAGCATTCTTTAGAAATGTTGGCCCATATTGATAGGATAGCATCTTGCAGTTGATGGAGATTTGTGGGATGCACATCCAGGGCACGAAGCTCCCGTTCCACCACATCCCAAAGATGCTCTATTGGGTTGAGATCTGGTGACTGTGGGGGCCATTTTAGTACAGTGAACTTATTGTCATGTTCAAGAAACCAATTTGAAATGATTCGAGCTTTGTGACATGGTGCATTATCCTGCTGGAAGTAGCCATCAGAGGATGGGTACATGGTGGTCATAAAGGGATGGACATGGTCAGAAACAATGCTCAGGTAGGCCGTGGCATTTAAACGATGCCCAATTGGCACTAAGGGGCCTAAAGTGTGCCAAGAAAACATCCCCCACACCATTACACCACCACCACCAGCCTGCACAGTGGTAACAAGGCATGATGGATCCATGTTCTCATTCTGTTTACACCAAATTCTGACTCTACTATCTGAATGTCTCAACAGAAATCGAGACTCATCAGACCAGGCAACATTTTTCCAGTCTTCAACTGTCCAATTTTGGTGAGCTCGTGCAAATTGTAGCCTCTTTTTCCTATTTGTAGTGGAGATGAGTGGTACCCGGTGGGGTCTTCTGCTGTTGTAGCCCATCCGCCTCAAGGTTGTGCATGTTGTGGCTTCACAAATGCTTTGCTGCATACCTCGGTTTTAACGAGTGGTTATTTCAGTCAAAGTTGTTTTTCTATCAGCTTGAATCAGTCGGCCCATTCTCCTCTGACCTCTAGCATCAACAAGGCATTTTCGCCCACAGGACTGCCGCATACTGGATGTTTTTCCCTTTTCACACCATTCTTTGTAAACTCTAGAAATGGTTGTTCGTGAAAATCCCAGTAACTGAGCAGATTGTGAAATACTCAGACCGGCCCGTCTGGCACCAACAACCATGCCACGCTCAAAATTGCTTAAATCACCTTTCTTTCCCATTCTGACATTCAGTTTGGAGTTCAGGAGATTGTCTTGACCAGGACCACACCCCTAAATGCATTGAAGCAACTGCCATGTGATTGGTTGATTAGATAATTGCATTAATGAGAAATTGAACAGGTGTTCCTAATAATCCTTTAGGTGAGTGTATATAAAAAAAATGCCATTATATATGTAATAGGAGTCATAATCTGGCAGGGAGTAAACAATATAACTGCATATAACGAACTGTTATAACGTACACAAATAGATTTATCCTTCACACGAAATGAGGGTTTGTGGGTTTAATGTTATATATTAAAAATAATTGATAAATAAATGTGAACTATTATTAATTCTCTAAACATTAAAGTAAATAATATGGGCCTGTTTTATAATAATTTTTATTATTATATTATATACACTATACACATATATATATATTAAATAACGCATTAAACGTAGGGTCCGTTCACACTTGGTAGTTTGGTTTGCTTGGTTAGTTTGGTCCGGAAAAAAAAAAAAAAAAACATTTACCCCCGGTTTCACAGACAAGGCTTAAACCTAGTCCCAGACTAAAATGCATGTTTGAGCTGTTTTAACTGAAAGCAACTTGCACTGACATATCTTAAAATAAGCCAGTGCCATTGTTTTGTCTCAAGATGCACACCAGTAATGTTTTTTCTTCTAAAGCACGTTAATAAAAGCTACTTAAATGTCCTAATTGAAGGCCTAATCTTGGCTTAGTCTAAGCCCTGTCTGTGAAACTAGGCCTTAGTCCTGGTCCACTTAGCGTTCACATTGGCATTTTTAACACCAAACCTAAAGATACCAAACCTAAAGGCATAGGGATACGTTCACAACCTGATTGGTCTGCTTTTATTACATACATTTAATGACGGAACTTACTGAACATCCAAAACAATGCTGTGTGCTGGGTTAAATGAGCTCGTTGTATGTGCGTAGCCTACATATGATGGTATTTTGACCAGTGAAGCGCTTATAAATGTGTAAAGGAGTCAAAACAGCAGCAGGAATCCCTCCGTCACACACACAAACAAAGATCTGCTGATGCGTGTGCTGAACTGTGATGGGCAACATCGCAACTATAACGGGGGAAAAACAGGTATGCTTGAGCATTCGGTCCTTTTTTTGGTTCGTTTACATGTCCTTGGTCCGTGTTGTGTTCATATTTCATTCGAACCGCACCAGAGTTCATTTGGAAGCGTTCAAACTTATTCAAATGAACCGCACTAACAGAGCAATCGCACCAGGGTTTGTTTTAAATTGAACCAAACATGCCAAGTGTGAACACATCCTAACTGCAAGTGACAAACAAAACAGAATTAAATAGTTAATTGCAATTATTTTTATGACTGACAATTAATCCTCAGCACAAAATTCATGATTGGGTCAGGTCAATATTTGACAAACACACTGAACACTTACTTTCTTCGCATATTCTGTCATCTTTTTTGGAGAGGAAAAGAAAAGCACCCGTGTGGCCTCATTGAACTGAATCTGTTCATATGCTTTCTCTATACAACCTGCGATCTCATCTCTACAAACAAAACACAACGTATTTAAATGACCAAACAGTCTAAAACATGGTTCATCACCTACATTTGGCTATTAACACAACGAATAACCCTACCGAATGGTATCAAGAAGAATGTCAATAAAGAAGGTGTAGCTCTCAGCAGGGATGTTTCCTTTGGCAAGGAACACCTTGTTGTAACTGCCCTCCATCAGATACTGAAATGAAGAAGCAAAAAGGTAAGAAAACAAACAAAACAGACATTGTCGAATGCACTCAATACAAGTGACATGTAAAAAGTGTCCCACACCTGCTCTAATGAAACTGGGTGTCTGATGTAGACATTGGTCTGGATGTCTTTTGCACTCAGTCTTTCCAGCTCTGTGTGGAACTCAGACACTCTGTTCTGAGAGAGCAGGAAGAGCAAGTTGAGACCCAGCAACTGGTGCCTGTAGGCCGACTCGGGCAACTCCTCCCTGTGACATTTAAGAAGAGAAGAAATAGCCGAACGCATTCAGAGTTATATTAAATGATATTCTGGTTCTTCCCAGCTTTGTAATGGCATTGAATAGTGTCCGAGTTTTTGAAGCTCCAAAAAGTACATCCATCCATCATAAAAGTAATCCATACAAATCCAGTTGGTTAATAAATGCCTTCTGAAGCGACGCTTTTTGTAAGAAAAATATCCATATTTAAAACTTTACAAACTATAAAACAAACACGTACACGTGTACATGAGAGGCATCCATTCTCACCTATGCTTAAGCTACACCTACCTCAGGTCAGAGCGAGGTCACCCTTCCGCCGGAACTCTTACAGCCATTGCCGAAAGCCAGTGATTATAGTTTATAAGGTTTTAAATATGGATATTTTCTTACAAAAACCTATTGCTTCAGAAGGCATTTATTGAAAGTAGAAAATTATATTATATACACCAAAGATGGCTTGAGCGTGAGTAAATTATGGGATAATTTTCATTTTTGGGTAAACTAGTCCATTAAATATTTAATATGTGATAGTGAGCAAATAGAAGAGCAAAAAAAAATGCCATTACTTGTAATCAAAGTAATAACACTTAAGCTGAGCCATATAGCGTTCAAAGGAGGGGATGTCTTTCTTCAGGATGCTCCATAGCGCTCCGATCTCCAAAACATCTCCTATGAAAAAAAGAAAAAAATATTAATTCTATAAAAATATAAAATTATTGAAGCAATTAAAATAGATATATAATTTCAGCTAAAAAAATTAAATAAAAAAACCTTCATAAATACTCACTGGCAAGGATAAGTTGCTGTTTGGTTAGTTTGGTCCCAGTAGTTGGTAGAAAGTTCAATTCCAACAGGGATATCTACCAAAATAATAATAATCCACCACAACACAATGAGAAGAATTTAAATTAAACATAACTGATTTATAAAATATGAGATTATATTACTATAGAATTAATGACAACAGATAAAGATAGAATCACGAGAGCTATCAACATTAGCTATCTTCATTAATCAACATGTTAAATAAGAAGGTTTGCAAGAAAATGTTATTCGTAAAAGAAGAAAAAAACACTGCATACATAAAATGAATTATCAGTTCACACACGCTGTCATTTTGTTTCACTACTGTATGAATTCGCTGTCTGCTAGCTAACTTGCTACTTTGGCGACGAACAAACCCAAAGCCACAAGAACTCACAAAAATATCAACTGTACTTTATGACATAAATAAACTAAAACACACGCATAACGAGTTAGTTGGTAAATAAGAATCAAGCGGACTGGATAGTTTTAGATAGCAGCACTAGCGCTAACTCATCACACCACAACCACAGCTCACTTCTGCAGTTTAAGAGTAAAGTTACAGTTACATATTATCGAGCGTACCTTTAGCTTGCTCAGGATCTCACCGCATTTATTAAGATTTGGATTCTTTTTATTCCACTCGGCTTTCAACGTTTCATACAAGCCCGCAGTCTCTTTCAACACAGACGCCATGGTGATTCTGCAAAAACGTACGACACCGGTCTGTCAGAATACGGCAGTACGCTGTCGTAAAGAATGTTGGTGCTACCATGGAAACCAGGATAAATGGCATTTTAGGGGGTGTGATATTGGGTGATACCACTGCAGTTTGTCTGAAGAATATAGTTAAGGAAATATATAGTTTCCCCTTTTGAAATATGATGATTAAGTAATAGTACAACTGGCTGTATCACATTTTCTAAAAACATGACAGAACGACTTGACCTTGCTTAATAATAAAGTCTCGTATGTATTTATTTTAGTGCTGTCAAACGATTGATCGCATCCAAAATAAAAGTTTGTGTTTACATAATATATGTGTGTGTACTGTGTATAATTATTATGTATATCTGAATACACACACACATGTATATATTTAAGAAATATTTGCATGTATATACTGTATATATATATATATATATATATATATATATAATTTAAATATTTTATATATAAATATAAAAAAAATTCTTGAATATATACATGCATGTGTGCGCATTTATATATACATACTAATTATACACAGTACACACGCATATATTATGTAAACACAAACTTTAATTTTGGGTGCGATTAATTGTTATTTTAATTTATTAACAGCATGTACTTACTATAGGTTTAAATTTAGGATTAGGGCTTGTAATTATGGATAATTCAGCCTACTGTTATTGTTATTATTAAGTGCATGTAAAATATGTATCAAGGGCACTGTAAAATAAAGTGAAACCTAGTACTGTGATATTATATTATTAGAACATATCTGATGAAATAAAACGATTTTATGTATAGGCCCATGTTATAATTGTATCTATGAAATATATATTTCAAGTGCGCAATTTATAATGTGCATTGACAGAATCGCTCCTTGGAGGTAGAATAGCAAACCCACAATGAGCATGGCCATTCAGAGAAAAGAGATCCCCAAAATGATGTTTAATTCTGAAGTCGTTTGTCGTTTTAATCGTGCCCGTTTAAAGTTGGTGGGGGTCATAAAATGATGCATCGGCGCCCTCTGCTGGACACTGTAGGCAGTGACAGCGCCGTTAGTGCAGTAGTTTATTACTAGAACCTGAAATAATGATAGGTTGGTCTCGACTTAATATTTGTAATAACATATCGATACAATGGCATGTGAATTATCGCGTTATTGCTCCGATCGGTTATGACACGGCTGAAAGAAGACGTCTCTATTGACTGCAGGACATGCGCAGTTGAAAGGAGACACAGAGGAAGGAGTGGGTGGTGGCGGCGGATGAAGATCTATTCATTGCGATATTTCTGTCACACCAGTCAAGCACAGGGACAATCCTAAAGGTCCAAGCCACACCCTTAACTGTAAGCAATATTCAAGCACAACTTCAAATGCGACCAATCAATGGGGGTAAACAATATGGAAGACCACGCCCCTTATACATACTTCATAAAAATGCCTTTTTGTGAGGGGGCAAATGGTTAATTTTAGCCTTTATTACAAAGAAGCCAATCCTCCACTGTAATGCTTGAGGTCGCACCACCCCTTATTTGTGATGTTTAACAAACAGGGCCAATCACAGCCCCCAGTATTTCATCAAAACAGACTCCTTTGTCATAAAAACATCCGGACCCAAGGTGAAGCTGTACAGACAACTGCCTGTTTGTTATTGTGGAGGGAGTCCATCCTCTAACTTAGTCCCATCTAACTGTTGTGGGAAAATGTGCTGCTTGGGGAGGAACATTAACAGTGTTATATATATATATATATATATATATATATATATATATATATATATATATATATAATGAACTGACTATGAAATTAGAACAGTAATCTTAATGTTGTTCAAGTCAAGGTTAAATTTCATTCTCAGTGAGCGTTACATCTTATCTAATCTTAAAGCCTATGTTTACAATCGGGAAACAAGATAATGCCATTCCGATTAATGCAGTAAATATTTTCCTAGTGAAACTGATACACAAATAAAGTATTATATCGTGCTGATGTAAAAGGGCAACATACGTAATTATACCGCAATATTAACAGCAACAACAACAACAGTGTGGTGTTGTTTATTAATCAGGCGATCGTGTCGGGCCTCTGTTTCCTGCTTGTGAGAGCTGTGCTTGGGTCCTGACGCGGAGCCCGTGCAGGGCCGTACTGGAGACCCCGCGCCGCCTGCACCTCTATCGTCTCGGGTGAGTTTGATACAATGTAGCAATTTCTCTTTAATTCTCTATAACTATTGCAACGCTGCAACATTCGCATGCAGACCTCACCTCTTCCCGCTTCATTTGACCGGCCCGTTGCATAGGTCGGTTAATAGGTTGAGTTTACAGCGAATTCCCAAGCATACCCCCTTGATCCAAGAGTATTCCAACATAAACTCATATTTAGCAGGGATAAAGATAGGCTACGCAATTGCTTCTATTGGAGTCCGAACACAAAATATTCATCAATTATGTGCATTGGCTCCAGTGAATGCGCTCGTAGGGCAGAAATGCTAGGTGTTTACAGTCAGTTATTGTCAGATTTGTTCGTATTGCGTCTGTAAACGCACATATTACAGCTAGGAAGCTAGCTAGCCACTGCTAACTGAATCTGCTGCAGAACGAGCGTCAAAAAAGCGAATTGAAGGCGCTCTGTGTTGGTAAACCTGTAAAATAGTCGCAAATAAAAGTATCTGCACCAGTGGGAATGTCGACGGAGTTATTACATCTTTGCAAATGCGCAAAATAACCGCCGTGTCCTGCAGGTCCAGAGTGTCCATTCATGTCTCCGGTGTTCTTCTGATGCGAGATCCTCTCAAAATGACCTAAAACAAACCTCTGACAGAAGAAGCTTTCGCAGATATTTGTTAATGACGGTCTGTGTGCTATTCACACAGCCTGTTTTGCCCCCAACAAACATTAGTGGCGTCCCCGCCTACCTCATCCTCATTTTGTGGTTTTGATTTGTTTGGATCGAGACTTTGAACATGAACAGGGCAGCGACTCGCCAAAGTCTGACTAATGCGTGAAAACGGGTGTTTGTAGCTCTAAATTGTGATATTTGACACTCGATGGTGTTTTTCTGTTTGTAGAACAGTGTGAGGTGATGCGCGCGCTTTTTCCTCTCGCGCTACAGACAGTGCACGAAAGTTCAGCTCCTGCCTTCAAAGGATATGAAAGCGTTCGCTCTTTTTTGTTTTATTGTAATAGTTGCTCGTTGAAGCCTCAGAATACTTTATATTTCGATTACTTTGGTATTGTCGACAATGAATGTGTAGTCGAGTATTAAACGATCCGTGTATTGTTTTAATAATAGAAGTTAACAGCATACCGTAATGATGGGTTAATATTAATTTCGTTATATTGAATATCTATGCATTATACCAAGGCTTGCTCACTTGTTTCTATGTTATGTTTCTTTGTTTTTAAGTTTTTTTTTTTTTTTTTTTTGACAGATGACGAAAGATTTACCTGGAAGCATTTAGTCTGCTTTTAATATTATTTGCATTTGTCAACAGTCTGATTTATTTTCTTTATATTGAAATTGATAGCGTCTGAAACAGTGTTATTCATAAACTTTTATTTTTTTATTTTTTTTATGCTGACTGATGTTCTACTTTATTTTCACTAGTGTACATGATTTGATTCAAATAACAAATTGACTACATTTCACTATTAAGGAAGTATTTACTTGAAGAGTTGCTTTTGATGTTTGTGTAAGGTTTAGCAGATTTGTAAAAAAGGGTTAATGTTTGTGCACTTTTTTTTGTACAGTTGACATGGATGATGAAGATGGCAGGTGCTTGCTAGATGTAATTTGGTAAGTTGTTAAACCAAAAATGACAACTTTGTACATCACTTGAAGTTTGAATGTTGGTTGTAGTGTAGACCCAGCTGAATAACATCTTTCTTGTTGTACAGTGACCCGGAAGCACTCAATGATTTTCTTCATGGATCAGAAACACAAGTAAGTACTTGAAGTGAAATAATAATAAATAAATAAAAACGTGTCGAGTTTTTCACAAGCTCCACAAGTGTAACCCAGATGCATCACAAAAAACACAGCACACTCTTCCAACAAGAATTCCCAGAAACTTCTGATCTTTTCTGGGTTATTTATACATTTCTGCCCCTAAACCGGTTGTCCAGCTTATTTATCTTTTCTTTAATTTCAATCCTAATTTTTTTCCCCCTCTTTGGTTAATTCACGTATATGATATACTAATCTAATTTTCCTCTCTTTTGACTCCTGTTTTCTTTCTGGTTTGCTTGGCCTTTTAACTTGGTTATGCCTGCATTTTGTTCTGGTGATTGGTGCACTGTCTTCACTTTGCTCTTCCCTTGCCTTTTCCCTCTTTGTCTGCCTATTTGCCCTTTGTGCATCTGCTCCCTGTCGCTTTCACACGCCTGTCTGTGTGCTGTGGTGATTTCTGCCTGTCCTATCCCTGGGTATATCTGTCTGTAGCTGGACACTGATGACCTTTTGGATGGCTCAAGTGACCCGTCCAGCTCGTTCTTCTCCAGCACTGGGGTGAGTAATAGCCCCCAATTTGCGCCAACCTCCTGTCTCCATCCTTTTTTGTAGCACGAGCTCCTCAGCCCCACCATCCAAATCAGATGCATCGTGCACCAGATCTGCATCTACAGCAGTCAGTCCCAAAGGCCTACCACCATCCCAGATCCATCCCTGCCATCTTAGTCTTCCATCATTCTGAATGTGTGGCTAGGTTGAAGGGCTAACATTGGTCTTTTTGTCTTTTCCAGGGCCACATTCCTGAGGTCCAACCACAGGCTCAGCTGTCGACAAGTGAGCCAGGCCTTCCAAGAGTCAGCGTTGATTTGGACTTCCTGGAGGATGATGACATCTTGGGGGGATCGCCGGGAGGAGACAATGGAAGCAATGGTGTTGGGGCAAATCACGAGCCCTGTGACATTTTGCAGCAGAGTCTGGCGGAGGCTAACATCACAGAGCAGAGCCTTCAAGAGGCAGAAGCTGAGCTTGACCTTAGTTCCTTTGGGCTAACTGGCATTACGCAGGTGGTCCAACCGCTGCCTGATGCTGGGCTGTCTGGAGTGGGCATTGGAGGTGCTACTCAGATTTTTCCAAACCAAGGCACCCCTACCGCACCTTCAAATGCCACCCCAGACATGCTCGGCTCAGTCCTGGCACATCCAGGCCTGCAGCTTCAACCCCAGGTCATGAACAAGGCTATAAGCGTCCAGCCATTCGTACAGCAAGTTGGGCTTGGAAATGTAACCCTTCAGCCTATTTCGAGCCTTCAGGCCTTACCGAATGGCAGTCAGTCTGGACCATTGGGCATTGGACAAATTCAAGTCGTGGGCCAACCTACTGTAATGACTATAAATCCATCTGGGCAGCAGATCTTGGCGAAAACCATGGGTGGCTACCAACTGCATCAACCAGGGCCTGAGGCAGCAAGCGCTGGAACGCAGGCTGGGCTTGGAGGGTCTGTTTTGAGTTCAGGAGGTGGACTTTTAATTCAAGGGGGCAAGGCCACTCTTGGGTCCCCTGCCTTAAATGGGCCAGCTGTCTGCTTAAGCAACACAAATACCAACAACAGTGCAACTACAATGGCCACTGCTGGTGGCATTGTGGGTTTCGGTAATGCCTCTCTGGGTGCAGGAATTGGATCTCAAACCCAGTCTCAAGGCCAAATCATGCAGAATGTCATCATCCAGCGAACGCCAACTCCAATTCAGCCCAAACCTCCTCAAGGGGGTACCATCCAACCCAAAATCTTCAAGCAACAGCAACAGCTTCCTGCCCCACATGCCTTGCCAAATGATGCTAATAAGGCTCTGGGGGTGCAACAAATCCCAGTGTCAGCTGGTCAGAATGTAACGTTCCTCCCTGGGAAGCCTGTCTCAAATGTAGTCTTGAGCGCACAGGCTGCATCACAGGGAACGCAGTTTTCTCAAGCGCTCTTAAGGCAACAAGGCCCCCAAACGTCGGGCAAACCGCTCAGTGTTCACTTGTTAAACCAACAGGGCAGCATTGTCATTCCCTCGCAGACTGTCCTGCAGGGCCAAAACCACCAGTTCCTCTTACCAGGGCTTCAGGCAGGAGGTCAGATCCTGACTCAGCATCCAGGGGGTCACATCATTACCAGTCAGGGGCCTGGGGGGCAGATAATTGCTAATCAGATCTTGACAGCCAATCAGAACATCAACCTGAGTCAGGTGTTGGCCTCACAGGGTCACCCTGGTGCCGCCCATATTCTCTCTGGACACATTCAGCTCCAGCCCGGTCAGATGGGACAGCCCACGCTGTTCCAAATGCCGGTGTCATTGGCGCAAACGCAGACACAATCCCATCCGGTAACAGGCCACGTACAAACGGTTATCCATGGCATGCCTATACAGAATTCCCTGTCTATGGAGAGCCTTAGCCCAGCAGTCAGTTTACAGACGTTGGAGCAGTCTGGTGGCATCCCCAATAACAGTAGCAGTGGATCGACAGCCATGGCGCCATGCCAGCCAGGAGAGGGAATCACAGTATTGGGTGGCTCTACGGACCCTGCTGCTCAACCAGCACAGACCCAACCGCAGCCCTCAATTCTCACGGTTCAGGCGACTGCACCGGTTTCAGTAGCAGCTTCGGTTCCTTCCTCTTCATCTCCATCCCCCACTATGGCCACATCCACACCATCAATGGTGGGTTTGGGTTCCCAGGCCCAGCACAGCCCAGGAAAGGTGTTGTTCCCGTCACCTGGTTCCAGCATGATCCTTAGTCAGGAGTCTCTTCAAATGTTCCTGCAGCAGGTCAGTGTGCTCTCTTTAACCCTTATCTGCTGTTTGTAAACTGTGTCCCTTAGCTAATAAGCTAACATAACAACATTTGATCCCCAAGCTGACCTCTGACCAGTTTGGATGATTGTTACCTCTCCCATTCCTGAACTGATAAATGTACCCATGTTAGGACCAACAGCAGCAAGCAGGAAAAGACCCACCTGCTGCTGTGGGTGTACCTGCATCTGTTATCGTCAGCGGCAGCAGTTCTGGTCCCGCCCCTTCAGGCCATGACAACTTGTTAGCTGAGACTCGGCAGAGGCAGAGTCCCAGCCCCTCACTTGGCCCCGCCCACATGGCAACAGTGGTTAACAAGGTAGATGAGCTCATGCTCTGCACTAAGCCCCACCCACTTGTTGCTGCCACTGCTGCGTATTGGACCACTGTCTCCCAGCAGATCTCCCTCTTTCTCTGTCCCATTGTCTTTCTACTGTCATTGCTCAGACCTGGATGCTTTTATTTGTTGTTTCACTCATTTTCACTCGTTTTTGCCTGTTTTCATCTTTCTACATTCTGCACCTTTCACGAATGTTACCTGTTTCTGTCATTGTTACTGTAGTGGTGTTAATTTTTTTTTCCCATTTGTAATTTAGTACTATTATTGCATGCTATATCTTCCCCCCCATAATATGTTTATTTTCTACTGTTTAGTTGCATGATCATTTTTCAGCAGGAAGCTTGCCCGAATTACATTGACACTAATTGGGATATGGGTTGATGCAAAAAAACTGTGCAGTTGTTTTCAAATGGTGTCACATGCAATAATAAAACTCTAGAAACTCCTTATTTTTCAGTTGTGTGTTTCCATCATCTTTGTGCATCTTCCCATGAGCATGTCATGATGGAGCAATAGCTCCTTCTATTAGTTTCCCTGTTGTAAATCTTTGCCACTCACTCTATCCATTCATATTAACATTCAGACCACTCACTACTTCTGCTCCTCACTTTCGGTAACTGCTGTTTTTAACCTCAATCAGCCCTCCCTCCCCACCACCACCCAGCACCCCCAAGAGAAATTAAATTAATTCCCTTCAAGATCACTTTCAAAGATTTGATCTTGATCACTTGCTCGCTGCCCTGAATTACCTTTGCCCTCTACCAGCAAATCTGTTTCGGTTTATTTAGACTTGTACTTTTTTTTTGTGTTATTTCTCGTCTGTTTTCTGTGAACCAATTTTTGTTGTTCTCTGCAAAAATTATGTCCTCATGTCAGTTGTCTTCCCTTCTTGTTTAAAACCCCAATAGTGTCTATCCAGAGAGCACTAATCTTTTAGATATGTGCCTGATGTACAGTTTAGATATTTTGTACATTTTGGTACATCAGCTGTTTTAGTCTTTGTAAAAATTTTCTTTTTGAGGTTTTGAAAATATTTTTCCTTTCTATTTCTTCCTGCTTTTATATTATCCTACTTGTATTTGTTTATTGTTGCTTCTTGCTATTTGTTTTTTTTTTTTCATTACTTTTTTTTTTTTTTTTTTTTTTTTTTCTTGGTATAATTGCAAGTCATTTAGTTTTAGTGATGCACTGAAATGATATTCTTGGTCGAAACTGAAAATCAGATACCGTTTTGTTTTTCCTATGCTTCTAACCTTTGCATATATTGAAAAAGATTGTGAACCTGAAATGTAAACGGCTATGTAAGAAACTTATTGATAAAGTCTCATCATTAGGAGATTAGTCTATGAATTTGCTAAAATTAAATGGAAAACAACATGAATTATAAAGCCGTCAAGAGCTAACTGATGTTGTCATTTCCTAATGTGAATCTTTAAAAACTGTCATGTAGAACATGTATCTATTTAAGTGTTGTTGTTGCTGCAGTTTCACTTTCATATTGCTATTGAAATGATTTTATTGAAAACATTTTTGTGAACAAGCTATTGATTTCTGTTACTGAAAATTTCAGTGCATCCCTAAAAATAAATTTTTCCCATAATGATTAATTAAAAATATGAACTGGCTTATAATTGATCATTTTCTCTCCTCCTCCTCTTTTTATGCTGTCTAGGTTCCGTCGGCAGCACATTCACAGACTATAAAGATCCAAAGCGCATCCCCATCTCAACCTGTGGTCACCCCTACACCAACACCCTCCCTGTCTGACAGCCCTCAACCCGCCCAAGTTTCTCCCCTCACCCTCGGGCAACAGATCCAGTCTCCTCACCAGCACCAGCAGTCTCGGCCTCCGTCGCAGCCCCAGCCTCAGCCTCAGGCGCAGACTCCCTCACGCTCCTGCACACCTTCCTCTTTACCGCCTCTCTTCATCATACACAATCAGATCGGAGGTTCTCCACAACCACCACAGCCAGCTCCTCCACCTCAGCAACAGCAGCCTCAGCAAATACAAGTGCAGCTCCAGCCTCAAGTTCTTCCTCAGACTCTGCCTCAGCCTACCACCCTGCAGCCAGACATACCTCCTTCCTCCTGCTCCCCGAAGCCTCCGCAGCCACTTCCCGCGCAATTCCAGTTCCAGCCTGCTGTGAGCTCGTCTCCAGCTGCAGTGGTGAAACAGCAGGTGACTGTGGTGCCGGGGCTGACTGCAGAACAGCAGCATCACCTACAGCTGGTCAGTGCGCAGCTTCAGACCATGTCATCCATCACACAGCCCTCTCCTCAACAAAAGCAGCTTTTGGAAAAACTTCACCAGGTATTGCATCATCACCATATCCTACTTTGTTCGAACTGGTTGTGACACAAGTTTGCACCAAAACATTTGTAACAAAATGTTTGTAAATATTCGGTTGTCGCTGTGGGCAGGGCTACTTTGAAAAAATGAGTGGGAAAAACAGACCATCAGACCAACAGACCATCGTCTCTCATTCTGTTATGTAGGATGAAAAACTCCAAATCTGTCTCTTACAAATCCCCATAATAATTTTTTATCAACTCTGATTAGATCAATTTTCTTGTGATTTATGCAGGTCCAACAAAACATTCTTCTCCAGGCTAAGCAGCAAGCTCAGGCACAAGTCCATGCCTCTCAGCAACAGGCTACAAACCAGTTTAGTAAAATGCCAGATCCGCCTTCAGTCCAAGCTGCAACTTCAGCGGCCAGTGGCACCATCCAAGCATCAGTCCAGTCCCTTCAGCAGCAGAAGTCTGTGCTTGTCAAGCCCTCTAATACAGGTGGGCATCCCATATTTCTATCCTTTAAATGTTTACTTTAAAATAATTCTAAGTTTACAATGTGTTATCTTTACCACAGGTGCAAATGACACTCAAGTATTTTCTGCTGGGGCTACAGTTAACCAGGGAGTCACAACTCCAAATCTTGCACAGGCTGTTCAGGTGAGTGAAATGTAGTTGTTAGTATTTTTACTGTAGTTTACAGCTACAATTTACCTTTTCAGATGAACCTTACTCAGTGCAGATCATTTTGAATGCATTCTGACTCTGATTTGCAGGCAAAGCCAGGAGTTATAAGTTCAGTTGGTGGGCTAACTCTGGGTAAAGCTGGTTTGCAGATTCAGGTTTTAGGTGCTGGACTCTCTCAAATGCCTGCACCTCCACCACCCGCTCCTCAAACACAGGTAAGGTTCAAAATCACATTACATTACATAAGACTGTTATAATAAACTGAACTGGATGGTGTCATATTTGTGGTAATCTTTTGATATTTATATCTTTTCACAGACGTCATTAAAAAGGCCCTTTAGTATGGAACCAAGCAAAGAAGCTAGGTAATATATTCATTTACAGAGCTATAAATGAAATGACCTGCTAGTTTGGACTTTTTTTTTTTAAGATCAGCAGTTCTCCTCATGTGCTCATGTATCTGTTTGTAGGATGCTAGAACAGCTGCGAAAACAGCAAGGCTCAGTTCTCCATCCTGACTACAGCTCTCCTTTCCGCTCGTTTGAGGACACACTTCATCGACTGCTGCCGTACCACCTGTATCAAGGCATGGCTTCATCCCCGGGAGACTACCGCAAAGGTAAATGTTCAGACCTCTGTGTGAACATCTACAGACCTGTAATGTAATTGTGTGGCACTCTCTTTGGGGCCAGTGTGTGACTCTTGCTTTACTCTTGGTTCTTTGTCCAGTGGATGATGAATTTGAGAATGTCTCAAGCCAACTCTTGAAGCGCACACAAGCAATGCTGGATAAATATCGTCACTTGCTTTTTGAGGAATCAAAGGTATCATTTAAATCTTGCTCACTTGACCCTTTCTTGATGTCTGGAGCTTCTGAGCCCTAAATTCATTGATATTGTGTGTGTGTTTGTTACTTTGAGCAGAGACTGGGTCCCTCTGCAGAGATGGTTATGATTGACCGGATGTTCATTCAAGAGGAGAAGGTTGCTCTGAGTCAGGACAGGGTTCTAGCCAAGGAAAAACCAGGTAATGACCAAGGTTCAGTGCAAGTTAAAGTTGCTATGAAATTGCTTTATGAGCTTTGTCTTTGTTCTTGTTTATAGTTTATGTGCTATTGGTAGTGCAACTGTCAGTGTATATTCTGATGTTGTGGTATTTAATCACTTTCATCTCTGACTTTTTGCAGAAGAATTTGTGGCCAATTCCTGTTTGCTGGACAGCGGTGCAGTGAGGCCTGTACAGGTGGAGCTGAGTTCTGTAAGAACCGCATCATCATCAGCAGTTGCAGGTCCACCTGCGGCAGCCGCACTTGCTCTAGCTCCAGCTGCAACTGTTGCCCCTGCTCCAACCACAACCCCTGCACCTACTCCAGCTGTTGCCCCCACTCCTGTTTCTGCCCCTGTGCCCTTCCCTCCTACCAAGCTGGTGATCAAGCAAGGTGGAGGGGGAGCATCAGTATCCTGGTCCACCAGTTCAACCCCTACGCCTGCACCTGTGGTCCGGCCGTCTGTTGAGCCAGTCACGCCAAGCGCCTCCTTCAGCCGCACTCCGTCCTCCCGCCCTGCTGATGACGACGATGACGTTGCGCTTCCCCAGCGGACCAGCAAACCGCCCATCAAGACCTACGAGGCGCGCCGGCGAATAGGTTTGAAGCTGAAGATCAAACAGGAGGCGGGGCTTAGTAAGGTGGTTCACAACACTGCCTTAGATCCAGTCCACTCCCAATCCCAACTCACGCCACAACCACCGACCTCTGAGCAGCCACAGAAAGTCAAACCACATGTAAACCCACCCACCACTGTCATTAGAACTCCACCCTCAACTTCTTATCCCACCCCCTCTTCCACTGTCACTACGGTAACAACACACACAGGTTCCGCCTCCAGTAGTGCAACTTCCTGTAGTGGGGCTGCACCCTCATTTTCCTCCTCCTGGTCTTCATCGTCCCCTTCCACATCTACAGCGCAGGTGAATGGCACTCTGGAACACCATGAGGTAGGCGGGGTCAAACGGAACCCAGCATCCACAGCAACTCCTCCACTAACCACTTGCCGGCTCCCTCTCCGAAAGACGTACCGTGAGAACATCAGTCCACGTCACAGGCCGGGCGTACCAGGAGGAGGTGGAGATACATTGCCCATTCTGCCAGCAGGACCCCCTCTTACCTCTTCCCCCCAGCCACAAGGCTCCTCCCCTCAACCTGAACGGACTGTGATAGCGAGTGTGAAACTAGAAAGGCAGGGCGTACATGGGCGGTCTCACCCCCACACAGAGTCGCAGAGCCTCACAGCAGTGGAGGACGTCCTCTACCGTGGCATTAAAAATGCGTACCAACACCACCGAGAGTTCTCAGACAAAGAGGATGAGGACGAGGCAGAGGAAGGTGGTGGTCTGGGGCGGTTGAAGTCCATAGGGAGCAAATACCGAGAGGGAGGAAGGGGTACCTTCAGGATGGATCAGCATGCCCCTGGCCCACCTTCTCCTGGAGAGTCTTCCTGCACAAGAGACTCCTCACTTCCTGCCAAACGCTGTAAGTCAGACTCTCCGGACATGGACAATGCAAGCTTCTCCAGCGGTAGCCCGCCACCCGACGACTCATTGAATGAGCACCTGCAGTGTGCCATAGACAGTATACTGAACCTCCAACAGGGCCCTCCTGGACATGGAGGCTCTGGGAGAGGGGCTTTAGGGAGGGTTCATGGGGCAAACCTGCCTAACCAGCACCAAACCCATCCTTCCTACAGACAGTCCATGCCTCCCCTCTCCACGCCTCCATCATCCACGCCCATGTCCCAGCATCCACAGGTAGGGGGCAGAGGACAGAATGGAAATCTGGTTTCACAGACGCACAGTAGATAACAGCCCCTTTAGCTGAAGTTGACTGAAAGACTGAAAAGCAGGATGTCAATGGATAGGGGAAGCAAACGGAGACAATTTTCCCATGTTCAGCTGTGTTTGCTTTGTTTGTCTGTGGTTTGTGCTGATGAAATGTGTTCTTTTGGTTTACATATGGCCCTTTAAGTGTACTTTCTAAAGTATAAAAAGTGCACTTTGATATGATTTTCAAAAATTTTGTCCCTCTTTGTTTTTTCCTGGGACAGTTCCTACGTGGGTTCCCCAATTTAAAGATTTCTTGTGAGAGACAAAAGTATATCACCATTCATTTAATAAATAATGTTTGTAATTACTGTGACGTATGCAGATTGCAGGAACTTTTTAAGTGATATCATGAAAATTGTCATATCAAATAGTAGTTAATTTGGTTATTTTGGAGAATTTGGTTATTTTTTTGAGAGACCAATGAATCACTTGTCCCTTTGTTAGAATGGTCCCCCATACCATGTAATTATATTTTTAGGAACTGGTGATCACTGCATAGAAGCTCATTAATGCATAATAGTTTAGTTCTGTGTCTCCCTGTAGACTTGAATTCAGGTTTTGGTTATCTAACTACAGGAATTAACAATGAAGCATTCACAAACCGAAAAGTCGTCAGAACTGTAAGAAATCTGTTGACCTTTAAAGCATTCCAGCATCAAGAGCACATTTACAAATCAAACATACAATCACAGCACAGCAAATTTGGTTGATCCTTCTAATAAACAAAATGTTCTGGGGAGAATATTATTACAAACCTAAAAAAAAAAAAAAAAAAAGAGTCATTTTTGCATCTCTGAAGTGCAGTGTAATATGTTCCCAGACACACAGCCTCCCTCATTCATGCTTTTTTTTTCCTTCGTAGGCGTATCTATGTTCAGACACTCATACACATTTAAGATAGAATCACTGAAAGATCTTTGAACCGTTCAGAAGCAAACACAGCGAAAGCAGTGACATGGAAAAAAGAACAACAATAATGTAAAGAGAAAAAAGAAAATAGAAGAACTGTATGAATTTGAAGTATAGTACTACAGATTAATTTTGTATTGTATTTATTGTGTATAATGACACTTTTTAAAAAAAACTGTACATTTAGTAAAACTGTAAATTAAACCTTGCTTCTTTTATGAAACAATCACACCTTTTGTTTGCCATTTGACTTGGTTGTTTTTAAGACTGAGCTTATTTGACTTCATTGTGTATATGTAATGATCGTACTGGCCTGTAGGTGGCATTGGTTAATCGGGTCTGAGACAGAAAGGCGCAGCAGAACGCAATACAGATGATCTGCCAAGTCTCTTAAAGGTGGTCTTTCATGCCAGCATCAAGAGTCACGTGAACGTCTGTTCTGCAAACAGATCTCTAGATCAAACAAAAGCCATAGAAATCATAATAGAAAATGTTGCCCCATGGTGCAGCATCCGCTGAAAGACATGCAGTGCCACACCCTCGTGTTTGCAGGCAGTACTTTATGTAAATGCATGACTCCCTATAAAATGCTTGACTCCACCTTAGCATGTGGATGCACCCCCTCAACTCCCTGTCCCCACCCTGGTTTAAATCCATGTTCATCACTCGCCTAAAACCAATCAGCCGTCCAGGACTCTCCTCTGCTTCTGCGTCAGGCAGTGTTTGAAGAAGAGGTGCAGAGAGAAACGTAGGCAGGGAAGGAGGCAGTACTTGTGTGTGTGCCTTAGAGCTGATTGTGCTGCAAGAGACAGAAGCACAGGCAGATCTCTCATCTGAAATACATAAAAGATCAGAGAAGAACCGTAACTTGAAACATTTTACTTGGTGCTACTCCTTCAGTGCCTCGGACAGATTGTTCCTTCTAAAGCATATCCTCGCGTGTAGAAACACCTCCAGGGCCGGAGAAAAGAGTGGCTAAGGTCCATCATCTCTTCAAGTACTTCAATCTGAGATTCGGCATTCTCCAGGTAAGAGGACAAATCTTGGAGTTTTTGGAACATTCTATTGCTTTGTGTGTTAGACTTTAAAATCCCTTTCTGATTAAATGAAAATGTTTAGAGCAGTTGATGCGTGCATTGTTGAACCAAAAAAAAAAAAAGGATTAAACAGGAGCAAATGCCTCTGGCCTTTCCTCCCTTGACTGGCACACATCAGTGTTCTGGTTCTGTAATACTTCTGGAAATGAACTGAATCTCAAGGCTTCTCCCAAAGAGTCAACTATCTGTTGCAATTGTGGTGAAGGAGGCATTTTCCATCTCCTGCGCAACATGTGAGTCTTATTACATAAATTCAAATCCCAACTGTTAACTTTTTTGCCAAGGCAGCTGTGCTAAAGTTGAAATTTCAATCCAACAACTAGTTTCTTTTCAGTTGTTAACTAAGGTTGGCACAACTTGACGTGAGAAACATTTTGATTTGTGAACTCCATTTTGATTCAGAATAAGTCCTCTGGATAAGCATGAAGCATTAAGGAGGGAGTGTTTAGAAGCTATTGCGTGCCAAATGTGCATTAGGGGAGTTAATGCAAAATCCTGTCAGGATACTGTCAGAAACACTGAATGTGCTTGTGTTTGACACATCACTGGTGTATTCAGCCCTTTACACACCGTAATCCTTCACACATTTAACTTTCCACTGTGAGCCACTGCTGGAAAACATGGCTCACTTTTTTCAATATACGGAAATAAGTTATGAATGTGTGTTTGTGGAGTTTGGGTGGGTGTGTGTGTAAGTGTTCCAAAATGAGCACCAACTTTTTCCAGGGACATGCATGGACAATGCACTCTACTTTCCCTGTGGGCTAAAAACATCTCTTAAGATTCTTATTAGAAGATAAATGGAAAAGTTAGCCATTTTAATGGGCGCAAGCCCTTCTAAACAAGAAATTATTAAAATGTAATATATAGTTAGAAAAACACCTACTATATATATATATATATATATATTGTATGCAATATTGTTCTGTTTTATTTCCTTTTCAACTTTCCGTTTTCCTTTTTTTTCCCCCAGGCAAAAAAATCCTTTACTAAAACAGAAGAAACCCGAGGGTTAAAAGTTATATAGCATTGTATACTATAGTTTGCTTTATAACTCCATCAAACCACTGTAAACCTTCAAGACAGAACATTTGGTTGCATTACATAAATACTGTAAGCAAGAGAAGAGTCTTCACAGTCATCCCAGAGGACACGTAAACAGTGCAAAACACAGCCATAAATTAACTGCAAAGGAAACTCTGAATACTCGAAAGTTGCACGATGTCACGCTGGGGACGTAAGAATGTCAAAAAGGCCCCTGAGGTGATTAGGACAGTGACCGAGGGCCTTAAGTCACTCTATAGAAAGAAACTCCTGCCCCTGGAGCAGTACTACTGCTTCCATGACTTCCACTCACCGAGTCTGGAGGACGCCGACTTTGACAACAAACCCATGGTGCTAGTGGTGGGACAGTACTCCACAGGAAAGACCACCTTCATCAAGTAAGACTTTACAGTTCTCTAAGGCTTTTAAGGGCCATAAAACTGCCACAGACATGCTTTAACTCCTGTCAGATGTTACTTTAAAGGGTTAGTTCATCCAAAAATAAAAATTCTGTGATTAATTACTCACCCTCATGTCGTTCCAAACCCGTAAGACCTTCGTTCATCTTCTGAACACAAATTAAGATATTTTTGAAAACCAAGAGCTTTCTGAACTACCCAGCAGCAACATAATTTCAACTTTCAAGGTCCAGAAAGGTAGTAAAGACATCGTTAAAATAGTCTACAGTGACTACAGTGGTTCAACCTTAATGTTATGAAGCGACGAGAATACTTTTTGTGCGGCGGCTCTTTACTACCTTTTCAGAAAGGTCTTTACTACCTTTCTGAAAGTTGCAATGACGTTGCTGCCTATGGCTGGTTAAAAGATCTCTCTGATTTCGTCAAAAATATCTTAATTTGTGTTCAGAAGATGAACGAAGGTCTTACGGGTTTGGAACGACATGAGGAAGAGTAATTAATGACAGAATTTTCATTTTTTGGGTGAACGAACCCTTTAAAGTAACATCTGACGGGTTAAAACGTGTCTATGGCAGTTAAGGGCTTTGATAGTGGTATTAGTCCACTCAGCGTTTAGGGAGCAATAAACTCTACATTACATTGGTTTGAACTCTAATAAATTCAAGGGTTATTCAAATTTAAAGGAGAACATTTAGTGAATGGAAATACATTTACAGCAGTTCCACAGTGTTTTGTTTGTTCTAGTAGACAAACCACAAGGTTATTAAAGACTATAACCATGGCTTTGTTCTGTCAACCCAGGTATTTGCTGGAACAGGAAGTCCCAGGGAGTCGTATAGGGCCTGAGCCCACCACCGACTGCTTCACCGCTATCATGCACGGAGACGTGGAGGGGCTCATTCCAGGAAACGCCCTCATAGTGGATCCCAACAAACCCTTCCGCAAGCTCAACCCCTTCGGAAACACCTTCCTCAACAGGTGAATAGATTCACTCAGGGAGATGTTACACTGAGCCAATATGTACGACATGACTTGGAGATGAGGGTGGGTTGTGTGAAAGAATGTGTCGACTGATCCGTCGGCTTACACTGGGCACGCAGAGAAGATAACAGAGTAACAGTGTGTTAGTTTTTGCCCTACAGAATTTCAAGCGTCCGTGCCAAATTTCTACGGGAGGAGGGACTTTCCTTATTCGTGGAAAACATGTGGAAGGGAGAGATATCACAAGAGAGGGCAAAAGCAGAGCTGTAATGGGTTATGACTTAGAGGCATCAGAGTCCAGCAAAGGTTTAAGGGAAGACCTCATTTCAAAGTTTGTCTTTGCAAAAGAAAATATGTATGAGTTTTTCATTTTCTGAAGAAAATGGATGATGCACAGTGAGACTGTTATGGGTGGTTGCCAGGACATTGCTATGGTGTCGTGAACATTTTTTAGCTTGTTGATACGATTGCAAGGGTGTGATGGCTTAGTAACCTGGCAACTTAGAAAAGGGACAGGATGGTTAAAGTATCATTCATGAAGTACAAATGATGTGGGATGTGCCCAAGTTTATTTGTTAGTTTATTTTTAATGTTTTTAAAAATGTAATGTGGTGTAACCATCAACTAAAATAATAACAGGTAATAACATTTTTTTACACCTTAAAGGTGCTTTATGTAATTTTTTGACTGTACTAAAGCATACAAATGCCATAATATGTTTGCAGATATTTAGAAAACATGCTGAGTTCACACACTCGTTTCTCTGAAAAGCAGTGCTACGGCCAGTTATTCTACTTTGAAATGTGCGTTCCGTGTAGGAATGTCTGTTTTTGTTTTGGTCTGTGTGATCCCACCCTCTGCCAATTTACCAAATAGTATTTCAACACCCCGGGTTGCCTGTTAGAAAAAAACTCAGCGTATTGCAGCCATGGCAGCCAGTGAACAAACTGGGTCAGAGATCATAGATTCTACCCAACCCAAAAAGTGTCGGCATCCGTCTAAAAATCTCTATGAATGGGAGCATATTAAAACGCGGATAAATCAACTCATCAACTTACGGTGTGTCCTCGCCTTCCACTCCTCGCCTTGCACTCGCTCCTGATGCGTGCTTCTCAATCTGGCAACCCGCGTGAGCGTCGAATCTGAGGAGGAGGGGGCAGGAGAAACAACCCTCTCAAATATTTTGGATTTAAACTGCAGTACCCATTTCAGCCACTAGCTGTCAATATTACATACTGCACCTTTAAATACTTTTTAGTGTAAAGTTTTACCATTTCAAGGTAAACATCTTTTAGGAATATTCATAAATATCATCACATTTTGGGGAGTCACACCACATGACATTTTGCTACCTAATCTAACCTTGCCTTGTCTTTAAAACGTCAAATTATCTGATATTTTAAGAAACTTGACATTTGACAGTTTTTCAAATATTACAAAAGCAGTGAAACAGATATATGATGCAGATGATGTAGATATAGCAAATAATGATATATTATGCCAAACTAATTAAAATAATTACGTTTTTTTCTTAATTATGATATCACCCTGACATTTTTTACTTCACGCCCCTCCAAAATATTAAAAACATTATTGAATTATTAAAAACATGCTCATCATAGAAGAGGTGTATTCAAGTCATTGCATGTACGAATTGCATAATTATTTTTATATTTTGAAAAAATGAATAGAGCATTGACCCTAATATTTAGAACAAATCTGTGAACAATAATGGCAGTGAAGCTTGCTTTAGCAAACTCTACATATTTAGTGAATTAAGACAGAGCAACGTCTGGTATTGAAATACCACGCAGTAGCCAAACAATGTGAAGAAACTAAGCTGAAGTTCAATTCCAGGTCATCTGAATACCTCAATCCTGTCATTAAGCTAGCCAAGAGAGTTTCAACATAATTAGCTTGTAGTTGTCTGTCAACACTAGAGAGGGTGCTGTTTTGAGTGCCAAAGAGAGTCTTTATCAGATCCAGTTTTCCCCTGGTCTTTTTGGGTGTATTTTTGCAAACATGTTTTGAGAACTTCTTCTCTCCTATTTCCTGCCCAGGGAAGCAGTCCACTCATTAAACTCTTTTAAAGCAGGAAGAGACCATGTTTTTCTATGCTGCTGATCATTAGTTGCAAGTATTGTTTGATTTTGGCAGTGCTGGTCATTTTCCATCAGGAAGCCCTGTGTGTTTCAAGCACCACTTCCACACAATGGACCAGCCTGGGAGGAGTGACGCTAGAAGTCTGCTTCTTAGATCACACACAACAGCTGTGATAGGAGTAATGGATCTCTTTTTTTTTTTTTTTTTTTTTAGCTTTTCTCAGGGGGAAAGCGATTTTAACTAAAGAGCTCCTGAATGTTTGATAATTGTGCTGTGTCCTTTTAAGGAATCATACACCAACTGTTTTGTGCATGTAGATGAGGCGTACGGTGGCTCTGAAGGATATCTGGGCATTTTTGGACACATACACATGTTGTAAAATCATTGTATTAGTTACAACATGATTTATGTATTAAGTTCCCCTCAAGTTCACATGCTTGTGCTGTCTTTCTTTTTTTTTAAATGCTACACAGTTTATTATGTTGTTTAATGTGTTTAAGTGTGTCCAAATATGTTGGGGCAACTGTAACTTAAAACATCATAGATGAAACATGCAATGCTGTATTTAACAAAATATATCAGCTTAAAGTCTGTACTTGACTTAACCATTCAACCAAGAGGAATAATGAACTTATTGCTGAAAGCAATACAAAATCTGACCTCATCTCTGTCTCTGATAGATTCCAGTGTGCTCAGCTGCCCAACCAGGTCCTGGAAAGCATCAGCATCATTGACACCCCAGGCATCCTGTCCGGGGCCAAACAGAGAGTGAGTCGAGGTAAGACTGACTGAAAAAGTAAGGAGAGGAGTTTGGAGGTATTTTCAGCCAAATTTCAATCAATTTCCCACTTAAAATGCTTCATTTAAACTTCATTTAAACTGGTCAACAATGTCTCTTTAATTTAGTGTTTATTCAGTGAGAAAATGTATTGTTAGTCCTTTACTAGTCACCTGTGAAAACTCACAATATGCTACAATATGTCTTTCAAACTATTTTACAGCAAAAATTTAGAACATTGTTAAAACCGTAAAACTGTAAAAATGGAATTGACCCCATAAAGACCCCAGAGAAACTGTAGATGTTGGGTACTAATTGGTGTCATCGTAAATAAAAAGGATAATACTGATCTGGGACCTATTTCAGAGTTAATAACAGATGATACATTTCTAGGCTCTCCCACAGAGAACATCATTGGGTAATCTTAGCGTATCAGTGTTGCACCTCACTGGTTGATGTCTGCTTTTTCTCACATATTTTCCTCCCTTACAGTATTTGAAGTGACGTACGGAATCGGAAAGTGAGCCATAAAGGTGTGACAGGGAGAGGAAAGGGAAGGAATGTAGAGGAATGTTGTAAGAGTATTCAAATGCTGTCAAAATGATTTTAGCATTTATTGTCACAACATTTACAGATAATCACCTAGAAGATTGTTAAAGAGCTAATAAGATCTCAACATTTGAAAATAGTCTTAAAAGAGCATAAGAGCTGGGTTCAAGAATTATAATCCAAAGAAAAGGGGTAGCCAACTGTACTCCTGGAGAGCTCCAAACCCAATCAAAAACGTCTGAACCAACTAATTTAGGTGTTCAGGATTGCTTGGAAATTACAGGCAGGCAGGCAGGCAGGGTTGGAATTGACGTCTGCAGGAAGGTAGCCCTTCAGGAGCAGGGTTGGCTACCCCTGCTGTAGAGAAACAGCAATAACGTACAAACCAGGGGTAGCCAACCCCACACCTGGAGGGCTACCTTTCTGCAGTTTAGCTCCAAACCTAATCAAACAAATGAGAACCAGCTAATTAGGGTGTTCAGTATTCCTTGAAAACAACAGGTAGGTGTGTTGGAAAGGTATGGAACTAAAGTGTACAAGAAGGTAAGGTTGGCTTCCCATGGTACAAACGTTTAAAACAGACCTACCATGAGCTCTAAGTTAAGCAGTAGTGTATTTTCTCTAGAACTCATAACCCAGTGTGAGTTTACCTGAAAAGAGAATTCGATGTTAGCATGGATACAAAAATAGTGACCGCCCATTCCCGAACAATCTGAATGACATAATCATTTCTACATAGTCTTTTACCTTTTTTCAGATTTTTAATCAAAACAGGGATGGTGGGTCTGATCACCGCAAACTATTTACCAGAAAAATGAATGAATGAGAAAAATACCTTTGAAACCAAGTCTGAAACATGGGTGGTCATTGTTGCATTCTACTGTTGTTAATCTTCTCTTTTATTCCATTTGATGATTTTCTTCTACCTCTTCTTTCTTTTTATAGGATATGACTTCCCAGCTGTTCTCCGCTGGTTTGCTGAGCGCGTGGACCGGATCATTCTTCTCTTTGATGCCCACAAGTTGGAGATCTCGGATGAATTCTCAGAGGCAATCGGGGCCCTCAAGGGCAATGAAGACAAACTCCGCGTTGTGCTGAACAAGGCTGATATGATTGAGACCCAGCAGCTCATGCGAGTGTATGGAGCTTTAATGTGGTCTCTCGGGAAAGTGTTTGGTACTCCTGAAGTTCTGAGGGTGTACATCGGGTCCTTCTGGTCTGAACCTCTTATGGTGTCCGACAACCGCAAGCTGTTTGAGTTGGAGGAGGAAGATCTGTTTGCCGATATCCAGAATCTGCCACGCAACGCAGCCCTACGCAAACTTAATGACTTGGTCAAGAGGGCTCGTCTTGTGAGGGTATGTTAATACATCATTAATAACTTCTTATTGGAACTGTGATATCAGAAGGTAAAAATGATTGATTGAATATAAACACTTAAAAGGATAGTTCACACAAGAAAAATCAAACTTCTGTCCGCATTTACTCACCCTCATGTCATTCCAAACCTGTACAAAAGATTTTCAGAATAATATCTTAGTTTTTCTGTGTCCACTGTGGTGGTTTTCTCATAGGTACATGCCCATATCATCAGTTATTTGAAGCAAGAGATGCCATCTGTCTTCAGGAAGGACAATAAAAAGAAGAACCTGATCTACCAGCTCCCGGTCATCTTCTCCAAGATTCAGCTACAGCATCATATCTCTCCAGGAGACTTCCCTGATTGTGCCAAGATGCAGGTTAGTGCAACCATCTGGTCCTTGTGTTGAGGTTAAAACACTACTTTTCTTGCTTGACAAAGCTTTGCTTGACTATCCTTTCTGCATTTATTGTACAGGAGCAACTAATGGCACATGACTTCACCAAGTTTAAAGCCCTGAAGCCCAACCTGATGGCTATGCTGGATGAGCTGTTGGCTAACGACATTGCCAAACTGATGCCCCTTCTTAGGCAAGAAGAAATAGATGCTGGGGTCCAACCTGGGGTCCAAGGCGGGGCCTTCTTGGGAACCCGTGCCGGACCCTTTATGGAAGGGGATCCCTTTGGCGAAACTGCAGATCAAAATGGCGAGATGGGTGAGGAAGATGAGGAATGGGTGGTGACAAAAGACAAGCCCAAGTATGATGAGATCTTCTACAACCTCGCACCAAACGAAGGCAAACTAAGTGGCATCAAAGCCAAAGATTGGATGGTGAGCACACGGCTGCCCAACTCTGTGCTGGGCCGCATCTGGAAGCTCTCGGATGTGGATCGCGACGGCATGCTGGATGACGAGGAGTTTGCCCTGGCCAGCCACCTGATTGAAGTGAAACTGGATGGTCATGGGCTGCCCCCTGAGTTGCCTGCCCGTCTCGTGCCACCATCCAAGCGCCGGCAAAAAGGCTCTGATGCTTAGACAATGCGGCAATGCACCCACAATCAACCGATCCTTTGTCCGTGCACTTCTCGCATGTTGTCCAGCTCCATAGCTGCTGCAATGCATCTCCATTCACTGTATTTTGTACTTTGGTAATTTTGTAACACGCAATTAATGTCTTACTTTGTATACTTGGCTCAAATGCAACAGTGCAAAGATTCCCAGCTGGAAGCCAAAGAGCATTGTAATAAACCAAAGATTGGTCTCAGTCATTTGGAAGGAATGTTGCATCTGTCGGCATTTGTTTTCCTGACGGTAAAATCATATGACATCACATCCAGAAATGCTACACACATGACTCAATTCATAGATCTTATAATGGCTCCTGAACTAAGGGATAGCAAATAAACTCTTCATTTTTCATCAACTTATCATTTAGTGTAGAAATCTATAGACTTGGCTTTACACTTTACCATGTGGCTTTTAATGTTGTAGTCAACTAAATCAAAATGTGAAGTCAAGGCAAACACTCAAAACTCTGAAACTGCTTTGAAAGAAGACATAAGGAGGCAAGTTAAAACCTTTCTGAGACTTTATTTTTAGAACATGTAAATCAATGTTGCTGTCTTTGCCTTAATTGAAAAGGAAATATGCTTTATATGTGATCAGTTTTATTGTTTTCTTCCTTTTTGTATTGAATGAATGAACTATATGCATACTATGAAAGACTGTCACAAGATATATATGTATAAAATTAATGTCATACATGTTAAAGCAAAAATGTGGAGATTTCTTTCTGACTACTGTAAACAGTTCCACTGACTGCTTCAGTTAACCAATGTTTTCACAGTAAATATATTGAGCTGAATAAAGACCTTTTGACTTGTACCTGTTTTGTTCTAAAAAAGATCTTTTTTTTTACAAAAATAACTGCACTGAAAAAGCCTGAAACTTTGAAGAAGATAACAAGAACAAACAAATTGTCCCAACTAACAGGACAGAACATGCAAAGCTCAAAATAATTTAACCTCCATAGGCTGGCATTTAACATTTTCTCCTTTCACTGACACTTTGCTGATTTGTTTGTTTATTTGTTTTTTGACTTTTAAACGTTTCAAAGCCTATTTGTTACGGTTTCTGTGGAAAGAGTCCTATACAAATCTTGAATTTTTGGGAAAGGAGGCATACTAGCAGACATAAAGGCTGCAGTCTTGTGCACATATGCTGTACAGTTGCTCGGTGACAGGCCAGATAAACAGTGAGTCACAGAGCTCCCTGCCAAAACCCCATACCACCATTTTCCATCTTCCAGTACAACCACCCGTTCCTCTCTTCGCTTATACTTTCCACCTCTGCATCATTCCAGACACTCCGTTATAACTTTTCTCACATCTATACTCAATGCCTGTGTTTTTCCTCTTCCCTCATATACAATCCCACAACCTGTGAGAGCACTGTATGTGTGTAACCCTTCAGGTTTATAAAGAAAGAGAGGAAGGGTATCTCCCCGTTTCCTCAATTTCGCCATGGAAAAGAAACACAAATGAGAAACAGAGGCAATCCACCCCTGGCTCCATTGCTAGCTGGTTTACATTGTGACTCAGTGGTGAAGAATGTGATGGGATGGGCTTGAAGGAGTTATTAATATCCGTTAAGTTTTCTAAAGTCCGAGTTCAGGCCTTTGACGCGGCCTCTTTATGGAAGACGTTAACATCCCCCTATTTGGACTTGGTTTTAGTCCTGAACCCTGCAAGTTTCTATGTGTGTGTGGTGACAGAGTAACAGAGGCTGTGTGAACATCCAGGCATTTAAGATCCACCACATAAATTGAGCAACTAAACACAAATCATTATAATCATCTGCAGCTTATACTGATGCTCCTAACAAATTCCTTAAACAAAACCGGGTGGTTAAAGTATTTGAAGCAAACACATTGTCCATTAAACAGAGAAAGTACATATTTTATTCAGTGTGTCACTGTCAGCATAACAATATTCCCTTGGGACACAATGGCATGTAATTTTCCATAAGCCTCTTACCAACCGTCTGAATGTGTTCACATACTCTCTCTATGCGAACTATAACACATTCTGTATTTTAAGAGGGGAAAAAGAGTTACGTAAAGTCATCAACCACGTGGCAGTCTTGACTACATAGCAACCACTCAGAGAAGAAAACATGCACAATATTTGTACATGTCGTGGACACCGCCTCCACGTCGGGATTCCCTCACAGACCAGCACACACAGGGGTCTGTATATACGTCACCATGCCTACACGGGGAATTCCTCACAAAGATGCCCCACAAACCGCATTGCTAGCCGGGCGAATGTCATTTCAGATTATCAGAGTGCGTCCTCTGGTGGACAGTTAGAGATCGCACTGTTTTATGTGTATCAGCAATGTCTTTGAGCTCGGAATATCAAGTAGGATATTTAAAGCTGCAGTCTGTAACCTTTTTTTGGTACATAAGTACATAACCAGCCAGTGTTCAAAACAGTGTACAAATCTCCTTACCTTCGCCCGATTCACAACGGTAAGCTTGTAATAATGTGTTATAATTTGAGTGGTACTGGTGGATTTCCGCGGGAAATTCGAGCATGTCTTTGCGTCATTACGTCACGTCTGTATACACAAAGAAGGAGTCCGGCTAGTAGGCTATGGCATGTGAGGATGCTGCAGGTGGCGGATCATTTATAGCCTTTTCTCACAGCAGCTGGAATAATTAAATTTATAATTTTAATGGCGGATTATAATCCAGAAAGGTCCAAATGACAATCATCAGTGACAACTGGAGATTCACCTGTAGTCAAAGGCAAAAGATTAGACTGTACAGAAATTGAAACCTACAGGTAATGCTAATACACACTGAATACACACAGTTTTCAACAAACGTTTTCCCTTCATCTAAACGGTATGAGACTTGATGTAGTCGTTGGTTGACACTTGCTAGCTCTACAAATTAAAAAAATAAATTGGAATGATATCTGGTTTTATGTTAGCGTGAAAAAAAAAGACTCAGGGTCTCCAGAGACCCCAGACAATAAAATGTGATTTTGTAACATCATAATGTTTTTTATTTTTAAACAAATGTAATATCACTCACTTTATAAATGTTTTTACTCTACATTTGTGCAATGTTGGGGGGATTTAAGGATTTTAAAAATTTTATATAAATAAATTTTAAAAAAAAAATTCATAGACATCAATGGGAGACCATCAAAAATTGCTTTTTGTTACATAATTTGTAAAAAAAAAAAAAAAAGTTAAATTACAATGCAGAAAACACACAAAATGAAAGGGCGATACCACAACACATCCCTGATGGAGTACACAACGACACAAGAAATGATACTTCAGTACAAAAAATGCTAAACTTTGCAAAGTCAATTTTATTGTTATAATAATTATTTTAGAAAATCTAAACATAAACTTGTGAAAAGATGTATAAGCATTGGAAATGGCAAATGAGCCATTGAGTAATGCTTTGATGCCATCTACTGGCTGTAGTTGAAATTTCATGTTATTTTAATTTTAAAAGTGTTTGTTCTCCAGTTGATGGCAGCAATCTTCCATTAAACCATGGCACATTGTCCATGATATCTCCATGAATGAAAATGAGAAATGTGGAATTTTTTAAAGTGAATTTTACATAAAAAGTAGTTTTTTTTTATACAAATTTATTTTTTTAAATATTTTTTTAATTTATTTATATAAATTTAAAAAAACGCCTTAAAAAAAAGCCCCAAACACTGCACACATGTAGAGTAAAAACATTAATAAAGTAAGTAATATAATATATATATATATATATATATTTATTTTTTTTTAAAGAAATTCCATTATGATGTTACAAAATCACATTTTATTGTCTGGGTGTCCAGCACCACACATCTCACTTTCAAAAGTTTAACCCTATAAAGCCTGTATCATTTTGATCGACATGCAGAAAAACCTGTTGTAAACAGTCGTCTACATTCTGCTCTCTTGGTGCGTTCAAGTGATGTCGAAAAGATCGTATTTACGAGTTGAACGCACATGAACCTACCACAAAGTTGTAAATATCAGTGGGAAGCTCGGTATTTTTTTAAAAACCCCCATGTTTACGATTTGGGGGCGTGCCAGTGAGATGCTATTGGTATTTAGCAGTGTCATTGTTAGGCATTTTTATTTAGCCTACAACAAAGTAAGCTAATTCCCTGCACAAAATACCTGATGCACATTTTTGTTCTTCATTTTCTGGAAGTAGTTTAAAACCCTTGCTGTGTTTTTGTGTATTTAATTAAGAGAAGGTACACCGTCATCTTGACTTGAACCAAAGACTATACGCACCTGACGTCGTAAACACGACTTCCCACCTCATAAATACGAACTTACCAGTAGGACTTGAACCACCATCTGATTGGTAGTTCATACATATTCAGAAATTAAAAGTTTTTTTTTTTTTTTTTTAAAGAAATCATGTTAAAACTATTTGTGCTCATTTGGGCTTTTTGAATAAAATTGATGTGATGAATATATATGCAGAAGTTTTTTTTTATTATTATTATGTTTTAAAAAAGTTTCATGTAAAAAATAAAACAGCTCGGTGTAATACGAAATTTTACTCTAACTTTCAGTATTCAAAACGTATTGGAAATAAATAAATTAATATTATATTATGGTAGTTTAAAAATATGTATATAGCGCAACTCGACTTTTATTTTGAAATGAAACAGTAGACGGACATCATGTTGGAAGTTTCCGCAGGGATGTGTTGATGTGGCTGGGTTCCATAGTCTGCCGCTAAAGTTGAACTGTAAACAATATTCATGGATAACTCCGGTAAAGAAAAAGAGGCCATGGCTCTCATGGCAGAAGCCGAAAAGAAAGTGAAATCCTCGCAGTCGTTCTTTGGCTCTCTGTTTGGGTATGTTTTCTAACTTTTTAACACACTGCTGATTGGCAAACTGGGGTAAACCGATAGTTAGCATGCTAGCAAGTTAGCTGTCAAACACTAACTTTATATAAGTGATAATCAGAATGAGAAAAACCCCTCTAAAAACTTTTTCTTATGCCATATGAGAGTGTTTGGATTTTGATCCTAAAAACACGTTGAATTTTGTTTGTCTGTAAGTTTAACTTAGTGTAGTTAGAGCGACGACTGATTGTAATAAATCTAAATATTGTCCGTATAAATCTTGTGACTGTGTAAATCTATATCTGTCTCCATATTGCAAAGGTAGAGGTGTAGTCTTGTGATCTGGCGTTAAATGATGAAATAGTCAGACGATGAGAAATGAAGTCAGCTGACATCCACTTCAGCCAGTTACAACACCACTCACGGTACAGGATCACATGAACTCCGAGAACCGTATAGCTAAACATTTAATTAACATTCATTTAATGGTTAAGAAAAAAGAGTGTCCTTTATGACAACATTCATTGAACCGAAACAATATATCTATATATAAAAATCATGTTAAAACGTGAGTATTAAAAATTATTCAGCAGGCTTATAGTTAAACAACGTTTATTTATAGATCTCTTAATCATCATTGCAATTGCATAAATCCAGTTAAAACTACAGAGCTTTGAGGTGTTTCTTATTTCTCGAGTATGAGCTCCATATTCTCACTATATCATACATGGGCAATAAAAGCCTGATGTATCAGATTTAATAAATATAACATATGCAACTTTTTTTTTATTTAAAAAAAGTATATATTTTGTTTATTTATTAGGTTCATAAACTGTTCTATTTCAAAAAAAACATCCATATCAACAAAATATATCAACTAATCAACATTAATTTTATGGTAAATAAATTTAAGAAAAAATTGCTTGATAATGTGTCCCTCATGCCAAATGTTATATTACATATATTTTTCGAGCACTTTGGTAGTGCAGAGCCCCGCACGTGACGTGGACAAAAATATATATAATTCATTCGTTCTCTCATTTTAAGTAAATTGTGCGCACAACATAATAATTTGTTCCCTCATTTTAAGTAAATCGTATGTGTATATACACTGCCATTCAAAGGTTTTTGATCGGTAAGATTTTGAATGTTTTTAGAAGAAGTCTCTTATGCTCACCAAGGCTGCATTTATTTTATTAAAAATACAAAAAAAACCCAGAAATATTGAAATAGCCTATTATTAAAATGTAAAATAACTGTTTTCTATTTAAATATATATTTTAAAATGTAATTTATTCCTGTGATCAAAGCTGAATTTTCAGTATCATTACTCCAGTCTTCAGTGTCACATGATCCTTCAGAAATCATTCTAATATGATGATTTGCTGCTCAAGAAACATTTATGATTATTATCAATGTTGAAAACAGTTGTGGAAAACATTTTTTTTCAGGATTCTTTGATGAATAGAAAGTTCAAAAGAACAGCATTTATTTTAAATTGAATCTTTTGTAAAATTATAAATGTCTTTACTGTCACTTTTGATCAACTGAATGCATCCTTGCTGAATAAATCTCCCAAAAGAAATACATTTATAAATTCTTACTGACCCAAAACTTTTGAACGGTAGTACGATGCAAAAAAATATATTTTAGATAAATACTGTTCTTTTGAACTTTCTATTCATCAAAGAATCCAAAAAAAGTGTTTTCCACAACTGTTTTCAACATTGATAATAATCATAAATGTTTCTTGAGCACCAAATCATCATATTAGAATGATTTCTGAAGGATCATGTGACACTGAAGACTGGAGTAATGATGCTGAAAATTCAGCTTTGCATCACAAGAATTCAAAACTGTTATTTTACATTTTAATAATATTTCACAATATTACTTTTTTTTTTTTTTTTGTATTTTTAATAAAATAAATGCAGCCTTGGTGAGCATAAGAGACTTCTATTAAAAAACATCAAAAATATAATAATATTTCACAATATTACTTTTTTTTTGTATTTTTAATAAAATAAATGCAGCCTTGGTGAGCATAAGAGACTTCTTTTAAAAACATCAAAAATATAATAATATTTCACAATATTACTTTTTTTTTTGTATTTTTAATAAAATAAATGCAGCCTTGGTGAGCATAAGAGACTTCTTTTAAAAACATCAAAAATCTTACCGATCAAAAACTTTTGAACGGCAATGTGTATATATATATATATATATATATATATATATATATATATATATATATATATATATGCCATGTGCGGAGCTCTAGTTATGGAATATGATTGGTTGGAAATCATCATTCTAAAAGACATTATATTTTACCAGGGGCTCTTCAAAGATGGAGGATGCTTGTGACTTGTATGGAAGGGCTGCAAATATGTTCAAGATGGCCAAGAACTGGAGTGGTAAAGACATACATTTAGCTTCAATATAAATAACATATTAACAAATCTACTTGTGACTTTTATTATTTTATCCTCTTCATTTACATGTGTGAATGGAACAAAAATGCATTTAATTTCTTAATTAAGTTTGTGTGTGTTAAAGCTTACAGTCTATGTATGTCTATTTAATATTTGCATTTTGTGTGAATGTGTTTGATAGCTGCAGGAAATGCTTTCTCCCAGGCGGCCCTCCTACACCTGCAGATGCAAAGTAAACATGACGCAGCCACAAACTTCATTGATGCCGGAAATGCCTTTAAAAAATCAGATCCTCAAGGTATTATCCGAATGTCATGTTCATTATTTTACATTTCTCAACATTCATCAACATTTCTCAAGTGCTTTGGGTCTCATTCACTAACCGTGCATACACATGAATTTGTGTGTGAAATCGGCGCACAAATCGTGATTCATCAATAACTTTTGTACTAAAATTTATTCTGAATTTACAAAAAATGTATGAACAACTGAAACCACGAACACATACTCTGAATGGCCTTAAAAATGTGTTAAGAATAAAATTTTATACATAGATATCAGGGGTGTAACGGTACACAAAACTGATGGTTCGGTACGTACCTTGGTTTTGAAGTCATGGTTCGGTACGGGTTCGGTACAGCAGGGGAGAGAAATTAAAAAACTAAATATAAAATAGCTTTTTTTTTAAAAATTTATTAAACATTGGTTTACTGAACAAATTGTGTCTGTCCATAAATGAATTCAATTATAACTAAAAGTTTCTTAAAGATAAAAAAAAATATCTCTGCTAATGCTGTAAAGTGTAAACTATAGGGAGCCCTTACTTGCACATTACTATAATATAACAGCAGAGCCCAAATTAGCCTAAATTTTTTTAGATATAACAATCAACACTCAAATAACACATTGTATGCAAACATGTAAACTTCACATTAGGCAGTTTTTGCATTAGCCTAACTTCTAAATCTAATTATAAAATTGTTTTTACTCCAATTCGTTGTTGAAATATAATCATTTATACACAGTGGCTGTCATTTTCATGACATATTAATTTCACTAATCAAGATATCACTAACAGGTTAAGTAGAATATAATGAATATAGTGAATATATTTAGCGAAGGAGTTCATTTCTGCAGTGAACTAACAGCTGTGGACACTGAATGACTTCTGAGGTAAATATAATGCTACGTGACATTGTTTACAAGCTGTTTTATTGATGTCTTTCCACCGTTGAAACACTGATCGAGCAATTACACGATATATGATACGTTTCAGTAAGTTGTAATGTATCCTTCAACACACATGTTTATTCTTTGACTAGGAAGATATGATCGCGTTCACTCGCGTGGCGCGCTGCCGCTTGAACTGACGCACGCGCCTATACAGCGATCTGTGTCACGCCACATTAAAGAGCGTCAAAACGGCATTTATCGTTTGAATTTCGTGATAAAATGGACATAATACTTAATATGTTCGTGTGGGAACTCGGATTGAAGTATGTTTTACGCGCGTAAAACAAGCCTACTGTTAACTGTTAAAGATTGCATTCGTACCGTTCGGTCCACACGTGCACCGTACCGGAAGTCCTGTGCCGAAATGGTTTGGTACGAATACGTGTACCGTTACACTCCTAATAGACATTTCATCTTGAGTATTTGTATATAGATACAATACTGGTCAAAAGTTTTTTTTTTTTAATGTTTTTGAAAGAAGTGTCTTATGCTTAAAGCTGCATTAATTTGATCAAAATTACAGTGAAACTGTAATATTGTGAAATATTACAAATTAAAACAAACTTTTTGTATTTTAATATATTATAAAATGTAAATGTTTAAGTTTTTGCTGCTAAATATTTTTGTGGAATCTGTGATAAACTCCAATTAAAAAAGAAACACTTTTATTCAGCAAGGACACATTAAATAGATCAAAAGTGACAGTAAAGACATTTGGAATGTGACAGTAGATTTCTATTTCAAATAAATGCTGTTCTAGTGAACTTTCTATTCATCAAAGAATCCTGTATCACAGTTTCCACAAAAATATTAAGCAGCAATAAAAGTTTTCAACATTGATGATAATAATAAGAACAATTATTAATAGAGCACCAATAAAGCATCAAATCAGCATGTTAGAATGTTACATGTGACACTAAAGACTGGAGTAATGGCTTTTGAAAACTAATAATGTATAATATTTTACAGAATTACTGTTTTTGCTGTTTTGATCAAATTAATCCAGCCTTTGTAACATTTTAAGCTCATCTTTAGAGAGCATCATATGTGTCTTGTGAGTGACAATTTAGGGCCCTATGAAATCGGTTTTATTTATTTTTGTTTTATAGTTTAGTCTGTTTTTAAATTTTCTGGACTCCGTTTTTATTATTATTATTTTTAATTAAATTCTATTAATCAAAAGCATGTCTAATTAATTGAATTCATAAAACAACTTTTCTGGTAATCAGATGGAGGCATAAGACATTAATTTAATTTATCTTTCAATCAAATGAAAATTAATTAAACCCTTTCATTTTTGTTGCCAAATAAAGTGCTGCACAACAGAGGTTCACTGTTAAAATTAAAACATGGAAGAAAATTGTGTGATTATTCCTTAAAAAATAAAGTTTTAATAATAATTGTATTATTACATTAGACACATTATACTGTACAATTGTCATATATTTATGTCATTTCAATTTCTTCAAGTTAAACTGAACTTTTATTTTGATGGGTTACCATGATATGACAATAGTTTTCTGAAGGTTAAACAGTAAAATGCTCATGAAGAGAATCTGAGAGCAAGAGTATGTGTGTAGAAAACGAAACCAGATGTCTGCACCATTCAGTCACACAGAGATGCACAGAACATGCAGGATTCATATTTAAAAAGATAGTTCATCCAAAAATGAAAATTCTGTCATCATTTACTCACCCTCATGTTGTTCCAAACCCGTAACTCTTTCGTTCATCTTTCGTTCAGATCTTTTTGATGAAGTCTGAGAGCTCTCTGTCCCTCCATTGACAGCTACGCAACTACCACTTTGACGTTTCAAAAAGTTCATAAAGAGATCATAAAACTAATCCATATGAATCAAGTGGTTTAGTCCAAGTGTGGACAAATATGAATAATTCACACAATTATTAGTGAATTAGACCCATTGTTTAGTTTTTTGTGCGCCAACAAAACCAAAAAAAGTGTTCTTGTTACTTTTGAGTTCATTGTTATCTAGCTATCTGCAGTTAATTGAAAATGGTTAAGGTTCAGTCAGCTGTCTGTCATTCTCTCCACAGAGGCCATAAACTGCCTGAACAGAGCCATTGAGATCTATACAGACATGGTAAGAGTCTTTCTTACATCTGTGGAGGCTGTAGACTGTGTTTTAAATAAAAATAGAGCTGCTTCTGCGTAGAGCAGAACCATTTGGACTTTTTTCATCCGTTTATCTTTTTGTAGTGTCAACATATCCAAAGCAATTGTTTATAAAACAAATTGCAAGTTACTTAATACACCACTGGAGGGCACTGTAACACAATGGATGTGTTTTAGTGTGCCGAAACCTGAGTTCTAATGCCTGTTTCACAGACAAGGCTTAAGCCTAGTCCCAGACTAAAATGCATGTTTGAGCTGTTTTAACTGAAAGCAACTTGTACTGTCATATATTAAAATATGTCAGGGCCATTGTTTTGTCTCAAGATGCACACCAGTAATGCTTTTAAATACTTAAATGCCCTAATTTAGCCCTGTCTGTGAAACCAGGCCAGATTCAGGTGATTAATCACTCTAAAACAATTGAATAATTACAGTAGAGGGTATGCATTGACAGGGCTCAGCCGGACTGAGTGGCAAAAGAGCCTGCCGCATGACTGGAGTTAAAGGGATAGTTCACCCAAAAATGAAAATTTGATGTTTATCTGCTTACCCACAGGGCATCCAAGATATAGGTGACCAGGTGATCAGTTTAAACTGTAAAGTTTGGACTCGATGTAGTGTTTCTTACAACTTACCAAAGATCCAGTGATCCATGGATATTGACATGCAGCCAGGAATCGTGTTTCTTGACATTTATATTCGATGCTGGGGAAATACATAAAGCAAATTTGATCTGTGAACGCTTTATATATATATATATACAAACCCGATTCCAAAAAAGTTGGGACACTGTGCAAATTGTGAATAAAAACAGAATGCAATGATGTGGAAGTTTCAAATTTCAATATTTTATTCAGAATACAACATAGATGACATATCAAATGTTTAAACTGAGAAAATGTATCATTTTAAGGGAAAAATAAGTTGATTTTAAATTTCATGGCATCGACACATCTCAAAAAAGTTGGGACAAGGCCATGTTTACCACTGTGTGGCATCCCCTCTTCTTTTTATAACAGTCTGCAAACGTCTGGGGACTGAGGAGACAAGTTGCTCAAGTTTAGGAATAGGAATGTTGTCCTATTCTTGTCTAATACAGGCTTCTAGTTGCTCGACTGTCTTAGGTCTTCTTTGTCACATCTTCCTCTTTATGATGCGCCAAATATTTTCTATGGGTGAAAGATCTGGACTGCAGGCTGGCCATTTCAGTACCCGGATCCTTCTTCTACGCAGCCATGATGTTGTAATTGATGCAGTATGTGGTCTGGCATTGTCATGTTGGAAAATGCAAGGTCTTCCCTGAAAGAGACGACGTCTGGATGGGAGCATATGTTGTTCTAGAACTTGGATATACCTTTCAGCATTGATGGTGCCTTTCCAGATGTGTAAGCTGCCCATGCCACACGCACTCATGCAACCCCATACCATCAGAGTTGCAGGCTTCTGAACTGAGCGCTGATAACAACTTGGGTTGTCCTTGTCCTCTTTAGTCCGGATGACATGGCGTCCCAGTTTTCCAAAAAGAACAGTTTTCCACTTTGCCACAGTCCATTTTAAATGAGCCTTGGCCCAGAGAAAACGCCTGCGCTTCTGGATCATGTTTAGATATGGCTTCTTTTTTGACCTATAGAGTTTTAGCCGGCAACGGCGAATGGCACGGTGGATTGTGTTCACCGACAATGTTTTCTGGAAGCATTCCTGAGCCCATGTTGTGATTTCCATTACAGTAGCATTCCTGTATGTGATGCAGTGCCGTCTAAGGGCCCGAAGATCACGGGCATCCAGTATGGTTTTCCGGCCTTGACCCTTACGCACAGAGATTGTTCCAGATTCTCTGAATCTTTGGATGATATTATGCACTGTAGATGATGATAACTTCAAACTCTTTGCAATTTTTCTGAGAAACTCCTTTCTGATATTGCTCCACTATTTTTCGCCGCAGCATTGGGGGAATTGGTGATCCTCTGCCCATCTTGACTTCTGAGAGACACTGCCACTCTGAGAGGCTCTTTTTATACCCAATCATGTTGCCAATTGACCTAATAAGTTGCAAATTGGTCCTCCAGCTGTTCCTTATATGTACATTTAGCTTTTCTGGCCTCTTATTGCTACCTGTCCCAACTTTTTAGGAATGTGTAGCTCTCATGAAATCCAAAATGAGCCAATATTTGGCATGACATTTCAAAATGTCTCACTTTCAACATTTGATATGTTATCTATATTCTATTGTGAATAAAATATGAAATATACGTTTATGAGATTTGTAAATTATTGCATTCCTTTTTTATTCACAATTTGTACAGTGTCCCAACTTTTTTGGAATCGGGTTTGTGTGTGTGTGTATGTATATATATATATATACACACACACACACACACACAATATAGGTAGGTCTAAATCAATGTTCTATACAGTGGGGAGAACAAGTATTTGATACGCTGCCGATTTTGCAGGTTTTCCTACTTACAAAGCATGTAGAAGTCTGTAATTTTTATCATAGGTACACTTCAACTGTGAGTGACGGAATCTAAAACAAAAATCCAGAAAATCACATTGTATGATTTTTAAGTTATTAATTTGCATTTTATTGCATGACATAAGTATTTGATACATCAGAAAAGCAGAACATAATATTTGGTACAGAAACCTTTGTTTGCAATTACAGAGATCATACGTTTCCTGTAGTTCTTGACCAGGTTTGCACACACTGCAGCAGGGATTTTGGCCCACTCCTCTATACAGACCTTCTCCAGATCCTTCAGGTTTCGGGGCTGTCGCTGGGCAATACGGACTTTCAGCTCCCTCCAAAGATTTTCTATTGGGTTCAGGTCTGGAGACTGGCTAGGCCACTCCAGGACCTTGAGATGCTTCTTACGGAGCCACTCCTTAGTTGCCCTGGCTGTGTGTTTCGGGTCGTTGTCATGCTGGAAGACCCAGCCACGACCCATCTTCAGTGCTCTTACTGAGGGAAGGAGGTTGTTGGCCAAGATCTCGCGATACATGGTCGTCCTGTCCCCTTTGCAGAAAAGCATCCCCAAAGAATGATGTTTCCACCTCCATGCTTCACGGTTGGGATGGTGTTCTTGGGGTTGTACTCATCCTTCTTCTTCCTCCAAACACGGCGAGTGGAGTTTAGACCAAAAAGCTCTATTTTTGTCTCATCAGACCACATGACCTTCTCCCATTCCTCCTCTGGATCATCCAGATGGTCATTGGCAAACTTCAGACCGGGCCTGGACATGCGCTGGCTTGAGCAGGGGGACCTTGCGTGCGCTGCAGGATTTTAATCCATGACGGCGTAGTGTGTTACTAATGGTTTTCTTTGAGACTGTGGTCCCAGCTCTCTTCAGGTCATTGACCAGGTCCTGCCGTGTAGTTCTGGGCTGATCCCTCACCTTCCTCATGATCGTTGATGCCCCATGAGCTGAGATCTTGCATGGTGCCCCAGACCGAGGGAGATTGACCGTCATTTTGAACTTCTTCCATTTACTAATAATTGCGGCAACAGTTGTTGCCTTCTCACCAAGCTGCTTGCCTGTTGTCCTGTAGCCCATCCCAGCCTTGTGTAGGTCAACAATTTTATCCCTGATGTCCTTACACAGCTCTCCGGTCTTGGCTATTGTGGAGAGGTTGGAGTCTGTTTGATTAAGTGTGTGGACAGGTGTCTTTTATACAGGTAACGAGTTCAAACAGGTGCAGTTAATACAGGTAATGAGTGGAGAACAGGAGGGCTTCTTAAAGAAAAACTAACAGGTCTGTGAGAGCCGGAATTCTTACTGGTTGGTAGGTGATCAAATACTTATGTCATGCAATAAAATGCAAATTAATTATTTAAAAATCATACAATGTGATTTTCTGGATTTTTGTTTTAGATTCCGTCACTCACAGTTGAAGTGTATCTATGATAAAAATTACATTATATCGTTATATCGTCCAGCCTTAAAACTTGTATAGTTTTTTGTCAGTGTTTATTTAAAAACATCCAGTTATGCAGATTATAAGATGGTAAATATTTAATTGATGAGTTGTCGATACATTTTATAACAATACAATATTTAGGGTATGATTTTACCCCATAATTCAAAATACTGACACAAAATAACTGCATACCCACCTTTCGCTGCCTGGAGTCACATTGTTTTTGTGAACTGCAGAGATCCATTTGCTTCTCTCTTCTGTAGCTTTCTGCAGTCTGTAAAAATATACCTCAGATTTCTTGTCAAATCTATTTGTACAATCAATCGCAAAGCTCTTTTCCGTTTTAGATGCGTTTTGTGTGTTTTTCAAGGCATTCTTGTTAAAACCAATGCTGCCACTCAGTCTTTCTGCCACTCAGTGGACGTGACCGCAGTCACTCCAGTCGACTGTGACATCACTCGCATACCCTCTATATGATGACCCGTAATTCCTGATGAAACCACCTGGAGCAGATGGAAAAAAAATCTCCAAAAATCAGTCACTGTTTGTTTTGTTTTTTTTATAAAGAGGGAAAGTTAAGGTTGTCAAATACCATGATCTGCAACTCCCCAAAAACTTGATGATACTTATGAATTAGTCATTTAAGATATTTGTAAAACTGCTTATTAAAATTTTATTTTAAAATGAGATATTTTGCTTGCAGAATTTTTTTTTATCAATATAATCTCATATTTTTGAATGACTTTCAATAAAGTAAAAAGTTTTTTTCCCAGTGTAATGTTGTTTTTCTGCTGAAACTGACCATCTGAAAGAGTTTTAAGCTGTTTTTCACATGTGAAGACATTTTCTTTGTTGGGAGAAATACCAGTAGTTTTGTCTGACCTATGTGTATACTCTTGCCTAGGAGGAAGGAACACGCAGCACTAGACATTTTACTAAAAACATGATACACTTTGTTTTGTGTTTCTCATCTTATAGGGTCGATTTACAATCGCAGCGAAACACCACGTCACCATTGCTGAAATTTATGAGACTGAACTGGTTGACATTGACAAAGTCAGAATTTGTTTTGTTACAATTTTCTATTTGTAAACCATCAAGTTTATCCATAATCTGAAAGTAAGATTTATTCACCTTATTGCACTTTATAACCTTTTCTTAGGCCATAGCTCACTACGAACAGGCGGCAGACTATTATAAAGGCGAGGAGTCCACAAGGTACGGCAGTTTTAAAGCTATTTTTACTCCTGTTGCTGTATACTTATTAATCCTCAGTGATGGTGTTGAGAAGACAGGAGGAAATGGGTTACCTATAAATTAAAATCTTCTCCAGGAAATAGTTTAGATTACTTATTAAAACACGTAATGCATAGCAGGTTGTTTGCTGAAGGCAGACCTTTGGCCCCATCTCACATTTACAGTACTATTATTGAGATATATGGCCTTTTAGGCAATATATGACACATGACCCTATTATTCGTCATTCACATGGCCTTTTTAGGGATTTTTCCTGTAATTGTAACCGAGTCATTCTCTAGGACTGTGAAATAGTTTCTAATCTGTTCACTCTGTCTCTGATGCCAAAGCTCAGCCAACAAGTGCCTACTCAAAGTTGCCACCTACGCCGCTCAACTGGAGCAGTACCCTAAAGCCATTGAGATCTATGAACAGGTAAACAGAAATACGACAGTCTGGTTTCAGTGCACTCGATTCCATAAGAGGTCCCACATAAGGGTCATCAAAGTTTAAACAGAAATATTTCCTTGGATAAATTTGGCCTCCATGTGTATCTACATTGATTTTGAATATGTAAATGAAGGTAGCTGTTAAAAGGTTTGTTCACACTAAAATGAAAAACAAAAGCAAGTCATCATTTACTCACCCTGGTGCTGTTCTAATGCGGTATGCCTTTCTTTCTTATTTCAGCCACAAAAGCAGAACTTTATAAAAATGTCCCACTCCTGCTCATCCATATAAAAATGCTTCTGCATCTTTTTTAAAAGCTTGGATGTTGGTTCCTATTCACTGCCATAATATGGACAAGCGTGTTTTTTAAATTTTTTTAAATTTCTCCTTTTTTGGTCCTAAAAAGAAAGAACATGATACTGCATTAGAATAACACCAGGGTGAGAAAATGATTACTTAATTTTCATTTTAAGTCCTGATATCCCTTTTTCTCATTTTCTCAAATGAAGGCTGATCGAATCTCATGTGTGGGTTTCGTTATCTAACGAACAGATCTCAAGAATAGTCAGTTTAACCCCAAACTCACTATTTGTACATCTGCTTGAAACAAGAAGTTGCATCTTTTTGCAAATGTAGATTTGGAGGGAAAAAAGTTAAGCTATTTCTTTATTTGTGTTGGTGGGTTTCCAGGTTGCAACGCATGCAATGGACAGCACTCTGTTGAAATACAGCGCAAAGGACTATTTCTTTAAGGCAGCTCTCTGCCACTTTTGTGTAGACATGCTGAATGCTAAGGTATGAAACACCCTACCATTACACATTCCTTCAGAGAAGCTTATGGAAAACAGCTGTGTCGTTTGCAGTTCCCTTTCATATTCCTTGTCTTTGATGCCCCCCCTGTAGCTTGCCCTCCAGAAGTATGAGGAAATGTTTCCAGCCTTTTCAGATTCACGCGAATGCAAATTGGTGAAGGTAAGGTTGACTCTCAACTCAGTATTTCTACAAACCATTTTTGTATTCTTCCTGCTGAAGGTGGATTTCTAGATTGGCTTGTCAATGATATTTAATAAAATCTGCTATACAAATTGTAATTGTAACTGTTTAAAACCAGTATGTTTAAACTGCGGGATGATGGATGAATTATGTGCTTAAAATGTTGTCTTGTTTTTTAACAGAAACTTTTAGAGGCCTTTGAGGAACAGAATGTGGATTCATATACTGACGCTGTAAGACAAGCTATTATTTGCTCTTTCCATTGTTTTCAACATACCTACTGATCTTTTGAATGTTGAACAATGCTGTGACAACTCAAGTTCCACTAGAAATTAATTAAACTACCCACATGACATGCTGAAAGCCATTATCAGTAGCCATGATTACATTCCAGCCATGATTTTGGGATATTGCATAAAACGATGCTGGATGGAAATAGGGGTGTGCGATATACATTGTCTACAATAATATCGTAATTGTTGTTTTAACAATGTGCGATCTAACATTATCGAGTATGCCCCTCACTTTACAAAAACACACATAGAGAGTGCACGCATACACTACGTGATGTAGCCTAGTAGGTTAGACTAGTGCGCGTGCACATTTAGAGTGCACGCTTGCCTATTAAAATGCATTTCAAATGCCCCCAATATTCAAGATAACGGGGTGAAATACCTCTCTATGTCTTTAATATTTATATCATTTAATATAGTTAATCAATATCACACAAAGAGTGTTGTTTCATGATTACAAATGTGATTTTGATTTTATACAACAGTTCGAAGAAAAGGTTAATATTGAGTGACTTACATTTTAGACACAATATTGCCTGTTTTTGCTCTATTTCACCAACGAAAAAAGTTCCAAACAAAGCCACAGGGTGTTTCCTTACTGAATGAATGATTCAATGACTCACTCATTAACAGTGACCTGCTGCCACCTATTGGCGCATACATACTTCACAAAGTATCTTTTCATTTTTTTACATCATTTCAAAATATCAATATTCAACATTTATGTTTAAAACATCAAAACATTATTTATGCATTTGTAACTGCAGGATAAATGCATTCATGTACCCTCTGAGCTGCATAAAAAGTCTGTTTAAATGCCACTTCAGATGCAGCTTCTGTTTCCTCTGCCTTGCAAAGATGAATTTTGTTGATACTGATTTCATTTGATTGGTAACAGCCCTATTGTGTCTTATTGTTCTAAATGAATTTGACACAAAAGATGAAAAAATGGCTTTATAAAGGTAAAAATGCCCATAAAAGGTTACATCAGTTTAAACTTATTAAAAAAGATAATTTCTGTCACTGCTGCAAACTGACCACCACACAGAATATGAAGAAAATCAAAACTTTTAGCTATCCATGGCAGTCCTAAACCTGCCAAAGGTACCAACACTATAAATACACTCAGCAAAATATCTGTATCTGTCTAATTATCGTTATCGTGGTCAATATCGCACACCCCTAGATGAAAACGCCAAGATGTGCATAAAATCTAAAAATGCGCATAAAAACCGTGCACGCTCCATTGAGTCAGAAGATTTTTTTAATCTGATAAATTGCATAAACTACCTGGAAACACATTTACCGAATAAATCCCTTGATGTGCAACAACAACAAAACTCAACAGAGGATGCGATTGATAACTGGACTAACCAGCGGACCAATCACATTGCACAGCATCTCAAATGCTGGTTTGATCATTCTGAAATGCGTGAGCCAAAATGATTTGGTATAATGACCTCTCAGAAGTGTCCCACACAGTTGCGTTCACAAACACCAGGCACCCGATAACATGTCATAACATGACAGCGTTTATTGCATTTCGTCTGCGCGCTCTGAAGCGCAAGTCATTTATAATGTAGGATAAAAGGTCCACAGTGCAGCAGCTTCCATTTTTATTACAGATATTTTGCATCAGCTTCCCAGGAAGTGACGATTTTGTTCTCTTGAACATAATTTAAATTCACAGTGTTGGATGGAAACATAGTGACTGTCACATCAGTTAAGATGAATAATACCAACTTTATAAGAAAAGGGGATCTTCATCATTTTCACCGTCATTTCTCTCCGTCCTTCAGGTGAAGGAGTATGACACCATCTCACGGCTGGATCAGTGGCTCACCACCATGCTGCTTCGTATCAAGAAAACCATACAAGAAGGTGAAAGTGACCTTCGCTAAGATCCTCCTCCTCGCCTCTGCCCCTTTCTGCTCGCTCTGCCTCGTGCCATTTAACACCAAGACTTCAGTACGATGGTCGACTATCTCTCTTTACCACCAGCTCAACCCTCAGTGCCTTAATTTCCTTGCTTTACCTCAGACCTCTCTCTCTCTCTCTCTCTCTCTCTCTCTCTCTCTCTCTCTCTCTCTGTCTCTGTCTCTGTCTGCTCAGTCATTGACACGGCCAGACCTCAAAGAACACTAAATAAAGAAGGGCTGGTTGTTTAAATGTGATTTGAGTGAGTGTTGCATGAGAACTGAAACCAGCCACATTAATATTATGGGGTGCTGTGCACACCAAGCTTAAGAAATGCTTTGTAAACTGGGTAAAATTGAGCACTTGTATTGCTGAGCTCAAAAACAGCCTTGGTTCATTGTTAACCTCTTTAGTTGTGGCATAAATATTTTTATTCTTAGCAGAAGTACCATACCTTGCATCTCATATTTTTTGCTTGCTGATTTCTGCGTAGACTTATCTTGAAAAATGATTTGAAATACTGTTCCAGTTTTTTTATTATTATTTTGACATAAGGAGAAGAAAAAGAGAGTAAAAGAAGGACTGATTCAACCTGTGCAGTGTGATTTTTATTTATTCTCTAAAAGGGGAAAGACAAATGCTGGCCTGTTCTCTCCTTTCTTGTGATGGGGTAAAAATGCTTTTAATTTGTTGTTAAAGGTTAGGATGATTACAGTTATATTAACATTTAAAAATATTTACTTTCATCTGTGATTAAATTGTCTCTCTGCTTAAAATCTAAAGATTTCTGTGGCTTCTGTTATTAATAGAGCTGCATGTTTTTAATGCACCTGTGTGACAGGAAGTTTAGAACTCAAAATGTTTGGTTTTCATTTCCCCCCAAACAACCACTTCCTCACCACACTGGAAAAATTAAAAATGCCTTTGGGTCTTCTTAATTATAATTAAGTATATACATATAATTCTCATTGAAAGATGACAGCATAATAAGAGATTATATAACAGTTTATCTGCTTTGTTTATACTGTTAATATTCAGCAGTATTATGCATGCCAGGCCAGTAGTTGGCGTCGATGCTACTTTGTCAAGAAACACCCCGCAAACACGTAATACGCATGCGCATAATATGTCAGAGCGCCGGCTTACCATTGGCCGACGCTGTTCACGTGAGCACCACAACGCATGCGTGTGATGCTAACGCAGGACCTAGCCAATCAGTGGCCAATGGTAAGCCGCCATTCTGCCGTAGAACTCGGAAGCGCTGCACTGTTTACTACGTCAACAGCGTAGGAGAATGACATTGATAAGAAATTGAATAAAGTCATTATTTTTTTTGTTTTTTGCGCACAAAAAGTATTCTCGTCACTTCATAAAATTAAGGTTAAATCCACTGGAGTCACATGGACTATTTTAACGATGTCTTTACTTTTCTGGACCTTGAAAGTTGAAATTATGTTGCTACTGGGTAGTTCAGAAACCTCTCGGGTTTCATCAAAAATATCTTCATTTGTGTTCAGAAGATGAACGAAGGTCTTAGAGGTTTGGAACGACATGAGGGTTAGTAATTAATGACAGACTTTTCATTTTTGGGTGAATGCTCCTGAAACTTTACAGTGGCCACGTGATGAATGGACGGGGAAACATACACTGTAAATGCAGATTATTAAATGAATAGAAATATATTTTCATATCGTGATAACTATTTGTTATAAGTCATTAACACGTTTATGCCCTCAAAATTATTTTGAAATGCTGATGCAATTATTTGTAAAAAGAACAATGATTTGTAAATAGTGCAATATTCTCTCATGGTACATTGCTAATTTTGTTATGGTAGGGCTTAGCAGTTCCTACACATTACATCTGCACTTCACTTGAACGACCTCGCTAATTTCAGAATTTCATCTGTGATTTGATTCTAAAACATTTCTCTGTTTTATATCCGAGCACTCCGCATTAAACTTCCAAGAAAAGGTGTTTAACAGTTATGGAAAATCGCTTCTGTTAAAAAAACGCATAGCTCTCGAGTGGGAAACCTTGGTGCTCAGGTGTGTTGGTCAATGAGCACCAATCATACACAGGTGCTGATGGAAAAAAGGAGGCCGACGTAGCATTTTGAGAAACAGCAACACACACTGTCATCGCGGGTAACAGCGTGGTTTCCTTTTGAGAAGGCGATCAGTTTGGATTAAAAAGACGTCGTGTGAACACAGCCTAAGAATGTTGATAGACGCTCACACGGTAAGTGTTATGTTTTTTTCTCGCTGTTCTTCTGTTCAAAATCTTGAAATAACGCTTAACGTTAGTTTTAATTTAAATGAACTGTAAATCGGCTTAATACCTACAATAGTTAGCCTATACCATCACTATCATAGACAGTATAGCCTATATATTCATCTGCTCAAATCTTATTTACATTTTTACAGCAGTAACACCGCAACGAATTAATATAGGATCTCCACTAAATGACTTTATTTATTTACTTACTTCTTTCTTTCTTGATCTTGTCTCTTTTTTTTTACAAACCTAGTTAACTTGTATTTTCCCGGAAACACATTGTAGCTAATGTGTGAGTTTTCCTTCAAAATACAGTCAGTTCAGTTTCTAAACGACTTTTACTTTTTCAGGAATGATCTGAAAAGACGCTGGCTGCGTCTCAACCTAGTGCACTTCCCTTCTAGGAACTAGATATGCCCAAAATGTATAGCCTATAACGTAGGCCTATATTGTTTAACAAAAACATGACGTAAAGCAGTAGCATTATTCCACCATAAATGTTTCAAACTGTAGTAGGCTATGCTGCATCACATGTTAAATTTGATGAGGTATTATAATCTTGGAAATAAAAGCTTTATTTTGCTAATATTTAGTTGTATAGTATGTATTTTTTTTGTAAACGTGCTTAACGTTTCAATTAGATAATGATTCAAGACAGATATGGTGAAAATCATAGTTGATTGCTTTTAGTTTCATAATACTGGAAAGGAAAGTGCATTCCTGAATATAGCTGAGGCCTTGAGATAAAGCCACAATCAGCCGAATTGTATCTGTTTTATCAATAATTATATCAGGTTTGCTATATACTATATACTATATACTGCAGAAATGGATGCAAGGCTGGAACATGAGTCACATGTTAGACCAATCAAAATCCAAATACCGCTCCTGAAGGATCCTGATTGATCTAGAATGGGAAAAAAAAGATTTGCTTGAGTTTCTACACAGGTTCTAAGACCTAGTACACACTTTGTCTCAGGTTGCATGCTATCTGTCCCTGAGATCAATACAGTGTCCTTATGGGAGTGAAATGTGCTTCATTTAAGAGCCTGTACTGTTTAATTGGTCACCTGAGACCATATTTCCAATAAATTTAAAACCTTGTTTATTTTTAGATCCACATACAAAATATATTTCTGCTAATGTATGCAGACAATAAATAATAGATTAGCTGTAATGTTGGCATCTACAAAGCTCTAGCCTTGTTCCAGTAAGTTTTAAGAGGGTTTGTTCACACAGAAATGTACTCACCCTCATGTCATTCCAAACCCATATGACTTACTTTCTGAACATGCTGAAAAATGCAAAACACACACAAAAAAATATTTTGAAGAATGTCTTGGTGTTTCTTTTGTCCATACAATGGAAGTCACATTGGGCCCCTTCGAAGTATCTTCTTGTGTTCTGCAGAAGAAAGAAATCCAGGTTTGGAACAACATGACAGTTTGGAACAATTTATGACAGTAATTTTTCATTTTTGAGTGAACTGTCACTTTAACTTTCAGCAAGTCTTAAAGCCTGGTGGTATTTGAAGTGCTACGTGATGTGTTCATAGACCATAACCAAAAAAATTATATCTTGTTCCTGTGATCTCACTAGCATTACTGTTTCCTTGTGTCTGCTAGGCTCGCAGCTGAACATCAATGGGAATACAATCGAAGAAACTGAATTTGGAGGAAGATGCACGTAACATATGTTTGTCATGCCTATAAAAAGCAAGTGTAGGATCAACTAACATTGATCCCCAAAGAGGAACAAAGAAATAGGCTAGAGCAGCGGTTCAACGCAAGTACATTCTGTTGTGCGAACCCCCACCATTTCCTGTAGAGACCAACATCCTTTCTTGCTTCTCTTAACAGAGTTGTTGTAAAATGAGAAAGAAATATACAAAATTCCTCATCGTAGCAGTAGCTAGCAGTCTTTGCTTTGTCATATTCTATTCCCAACTAAAGGTTGTGGAACGCACACAAAGAGACATGGCCAGAATCCCTTCGGCTGCAACTGCCACTCCTCGAAAACCTACAACTGTAGTGATAAGCACCATAAAAAAGACAACCAAAAGTGTTACGCAGCGTAAACTTCAACCCCTTACTATTTCTGAGCCTTTCAGAAAAGACATTCCCAAAAATGGTGCCTTCTGGAACCGAAAACTTCATTCTCTCCTCAGGCAGTTTGACTCCAACAATGAAACACTGCTGCATAAAAAGATTCACTGTCAGCCTGAGAGTTTTGAGTTGCTACAAACGAATATTCAGGATATTCAGTCGTATCCCCCTCTTTACGGAGACTTCCTTAGAAGCATGGAGTGTCGAGACCCGCCAGTTGTTCACGATCAGCCTGGCAAGTGTGCGTCGGATCAAATTTTCCTTCTCTTTGCAATCAAATCCATCCCAAAGCACTTCGAGAGGCGCCAAGCAGTCCGAGAGACCTGGGGAAAAGAAGGGTTGTATGAAAACGGACTTCAGGTACGAACCGTCTTTCTGCTGGGTCGATCATCTGCGGATGATCCCAATCTCGACAAAATGGTTTCATATGAAGCTCAGCAGTTTCAAGACCTGCTCGTTTGGGATTTTCACGACACCTTTTACAACCTGACTCTCAAGGAGCATGTGTTCTTCAAGTGGATGCTGGATCAATGTCCTCAGGTGTCTTTCATTTTTAAGGGCGATGATGATGTTTTTGCCAACACTAAAGCAATACTGAATCATCTGAAGTCTCTGGAGCCTGCACAGGCCTCGTCGTTGTACACCGGGCAGATAATTTCTGATGCCATGCCGCTACGGGACCCTAAAATCAAATATTATGTTCCTCAGTCTTTCTACGAAGGTCCTTACCCTCCTTATGCTGGTGGCGGTGGATTCCTCTTTTCTGGAAACCTTCTGCCATCTCTTTACCAAGTTTCCTTTTACATACCCTTCTACCCTATTGATGACGTCTACAACGGGATGTGCTTTAAAGCAATTGGAATCACTCCGACCAAACACAATGGTTTCAAGACATTTGACATTCGGGAACAAGATCGAGAGAACCCCTGTGTGCACAAAGACTTGCTTCTGGTGCACCAACGCAACTCTCAGCAGACCATGAGACTGTGGAGAAATATGCACAGCTCCATGCTGACCTGCTGATATGTTTGGTACCTGATAAACGGACCATTATTAGACCATTTTAGCTGTTGTGTTGTGTGTGACAACCCTTATGTTGGATAAGAATAAGCAGGTGACATTTTCTGGGGACGATACTGTGCATTAAGGTACCTTTCTGAGACTCTGGATGAAGGCTTCTTTTGGTTAATTTTCACTTAGGTTTGTTTCATTATCGTACTTGAAAGACTTGTTTCTGTGTAATTGACACTGAGCTCTTTATGGGTTAACTTTAATGCAGTTTCCCAACTCTACACATTTTCACAAACTCTTCCTAATCAAACATACCAAATTCAACTCTTCTGCTCCTCACTAGAGACATAAACTATGTTTCCATCACCCTGTTTTTATGTGCATTTTGAAATATTGCATCAGAAATGTCAAATTTCACGAAAAAAAATCCCTTATTTCGCAAAAAGGTTTTTACGCTCACTTGAGGTGGTTTTTGATTTGCACAGTTAATGCGACTAATGGGAGATGGATACGCATTTGCCAAATAAATCAACTGTTTCCGCTGATGGTGTTTTATTTACTGTTGGTTATTAGGTTACCAATACCACTGCCATCCGCTTGAACAACTTAATGGAAACTGACTTAATTCGCATTTTTTGTTTTGTTTTGTTTTTGCGAACTTGGAGAAGATTCGCTTCACGTTTGGATGGAAACCCAGTTTATAAGACCAGTAATAGATGGGTCAGATAAGGGACACATCCAAAATGTGCACTGTTGGTGTGCCTCCTGGAACAGGGTTGGAAAACACTGTTTTAAGGGATAGATCGCCCAAAAATTACTTGCTTTGTCCTGCAGAACACTGATATTTTGAAGATTGTTTCTGCTGTTTTTGTTCTTATTGTGAAATTGGACCTAAATCTTTCAAATTCCAAAAAGTTTGTGTGAAATTAATCCATTCGACCCCATTGGAATATCATGTTTTCTGAAGCGACATGATCACGGTATATGATGAACGGATCAATATGTCTGAATGGTTGTCATTCTTTTAAATATCCTCTTTTGTTTCACTGAAGACAGTTAGTCATACATGCTTGGAATGGCTTGAGGGTGAGTGACAGAATTTTAATTTTTTGGTAGTGTGAACTTCATTTATGGAATGTCAAAACTCAATGGTTTTCATATTTCATGACATTCGGTCATATTTTGATCTGTTCATCGTACAGGGAAATTGTGTCAGTTCACGTGAGAGGAAATGCAAATGTTTCAAACTGGTCATGTGAATTCCCCACAGTGACCAACCGAAAACTGCTTGGTTTTAAAAAAATTTGACTTCTGTTTGAGCTGTGCTTCATAATGCACTATTGAAAATAGACAATGAACCTTTTTTCCCATGCAAAATTTCACCAATTTGACCACACCTTTAGAATATGCAGTACTAGTGAAGCTGTTGGATTAATTCACACGACCTTTATGTCCTATTTTGAAATTTGAAAGTTTTGGACTTTTGTTGACTTCAGCAGCAATCACTGTTCCTGGAAAGCACATGTTCCTGGAACACGGGCCTTGTGGGAGACAAATGTCTTATATTAGTCATTATTTATCAGGGCTGCGTTTCTCAAAAGCATCGTAAGCTTAAGTAGATTGTCGAACCATTAACACCAATGGTCTCTACAGTCAACTTGGCTCACCATGTTTCTGAGGAACGCAGCCCAGATTGGTGAGCTGTGATAACAGTTTTGCTACTTTTTGCTACTATTTGCATCGTTATCTGTGAATTATCTCTCTTTGTGTGAAAATGTAACAAAGTATGAGATGTTTTATGTAAACTCTAAAAAATGCTGGGTTGTTTCAACCCATGTTTTGGTCAAATATGGACGAACCTAACCGTTGGGTTTAAAATTTTAATTTCAAAATTTAAACCAACTGTTGGGTTTGTCCATATTTGACCAAAACATGGGTTGAAACAACCCAGCATTTTTTGAAGTTCAAATTGTAGTATGTACTTAAATGGTGTTTAAATGTCTAGAGCTAGGCTGTTGTATAATTTTTCATGTTGCAGTATCCATGTGTGGCTGTGTGAATTATAATGAATTGCACATCCGAAACACAATGTAAAGTTCACATTAAAGTTATTTTGTGAGTGTTATATCTAGAATAAGAACCTAATGCAACTCGAGGGGCTGATTCTGTTTAACAAGAATTTTAGAGAATAGACAGTAAGGGGATGCATGCATTGACACAGAACTCTCAGAAATGAGGAACCTGTGGTGGAAAAAACCAAGACCACATTTATTTTGACATGGTTGGACGAGTATGCTGTTAGTCTACATTTCTTTGAAGCTTGCTTATGAGAATAGATTGAATTTTGGAAAATTCATCATCAAAACATCTTAAAGGAATGGGTTGTTTTTGGGCATGTTTACACGACAACGATGTACTAAAAACAGAAAGGTTTTTCCTTTGCGTTTTTTCATGTACAGACGACAACATTGTCACAATGATCCTTGTTCATACGGATCCACGAAAACAACTAAAAACGCTGTATAATGCTGCCAGACCAGTAGATGGCGATGTCACTTTGTAAAGAAACACTACATGCCTATAGACTGAACACATAATACACGAGCATGGCGTCACTGTTTCCACAAATTTGCGTTTTTTTTTTTTTTTTTTTTTAAATTTACACAGAGATGATAACGGTATCGTTTTCAAAAACTTGCACTTTCAGGCCCCCGAAACGCTGTTGTCGTGTAAATTAATGGCCAAAACGCATAAAATATTTAGTTGTATAAATCACCCCTATATTAATTCAACAACATGCTGTTCATACGGAGCCCCTATGGGGACATGGTGATGGAAAAAAAATTATATTTTGAATGATTTTGTGTTCGCTAGCAAAACCTTTGCATTCCCTTGAGAAACTTTGCTTTCACTCAAAAATAATATTTCAACGTTTTAAAGGAATATGGTGTTTTTATTTACTCCACCACAAGTCATTATACGGGGTCCCTACATGGACATGGTGATGGAAAAAGTTGAGAAAAAATTCTATTTTAATAACAACCTTTGCATTCCCCTGAGAAACACTTCTGTGAGCAAACTCGGTTTATCGGGGGAGTTTTCTCTTTCAAGAGAATGCAAAAGTTTTGTGAGTGAATGCAAAGTTTTTCATGGGAACGCAAAATGTTTGCGAGGGAATGCATTTACCATCAAATTGAATTGAATAATCCTTAATCAATTATTCAATTAAATTACGTAATGATTATTCAAATCAATTTGATGGAATTTTGCTATTAATTAAATTGTCAATCTTAGGCCTAGTCCACACGTACACGGGTGTTTTTATAAACTGAGTTGTTCCTCTGTTTAAAAAAAAATCATCCACATGAAAACGCAAAAACACGCTATGAAGCGCTATAAAGAGCATGCCAAACCAACAGGTGGCAATATAACCCTAACCGTAAAGCCATGTTGGCCAATCAGAAGCCTGGGGGGAAAAAAAAAGGTTCTTGGCAGTTCCGGTTCTGACGTCATAAGCCAAAATCTCCCGTTTCACTGTCCACACGACAACACTACAACCGGAGTTTCTAAAAATCTTCACCCTGGCAGGTTTTCAAAAAAGTTCGGTTTCAGTGATGGATACTGTGTTTGCATGTGGACGAACGGCCGAACCGCATTGAAAAAGCTGCGGTTTTGAAAATACCCGTGTTCGTGTGGACGGCCTTAAAGGCTTAATTTTTTTTGAGTGTAGAAACCAAGCCTGCAGCACTCCTGTTAGAAACTGATGCCTCCGTGCCTCGATCGCCCCCAGGTGGTTGGTCCCAGTATAGCTCATAACCCCCGCCCCTCCGTGTATTCTAATGGACGTGAGACAAACTGAACAATCAAATTACACTTCAAATAATGTTTTCCCAAAGTTGGTTTGTCATTTTAGGCAGTTTTTATCACGCTGATTTCATTTCAAGTGTTCGTTTTTTTAAATAAGTTTGGTTTTAGTTAGTTATTTGATGCTGTAAAAACAGGGGGAGTGACGTCATGATTGACAGTGGAAATTAACAGCTTCTCTGAGTGAAGTTGTCACTGAGGCACCAACTGACTTTTTTCGGGAGGAGATTGGAGCTTTAGATTTCATTTCTACATTTCCATAACTGTTTCTTTCACACCGACATAATGAATTGTTCTGCATCTGCGAGAGTGTTGGCGGGCTTTTGATATCACGCCTCTACTTCCTGCTCTCTACTGCGCAGACTCCGGTCCCAAATCTGCGCAAGATGTCAGTGCCATATTCGGACCTCCGGAGGCTTCACTTTTCCTCAGCGGAAGAGAGTGAAGTCGCGTCGTCCATATTTTTTTACGGTCTATGATAGACCATTAAAACCATTCATTCAGTAACCAACCCCTACTTGCTGAGATGGCCAATAAAAATTTGCATGGAAACTTTGGATCCCCCCACCCCCCTATTTTTCTAAAATTAATCAGTGCCATTTCACTGGTAACATTGTTTTGTTGGCATACAGATTATGTTTAGGTAAAGTCTATTGCTCTTTTCTCGTCTGTATTTGCAGTCTTGAGGTAATCCAAATGATTTCAGTACTTTTACTTTTGTAGTATTTGGATTAGGTTAATGATTAGCCTACTTCAAGTAAGGTTTTATGAGGTCAGATGGTACTGTACATTTTGCCAGCTTTATTGTTTCTTGTTGAATGAGGCATTAATAACTATGAACATTGGCTGTTTTTAAACATTTGCTCTTAATTTCCCCAGTGGCTAGGTTTTATTTCGTTAGTTTTTACCACTTTCCACACCGATCCTGCTGATGTCTTTATCTTCATGTGGAACAGTTGTAAGGTTGTTTGAGTGCATCTGTGTGTAGGCCTATATAAGTTATATTTAGGGCCCGAGCACCATTGGTTTGAGGACTCTACTGGAATTGCTCAGCCTATTATTATTATTCTCCCAAATGAATCACATTTTTGATGGCCTAAACATGCTCAAACTCATGAAACTTTGCACACGCGTCAAAAGTGGTGAAAATTTACGTCTGATATGGGTTTCAGAATTAGGCGTGGCAAAATGGCTCGATAGCGCCACCTACAGCATTTCAACGAAGTGCCCCTCCCGCTACGTTTCACGTACAGGTGTGAAATTCGGGAGACACATGTAACAGCCCAATACCTACAAAAAAGTGTCCTGGTATGAAATCTAAAAACCAACAGGAAGTCAGATATTTTGAATTTTCTTTGCAAAATTGTTGCAAATTTTGCCATTTCCAAACGTTGTACTTTAATGAACTCCTCCTGGAGATTTAATCAGATCATCATCATATTTGCAGAGTCTAATCTAAAGGCCTTTGTGATGTTAAATTGTGAAGATCTTGAGTTTTCACTGAAGGGTGTGTCCGTGGCGGCCTGACAAATTTCGACGTTTCACCATGAAACAGGAAGTTGTTGTAACTCGGACCTACAATTTCCAATCTGCCCCAAACTTCACGTTTTATTAGAGTCCTGGCCTGAAGACATCTACACGCCAATATTCAGTTACAGGCATAGCGCCACCTGTGGGCAACAGAAAAGGCCTTGGTGATGTTAAATTGTGAAGATCTTGAGTTTTCGCTGAAGGGCGTGTCCGTGGCAGCCTGACAAAGTCTGATGTTTCGCCATGAAACAGGAAGCTGTTGAAAGTCAGGCATACAATGTCTGATCTGCCCCAAACTTCACATGTTTGATAAGAGTCCTGGCCTGAAGACATCTACATGCCAATATTAGTTAGTCATAGCGCCACCTGCTGGCAACAGGAAATGGCATGCTTTACACTGTAATTCCCTCCCAGAAACACATTTAAATATGCCATCAAGTCCCAAACATGCTAGAAACACATTAAATCAAGCAAAACTTGGCTAAGTGCTAATGTATGCGATTTATGCCACAAAACAGGAAGTTGTTGTAACTCAGGCATACAGTGTCCGATCTGCCCCAAACTTCACACGTTTGATAATAGTTCAGGCCTGAAGACATCTACATGCCAATATTTGGTTATAGTCAAAGCGCCACCTGCTGGCAGCAGGAAGTGTGGCACATTGTAGTGACTTTGCCATATTTCTTCTATATTTACCCACTTAAATGCATGTCGCCCACTATTCGCTGTTTTCCTGAGGCCACCGGGTGGCGGTGCTCCCGGGTGCGAGGGCCCTTTCATCGCTGCTTGCAGCTTTAATTTGTCTTACAATGTTGATTCCAGAACACACAATGATTGCATTGTTTTCTTGAGCTTAATATTTGAGTGCTTACTGTATTTTCAGGAATTATAGTAATTGTACGTACTGTCTCTTATTCTAATTGCATAATTAATAAATAGTGCAAAATGCTGCTTTATTTTGAGAAAAAGTCACTGCAATTTAATACAATTATTGGCTTGTGAAATTCCATGGGTTGTTGACGTCAAGTTTTTTGGTTTGCAGGGTTTTTCCTGCATTGAAATTTTTTTGGCGGCCGTCAAAACGAATTTTTGTCCCGCCAAAGCCTTATTTGATCAGTTATTGTGATTTATGAGTAATGACTGCTAACTGAGTGACACAGAGAACGAGCAGAGAGCTCCTCCCCGCGCGCGCAATCTCTCTGTCTTCAAAATAAGCACTGTTTTAGCTCTTTCTCACATTTCACATATTAATCAAAATCAAATGGTCGGAAGACCGAATCCATGTTGCACGTGGCGCATTCGGACAATTTTTTCCTTGAATTACCGCTGGGTGTGAATTGCGCTCAAAAAACGTTGACTCTTCTCTGACCAGCTGACATAAACCATACTTTCAAGAAACGGGAAAAAAATCTATTCAGTTATGAAGTGTTTTCTGTGTTGACAAATCTTTCGCGATGTTCTAACAGACGGGATTCGCACACAACGCGTCTACTAATGTCCGATTCGCGACCTAATGACTCCTTTGAGCGGAATCATTTTAACGACTGGTTAAAACAACTGATCTGTCCAACACTGAACTCACGAATCAGTTCAATCATTTACTCAGAACACCTCTGAAATGAGAACACAAGTGTGCTTATTTTCAGGTTATTTATATTGACAATGTGTTGTAAAATATATAAAATCATTTAGTTTAGACTGGAGTTAGGTTAAACCAGAACAAAGTTGTTGTTAGCTAGCTGATAATTTTATTGAATTGTATATGGTAGACAATTAGGCTATTTGTTAATAATTTTTTAATGCTACTTTTTAATATTGATATGATTATATACCAAAACAATTATCAGTAAATAGTGTAAAAAATTAGGAACAAAAGAAACAAACATCAAGGTAAGAGATCATACATAATATGAGATATCAAAATAATATAAGCAAAAATGACAAACTGTTTCTTTGCATTTATTTTAAATTTATTGTCAGTATTGCATTCGCAGATCACATGGGTAGGGTACTTTTTACTGTGTGTGTGGATGACCATGTCTGTCAGCCACCACCGAAGACCATTTTTGACCCAGGAAAAACCCTGGGTTTGTCTGATATTTTAAGATAATTTACCATTTAGTCTGTGATATCAGTCATGCGAAATTGTAACACTTTTTTTCAACTGGATGTGGAGTTGAGAGAGATGATTCTTTTAGTTATAGTGCCTCCTGGTGCTGAACTACAATATTCACTGTCCTTCCTCAGAAAGTTCATGTCTAGACTGCATGAGCGTTCCCGACCGCAAGTGCCCTGTGAAGTGACCATATTAATTAAATTAATAATAAATGAATATTATATAAATGCACATGTATTGCACAAAAACGATTATTTCTATTTATTTACATACATAGGGTGAATTCAGGGTGATTGGGACACTTTTTGCCATTGAGATGACTTGGAAAAAGTGTCCCAATCACCCTGAATTCTCCCTATATGTCCTTAAACTCCTCCAATATTCATGGCGTGATTGTTGGGTGTTCTCTTCAGAGTTTTTAAAAAACACGACATGAATAAATAAACTCCTCCTATAATACTACAGCAAAAAGAGTTCAAAATAGGCTATCCATCCATATTCTAAAATCTGTCACTGGAATAGATAGCCTATTTTTTCCGCAAATGCACACCTCTCTAAAGCAGGAGCGTAAAAAACACAGACAACAGACAATTCTTTTAACTGTCATCCCCATAAGACTCATTATTGGACCACTTGAAAGACCATCTCCTTCATGTCTCCATCTTAGAATTAGGGACTTGACTTCTACAGAGATAAAAACACATGCAGTAGAATAGCACAGACTGAAGGTGTTGACACCACCACTTTATTCTTTTATTCTTTATTCTACTATGGGCCCTATCATACACCCGGTTTTGAAGCAATGCGACGTCAGGCGCGACGCAAGTGTTTTTTTGCTAGTTTCAGCCCGGCGCAGTTATCATTTTCACGTCCTGCGCCACATTGTTTAAATAGCAAATGCACTCGCGTCCATCTGTTCGCCCATGGGCGTGCTGGTCTGAAAACGAGGCGTTGCTATTTTGAGGCAACTGAAAACGCCTGCGTCATTGACCAACAAAAACCTGGTCTAAAGTCAATAGTGCAGTATTTATTGTGTTATTTAAAGGGCGCGTTAGTAATATACGCCTATAGGCGGGTGCACAACGCGTGCACACTCTGCTTATTACACACACTGGGCACACAAACATTTTTATATATTAAAAATAAAAGGATTCCTCTCTTTCCGTTCGCAAATTCCACCATGTAAATAGTAAATCCGCCATGGTTCGTGCGCAACTGGCTTTTAAAGGGAATGGGAGATGAGACTCTGATTGGTTTATTGCACGTTACGCCCAAAACACACCCATGACTCAATAAGAGACTAGGTACAACCCTTTTGGACCTGGCGTGCCGACCATTTTTTCCATCTTTAAACGAGCTAAAGTGGATTCGGACACGTCTAAATGCACCTGTGCTATGCGCTTCAGACCATGCGCTCAGATCGTTAAAATAGGGCCCTATGTCTTGGCCAACTATTTGGTTCTTTGTTTTGTGTACTTGCATATAATATTTATGGCCTAATATTCACCACCATTTGTACAGCATATTTGCCTGTAAGGCTCTTAACTCCAGGAAGTTCTGGGGTAACTTTAACATTTCTTGTGTAAATAACATAAGATCTAAATGATCCTTACTACTTAGTGTATGAAAGAATGAAAAAATGACCCATAAATATTATATTTGGCATGAAATGGAAGTTGATTTTGTACCATGGGGAATTGATTAAATGGTTGTGGTTTGCTATTGGTTGATCTCATGTGAGTGACAGTTTTTCCCACTTCTGGCAGTAAACACTCACCAGAGAAGAGATTTGGCAATTTTGATTAAGGATTACGAGGACACATCAATTAAAAAAAAAAAAATAATGATGAATTAAAAAAAAAATAACAATAGTGCACAAGTAAATCATTTATAATAAATAATGCAATATTCCATTAAAAAACTCAATTTTGATTTCATGGTGATTTAAATTCTTTAATTGAGCGAAGTGAACTGCATCACATAAAAAATAAAAATAGAAACATACAATTAAGTATAGATTCAGAGTTTAATTATTGGAGAGTTTTCATTCTTTAAAAAGAGAAAGTAAGTAGCAATGATATGGTGTAGTTCTCAACACAATAGATGGGAAGTTATCACTACTGGCATACAGAAATTAATTGTTTAGCGGTGATCCATGAAAGGGTGTTTAAAATGTTCCGCTTCTCACTTCAACAGTTTGCATAGATGTCTTCGCAGGAGAGATTCTTGTTGAAAGTGCATTCGGGGTTAATGTCCTCATCTCCACGTCTTTGACTGAAGCTGGCTGGCACACTGGCGTAAATGCCCTGATCTTGGTTTGTTTCCTGAAATGCATTAAAAAATTAGCTGTGAACTTGTACTTAGCTTTATGATAGTTTTTTCACAACGGACCATTGTTCTGAAAACAATGATACACTCATGGTGTAACACTTAAGTGACAGCACAGTATTAGCCCAGTATTGTGGGGTTCCATTTGTACCAAAAATGAGTCGACTGCTATGTGCTTTTGTGCTATACATTTGTCTTTTTTCTAATCATTGCCTGCTTGTTCAAATAAATTAGTATATGTTGATGTGTATGTTCTCTGTATATATCGTATTGTTCTGTCGTCCTTACTGTAGACTTCTGTTGTTATTTTGTTCTCATATGAAGAGAACAGTGAAGACCTCATGTATCTCTGAAGAGGACTGTCTTTACAAAAGTTGATTGCACATTACCTCCGTATAATGCCTAACAAAGTAGTGTTGTTAAGTGCAATGTGGCTTTGTTCTCAGTGATAACCTGGGAAACCGCTATCTACATAAGCGCCACCTACTGTCAGGGAGTGAATTTGCATTTTCATTCTTACCACATGCCATTCAGACAATCCGAAAATTTGACTAAAAATTTAATTTTTATTTTGTTTTCTGTTTGTCTGAACAAGTAGGTAGTGTTTCTGAACATCCATCCATCCATCCATCCATATATATACATATATACACTCACCTAAAGGATTATTAGGAACACCTGTTCAATTTCTCATTAATGCAATTATCTAATCAACCAATCACATGGCAGTTGCTTCAATGCATTTAGGGGTGTGGTCCTGGTCAAGACAATCTCCTGAACTCCAAACTGAATGTCAGAATGGGAAAGAAAGGTGATTTAAGCAATTTTGAGCGTGGCATGGTTGTTGGTGCCAGACGGGCCTGTCTGAGTATTTCACAATCTGCTCAGTTACTGGGATTTTCACGCACAACCATTTCTAGAGTTTACAAAGAATGGTGTGAAAAGGGAAAAACATCCAGTATGCGGCAGTCCTGTGAGCGAAAATGCCTTGTTGATGCTAGAGGTCAGAGGAGAATGGGCCGACTGATTCAAGCTGATAGAAGAGCAACTTTGACTGAAATAACCACTCGTTACAACCGAGGTATGCAGCAAAGCATTTGTGAAGCCACAACACGCACAACCTTGAGGCGGATGGGCTACAACAGCAGAAGACCCCACCGGGTACCACTCATCTCCACTACAAATAGGAAAAAGAGGCTACAATTTGCACGAGCTCACCAAAATTGGACAGTTGAAGACTGGAAAAATGTTGCCTGGCCTGATGAGTCTCGATTTCTGTTGAGACATTCAGATGGTAGAGTCAGAATTTGGCGTAAACAGAATGAGAACATGGATCCATCATGCCTTGTTACCACTGTGCAGGCTGGTGGTGGTGGTGTAATGGTGTGGGGGATGTTTTCTTGGCACACTTTAGGCCCCTTAGTGCCAATTGGGCATCGTTTAAATGCCACGGCCTACCTGAGCATTGTTTCTGACCATGTCCATCCCTTTATGACCACCATGTACCCATCCTCTGATGGCTACTTCCAGCAGGATAATGCACCATGTCACAAAGCTCGAATCATTTCAAATTGGTTTCTTGAACATGACAATGAGTTCACTGTACTAAAATGGCCCACACAGTCACCAGATCTCAACCCAATAGAGCATCTTTGGGATGTGGTGGAACGGGAGCTTCGTGCCCTGGATGTGCATCCCACAAATCTCCATCAACTGCAAGATGCTATCCTATCAATATGGGCCAACATTTCTAAAGAATGCTTTCAGCACCTTGTTGAATCAATGCCACGTAGAATTAAGGCAGTTCTGAAGGCGAAAGGGGGTCAAACACAGTATTAGTATGGTGTTCCTAATAATCCTTTAGGTGAGTGTATGTATACATACATATACGTATACATACATATACAGTACATATAAATATACATACGTATACATATGCATACATACACATATACATACATATACACATACATACACACACACACACACACACACACATATATATATATATATCAATCATTGCAGAAAAGATACTTACACTTCTGTGTGGTTTTTTGCACCTGCATATACCATAAAAAGAAAATATTCTCATTTATCTCAAATAATGTTATATTTTATATCATTTAATATCTAGCAAGACCCTACCTTTTGTAGATCAGAAGAATAGGAATTGCAAATATAAGCAATGAGAACGGTGCCAAAACTGCGAGGAAAACAGTGAATGATATGCCTGCAAAAACAAAGAACTTTTTGTGCCCGTTCATTGCATTGGTTTAATGTCTCAACATACATAACTAATACATTTTTTCAGTCGCTTTGGCTCATTTTTTGAAACAGTCGTAACATTCTTTAAACTGTAAATGCAATTGTCAAAACTATTTTATGGGAAATAATGACTACTGTATGTCTGTAAAATGTAGTAACTCACTCAAAGCATTCAATTCATTGTGTCGTTAAATTGGCCAGTGCCACCAAAACTATACTTACTAAAAAAAAAAAACTAAGCAAAACAGTAATGTACAAATATATGGTGAAACTCTACAGAAGGGTTCCTCAAATCTGGCCATAGAGGGCCACTGGCCTGCAGAGTTTAGTTCCAACCTAATCAAACACACCTGAATAAGCTAATCAAGGTCTTCAGCGCAAAGTCACTTGAAGGCAAGTCTGCAACCTTAGCCGAAAAAGCGTAAAGCTAGCTAACGCTGCTGTATGCACCAGAGGCCATTTTTTTAATGGATGCCATGGAGGAGTGGCTTCACTACACTGAATAAACTGCTTTTGTGAGGAAATAGCTTATCATTTAATGAATCGAGAGCCTATCGGCTAATCTTCAGTTTGCTTTTAAAGGTGCTGTATGTAATTTTTTGCAGATATTTAGGAAACTCATTTCTCTGAAAAACAATGCTATAGCCAGTTATTCTACTTTGAAATGTGCGTTCCGTGTCGGAATGTCTGTTTTTGTTTTGGTCTGTGTGAACTGAGTCAGAGATTGCAGATTCTACCCAACCTAAAAAGCCTCAGCATCCATCTAAAAAGCTCTATGTCCAGACCAGAGGCATGTAAAACGCGGGGGCGGGGGCAAATGCTGTTTTATAAGAGAAGTCAAGGACAATTGCGTGACAGGTATGATTCCGTTTATGGCACTTCTCATTCATTTCTATGCATCCGCAAACTGATTGATTGAGGGCCGAAATTTAATGGCATCAAAGCTGTAATGTGATTGGTTATCAAGGCACACATACGTGATCCAAGTTAGCCATTATGCTTTCTCCAATGGTAAGACCCACAGACCCTAGAAAATTGCAGGTAGGTGAGTTTCATCAGGATCTGAACTAAACCACGCATGACAGTGGCCCTCCAGGGCAGTATTTGAGGAATCTTCCTCTGCACTGCAGTCTTAAGCACAGACTGACCTGGATCATTGATCTGTAGGATTGTGGAGTTCACTGCACCATGTAGGTTCTGTGCCTCACAAGTGTATTCCCCAGTATTCTCATGGGCCATAGTAAAGGAAAGCACACGTGAAGCACCCACTTCTTCCACTATGCCGTCCTTCTTCATGAACCACCTGTGGACTGTTGGAGGGTTGGCATTACTTTGACAGGTGAGGGTTAAATTATTACTAAGGCCGACTGAGCCTGTAAGAGAGACCCATGTTTTCTTAGGAGGATCTGTGGACCAGAAAGAGAAGAATCAGTGTGCATTTTCAGAACAACCACAAAAAAAAAAGCTGCAAACTGTGTTGGGTTAAAATCTCACACTCCACACTGAGGATGACGGTCTTGTGGCTGAGCATTGGTTTGTCCTGTCTATTTAGCAGATGGATGGAAACACACCTCACTTTCAGCTCATGATGATGGAATGATGGGACGAAGTTCAAAATGGCAGAAACACTCTGTGTCCCATCAGCATTTAGCTGTGTCCATTGTGTTATGTTGCCACCTAATACAGGATCCCATGTTACATTTGGATAGTTACTGGGACAAGGCACTGGAACGGTGCAAGTCAAATTCCCCACCTCACCCTCCCTGAGTACCGGCACAATCACATGCGGCTCAGCCAAGGAGTCTATCAGGATATGGAGAGGAGAAAGAGTAATGGTGTTCATTTGTAGAAACTCACTTACATTTACAAATAATAATGGTTGCACTTTATTTATTGTTTATTTATTCCTTGTTACTGTGTAATTATACAAATAAGTACTAAGTTCTAGGACACATTTATCAATTAATTGATAAGATAATACAATTAGTAAAGACTTTTGGAAAACCAAAACTCGGACATGTAGTTCGCAGCTTACTCTGGGTACACACAGAGAAAAAAGCTGTCAAAATTGTACCTTTAGGGTTACAAGAGCTTGTCACTGGGGCAGTACTCTTAAAAGGATATCTTTGTACATTTTTTTTCCACAAAAAGGTTCATAGTAGTACCTTAAGGTACTTATTTGTACTCTAAGATACTAATATGAACCTTTTAGGAGTAAAAAAAAAAAAGGTACAAAGATCATTTTAACCCTCTACACAGCACAGTGTTGCCCTCAGGCAATGGAAAGTTTTCTTAAGCCCCATGTTCAGTACATGTTTCTTTAAATGATTGCAACCAATTAGAATGGTCAAAAAGTATCAAAGAACATAAGAGGCATATTCGACTTCATGCAGCGATGCGCAGACCAATGCATGCCGGTTAGAAATTTTGTCCGACTTGAGGCAGCGCCGACGCCATGTGACTGTGACGGACAAAATTTCTAACCGGAAAGCACTGCTTCAGGTTAGCCACCGATCGGTCTGTGCAGCGCTGCATGAAGTCAAACAAGCCTACTATCAAGCACCATCTGAAAGTGGGACTTCCTTTTCCGGCACATGGTGTGAGAAGAATCTAAGATTATTTGCTTTAGTGATCTTATTTAAAATGACATGAACTGTACATAAAAATATGTGTATATGAAGGTGTAGAGAAGACTTTTGTCTGGTTTTATGAAGAATTTTTTATTTTGCATGTTCAAAATATTTTGCATGCCTCAGGGCAACGTTGTGTGATAAGGGGTGATCCTCTTCAAGGATGTCTTTGCTGACCATGTATTTGGACTTTATCACATATTATCATGTATTAGTGCACAATATAATATCTAAATATAGTTGTATATATTTATTTTTGATTTCTTGACATTTTTGAAAAAGATCTGTGATTTTTGTATTGCTCTCTGAGCATTGTCTTGTGATTTGTGAATTAATAATTTTCTCTTTGATTACATACCATTGTCAAAAAATATTTTTTATCAGTAACATGTTCCCAAATGAACCAAGAAATTATGTGGAATCATTTTTATCATGTACCATCAAAATGTGTGCTGTATAGACATACCTAAAGGTACAATTTTGAGGGCGATTTCGGATTCAGCCACTGTTACACCAGTAGAAGGCGCCAAGGGAAAGTCTTTAAAGATGCCGATTCATTCAGTAACGAACCAAGTATTTCAGATACAGGCCTATTTGAAATACAAAATACTATTTAAAGTTGCAGTCCGTAAGTTTTGCCTCTGTGTCGCCATCTCTGTTTGAAACCTGCAATTGCAATTATTTGCGGAGTTATCATCTGTACGTGAGTTGTGCGTCGGCACGGCTCCTCAGCGTGGATTAATCTAATGTTTTGAGGAGTTTGTGTGGCTGTCATTCAATCGCCGCACCGGTGTGGATAAGGTACTTCAGAATCACAGATTCTACGTCTTGACGTATAACCTAAATAAAAATTGTCACTGGAAAATGTCATCTGAACAAGTAAGTAATTTGTAAAATGTAACATTTAAATTTAAATACATTTAAGTTTAGTATTTTTGTAAAGTTAACCTCTTTATTAGGCTACTGATTTCCTGTATCAACTAGTTCAGGCCCTCAATCCCAACGTTCATTCACATGAGCTGCAGCTGTATATGTGTGATAGATATACGACTGGAAATTTAATTGTTATTTGTGTAATTGTGTATATTTTCATATGCATACTATTGTTCCCTACTTGAGTTTGTAAATTGATATTGTTCAATAACCCAAAAAAAGCTGCTTTTGTATGTCTCTAAAGCACAGGGTGAGAGAATTGTCTGCATTAATAATGAATAAGATAAGGTGAGGATGTCATGAGAAGAAATAAGAGTCTGCAGTTTTCCAGTGGAATTGGGATACTTTCTCATCCTCTCCTCCTGTACCTGTAACAAATCCTCCTGTACCTGTAACATAAAAATGCGTCTTTAACGGATGCTCTGTCGCATAGTCACATGCATCCTGTCACTGTAAACTGCCCATCAATCATCTTTGTCACAGTTAACATCCTCCACATCCTCCACATATGCAGCAGAAAAACTGCTGCTTATGTGTTATAAACATGTCAATTTATTATATGAATATGGTCCCTGGAGCACAGGTTTTATCAGCTGGCAATTTTTTAATGCACTCTTAAATGTTGCAACTATTAACAATAATGGAAATCTGAGGCTTATCAGTAGCAGTATTAACAATTAACATTTGTGCATTTCTATTATCAACACTCATTCATTACAGAATATTATGAACTGAATTATGAGGACACAAAAAGTGGTCCACATCTTCTCAAGCACTTGAAAGCATCCTCTGAAGCTCTTCTCAAGCACTTGAACATTTTTTAAAATAATGTTGTAATAGATTTTATTATTAGTACTTTAAGAAGTACATTTACAGTGCAATTTCTTTCATACTTTCTTCAAGTTAGACTGAACTTTTATTTTGGCTGGTTGTAATGAAGACATTTGAGTTTCTGTGTGTTTTAATAAACTGTATTATTATTATTACTTGATGTATTCTACTGTGCAATAGTAATATATTTCTGTTATAATGTTTTTAAGTTATACCGAACTTTTATTTTGACGGGTTGTCGTGAAGACCTTAGACTTTCTGTTTGTAGGCTACATGATATGACGAATGAATGACGGTAGTTTTATCAAATGAAATGCTCGTGAAGTGACTCTCATAGTAGCTATGCGATGAAGTTCATGTGTAAATGCCCTCATATAGTAAGTGAGATGCTAGACGCTGAACACACCGCGAGTGTCACGCGTGCTTCAGTGTGTGTGTAGTAGACGAAACTGCGGCGCTCATTCACAGAGACGCGCAGAACACGCAGACTTCAATAGCAGTCTTTTTGAGCTTTAATATTCACAGATTTGATTCATTGTACAGCCCTACTTTTGATTTTGATTTATTCATTCAAATTCCGTGACGTTCTGCTTTATGCAATAAGTTCCATTTGTCAATGATTCCGTGATTCGATCCCTGTCGCTTCGCAACACAGACGGAGTGAATTTATTAATGAAAGTGTGAAAGTTGTTCGAGAAAACTATGTTGTTACGTATCCTTGCGCTTTTTTAATTGGGTATACGGAAATCCTTGACCTTTCCTAGTGGGTATACGGTAGGGTGACCATATTTTGATTACCGAAAACCAGGACACTCGGCCCGGCAATGAGATTTACAAATGATACTCTAACTCAAAGATGCCTTATTAATTTCAATACATTTAAAGTATGCCCCCTCTGTATGGATAGAAAATTGTTATATTACAAAATACTATCTATAACCAAAGACACAAATTCAGATAGGCTTCTCAGAGGTTACTCAACATGTTTTATTATGACAGGTTTCAAAAATAATGAATGATAATAATGAATAATGAAATAATGTCTCTTCTGTATTAGAAAAATAAATAAATAATAAATAACAAAAAATACCTCCAAATTGAACAAAAATAGCTCTCACAAACTTACAAAAACTAAGAAAAGATATTTATATCTTTAGTTTTCTTCTTCCTCTTTATCCTGTTTTTCTTCCTCATCCTCCTTGTTTGCCCATCTATATTTTGCTGTAGAGCTGATCTTTCCCAGAAGTTTTTTGTTGCTTAACAAATAAGCATGAAAGTCTTTGCAAGAAGTGTCTTTGAAGTTGTATTGCACAAATAGAATCCCTTTGTGCAAGAGCTGGTTCCTCTCCTTTGTCCACTGGCTCTGCATCAGTGAGAAAACCCTCTCAACATTTGCATTGTGAGAGGGAAGTGCAAAGATAAATTGTGAAATCTTCAGTAGTTCTGAGTAGCATGCAATGCTTTTGGCCTTCTCAAAGTATTTGGTCCACTTCTGGTGCTCTTGCAGGCCAATGAACTCCTCATCACTGTTGCACCTTTCTATGAATTTCTTCAGATTGGCGACCTGGTCAAAACACTTGACATCATCAACTTGCACCCCCTTCTCTCTTAGGTACTTGATGCAGGCCTCCACATCATTCCAATCTGGTGGCTCACTCATATCCATCCACATAAATGTTGAGAACTCTTCCATGGGAGTCATCCACTTCTCCAGATACTCCAGACATGCACTGTACAGGCCTTGTACATCAGCACAGAACTTGTTGCAGCCCTCACCAAATCCATCTCTGCGATTTTCTGCCAGTAAGAAGAATGTTGTGGATGGTGTTCAATATTTTCTTCACCTCCATGATGGAGCTGTTCTCCTTTTCCGTTTGTTGAATGTAGGTGTGGAACACAGACATGAGTGAGTGCATGTGCCATAGGTCGATCTCACTGAAGTTGTTTTCAAAAAACTTCTTGATCACTATGGGTGTCTTTTGCTGTGACAGAAAGAATGCCTTTAAAGCTGGAAACATCTGTAACATCCTCTCAATGCCTGGGAACAATGACAGCCACCTTGTCTTGCTGTGAGAAAGCATCCTCCTGTACTCAATGTCAACAAAATCACAGTACTCCTTCAGGTTCTGGTAGATTTTAAAAATGATATTCTCAAGGTCAACCTCTATTGTGTCTGCCCCATGATGAACACAATTATTCAATATGTGTGCTGGGCAACCCACACCAAATAGAGTCTTGTTCTGTAGCAACCTCTTCAAATTTGCAAACACATTGTTTCCCCCTTCATCACGTCGGATTCCACCAAAATTTGTGTTGCAGTTGTCTCCAGTAAATGCAATGCATTTTTCAGACAAATTGTTTTTTGCCAGTGTTTCAGTGAGATAATTTGCAATGGTTTCTGCTCTCTCATTAGGTGTGTCTTTCACCTCAATTAATTTTGTTTGCACACCGCCCTTCTTCCAATCAAAGTACTGGATTATGATCGGGAATATTTTCACTGCTCCGTGGTTACTCCCGTCTGTACAAATACCACAATACTGGATTTCTTTCAGTGCTTCACGTGTGACTTCAACAGAGTGGGGCGCTAAAACACCATTCACAATGGCTTCGGTCTTAGTGCGGGCACTATTAAATTTTTTGGCGGTGTCAGAATCTGGGAATGCCTTTTTTAGCAATGCACTAGTGCAATCCATGGACCTGTAGCTGTTGTGGTGTTTCACTGTATGAAATGACAATGCACCCTCTGCTGCATTCACAGCATCCTCAGATTTCCCGGGTCTCACAAAGAACTCCGTCAACTTTGTTGAACTACTCTCACCTCGCACAGCTTTTTTATGTTTTTCAGTGTCCATGTGAGCTTTGAGATCTGTGGCACCCCCATTGGACACCGAAACATATGTGCCAGGGTTGCACACAGCCCACGCAGCCTCCCACTTGTCCCGACCGGGAGAGTAAGTGGGGAATTTCTTCTGTAACTCATTGGTAAATGTGCATTTGCGCTTCGGCTTGTTGCAGGCAGAAGTGCTCGGATGGCTGTCTGCTCGCCCGTTTTGAGTGTAAAGAGAGCCGCCCACACGGCAGCCTCTCAGGGATTACGTCACATGCAGCACCGCAGGTGTAGATTGCCCTAGTGCCGGTCAATTTAATAGCCCAATGAAAAATAATGAAAACCAGGACATTTTCATCACTTTATAAAAAACAGCCAGAACAGGACTTGAAAACAGGACGTTTGGTCACCCTAGTATACGGCGTATACCTGCGTACTTAATCTAAAGTAGTTTTTTAAGCACTTTTTATTCATGCTTGTAGTTCTGAACCGAATCCTCCTTCAAAGCGCAATGGGTTGTGGGCAATATTAGAGTGTGCACACACTTCGAAAATCTACCAGAAATAGTAGACCATCCGGGGACTTTTGCGTTACTCTTTTCAACATACTATGCTTTAGGAAACACATATTCTAATCTCACATACCATTTAGAATGGATAATATGCACATTGGGACGCAAGGAAGGTAAAAAGTTGGGCGAATCGGATGTGTATTAATATATTGGGTCCATGCATTAGCTCTTAAAGTGACAGCAGCCTACTGATGCTGTCTGTGTCATTAACGTTAATCAAACAACAAAAGAGAAAATCACTCACTCCTCTTGACTGAATCACTTTTGTAGCTTTAATAAATATCAGTATTTAATTTATACAGTGAAGACTATGCAGTGTTTTATTTTACATTTGATTACTTAATTCAATTTCTGTAGGTTTTTAAAATTTTTTTTTTTTTTTTACATCTGTTAGGTAGACCGAACCTAAACATAGAACTCTTTATTTAATTTGTATCTTTGTTTTATTGTATTTATTTGTCCTATTGCTTGTCATTTGTTTCTTTGTTTTTATTTTATTACTGACCGTTTACCTGTCTTCAATAATTGCTTGAGAACTGTTTACTTACATTAGTTAGCCTAGTATAGTTTTTGCAGTGGCATCGAACATGGTATTCACCTTTTCCTTTTACTGTGGTAAAGGGCTCAGAAACTGTCCATTTTTGCTACTTTTGGCCTTCAGAAACACAATTGTTTTTACATAATCAAATGGAAGAGACCAATTGTAACTCTAAACTCAATTGTGTCTTTCAGAAGCTGTCACGTAACCTCATCATCTGCAGAGAGAAACTGCCACTCAGAATACACACATAATGAAGGACGTAAAGACATCATAGAGGACTTGGTCTTCATTACATCTATATCATGTTCAATGTCAATTGTTATTTATTAATGTATTCAGCTAACAACTGTTGTTAGAGCACTGTCATTTTGCTACAATTTGCCATATCAATACAAAATTGACACAACATGCTGTTTTTTTATGCCAAATAGAAGCAAGAAGACAGATAGAAGACTAAAAAACAATATTAATAAATAATATATAAAAAATAATAATAATACTAATATTAATAATATGAAGATACTAATATTAATGAAAATAAACTATTATTAAAAAGGTTATTTATAACACCATTAATACGTATATAACACTTTCAAAGCACGGTTCTTTATGGACCCTTATAAAAAGCACCAAATTACTATTGTTACAAGCCAAAGAACCCTATGTTTAGAACAATTTTTCTAAAGAGGGTTGAAAATCGTGAAATTTCACTGGTATCTAAATGTTGGTATCGTAACAACCTTATTTCCAGAAAAAAACACTATATAATGATATATATTGTTACTGTAAAAATGTCTCATATCGTGATATAAGATTTTGGTCATATCGCCCATCCGTTCTCCTTGATAGCAGGAAAAGTTCCCACAGTTTTACATGTGATTTATTTAGTAGTATTTCACTGAATGTTGTGTATTTTCAAAATATTTTTTTTCCACACACAGTATTTGGTATTTTATGTTGATACATTTCAACTTAGGTATTTTGTATTCTTATTTTAAATACATTTTATGTATTTTTGGCCAAGGGACTGAGTGAACAACACTGATAAAACAAACAAGCAATGTAAATTGCTCAATATTAACTTGTTTATTGAACTAGTTTAGCTACTAATATGTGCCGTCATAACATTTTTCAAAGATTTGATGCCACGAACCTCTTAAACTGAACAGTAATGTCTTTGATTATTAGTGAAACATTTGCACTCCCTTACCTGAAACATTTATGTGCACAGCTTTTGTTTCAGTCACACTAAAGCCCTCGGTTTGAAGCTTGAAGAAGTAGCGATCTGAATGCAGGCTGGTGAGATTCATCATGACAGAGGTGCAGTTATTCATCCGTAAGTCCCCCACCACCTTCATCAGAGGCTCCATCTGACGCTGAGTGTTGGTAAAACGATCTGTATCATAGAGTGACCACAGAGATCCTCGTCTCCATGTTACTACTGGTGAATTGTCAAGAAATGCTTCTTTATCCTTTGAAATTGTAAATAGGCAGGGAATCAAAAGGCAGGAGCCGCTGGTGGCGTTTAGGGTTTTGGGGACCGATACTTTCATGTTTGACTGACACCAGACAGCTGGAATAGAAATGTGCTATTATGAAATGTAACAAACACCTATAGGCCTATATATGCATTATCCCTCAAAAATATTTTGACAAATTGTTTTGGCAACTCTGAGTAAGAGACAAATCTTAGTAAATTTAATAAATGGTTTATTTCCTTTGCAAAGGGAGCCAACAGTCGGCAGCCATCTCAATGTCTGCAGAGTGTTCACTGACACACAAAACAATCCTTTCCATTCTTATACCTCCTCTGACCTCCAAGGTCAGCACTAGCTTCTTCTGTAGTTTTCCACACACATGGTAAAAGTCGGAGCAAATACACAAATAACCCCATGTTTCATCCATCTTAACACCTAGGCCCTCAGATTTAGACAGTGACCCCTAGGGTCATGGACGGGCCATTATGCTTCTCTGTATGCATAATATTCTTTCATATATGGAAATATGTGTACAATAAATTCTCATGCATAATAATTAAAATGCATTTTCTTCTATGATTAAATTTTTCCACCACAGCCACAAATAACATTTTATAGGCTACATGTCTTTGCATTATAGGCTACATTTATTTGAAAGAAAATAGCACAAGCACACTTTTCAGTCAAAATATTTTACTCAATAAAGCTTGTTAGGTTTCAAAATGAACTTTCTGGTTGTCACACTTTATAGTACACTTCATATACACTCTTAAAAATAAAGGTTTGGCATCTTTGGTTCCATGAAGAACCTTTCTGGAACCTTTATTTTTAGGAGTGAGTGTATAAAGTGGCTCTGAAAGTATGACACGAGTGTCCAAAAGTGTTAAGAATACTTTTTGGGGTCATTGTTAATTCACTTATATTCTTAATGAAAGCACAAAAAGAAAAAAAGACCAACCTGATAGAATGGAGCTGAATACAAGAAAAGCTGCAGCAAGCATTCTGAGAATCACCTGTAGAAATAATGAATATTAAATGTACAGTTTATAAGAATCTCTTTTATTGTCACTTGTCTTTACAGTTGTAACAGTTTACAATTAAATAATTTCTAATTTAAAACAAATTTGATAGTTTACCTTAAATAAAGACTACAGCGCCCCAGATAAGAGTGACCTTTACTTCAGTTGTGGTTAAGTCACAGTGTATCACTGGAAACCACTCAGAACATGAATATAAGCCTGCAATGAACTGGTATTACCACCAATAGAGTTAATTTGAACACAGATGGAATCAGCCTTTGAATCAGCAAAGGATGTTGCAAGCTCTGACTGAGATAGATTTGAGAACGCCTTCCAGTAAATCCCAGTTGAACTAAGGCCTAATTTTGACTTAATCTAAGCTGTGTCTGTGAATTTTTTTGTTTAAATTATGGCAAAAAAAACAAAAAACTGTGGTCACGCCTAGCACGCATTAGCTCACACATTGAGTTTTTGTTTTTTAATCACACTTTTTAGGGCCCGAGCACCGTTGGTGTGAGGACCCTATTGGAATTGCTCAGCCTATTATTATTCTTCTCCCAAATGAATTGCATTTTTGATGGCCTAAACATGCTTGAAAACTCATGAAACTTTGCACACGCGTCAAAAGTGGTGAAAATTTACGTCTGATATGGGTTTCAGAATTAGGCATGGCAAAATGGCTCGATAGCGCCACCTACAACATTTCAACGAAGTGCCCCTCCCGCTACGTTTCACGTACAGGTATGAAATTCGGTACACACATGTAACAGCCCAATACCTACAAAAAAGTCTCCTGGTATGAAATCTGAAAATCAACAGGAAGTGAGATATTTTGAATTTTCTTTGCAAAATTGTTGCAAATTTTGCCATTTCCAGACGTTGTACTTTAACGAACTCCTCCTGGAGAATTAATCAGAACAACATCATATTTGCACAGTCTAATCTAAAGGCCTTTGTGATGTTAAATTGTGAAGATCTTGAGTTTTCGCTGAAGGGTGTGTCACTGTGTGTCACTGACACTGTAATTCCCTCCCAGAAACACATTTAAATATGCCATCAAGTCCTAAAAATGCTAGAAACACATTAAATCAAGCAAAACTTGGCTAAGTGCTAATGTATGCGATTTACGCCACGAAACAGGAAGTTGTTGTAACTCAGAAATACATTGTCCGATCTGCCCCAAACTTCACACGTTTAATAATAGTCCTGGCCTGAAGACATCAACATGCCAATATTCGGTTATAGTCAAAGCGCCACCTGCTGGCAGCAGGAAGTGTGGCACATTGAAGTGACTTTGCCATATTTCTCCTATATTTACCCACTTAAATGCATGTCGCCCACTATTCGCTGTTTTCCTGAGGCCACCGGGTGGCGGTGCTCCCGGGTGCGAGGGCCCTTTCATCGCTGCTTGCAGCTTTAATTTTTCTTGTTTTGCTTTGTTGTTAAAGCATGACTGCATTGTGCATTGATGCAACCAAGTTCATTTTGTGAAGACAAAAAAATGGAATGTTATTCTTGTTTATTTCAAACCATCTATCAGATAATTTTATATCAAGTAAAATATTGGAAAAGAGTAGTGTGGATATTCTGCAAAAGATCTCCTGTAGTGTTCCACAGAAGAAATAAAGTCATACTGGTTTTGGAATGACATGAGGGTGAGTAAATTCATTTATAAATTAATTAAACATAATTAATAATACATTTTAATTTTTGAGAGTAATAACCTTCTGCAGCAGCCCAGAGAAAGAGACCAGCGTTTACAGAATAATCTTTGTTGGTGTGAAAATCTAACACAGGAAACAGCAGTTCCCTGAAAACCACACGCAACTGATGAACTGTTAAGACTTGTATGGCTTAATATAACTTAAATGATGTCTCTTACTGAAATACGTAGTAGAAAACCCATTAAAGATTTACGCTGTTTAAAAAATCCACATTGTTTAGGTGCGCAGTCGATGACGTCAAATGGTTGCACTTGGCGAGCAATTGGCGCTACCTGTTGCTATTTTTACCACAAAACTTAGACGATGCCACATTGTGTGGCTTTTGGCTGTAATTTTCAGTCGAAGGGCAACAGGAGAAGCGATGTAAGCAGTGGAGTGATGCATGTAGCTAACAACTGTGTTAAGCAACACACAAAATGTATCACTTGTGTATCACAGTGGATATTTGGTCCAATGGAAAAATTAGGAGGTTTCTTGGACTAACTGTACACTTCATTGAGGCAGCTGATTAAAAGATAAATCTTAATTCTAATTTACTGGCCTGCAACCGTTTCAAAGGCCCACAAACCGGTGAGAGAATCAGTAAGCAATTTGAGGCCACTTGTGATGATTTTAACATTAAAGATAAATTAGACTATATTATTAGTGATAATGCAACCAACATGAATAAAGCCTTCACTGTGTGCTTCCCTACTGAACAAAAACATAACATACATGATTAGGACCACAGCTCTGGAATGAACTAAGCCAAGAGGAGCAGCAATCCCTGGATGCTGCTATGGGAAGAAAACAGCTGGTGTTCAGATGGTGGCGGGGGATGGTTTGAAAGAAACAAATATGATGTCACATGCTCGCTCAAAATTGTCCAAAATCAGCTCATTGCTTCACACAAGCATGACATTCAAAGTCTTTCAGTCTGAATTTGGAGAAAAGTTGTTGTAGTCAAGCACATTTGGGAGTCTGCTTAAGCTGTCGCATCCATCTTTTCACATTTATTGCAATACGGTATGTAACACAAGTGCAATAGCATGTCATAAAAGCAAGATGACAACATAAGTTATAACCGTAATTAAACTAAACTATGTTCTATCTTCATGCAGCATATCTCTGGCTCTGAAGGTATCTTACAACAGTTCTCACACGAGCGATTTATAGATTGTCATGACAGAACATGCTAACCAATGACTTGAAGTTAACTCTACATCAGCTACAACTAACCATTCAGAAACGTCCTGTTGCATTCTACATGTTGTCGCTTCTACATTCTACATGAGTCTCTCCATCATTGTCCGACTCTGGTTTGAACATAAAAAGCTGAACATTTTCGGACATCTTCAGTGCGTGTCTGCGTGAGGTAATCGAAGCTGCTAACTCCACTCTTGAAGCTCTGACCCCTTTCTTGAAAGGGGGTCGGGAGCAGCAGCTCATTTGCAGACCAAGACGAGACCAAGACTTTGAGGGGTTGAGACCAAGGCAGGGTGAGACCGAGTCAAGACAAAGACCGCCTGAGAAATGACTTATTTTTAATCAATAAATATAATTAGAATAAGACTATATAGAGCTGTTACCAACCAAATTTGTGAAAACAGCTCTCTTGCTCTTGTGATATTGCTTAATTATATCACGTTATAATATAAAAATCCAGATCTCAAGTACTTTTTTGCAACAATATCTTAAATTTTGTAAAAACATTTATATTAATTTTGGTGACATTTTTGACGCAATCCCTCATTAATTTCTGAACCGGCACAATAAATAAATAAAATTAGAAATAAGTTATTGATTGCATCTGAAACAGCAAGTTTTACATCCAAACACATTAATTATGTTACTAAATAAATCAGACAATGAACTGGAAATTTAGTGATATTCCAGCAGTTGTGGTCTTGACCGGTCTTAAAACTAAAGGCAGCTGGAGCGATTGCTAATGAGAGACAAGCGCAACACATGCCTCGAGAGCAGTGGAGCTTTTATTATGCCACAGACAACCGCTTCGCTTTTTCTGGCCATGCGTATGAGGGGTAACTTTATTTTCATTTCAGGGTGAACTATCCCTTTAACCCTCTGCCCGACGAATCTCAAACCAGCGCATTTAATTTGAAATGTGAGCGTGGCAAGCAGGACGAGGCCGAGGCCAGTGGCGTGATGGATAATGAGCACCACTTGCCTCGAGTTTCTCACAGAGGAGCTTCGGAAGCATAAAAGAAGGAGGGACGACAGTGAAGGACAAGAGAGGACCAGGCCTGGACTATTTTATGTTATGTTTTGTTTAAGTGTGTGCGGCAGTCGTCCGTGAGGGGCTGCCGTTTTTACTTTCGTTTTGTTGTTTATTTTATATGATTAAAGTGTTGTTGAACTGGTTCCCGCCTCCTTTTTTCCATAACAACTAACCTCGTTACACTGGTGCCGAAACCCGGGAGGAAGGAGGGACACAATGTCGGCTGCTGAGAGGGTTTGCGGTGCTGAGGAGGTCGGGCAGCACGATGCAGCGGTGACCGCCATGTGGCTGCCCGAGGAGGTGGTGCTGGAGCAGGTGAAGATCAGGTGGGACAGAGAACTCGCTGCCGTGCTCCTGGGTCGAGGAAGGGTGGCTGCTGTCCGAGAGGGAGCAGAGGAGTCGGCGCCGTCCACCATGATGGGAAAGAAGCAGGGAACGGGGGACTCGCTGCCAGCTGCCCTCAACCGGAGGAGCCATCGCTGTCCGCCAGGGGGCGGAGGAGGATCGAGCCGTCCACCTAGGAGCGTCCAGTACTATCGCATGGCAACCCCAAAAGTGAGAGCCTCTTGGCTGGTTGAGGACCGAGGGGCAGTGTGTCCGGGAACCAGACCAAGATTTTTCACTCCTTATGCTTCCGTCTACTTTTCTTTCGCCTCATCTGTCCTTACCCCCAGGTGCTGTGGTCGCTGTGACTGGACCCCCGCGGGGGAGTAGAGTGCAGTCTCGTGGGTACCACCTAGCCTGCAAGGGGCGATGGGGCTATGTGGATTCGAGTTTCTCACGGAGGAGCTTCGGAAGCATAAAAGGAGGAGCGATGACAGTAAAGGACGAGAAAGGACCAGGCCTGGACTATTTTATGTTTTGTTTTGTTTATATGTGTAGTTGTTTTATGAGGCAGTTGTCCGTGAGGGGCTGCCGTTTTTACTTTCGTTTTGTTCTTTGTTTATTTTATATGATTAAAAAAGTGTTGTTGAACATTCACCGGTTCCCGCCTTCTTCTTCCCATAACAACGAACCTTGTTACAGTGAGTGATCCCAGCCTGTGTTTCCCTTTGTGTATATATACCCCAGTGCTTCAGTTGTTGTTTGTCGGTCATTGTTCTTGCAAGTCTCTTTGTAAGCTGTTGCGTTCCAGGTTTTCCCTTGTCTGGATCATATCTCTGGTTCCCCTGTTTGGATTATGTTCCGTCTCTGTTGTAGATTATCTGGATTTGTGTTTTTTTAATAAACTGTTGCTGCACTTGGATTCTCACTTCTCCTCATCCCTGCTAACACGTTACAGTGAGTATAACAAGTATCCTGCAGAGTCACTTAGTCGCGTGCACTGCGGGCCCCTCCGCCGCACGGCTTCACTGCCTGCACCGTCTGTAGTTACACCCCTGACTATAGTAGTATTATAATATATTACAAACTATATATGTATGTAAATTCTATACAAACTATATATTATATAATTATAATATAGTACTATTGTTATTAGTAATGATTATAATTAGTACTATTTCGCAGTAATGTATCAATATAGATAATACAGTATAGTAAAATACAGTACAAATAGATCAAATTACAAAATACTGTAAAAATACAGTAAAATACTGTTTTGTAGTTATGTAGTACTGTTCTGCATTAAATCAAAATACAACAACTTGCTGGCAACCGTGCTGCCAGTAACTTGCTGTAAAAATACAGGGAAAGAGTTAACGTTTTTGCCTGTTTCTTCCACCACCTTTGTTGAGAGGGAGACTGCCCTCTAGATTTACTTTTTGAACCAGTTGAGTTTGTTGATAAGACGGTCTTTCAAAGAAGGTTCATTGGCAGACTGCCTCTGTTTTCACTCCTCTTTCATTTTTTTCTTAATTTCCTTTTCATAGGCATTCAGCTCTGACATTGTGTAAATGAGAAAAAGTTCTGGTTACATTTTTTCACGTGGGACGGCCGGCTGTTTGCACCCTTTATGTCACTCCCTATCCGAACACATTTTTCCTTTTATCTTGTGTTATTCGGGACTGTTCTCTTCCTCCATGTAATCTATGAGAGTTGTACTCTCTTCCTGCTCAGTCTTTTTCAGCATATTTTCTTTTCTTTTTGGCCTTTTTTCTTCCGGATATGTGACTTGTGTGTTACTCATTTTCCATTCCATCCATTCCAGTTTTTTTTGTTGCAGGTGGTGAAATTTCATCCTGATATTCAATTTTTCTCTCCTTATTTATCTTTTCTTTGGCCACTGTCAGTACCTCCACTTTTGTTTCAGGCTCTGAATCTTTGTCTGCCTTTGTAGTTTGTGCATGACTGTATTAGATGTTTCTATCCAAGCCAGTTTTACCTTTGTTGGTGGTGGAGTTGATTGTTCTGAATGGTCATTTTCTCTCTTCTTCTTTGTTCTTTTCTCTCTCCTTATGTGGTCTTCCAGCCTTTCATTTTTCTGGATGGGTGACCTGCATGTTGCACGTCTCCATCCAAGCATTCCGTATAGTTGAAGCTGGTGGAGTTTTTGGATTCTCTCTCCTCTCCTTCTTACTCTTTCTTTTCCCTCGCTGTTCAGGTGGACGCTCCTCTTCAACCATAGCAGGATGTTGCGGTGCCACCTGAATCATCACTGGTTCTGCCGCTGTGATTGGAAAAAGCAGGTGGAGTTGGATGCAGGAGATACCTTACAGTCTCTCTCTTCAGTCTCCATCTCTATATCTTCTGGAGGCTTCTGGATGGACTTTTCCTGAATGTGGCTAGATTCTTGCAAACTTTGCCTTGTTAAGAGCCATTTAGGCAAGCGGCTATAAGGCTAGCAATAACTTTGCTCAGTAATGCCATCTTCACAATGGATCGTAATGAATCACAACTGGATTGATAAAATATTAACAAGCAAATATCAACTCTAATATCTCTGCTAATAACTGTATCACTCTCTTTCTCCTGAACTCAACTACGTCACACTCAGGCTCAGCGTTCCATATTGCAGCTTGATCACAGTGTTAAAGGGGTCCTATTATGCCCCTTTTTACAAGATGTAAAATAAGTCTCTGATGTCCCCAGAGTATGTATGTGAAGTTATACCCCACAGATGATTTTTTATAGTATGTTAAAGTTGTCAGAAACTGGTAGTAATTAGTAGTTCCTTTAGAAGGATGTAGTGACACTTCAGTCATTACTATCCAAAAACTTACAAAAACCTCAAAAGCTTACAATGACTTCAGTAATTACTAGAGAGTTATCATGTTTTTCACTTTAAAATACTGAGCGAAATAATTAGTAATTAGCCTACTTCTAAAGGATTTGATAATAATGGAGTCATTAATAGTGAGTTACTATGACTTTCACTATATATTATGCAATATTCATGTTAATTATGAATCTGTATATAGTAGTTAGTAGTAGTCCTCTGGGAGGTGTAAAAAATAGTAGTTATTGATTAACTAATAGTAAACTACCACCTTAAACTAAGCACTATTACTTACTAATTCGTTAATTAGAGTTTCTTGTTAGTTAATAGTAGCTACTAAATTGTTAATAATGCATTACTCATTTGTTCCTGTGTAGTCATTCACATGATGGAACAGTATTTTAAAGTGTTACCCTTATGACTTAAGTATGTTCTGTGCTATGAATATAAACAGACGCTTCCATTATTTTACTGTCAACCCATTTTCAACTCAAATTGTTTATTTCAACCTGCACTGTATATAGTGTTTATATAGTGTTTGTCGTATTTTTTTCGTGATTCTTATATTTCGTATTATCTAGTAGTGTCAGTAGATGTCGCTCAGCAAAGATAAGGTAGGAATGCGATACGAACCTGGAGCCAGGGCTGGAGCTGACACAGGATCTCATAAACCTCGGTAAAATAAAAGAAGATATAAAGCGAGTGATTTATTTTTTACGGTGCAGAAATAAAATGTAAGACGTAAGATAAACGCTATTGGCTATTTAAAATGGCTTTCGTTATGCCCCGCCTGACTTCCTGTTACAAAAGGAACGTCAACACATCGAGGAAAACTGTAATCGTCAAGCCAATTCAAGGGTAGTTAAAGTGTCCATGGATTTTTTTAAATACTATTTATAGGTTAATATATGCATGTATGCATCTTCATGTGACTATTATAGTTTTGTTTTTGTTTGTTCTGTCTACATAATACCAATCAAATCAGTTTTCTTTCTGTTTCAGAGCAGGAAAAGGTGAATTTCTAAGTCAAATTTAGAATTATGAGTGATATAGTTATTTGGTGTTTCTGCCAATTCAATTGTGATGTTGCTATTGGCAAAATAAGGAAATGGTTGCTTTTTAGGCATAGGCTACAGTTACTGATCTATATAAATGATAATATCATTTATATAGATCAGTGCATACAGTTAGTTATTGTTTTGTTTATTTAAAAAAAAAAAATAGTCGTTGAATTTGTGAACAACTTGACATTTCTACTGTTCAGATTGCTTGATGTTTGTGTGATGTGGTTTTACACCACATGGTGGCAGCATGTGATCAATGTAGCAAAAGTGGCAAAGTCGTTTTTTCAAAGAGTGGATTCAAAAAATTAAATAACTTTTCTTTTACAAAACTATTAAACTTTGGAATCTCGTGGATAATAATATGTATATGCTTATATCTAGTCTTCCACCCCAAACCACCACAACAGCAGACTATACACCGATCAGGCATAACATTATGACAGGTGAAGTGAATAACACTGATTATCTCTTCATCACAGCACCTGTTAGTGAGTGGGATATATTAGGCATCAAGTGAACATTTTGTCCTCAAAGTAAGTTGATGTGTTAGAAACAGGAAAAATGGGCAAGCGTAAGGATTTGAGCGAATTTGACAAGGGCCAAATTGTGATGGCTAGACCAGTGGTTTAAAACTGCAGCTCTTGTGGGGTGTTCCTGGTCTGCAGTGGTCAGTATCTATCAAAAGTGGTCCAAGGAAGGAACAGGGGCATAGACGGCCAAGGCTCATTGATGCACGTGGGGAGCGAAGGCTGGCCCATGTGGTCCGATCAAAGAGACGAGCTACTGTAGCTCAAATTGTTTAAAAAGTTAATGCTGGTTCTGATAGAAAGGTGTCAGAATACACAGTGCATCGCAGTTTGTTGCATATGGGGCTGTATATCCTTAGACCAGTCAGGGTGCCCATGCTGACCCCTGTCCACTGCCAAAAGCGCCAACAGTGGGCACGTGAGCATCAGAACTGGACTACGGAGCAATGGAAGAAGGTGGCCTGGTCTGATGAATCACGTTTTCTGGGCACGTGGGTGCGTTGCTTACCTGGGGAAAACATGGCCCCAGGATGCACTATGGGAAGAAGGCAAGCCGACGGAGGCAGTGTGATGCTTTGGGCAATGTTCTGCTGGGAAACCTTGGGTCCTGCCATCCATGTGGATGTTACTTTGACACGTACCACCTACCTAAGCATTGTTGCAGACCATGTACACCCTTTCATGGAAATGGTATTCCCTGGTGGCTGTGGCCTCTTTGAGCAGGATAATGCGCCCTGCCACAAAGCAAAAATGGTTCAGGAATGGTTCGAGGAGCACAACAACGAGTTTGAGGTGTTGACTTGGCCTCCAAATTCCCCAGATCTCAATCAAATCGAGCATCTGTGGGATGTGCTGAACAAAGAAGTCCGATCCATGGAGGCCCCACCTCGCAATTTACAGGACTTAAAGGATCTGCTGCTAACATCTTGGTGCCAGGTCCCACAGCACACCTTCAGGGGTCTTGTGGAGTCCATGCCTTGACGGGTCAGGGCTGTTTTGGCAGCAAAAGGGGGACCAACACAATATTAGGAAGGTGGTCATAATGTTATGCCTGATTGGTGTATGTATAAATAATGGCAATGCTTCCTTAGCTAATGATTTAAATATATTTTATTCACAATTTGAGGTTGGCAATATTAGTACAAAATTTGGTCAAAGCTTATATTTGTTCCTCTCTTCCCAGTGGTGTGGACCGTTTACAGTTTGCATAGGCCTAATAGGTACAGATGATGCTATTAACCACATTTACACTCTGCTCTTTTGAATGAGGACACTGGATGAGTCTGTAGAACTTTTAAGCTACGTATAAACACATACATTGCATACAGACACAGACATTATCATATACTAATTTTATTTTATATTCATGTTTGTATTATATATTATTATTGGTTTATTTGTTCTTAACTTATTGTTGTTTGTATTGTTGCATTGTGGGACGAGAACCTAGAGGAATACCATTTCACAACATATATATGCAAGTGACAAATAATGTGACCTTGAACTTTGAACCTTGAACCTATGTTTGTTTTCTCCTCAAAACAAAGCTTGCATTGTTCTCTTTGTATTAGTGTATTCTGGACATTGCTTCATTGATTTCGCTTTGCTCCAGCTGGTACAGTGGCCACAGCTTTGATTAGTGCTCCTCTCTTAATAACAGTTAGTGTAATTGCGTTGTATGATTTTTTTTAATGTAAGGTAAGACTACATCATTGTTGTTATATGTTGTGTATGTTATAACCCTTGTTAAAAGCAAACATTTAAAAAGAGTACTTATTAGGGAAATAATATGTTTTAAAATAATATACTTAAGCACAAATTAAATGCAATGTTTTCAGACACTTAATTGCATGTTATTTACAATTAAATTAAATGTATTGCAGTTGAAATTTATATTAAATCCAATCAGCTACACTTAAGTACATCTTTATATTTAATTTCATTACTTCTGTTGTCTTTTAAATGTAGTTTAACTGTGCTGTATGTACTGACAAAAATGAATGGTAAACTAAAATATACTTTATACATTTAAAAATATATATTTCTATAAACAACTTGTGTGTCATGTATTTAAATATATTTGTAATTACACTTTTGAAACGACAAAATTCCATTTTAGAGCAATTAAAATATATTAACTTTATATGTAATATCAAGTACTTTACATGTGCTTTAGTATGTTAGTCAGCATGCTCTTTTTTAATGCTCTTTAAAGTAAAACTTTGAATTTGACATTATTACAAGTCCATGTCTTAAGAAACTCTCTTCATGAAAGCGTACTCTTTAAGTACACTTAAGTGGCCTTTTATTTCATTAATATTGTATTATCTGCAAGTACAGTTTTTAAAAACATACTTTTAAGATTTGAAGTACAAACCCGATTCCAAAAAAGTTGGGACACTGTACAAATTGTGAATAAAAACAGAATGCAATGATGTGGAAGTTTCAAATTTCAATATTTTATTCAGAATACAACATACATGACATATCAAATGTTTAAACTGAGAAAATGTATCATTTTAAGGGAAAAATAAGTTGATTTTAAATTTCATGGCATCAACACATCTCAAAAAAGTTGGGACAAGGCCATGTTTACCACTGTGTGGCATCCCCTCTTCTTTTTATAACAGTGTGCAAACATCTGGGGACTGAGGAGACAAGTTGCTCAAGTTTAGGAATAGGAATGTTGTCCCATTCTTGTCTAATACAGGCTTCTAGTTGCTCAACTGTCTTAGGTCTTCTTTGTCGCATCTTCCTCTTTATGATGCGCCAAATGTTTTCTATGGGTGAAAGATCTGGACTGCAGGCTGGCCATTTCAGTACCCGGATCCTTCTTCTACGCAGCCATGATGTTGTAATTGATGCAGTATGTGGTCTGGCATTGTCATGTTGGAAAATGCAAGGTCTTCCCTGAAAGAGACGACGTCTGGATGGGAGCATATGTTGTTCTAGAACTTGGATATACCTTTCAGCATTGATGGTGCCTTTCCAGATGTGTAAGCTGCCCATGCCACACGCACTCATGCAACCCCATACCATCAGAGATGCAGGCTTCTGAACTGAGCGCTGATGACAACTTGGGTTGTCCTTGTCCTCTTTAGTCCGGATGACATGGCGTCCCAGTTTTCCAAAAAGAACTTCAAATTTTGATTCGTCTGACCACAGAACAGTTTTCCACTTTGCCACAGTCCATTTTAAATGAGCCTTGGCCCAGAGAAAACGCCTGCGCTTCTGGATCATGTTTAGATATGGCTTCTTTTTTGACCTATAGAGAGTTTTAGCCGGCAACGGCGAATGGCACGGTGGATTGTGTTCACCGACAATGTTTTCTGGAAGTATTCCTGAGCCCATGTTGTGATTTCCATTACAGTAGCATTCCTGTATGTGATGCAGTGCCGTCTAAGGGCCCGAAGATCACGGGCATCCAGTATGGTTTTCCGGCCTTGACCCTTACGCACAGAGATCGTTCCAGATTCTCTGAATCTTTGGATGATATTATGCACTGTAGATGATGATAACTTCAAACTCTTTGCAATTTTTCTCTGAGAAACTCCTTTCTGATATTGCTCCACTATTTTTCGCCGCAGCATTGGGGGAATTGGTGATCCTCTGCCCATCTTGACTTCTGAGAGACACTGCCACTCTGAGAGGCTCTTTTTATACCCAATCATGTTGCCAATTGACCTAATAAGTTGCAAATTGGTCCTCCAGCTGTTCCTTATATGTACATTTAACTTTTCCGGCCTCTTATTGCTACCTGTCCCAACTTTTTTGGAATGTGTAGCTCTCATGAAATCCAAAATGAGCCAATATTTGGCATGACATTTCAAAATGTCTCACTTTCAACATTTGATGTTATCTATATTCTATTGTGAATAAAATATAAGTTTACGAGATTTGTAAATTATTGCATTCCTTTTTTATTCACAATTTGTACAGTGTCCCAACTTTTTTGGAATCGGGTTTGTACACTACAAGTGCATATTCAGCACACTTCTTTTCACAAGGGACTACTACTAATAACTCTCATTGAACAGATTGGCAAAACATTACAGCAACAAACAGGGAGAATGTGCTCTTAGGAAATTGCTGTTTACAAAAAATGTTGATAGGGACACTACAAAGGCAAAATGCAGTAAATACACAAACTGCATCAGATCCAGTGTAAACATAGGTACTGTATTTTATATAAAATATTGTGTAATTTTTAAAATCTTGTTGTGGCTCTTTCAGAGAATGTCAGCGAGAGAGGGACTGAGGGCAGACTCGACCTACTTCACTTTAAGGGGAGCACCATTTCGGATCCTGGGAGGCTCCATTCATTACTTTCGGGTCCACAGGGCATACTGGAGAGACCGGCTGCTGAAACTAAAGGCCTGTGGTCTCAATACTCTAACCACGTAAGACCATGACAGGGGTTCAAGGACAGTTTTTTTTTCTCTCTCTAAATCATCTTGAAGAGTCTTATTCATTCTGTCTGTCAGGTATGTGCCATGGAATCTGCATGAACCAGAAAGAGGAGTTTATCTGTTTCAGGAGCAGCTGGATATGGAGTAAGATGTTTCTATTTATTTTTGGTGTTAACTACTGTGGGGGGGTTTAAGATTTAACTACTGTGCACCTACATTTAAATGAATAATTTGATACAATGCACTTATTGTGCACCTGCATGTTTTTACATTGTACTTATATTTAATACCTGCATGTAATTACAGCTGTTATCATCTATAATTACACTGTTGACCATTACCTTACACCTTAACCCATGCTTAACCTAACCATACTAAAAAGCAACCATTTCCCATAAAACATATGATATTTTGATCATACATGGCTTGTAAGTTTTATCCCGCTTTCAATATAAGTATTTTTTTTCGGGGGGTTAAAAACCCTCACAGCCTTGTATGAGCCACAGTGATGTTTGCCTCAGCAATAAACATTTCATGTTCTATTTTCACCACTGTACTCATCAATTTATCAAACACTTTTGCTTGTTTAAAGGGCGTACATTCGTCTCGCAGGGGAATTGGGCCTCTGGGTGATTCTGCGTCCAGGGCCATATATATGTGCTGAGTGGGATTTGGGTGGGTTACCAAGGTTAGTGCATCACTTGTGTTATGAAAATGATTATTATAATTTTTTTTGTGGTGAATGTGAATGTGTGTGCATCTTTTCTTGTTGCTTTAGTCTCTGGTACTGTTCGCGTGCTGGTCAAAAATGACCCTTTTTTTTAATTTCCAAGAAATGATTATGCTATATTTTTAGTTTGATTATATTTCTTATTTAATATTTTGTATTTTTAGGGGATTTTATGGTACTAAATTATAGTTTTGCAGTAGTCACTTTTTGAGTATGGACCTGAAAATGAAATTTCCAACTTAAACGTTCATAAATCTTGAATCTTTGGAGTACACTCTCTTTTTAAAGAAATTGTCAACTTATGTCAACTTAACAATTGTCAGCTTATGACATTTGCGTGGTTTTTACATTCAAAAACATCATAATGAATAAGTAATAGGCTATTTTCTACCCTGGTTTTGAGCCTAGCTCCTGAAATGCTCGGTTTTTATGGGCGTGCCGCATTGAAGACTTGGAAGAAAACGCCCACTGCTATGACTGGATAACAGTTTTGCATATTATAATGACTTTCGACTTCCCCGTCAGTACGCGTGGGAAATTGTTTTGAAAACTTCCAATGTGGAAAAATAGCAACCGGAATGATTCTGATCCAGAATCGCAGGACAATGAACCAACAACACCTTAAATACAAAGGATACTCCATGTACACATAATCAGTAGATATCAAACGATCTGTAACAATGCAATGCTATTACTTACAAAAAACATTTTTTTACCCACATAAGTGTGTTGCACCATTCCTGTTGGATCCAATATAGAAGGCACAGCATTGTTTTTTAATCTCATTCTGTCTGCAAATCCAGTCTCGACCTGTGTCTTGTTTACAAAAGAATCCGCGGTGAAATGAAGCGAACAAACGCGCAATGTCTTACCCACGTGAGCTGGAACTTCATTAAAAATAAAGTTCAACCGCATTCCTAATATTGGAAACCAAAGGAACCTTATGCAGCGACTGCGTTCTTCCACAACCAGGCACTGCACAATATTTTGTAATCTTCAATGGCATGTTCATTGCTAGGTAGCTCGATCCGGTTTAGCGCCACGTAGGCCTATGTTATTTACCTATTATTCGTCTTCTTCTGTTGAGGCGGCGTTTCGCTGCTCTCTGACGTCACAGGGAGGCAAAGTCGCATATCCCTCGTTTGATGAGCCAGCTGTCAATAAAAGCTTTTCTTTGACTAACAAGGAAGTTTTTGTCACGGGTTTGTGCAGGCAGGAAGACGAAGACAGGCAGATACAGTTCAAATAGTAGTTTAATCTCAAACAAACTAAAGACAGGCAAAAGCACAACACATCTATCATAACGGAGATCGGACAGAGACTGAAGGAACGGGAGGAACTTATATAGTGAACACAATGAGGATAATTAACAGATCACAGCTGACACAAATGAACTAATGATGATGGTAACCAGGGAGACAGACGAGTGGCGGGAAACAGAACAAAGGAACATGTGACAGATACAAACAAACAAACAAACTGAAACTAAACGTGACTGTGACATAACGCCCCCTCCCGGTAGGCGCGTCTTCGCGCCGTGTAGACGAGGAGACGAGGAGGATGAGGGGATGGCCGAGGGATGGTTAAGGAGGATGGCGAAGGGATGGCACAGACAGGCAGGAGGAGGTTCTGGAGGTGGACGGAAGACTGGGAGGAGGTCCAACAAAAAGGTCCAAGGAGGTGAGGAAAGTGAGAGGATCCATGGGATGGCCTTGAACAGGGACGTGCGGATGGAGACCCAGGCCCCAGCCCGGAATGTGCTCCAAGGCGGCGGCGCTGGAGTGAGGAGCCATGGTGGAGTGGTGTGCGACGTCACCTTGGGGACGACTGGAGGCGATGACGATGGAGGTGAAGCCCACCGCACAGACGGAGAGCCGATGGGGTGGAGAGAGACCGTAGACCTCGGCGGCCGCAACTGAGCCGCAACGATGACCCCCGGAGGTGGAAGCGGGGATCCGGAGGACAGAGGTGGAGCTGGAGCGATAGACGGCAGAGGCGAAGCCTGAGGGAAGGCGGAGCTTGCCGAAGCCGAAGGGGTGGAGGGCTGGAGAGTAGCGAATGGCCCACAAGTCCGCAGCGGAGGCATGGCGACGTCTGACCCAGGTGGAGCCGACGTACCGAGGGAGCCCTGCGATGCCGAATGGCTGATGGTCCACGCTGGAGCCGAGGGAGGAAGGAGTGAAGGCGCAGGAGCCAGGGTGACAGGTCGAGGTGGAGCGGAGCACTCAGAGGCTGGAGGCAGAGCTACGGGCTTCAGACATCCAGGTGTCGATGGCTCCCAGCGGGTCCGAGGGGTAGCCGCGCCACTGAGATGAGGCTGAGGTGAAGCTGAGGGACTGATGGGAGGTAGCGATGACTGGATAGTAGGAGTGACTGAGGGCTGAAGAGGAGACTGACGAACACAGAGACTGATGACAGGAATTTGGTCCATGATGGCAGTTTGGAGAGGTGGTGGGAGAGGGAGGCTGGGTGGGGTTAACAAGACTGAAGAAGAAGATTCAGATTCTGACGAGATGAAGGGGCACAGGAAATCTCTCCACACATACACAAACTGTCCATAATGTCCAGGCAGTACTCACTCTCAGTGGCGGGAGGGTGGGCGGGGCTCGCTTCCATTCCCTCGAACTCCACGAGGACTCCCTCGGCGATAGAAGGGTCAGTCGGCTCGCACACCTGGTCAGACGGGTTCCCCTCAGGCTTGGGTGAGATGTCAGGCTCGATCGCTCCTTCTGGCGCATGCTCTGACATCGCGGCCGAGGTCTTCTCTCCGTCTGCAGTGGGCACATCCTGCCATTCCTCGCAGAGGGGTGGTACTGGGCTGGGTCCTGGATCGGGTGAGATGTCAGGCTCGATCGCTCCTTATGGCGCATGCTCTGACATCGCGGCCGAGGTCTTCTCTCCGTCTGCAGTGGGCACATCCTGCCATTCCTCGCAGAGGGGTGGTACTGGGCTGGGTCCTGGATCGGGAGTGAGGCTGGTGGCCTCAACGACGGTGAACAGTGGGATGCCAGCACCCACTCCACATATGTAGCAAAGCTCCCTCGAGGAACCTCCCCGGACAACTGTGCACGTGTGGCAGCGTTGAGTCTGACATGCAGGAACGTGCACAGGCAGTAGCCCGGGAAGGTGGTCTGATGGACGAGAGCCAAAAACACTTCTAAATGTCTCTCAAGGGAGCTTTCTCCCTGCTCAAGGCACATGAGTCTGACAGCTGGAAAGTCCATGGTGCACGCAGGGGTGGAAATGGAAAACAAAACACTGAACACGAAAACAGAAAAGAAACTCCTATAAACATGACACTATACGTTGTTTGTCATGGGTTTGTGCAGGCAGGAAGACGAAGACAGGCAGATACAGTTCAAATAGTAGTTTAATCTCAAACAAACTAAAGACAGGCAAAAGCACAACACATCTATCATAACGGAGATCGGACAGAGACTGAAGGAACGGGAGGAACTTATATAGTGAACACAATGAGGATAATTAACAGATCACAGCTGACACAAATGAACTAATGATGATGGTAACCAGGGAGACAGACGAGTGGCGGGAAACAGAACAAAGGAACATGTGACAGATACAAACAAACAAACTGAAACTAAACGTGACTGTGACAGTTTTCAGCTCTGAAACTTATATATATATATATACTTACACTCACCTAAAGGATTATTAGGAACACCATACTAATACTGTGTTTGACCCCCTTTCGCCTTCAGAACTGCCTTAATTCTACGTGGCTTTGATTCAACAAGGTGCTGAAAGCATTCTTTAGAAATGTTGGCCCATATTGATAGGATAGCATCTTGCAGTTGATGGAGATTTGTGGGATGCACATCCAGGGCACGAAGCTCCTGTTCCACCACATCCCAAAGATGCTCTATTGGGTTGAGATCTGGTGACTGTGGGGGCCATTTTAGTACAGTGAACTCATTGTCATGTTCAAGAAACCAATTTGAAATGATTCGAGCTTTGTGACATGGTGCATTATCCTGCTGGAAGTAGCCATCAGAGGATAGGTACATGGTGGTCATAAAGGGATGGACATGGTCAGAAACAATGCTCAGGTAGGCCGTGGCATTTAAACGATGCCCAATTGGCACTAAGGGGCCTAAAGTGTGCCAAGAAAACATCCCCCACACCATTACACCACCACCACCAGCCTGCACAGTGGTAACAAGGCATGATGGATCCATGTTCTCATTCTGTTTACGCCAAATTCTGACTCTACCATCTGAATGTCTCAACAGAAATCGAGACTCATCAGACCAGGCAACATTTTTCCAGTCTTCAACTGTCCAATTTTGGTGAGCTCGTGCAAATTGTAGCCTCTTTTTCCTATTTGTAGTGGAGATGAGTGGTACCCGGTGGGGTCTTCTGCTGTTGTAGCCCATCCGCCTCAAGGTTGTGCGTGTTGTGGCTTCACAAATGCTTTGCTGCATACCTCGGTTGTAACGAGTGGTTATTTCAGTCAAAGTTGCTCTTCTATCAGCTTGAATCAGTCGGCCCATTCTCCTCTGACCTCTAGCATCAACAAGGCATTTTCGCCCACAGGACTGCCGCATACTGGATGTTTTTCCCTTTTCACACCATTCTTTGTAAACTCTAGAAATGGTTGTGCGTGAAAATCCCAGTAACTGAGCAGATTGTGAAATACTCAGACCGGCCCGTCTGGCACCAACAACCATGCCACGCTCAAAATTGCTTAAATCACCTTTCTTTCCCATTCTGACATTCAGTTTGGAGTTCAGGAGATTGTCTTGACCAGGACCACACCCCTAAATGCATTGAAGCAACTGCCATGTGATTGGTTGATTAGATAATTGCTTTAATGAGAAATTGAACAGGTGTTCCTAATAATCCTTTAGGTGAGTGTATATATAATATTCTTATATTAAGATGACCTTGTATATATCAAAAGGAAAAGTTAATTTCTCAATTCATTATCCCTTTAAAAATTTTATATGAAATATATATTTGCCAAAACACATTTTACTCTAAAACTGTGCCATAAATCTAAACAAGCTGTGTTCCAAATTTGAGGTTGATATCTCAAAAAATGAGCTGTCAGTAAGAATTTGTTTGTGTGCAGTACCAAACATTTCCAATAGATGAAATTCGTCTCCCATTCATTTCTAATGCGGTCAGAGCCGCGAACAATACAAGTTTGACTATTCTTTTCAGGACCATTAAACATTTTCAAATCATGTCCATGATTTTATTTTTTTTGTTCACACAGCAAGTGCCAAAACCTTTATTAAGTTTCGTACCATTCCTATGAAGTAAATTTAATTTATTTAAATTTTTTCAGATTTTACACCGAACAGCACCAGAGGGTTAATATATCACAGGTTTGCGTTAGTAATACTTTTTTTTTTACCTTGTTTTAATTAGCTGGCTGCTGCAAGATAAGAAAATGAAATTAAGAACGACCTACTCTAGTTTCACAAGTGCTGTGAACTCATACTTTGATAATCTGATTCCGAGAATCACACCCCTCCAGGTGATGTTTTATTTTTACCTGTTTTTATTTGTTGAAAATTATTGAATAAATTATAATTGTTAATTATTATATTTAAACTGCTTACATTGCTCTCCCTGCAGTTTAAGAATGGAGGCCCTATTATTGCTGTCCAAGTAGAGAATGAATATGGTTCATATGCAAAGGATGAGCAATACCTGTTGTTCATCAAAGAGGTATGGAATGAAATGAAATCATTATCTTTTACTCTCCAATATGGTAATCCATTTCTTTTATACATACACAGTTTGTCTCAAAATCAACAGGCATTACTGTCCCGGGGAATCTCGGAGCTTCTTCTGACATCAGACAACCACGAAGGGTTAAAATGTGGAGGGGTGGATGGAGGTAATGTTTATATATCCATTAATTTATTTAATGTTCCCACTGCTACAGTTACAATGTTATAATAGTATTTTGCACATGTGGAATCATTTCACTGTGTTTACTCTACTGTTCAATAGTTTGGGGTCAGAGAGATTTTTAATGTTCTTGACAGAAGTCTTTTATGCTCACCAAGACTGCATTTATTTTATCAAAAATATTATCAAATAAAATGTTTTCTATTTTAATGTTTTTTTAAAATGTATTCATGTGATGTTAAAGCTGAATTTTCAGCATCATTACTCCAGTCTTCAGTGTGATGATCCTTCAGAAATCATTCTAATATGCTGATTTGCTGATTGAAACATTTCTAATTACTATCGAAGTTGAAAACAGTTGTGATACTTTATATTTTTGTGGAAACCCGTATTAAATTTGTTTTCAGTATCGTTGATGAATATAAAGTTCAAAAGAACAGCATTTATTTGAAATTACATGTTTTGTAAGTTCAATTTTGATCAATTTAATGCATCCTTGCTGATTAATTTATTTAAAAAAAAATCTTACTGACCCCAAACTTTGAACGGTAGGTAAGTAATGTTCTTCTCCCACAGATTAAATTTAATTGTTCTCGCTTCTTCTAAAAGTCTTGCAGACAGTGAACCTGCAGAGACTGTCATCTGGTGATGTACAGCATTTAGCAGAATTGCAGGTCAGTAATTTACAATTTACTTTGTTAAAATGGCCTTATCTGCATTTAAATCTGCTATATTTCTTACAGCCTAAGTAAAACCTCCTATACTTTCTGAAGATACCTACAAATAGTACACGATTATACAAAATACTAAATTAATTGTGCAGCAACATTTATAAAACTAACCTACAACATATAGGCAGCACAAAAGAGATGTCTGTGAGAGCATTTTCTGTGCCGCAGCCAAAGAAGCCGCTGATGGTGATGGAGTATTGGTCTGGGTGGTTTGATGTCTGGGGAGAACCTCATCATGTTTTCCCTGCGCAAGGTAAAGGCTCTGCCTCATCAAGTGGACATGTGGACATGGACACAGACAGTTTACCAAGGCAGAGAGAACAAACCACCTAGAATAGGCACTGACTTTAAAGGGTACCTATTATGCCCCTTTTTACAAGATGTAATATAAGTCTCAGGTGTCCCCAGAACGTGTCTGTGAGGTTTCATACCCCACAGATCATTTATTATACCTTGTAAATGCCCATTTTTGAGTGGAAGGAAAAACATGCTGTTATCGTGCATGTATCTTTAAATGCAAATGAGCTGCTGCTCCCCACCCCGCTTTCCAGAAGAGGGCGGAGCCTTTACAGCTCCTGCCTCAGATACTCTGCCAAAACTAAAACATCTGTTTGGTTTTGATTGTTATCTCGCGATTATGCTCACGTGAGATTGCAGTTCTTCAGCATCATGAAAGTTTATTATCTGCATGCGTTTTAAAGCCATATCAGTCTAAACTTCTGATATATGGTTTTCTGAGCGCACACATCCGAAGCACACACACAGAGAGCTGGATGTCAGATGGCGTGCCCCGTGAGTATTTAACTAAGTTCTCTTTCACATCTTATTGCGCTTAAGCTGTAAAATACACACAAGGTTATGTCATAAACACACAAAGTTTACATAAACACAGTCGGTTATGTCTGTGAATGATATAACCGAAATCGTATGTGTATATTAGATCTGTATTAAAGTGAAAGCAGTGTAATATACAGTAGCTACTGCTATATATGCTGTTAATATGAATCAAACAACAAAAGAAAAACAGTAAATCACTCACTGCTCTTGACTGAATAACTTTAGTAGCTTTAATAAAAATACATTTCTTACTTGAATGCTGCTGTTAAATGCTCTGGCGAGGAGATAAACATGGCGGACTGTGTACAGCTCTCTGAGGGCGGGGTCTGTGCTAATAGGGCGGAGTCCGTCTGCAGTCGTGGGCGGAACATAAGCATATGTGACGTCACATTGCATAAAAAATGCAAACGGTTTGTTCTGAGACACTGGTTATGATTTATGGGGATTAAAAAAGAGGAGTTGGTCGATTTTTACCATTATAGGGTGGTTGTAAAAGTGAATTTTGCATAATAGGTCCCCTTTAAATCTGTATCTAAACCTACTTTTTGCATGACACAATGCATTAATATGTATACATGTATGAAAAACGATCCATTTGCATTGCGTGATCCATTTTCTCTTGTCAGTATATACTTTACTGCCTGATAAATTCTCTCTGCTTTTGACACATATTGTCTGCATTTTTTCTGTTATGACAGAAATGATTTCCATAGTGCAAGAGCTTCTGGATCGTGGCATCTCCATCAATTTTTACATGTTTCATGGAGGAACCAGCTTTGGATTCATGAATGGTGCAGTTGACCTGGGCACCTACAAACCACAGACGAGCAGCTACGGTTCTGTAGTTTTAATATTCATGACCACTGGGACAGTTATAATGTACATGAGAAAGGCATAGTTCACCCAAAAATGAAAATTCTGTCATCATTTACTCATCCTCAATTTGTTCCAAACCTGTATATTTTTTTCTTCTTCTGCTGAACACAAAAAAAGACATTTTGAAGAATGTCAGTAACCAAATAGTCAATGGGCCCCATTGACTTCCATAGTATTTTTTCCATACTATTCAATGGGGCCCATCAAATTACTGACATTCTTCAAAATATCTTGTTTTGTGTTCAGCAGATAAAAGAAATTTATACAGGTTTGGAACAACTTGAGGATGAGTAAATGATAACAGAATTTTCATTTTTGGGTGAACTATCCTTTTAAGCAGCACAACTGTTCTCAATGTTGATAATAATTAGAAACGTTTCTTAAGCACCAAATCAGCATACTAGAATGATTTCTGAAGAATCATGTGACACTGAAGACTAGAGTAATGATGCTGAAAATTCAGCTTTGCCATCACAGGAATAAATTACATTTTTAAACATATTCAAATAGAAAACAGTTGTTTTAAATTGTAATATTTCCCAATATTACTCTTTTTTACTGTAATTTTGATCAAATAAATGCAGCCTTGGTGAGCATAAGAGACTTTTTTCAAAAGTATCAAAAATATTAATGTCCCCAAACTTTTGAATGGTAGTGTAACTCTGTTTTTAAAGCAATTGGCACTTAAACATCGTCCCTTTCTTGTCAATTTTAGATTATGATGCTCCATTGACTGAAAGCGGTGATTATACAACCAAGTATCATCTCTTGAGGAATCTGCTGAGCACCTACAACAGTACGTTTCTACACTGTGGTCCCTGATTACAGAATCTGCTGTTGAATCTCTCTGTCCCTCTGTGCTTGTCTCTTTTATCTCTGTCTGTGTCTATCTATGACAGAGGAGCCGAAATCAGAGCCGCCAGCTGTGCAAAGCAGGAGAGCATATGAGCCGGTGGTTGTTTCTCATTACATTTCTCTATGGGAGAGTCTTCAGTGTGCAGAAACAGTAAGAACAATGTATCCCATTATAACATTCTTTTACGTCTTTACTTTCCCTTAAAGGCATAGTTCACCCAAAAATGAAAATTCATGTTGTCCAGACTTTCGTTCATCTTCGGAACACAAATGAACATATGCATTTTTCTTTAAATATTCTCATATTTTTTGCCCCTCCGTCGAAAATTCACATAGCCAAAGCAATTTTCAAGCTTCAAAAAGTTTATAAAGACGTTGTAAACGTAATCCATATGAACTGAGCAGTTTAATCCAAGTCTTCTGAAGAGAAACGATCACTTTATATGATGAACAGTTTCACTTGATCAATGTACCATACCTACACAGAAGCACAACTGTGCTTGCTTGGTGCGTGACCACAAACCTCATTAGTTTTCGCACATCAAACATGCACATTTGAGCATTTGAGCTTCCATTTCATGAAAACTGACCCAGTTACATCGTTTTAGGCCTATCATTAAATATACTGTTTCACTAGGAAATATGCCACATTAGGAAAGGAATATGGTTTTGCATATGCTGTTTCATGTTATAGAAAAAAACTAGAAATAGGTGAACACATTTGGCAAGAAATGTTTCCAAGATGACTAAACACTATTTGTCCAATAGCATTTCCGAGCTGATGATCCTATCAGCATGGAGAACCTTCCTGCAAATCACAACAATGGTCAGTCCTATGGGTACACACTCTATCAGACTGACATTTATTCAGGTGGGGAACTCAACTCAAGGAACCATGTTCGTGACAGAGCTCTGGTAAGATCTTTTCTTATTTATTTAATAAAGTTGATAATGGATAACAATAACAGACACATCAAATCAAGGAGAGAACTGAATTCTAAACTCTTTTGAAGGTGTTTATTGACAGAGAACTGATCGGTGCTTTGGACTATAGAACTCAGAAAGTTAGAATATCTCACAGTAAGGTAAATATGATGCACTGCTGGTATTAAAATTGTACGCAATGTTATAATACAACATAAAAGTTAATATAAATATAAAAGTTGCTAGCATAATAATAATAATTATTATTAAAAAGATTTGAGCACTTTGAGCTTATTTTCCTTCTTTGACTTACAACAATCTTTTTCCTAGAATGTATTAATATAATCTTGCGCTAATTACATTTTACGATGAATTATTGTGTATTTCTCTGATTTCCTTTTACAGAGTGAGAGGACCTTGAGTTTGCTTGTTGAGAACTGTGGGCGAGTGAACTATGGTCCAGCCTTGGACAACCAGCAGAAAGGTGTGGTAAGATTGATTTAATAAAAAAAATAAAAAAAATCAAATATTGACATTGTTGTATGTAGTTGTACACTCACCTAAAGGATTATTAGGAACACCATACTAATACTGTGTTTGACCCCCTTTCGCCTTCAGAACTGCCTTAATTCTACGTGGCATTGATTCAACAAGGTGCTGAAAGCATTCTTTAGAAATGTTGGCCCATATTGATAGGATAGCATCTTGCAGTTGATGGAGATTTGTGGGATGCACATCCAGGGCACGAAGCTCCCGTTCCACCACATCCCAAAGATGCTCTATTGGGTTGAGATCTGGTGACTGTGGGGGCCATTTTAGTACAGTGAACTCACTGTCATGTTCAAGAAACCAATTTGAAATGATTCGAGCTTTGTGACATGGTGCATTATCCTGCTGGAAGTAGCCATCAGAGGATAGGTACATGGTGGTCATAAAGGGATGGACATGGTCAGAAACAATGCTCAGGTAGGCCGTGGCATTTAAACGATGCCCAATTGGCACTAAGGGGCCTAAAGTGTGCCAAGAAAACATCCCCCACACCATTACACCACCACCACCAGCCTGCACAGTGGTAACAAGGCATGATGGATCCATGTTCTCATTCTGTTTACGCCAAATTCTGACTCTACCATCTGAATGTCTCAACAGAAATTGAGACTCATCAGACCAGGCAACATTTTTCCAGTCTTCAACTGTCCAATTTTGGTGAGCTCGTGCAAATTGTAGCCTCTTTTTCCTATTTGTAGTGGAGATGAGTGGTACCCGGTGGGGTCTTCTGCTGTTGTAGCCCATCCGCCTCAAGGTTGTGCGTGTTGTGGCTTCACAAATGCTTTGCTGCATACCTCGGTTGTAACGAGTGGTTATTTCAGTCAAAGTTGCTCTTCTACCAGCTTGAATCAGTCGGCCCATTCTCCTCTGACCTCTAGCATCAACAAGGCATTTTCGCCCACAGGACTGCCGCATACTGGATGTTTTTCCCTTTTCACACCATTCTTTGTAAACTCTAGAAATGGTTGTGCTTGAAAATCCCAGTAACTGAGCAGATTGTGAAATACTCAGACCGGCCCGTCTGGCACCAACAACCATGCCACGCTCAAAATTGCTTAAATCACCTTTCTTTCCCATTCTGACATTCAGTTTGGAGTTCAGGAGATTGTCTTGACCAGGACCACACCCCTAAATGCATTGAAGCAACTGCCATGTGATTGGTTGATTAGATAATTGCATTAATGAGAAATTGAACAGGTGTTCCTAATAATCCTTTAGGCGAGTGTATGTCACAATACTGTAATAGATATGATAAGGGGTTTAGTGACCTTAACAACGTCATTCATTATTGTTTTCATCCATACAGGGCTTGTTGGAGATATAACTCTGGACAATGTACCTCTAAAAAAGTTCTCCATGTACTGTTTGGATATGAAAACCAGTTTCATAAACAGGTTAATTCTGAGTATTTGCTGTATTGTGTGTCTATAGTGTATGGAAGCTTGTTTTCCGCCATGGAACTATATAAAACACTGCTAAAATAAATAAGGTAATTGCAACTTTTTATCTCACAATTCTGACTTTTTTCTGGCAATTCTGAGTTTATATCTCACAATTCTGAGAAAAAAGTAAATTAGCAAGTTATAAAGTCAGAGTTATGAGATATAATCTCGCAATTGCTTGAAAAAGTCAAAATTGTTACTTGTGAAAATTACCTTTTTATTTTTAATTCCATGGCGGATACAAGCTTCCATAATAGTGTTATACTAAAATGGGTAACTTTAACTTCAGGACTTTAACTGGCTTCTCTGGGGTTTAAGAACTGGTACCATCTATCACCGTAGGCCCTGCCTGAAGATTTAGGCCAGATTTACTAAACAGGGCAAATTAGCATGAGAGCACAATTCCAAAAAAGCCCCAATGGGAGTGGAAAGTTCTGCTCGTGATATACTGCTGACCTGCATCACGGAAACAGACACAGCCAAATCATTTCCATAATGACCAGCACAATCTACCAAGAGCAGCACAAATTAGAGTCTGGTTTAAGACATGCTTTTTTTGGGCGGTAAATAATGGCACAAAATCTCATACAAATGCATATGCAATAAGGTCAGCCTCAAAAATAACCCTGTCCACGCTGTGTGTCTTTAGTAAATCTTGACAGTAGTTTTTTAACGTCAAAAGAGGGTTTGCTGGCGCAAGCTGTAGGTAAATCTGGCCCATAATTGCTACATATGAAATGAACAAGAGAATGTCATAATTTATTTTGATTCTTCTGTGCCTTCAACCTACCAATTATTCTACTATTATCTTACTATTGTCTAGACAAATGCTTTCTTACTAAAGTTTGATGAGCCTTAGCTTAATAGTTTCTAACTATAAATACATTATCTGGGTAAATAATGCACACATTTGATATTTTTTAAAATCATAAAACAAAACTGAATCTCTCAATTTTTATTAGACTGCAGTCACAGAAATGGATGTCTGTCGGTACGAAGCCCACCTACCCTGCATTTTTCAGGGGAACCCTGGTAGTGGATCAGCCTACAGATACTTTTGTTAAACTGCCAGTGAGTATTCAGCAAATTTCTACACAGTTTTTTTTTGTTTTCTTCACATTTGCTTTTATCCTTGACTGACATGTTCCCACACAGCCTTAGAACATAGAAGACACCACAAATCATGTTGTTCTGTACTGTTGGCAGAATTGGAGTAAAGGAGTGGTTTTTGTGAACGGGCAAAATCTTGGACGCCACTGGTCGGTTGGTCCTCAGAAAGCCCTCTATCTCCCCAGTCCCTGGCTCAGGAGTGGAGATAATGAGGTGACTGGCTGTGTGTAAATATGTGGGCAAATAAACATTTTACTGTGATGTAGTATAGCAAAAGCCATAAACTGGTTTTAGACAATTTATTCTGCATGAATCAATACAAAATCTATGTCTTCCTTTAAATCTATGAAATGTAATACATGTCATTCTTTTCAATCTTTTAGATTGTTGTTTTTGAGGAACTCAAAGCTGCGGAAACAATCCATTTTGCTGAAAATCCAGAATATGGCAAGACAGTCGATGTATCTACACAATTGTTTTGCACCCTTCTTTAAAACACACCTGCAGTTTTACAATGGATCTCAGATGTACATCCATCAAAACAGCAGATCTGAACTTAATTTACTTGAGGCAAGACACCATAGATGAAAAGGGTGAACATTTTGTAATAGTATATCACCTCCTCATTTGATTTATCACAGTACATTAAGAAAATTGTTTTGCATTGCAAGTTTTCTGAAATGTTATGTTTAAATATGAGAATGACGCATTATCTAATTATGTGTTAATGTGCATACATTTCCAGAACAGAAATTGGCACAAATATCGATTTAGTTTAAATATGAGAATGACGCATTATCTAATTATGTGTTAATGTGCATACATTTCCAGAACAGAAATTGGCACAAATATCGTTAGCATTTATCTTGATTCAGTATCAATTCATATGTATAGCCTAATGTACATATATAAGGAAAAATAAGTTTGCTTTTTTAGCACTATTTTAAACTTTTCTTGGGTTAAATTATATTTGCTCGCATTCATTAATATACACTTGTGTGTGCTTATATAAGTATCATTAAAAATATTAGGATGTAAGTTACTAACGTTTTAAAATGTCACATTTAAACAAATCTAGTGTTTGATCATGTCTAAATATTTATTAAAATGCAAAACCTAACATTAAGTAAGCAGTTATGATCTGCAATACTTTTTTGAGCAACTAGACTAGATAGGCCTACATGTATATTTATTAAAGAGCCATACAGGCACCTAGTGGTAATGGCATTACAAATGAAAATTATTATTTTTCCAGCCACAAAATGACTCTATTTTGCCTCTTTGCATTGGAATTCTCTATTTTAACCTTAATTACTACACTAATTGTAATATAAATAATACAAATATTAGAAGAAAAATATTTTAAGTGGTCATTAATGGACCATAATTATTGCACAAATAGTATTTAGTACCAAAAGATCTCCTCAAAATATTCAATTAATATTATTGAACTAAAATATAGAACATTTATTTAATTGAAAAATAGTTAAGGTGTACGGTCACATTTGACAACCAATGAGTATGAGTGTGACCAATTAGTAAGGAATACCTGAGGGCTAAATACAAGAAAAACATTAACATTAATGTTAACAATATTGCATCTCCATCACTCTCCATAATAAAATGATACTGTAAATGTGGTTGACGTAATAATCAATGCACACTATGCTGTACTGTTTACCAAAAATTGCTGCAAATACCTGTATAGTGAAGTTGTCTATTCAAATGTATTGACAGCGCTGGTTTGTTTGGAACTATTGAGAGCTCCATGAACCACGTGACCGCGCGCGCCGCCGGGAGATGAAAGCATGTCGCAACTGTTTTTCAACGGCTCTGGCTTTAACTGTTATACCACATTAAGTGCGCCAAAGCGGTATTTATTGTTTGAATTTCGTATTAAAACTTTTAAAAAAAATTTAAAGCTTAGACTTTGTTTCATATCAAAAGCAGGTTTGGCAATTTGGCGTGAGATTTACTTGGGCAGAGTGAGAGCGTGAGACAGAGCCTCAAAGCGTGTGTCTCACACCAAATGAAAAATTTTGTTTCATTTTGTAGACATATTAGAGTTTAAGGTTTTTACTATGAGGATTTTGTATGTCTCTTTTTATCACTCCATAAATCAGAAAATACTGTGAACATCCAGAAAGCCCAAAAAATCACCATGTTTTTAGGAACGAAATGTATAAATCAAGTGAATGTTAAATGAACAAATCCCTCTGTAAAAACATTAGCGTTTGGTCTATATGTAAGTGCTACTGAAGTGAGAAAACAGCCTTTAAAGATTGTAATTGAAATCTACAGATGCAAATAGATAAAGTGTAATAAAATAAACACTTTATTCTACTACTAACCTTAATATTCCTCCAGTACTAGCTGTATTAACTAATCACGGATCATACACATAAGCACAACATACATTAGTTGCAACAGGATTTTCTAAACACAATAACGTGCTAGACATAATACCATATAATAACAACCTTATTTCAGACTACCAAATATATTTTTTATTGATGAGCTACAGTAGAAGTTTTGCTGACATGTCACAAGTTTACAAGAAAATTAAAAAGATCCTGGAAGAAACGTTTTGTATTATGCTTTATTATTACTGATATATGTACGAATGTGTGATGATCCTGTCAAAGTTCAGAAGTTCTTTAGAGTAAAGGTCATTTCAATGTTGAATGTCACACGATGTCACCTGCATTGGTTGTGATCAATTTAAATAAATTATAAAATACATCTAATGCCTGCGTAATTACAACAAAACACTCTTTAGTAATAAAATAATAAACAAAACAACCGATTATTGACATTAGCCACGAGTTTCCTGGTGGTTGTACAGCTCTACAGTGACTGAGTTACGTTTCAGCCTTCCATTGGATGACTGTGCTGTCAATCATGTTACGGCACAGACTGCTATTCTCAAAGGAATTAACGTAGAGCGCTGAATGGGCCGAGAAGAGACAATTACTCAAACAGCGGAGCAGTTGTTCCGCCTACTGCGTAACGCTCTCTCACTCGGTGCCATTCAGTGCGTTCATCGACTTCAGCAACAACTGCAGAAGGGGGGGAAGAGCTGGCAGGTACTGTGTTGTTTAACCTTTACCAGGCCATGGCAGGATCACACATGACAGCGTGCTAAATCTAATGACCACAGTCTCGCCATTTGTCCAGTAACTACACGGTAAAAGGTCAACCTCGAAGCCCACGACATTGTAAGCAGTTTGTTCTTTTATTTGTTTTCCTGCTTTTGCTGGGCAGGTCTCTAACAGACAGGTGGACATTAGGTCGTAAACCACCAACCCACTCTAGCGATGGATATTTCCGTGGTTTTGGGCTGCACTCTGGGTGCTGCCCTTGGGGGTGTGATCCTTGTATCCTATAAAATGGGCTTACTTTACCAGCTATTTCATAAGGTATGTCTGTCTGTCTGTCTGTCTGTCTGTCTGTTTGTCTTTCACTTTAGTTATACAATTAAACTAGTTGGAAGCAGTCATGCATATCATCATCTGTCTGTCTGTCTGTCATCTTATAAAATCATAGTTGCATGTTTAAAAACTACATGAATTGAAGTACTTGAACAACCAAATGAAGCAGTTTCTTGCATAATAATTTTTATTTTTTTAAGACTGACATTATTTTTGTGGTTTTAATTTTTTTATGTATTTTTATGTACATTTTCTGAAGTCAAATAATAGCTTTGTGTGAGGAACAGACTGAAATTTAGGGTGTTACTCACTGAAAACATAACACTTGCGAGTGGGTCGGATCCATCTCATTTGTAAAAAAAATTATTCATGCTGTTTTTTTTTTTTTTTTTTTTACCTGATCAACTGATTCATTAGGAAAGATCACACAAAAAGCAATTAATTCTATCATGAACGCTCATGAAGGTGAGCAAGGACTCTCATGATTTTAATTCTAGTCCTGTGCACTTTGCTTATGGTACTTTTTTTAAACGTGAAAGCTTCATTCTTTGTAACTGCATGGAAAAAATAACAAGTACGTTCTAGAAAATGTCTCTCTTCTCTAGTGTACTGTACACTCTTAAAAATGAAGGTTCCAAAAGAGGGTTTTTTGATAGCGATGCAGTAGAAGAACCATTTTTGGTTTTACAAAGAACCTTTCACTGAATAGTTCTTAATTGTGAAGAATATTTTAATAACCTGAAGAACCTTTTACCACTATAAAGAACCTTTTATGCAATGGAAAGTTTCCATGGATGTTGGTTCTTCCTGGAGCCATCAGTGATAATAAAGAAACTTTTATTTTTAAGCGTGTAGAGGGATCTATAATATGCATGTTATAGATCTTATTGTGAATTAATTTGTGCATAGGTTTCATTTTTTTGACCTCATAATGTTTAATCAAAATTATAACTGGATCTTTCTGTGAAAATGACAGACTTCGCTCTGGTGACATATGCAGGACTTCTCCAATCATTCAGTCCGCTTAAACGCCGCCCCTGCAGGCTTGCCTTCATCTGCCTCCATTTTTGAATGCATCGCCCACATCTCAACATCCAATCAACAACCGATTCATAGAACCTAGTTTCCGCCCCACATTTTTTCTTTTCTGATAATCTGTTACACTCGGATGTACATCACAGTACAAAAGAAAAGATCTGTTACTACTTTCATTCATCATGATTTTAATGTTCATCACTCCAAGACAGAGAGACAGAGCCCTCGACATGGAGGAGAGAGTGTGGCGGAGGTTTTGCGGGCTCATGGGGTCAAATTCGTCTTCACATTGGTGGGAGGACACATCTCGCCCATCCTGGTGGCCTGTGAGAAACTGGGCATCCGCATTGTCGACACCCGCCATGAGGCCACAGCTGTGTTTGCTGCCGATGCCGTAGCAAGACTTTCTGGTAAGGCTGATCATAAGCAGAAGCGGACAAATCACATCTTGTTAGAAGCCGTAGAAGAAACTGAAAATCTTCTTTTTTGCTGTTTAGGCACTGTCGGTGTGGCTGCGGTGACGGCGGGGCCGGGGCTGACGAACACAGTGACTGCGGTGAAGAACGCTCAGATGGCCGAATCACCGCTGCTTCTGATTGGTGGTGCTGCTGCTACTCTCCTGCAGGTCAGGAAGTACACTTCATGTGCATGTCATCTGCTTTCTTTTTATTTGTATAGCACAATTTAATACAACAGGTGTTGCAGGTTGTCGATCGACACCCGAGTCATAGTCACCTGCATATTTGCTCTCTGCTCTGATTGGCCTATACCTCTATAAATGCCTTATCTTTTCTTCATTTTATGTCTTGTGCAAACACTAGATATTATCTCAGCTCAGGGTTAATTCTCAAGGAACTAGCCTTGAAACATGACAGCCAGGATTTGATTTATAAAAATCATTATAGGGAAAGTCACCCAGAAAGGACAATTCTGCCATCATTTCCATACCCTCATGTCCGTCCAAACCTGTATGACAAACAAGTTTGGTTACCGTTGACTAGATGTCACGAACAATGAAAAATACACTGATCAGGCATAACATTATCAGGGTTCCCACGCTTCTTGAAAGTCCTTGAATTTCAGACACATGGATTCAAGGACTGGAAAGTACTTGAAAACAAACATAGGTCCTTGAAAGGGATTAAATTAAGCATGAACTACATTTTGTTAGAGTAGCATGGTGCTATTACAAAAATCGGCCTTTATGCGCTGCCAAAGCCAGAACAAAACAGCGCTAGTGATTGGGGAGGAAGCGGGAAAAACCTGAAAAAATGCTGCGTGAGTGGATGGATTGTAATCACGTGCAGGCAGCTCTGCATAATGAGCGCATAACGGGGCGCTTTTTAACTAGCTTAGTGCAAATTCAGTGATGCTTGGCTCAGTGTTGAGCTAAATAAAAATTGGTTTATCAAAGTTCCAACGAATAACGCTTAATAAAGTAGTGTTTATAAGCACAGCGCTTCTTTGTTGACAGAGGTTACCGGGGAAACCAATATATTTCTGCTGTTCCATAAGCGGCATCTACTGTCAAAGAGTGAAATTGCATTTCATCGCGTCAGTTGGTTTGTTCAGACTAATGCATATCAACCCATATTTTTACACCGCTTACACACAGAGTTGTAAATGTTAACTGGTGGATCGATGAGAAGCTAATGTGCTTTTAAAAAATGTAGAATAATAATATATCTAGAATATTAAGTATCATATTTTAAATTAATACATATAATCACTTATAATTTCTTAAATAATGTCTTAAAGGCTGAAATGTGAAGTTTTTATAATTTTTTTTTTATATAAAACTTGTTTTTGTCAAGTTATTATCTGAACTGTAAAGTTGTTTAAGTCTTTTTTTTTTACATTCATTTTATGGTTTAGGATGTTTCCTTAAACACTGATCTCACCCTGTGCAGGTCTTAAAAATGTCTTAAAAGCCTTCAAATTTATTTTTAAAAAGGTACCATGTACAGGTGATTAATAAATAAGTTTGCATATCCTAAAGGATTAGTTCACTTCAAAATGAAAATTTCCTGATATTTTACACACCCCCATACGGAGCCCCGCACATGACATGCAGGAAAAAATAGTAGGCTAAATCGTGCGCATGATTTACTAATTCGTTCCCTCGATTTGCTAAATCGTGCGCATGATTTATAAATCGAGGGAATTAATTAGTAAATCGTTAATTAATTAGTTACTTTGCACATCATGTGCGGGGCTCCGTACCCCCATCTCATCCAAGGTGTTCAAGTCTTTCTTTCCTCAGTCGAAAAGAAATGTAGTTTTTTGAGGAAAACATTCAGGATTTTTCTCCACATAATGGACTTTGATGGCAACCAACATGTTGAAGGTCCAAATCAATGCTGTTTCAAAGAGCTTCAAATGGCTCTGCACGATCCCAGACGAGGAATAGGGTCTTATCTAGCGAAATGATCGGTCATTAAAAAAAAAAAAAAAAAATTATATACTTTTTTAACCTAAATTGCTCATCTGCTCTGCGACGCGCCGCAGATTACGTAATCACGTCAGAAAGGTCACGCTAGACGTAGGCAGAAGTACCGTCCCAAGCGAACGTGCGAAGACTAATACAAACGGCCTTTACCAAAAAAAAACTCCATCTCCAACTTCAAAATCATCTTTGTTTTACCTTTTTTTGCTAAAGGACGTTTGTATTAGTCTTCGCACGTGCACTTTGTAAACACGGAAGAGGAAGCTCTTCTGCCTACGTCTAGCGTGACCTTTCCGACGTGATTACGTAATCCGTGGGGCCACAGAGCAGTGCAAGATGAGCAATTTAGGTTAAAAAGTATATACATTAAAATTTTTTTTTTAAAATGACCGATCGTTTCGCTAGATAAGACCCTATTCCTCGTCTGGGATTGTGCAGAGCCCTTTGAAGCCATTTCGAAGCCCTTTGAAACTGCATTGATTTGGACCTTCAACCTGTTGGTTTCCATAGAAGTGCATTATGTGGAGAAAAATCCTGGAATGTTTTCCTCAAAAAACTTAATATCTTTTCCACTGAAGAAAGAAAGACATGAACACCTTGGATGAGATGCGGGGTGAGTAAAATATCAAGAAATTTTCATTTTGAAGTGAACTAATCCTTTAACAATTAACATGTCCATATCTTTTCATTTAATTGGAAAATTCATATACAATATCATCTCAATATTTTGATGTTTTAATTAAGTAATGATTCATAAAAAATAAAACTAAAACCAGTGTGAAATACAAACCCGATTCCAAAAAAGTTGGGACACTGTACAAATTGTGAATAAAAAAGCAATGCAATAATTTACAAATCTCATAAACTTATATTTTATTCACAATAGAATATATATAACATATCAAATGTTGAAAGTGAGACATTTTGAAATGTCATGCGAAATATTGGCTCATTTTGGATTTCATGAGAGCTACACATTCCAAAAAAGTTGGGACAGGTAGCAATAAGAGGCCGGAAAAGTTAAATGTACATATAAGGAACAGCTGGAGGACCAATTTGCAACTTATTAGGTCAATTGGCAACATGATTGGGTATAAAAAGAGCCTCTCAGAGTGGCAGTGTCTCTCAGAAGTCAAGATGGGCAGAGGATCACCAATTCCCCCAATGCTGCGGCGAAAAATAGTGGAGCAATATCAGAAAGTAGTTTCTCAGAGAAAAATTGCAAAGAGTTTGAAGTTATCATCATCTACAGTGCATAATATCATCCAAAGATTCAGAGAATCTGGAACAATCTCTGTGCGTAAGGGTCAAGGCCGGAAAACCATACTGGATGCCCATGATCTTCGGGCCCTTAGACGGCACTGCATCACATACAGGAATGCTACTGTAATGGAAATCACAACATGGGCTCAGGAATACTTCCAGAAAACATTGTCGGTGAACACAATCCACCGTGCCATTCGCCGTTGCCGGCTAAAACTCTATAGGTCAAAAAAGAAGCCATATCTAAACATGATCCAGAAGCGCAGGCGTTTTCTCTGGGCCAAGGCTCATTTAAAATGGACTGTGGCAAAGTGGAAAACTGTTCTGTGGTCAGAAGAATTAAAATTTGAAGTTCTTTTTGGAAAACTGGGACGCCATGTCATCCGGACTAAAGAGGACAAGGACAACCCAAGTTGTCATCAGCGCTCAGTTCAGAAGCCTGCATCTCTGATGGTATGGGGTTGCATGAGTGCGTGTGGCATGGGCAGCTTACACATCTGGAAAGGCACCATCAATGCTGAAAGGTATATCCAAGTTCTAGAACAACATATGCTCCCATCCAGACGTCGTCTCTTTCAGGGAAGACCTTGCATTTTCCAACATGACAATGCCAGACCACATACTGCATCAATTACAACATCATGGCTACGTAGAAGAAGGATCCGGGTACTGAAATGGCTAGCCTGCAGTCCAGATCTTTCACCCATAGAAAACATTTGGCGCATCATAAAGAGGAAGATGCGTCAAAGAAGACCTAAGACAGTTGAGCAACTAGAAGCCTGTATTAGACAAGAATGGGACAACATTCCTATTCCTAAACTTGAGCAACTTGTCTCCTCAGTCCCCAGACGTTTGCAGACTGTTATAAAAAGAAGAGGGGATGCCACACAGTGGTAAACATGGCCTTGTCCCAACTTTTTTGAGATGTGTTGATGCCATGAAATTTAAAATCAACTTATTTTTCCCTTAAAATGATACATTTTCTCAGTTTAAAGATTTGATATGTCATCTATGTTGTATTCTGAATAAAATATTGAAATTTGAAACTTCCACATCATTGCATTCTGTTTTTATTCACAATTTGTACAGTGTCCCAACTTTTTTTGGAATCGGGTTTGTAAATGTTAAAGGAACACTCCACTTTTTTTTGAAAATAGGCTCATTTTCCAACTCCCCTAGAGTTAAACAGTTGAGTTTTACCATTTTCGAATCCATTCAGCCGATCTCCGGGTCTGGCGGTAGAACTTTTAGCATACCTTAGCATAGATCATTGAATCTGATTAGACCTTTTGCATCTCGCTCAAAAATGACCAAAGACTTTCGATATTTTTCCTATTTAAAACTTGACTCTTCTGTAATTACATCGTGTACTAAGACCGACGGAAAATGAAAAGTTGCGATTTTATAGACTGGTATGGCTAGGAACTATGCTCTCATTCCTGCGTAATAATCAAGGAACTTTGCTGCTGTACCATGGGTGCAGCAGGCGCAATGATATTATGCAGCGCCTGAAAATAGTCCCCAGCACACTCCCTGTGCAAGCAGGTTGTCACGTTGGTTATGTTGACAGAAGTTAGCCTATTTTCAGGCGCTGGGTAATAATTATTGCGCCTGCTGTACCCATGGTACGGCAGCAAAGTTCCTTGATTATTACGCAGGAATGAGAGTATAGTTCCTAGCCATACCAGTCTATAAAATCGCAACTTTTCATTTTCCGTCGGTCTTAGTACACGATGTAACTACAGAAGAGTCAAGTTTTAAATAGGAAAATCATAGAAACTCTTTGGTCATTTTTGAGCGAGATGCTAACGGTCTAATCAGATTCAATGATCTAAGCTATGCTAAAAGTTCTACCGCCAGACCCGGAGATCGGCTGAATGGATTCGAAAACGGTAAAACTCAACTGTTTAACTCTAGGGGAGTTGGAAAATGAGCCTATTTTCAAAAAAAGTGGAGTGTTCCTTTAAAAGCAGGAATAAAAGAGATGCAAACTGCATCTCTCATTAAAACTCGCTCCCTCTCCTATACACTCTACCAGCCTCTTTTCTCATTGGATTTTAAAAAAGTCACATGCCCCTAAAATGTTATTTTAGTTGTCAGTGTATGCTTTAGCGTTACTGCAGTAATGATAGACACAGGTACAGTAGGTATTTGACATACTGTCGAGATTGGCAGTAACACACCCACCATTATCGTATTTATTGTGCATGATTTAAAATAAAAGGTGCTTTAAAAAGTCCTTGAAAGTCCTTGAATCTGGTGTTCATGAAAGAGTGGGAACCCTGTCATTATATCCTAATATTGTGTTGGTCCCCCTTTTGCTGCCAAAACAGCCCTGACCCGTCGACGCATGGACTCCACAAGACCCCTGAAGGTGTGCTGTGGTATCTGGCACCAAGATGTTAGCAGCAGATCCTTTAAGTCCTGTAAGTTGCGAGGTGGGGCCTCCATGGATCGGACTTGTTTGTTCAGCACATCCCACAGATGCTCGATTGGATTGAGATCTGGGGAATTTGGAGGCCAAGTCAACACCTCAAACTCGTTGTTGTACTCCTCAAACCATTCCTGAACCATTTTTGCTTTGTGGCAGGGCGCATTATCCTGCAGAAAGAGGCCACAGCCACCAGGGAATACCGTTTCCATGAAAGGGTGTATATGGTCTGCAACAATGCTTAGGTAGGTGGTATGTGTCAAAGTAACATCCACATGGATGGCAGGACCCAAGGTTTCCAAGCATCACACTGCCTCCGCCGGCTTGCCTTCTTCCCATAGTGCATCCCATGGTGCCATGTGTTCCCCAGGTAAGCGACACACACGCACCCGGCCGTCCACGTGATGTAAAAGAAAACGTGATTCATCAGACCAGGCCACCTTCTTCCATTGCTCCGTGGTCCAGTTCTGATGCTCACGTGCCCATGTTGGCGCTTTCGGTGGTGGACGGGTCAGCATGGGCACCCGTGACTGGTCTGTGGCTATGCAGCCCCATACGCAACAAACTGTGATGCACTGTGTATTGTGACACCTTTCTATCAGAACCAGCATTAACTTCTTGAGCAATTTGAGCTACAGTAGCCCGTCTGTTTGATCGGACCACACGGGCCAGCCATCACTCCCTACGTGCATCAATGAGCTTTGGCCGCCCATGACCCTGTCGCCGGTTCACCACTGTTCCACTGCAGACCAGGAACACCCCACAAGAGCTGCAGTTTTGGAGATGCTCTGACCCAGTCGTCTAGCCATCCCAATTTGGCCCTTGTCCAACTCGCTCAAATCCTTATGCTTGCCCATTTTTCCTGCTTCTAACACATCAACTTAGAGGACAAAATGTTCACTTGCTGCCTAATATATCCCACCCACTAACAGGTGCTGTGATAAAGAGATAATCAGTGTTATTCACTTAACCTGTCAGTGGTCATTATGTTATGCCTGATCGGTGTATGTGCTTATGAAAACCAGAACTTTTGATTTGATGATACATACGAGACATGTTGTTGTTAAATCCTTTCCCATAGTGCTGCATCTACTAATGGACCTATTGTACCGGAAGTGTGTCGTTAAGGCCAGTTCACGCCAAGAATGATAACAATAATGGTACCTATGTATAGCGATAAATACAAAGTTCTGTAATGAAACTCTAGATGGTGCAGGCTATTAGGTCCTTAACTCAATCTGCTAGCAATCATATCATTCTCTATAGGGCACAGCTGTTCCTGATGCATCAGCAGCCAATGAGCTCAACTTTCAAATACTTTGCCAGCGTTTGCTGTAGTAGTTTGCAGAGCGCTTTCAGAAACCTCTCACCTTCTCCAGCTCCACATGCATAGATCTGCTACAGTTAATTATTGTGTGCTATATTGTGAAGCAACAGTATGTTTTACATGCTCACAGCAGTGTGTCTGTGTGTGTATTGGCAGTAGCAAGTCCCGTACTTGCTCTGCAGCAGCGGCAATAATCTACAACAGCAACAATATCAGCTGCAGCAGCGTAGCAGATCTATTCCGCCAAGACCAAATACATTAACATTGTCATATCCATTACCATGCCAAACACTCAGAGTTGTCATGACAGAACTATATTAGCATTCACACCAATGCTCGGTAAAGTTATGTTAAGGTCTGCCGCCTTAAATGCTCAAACTCTTTAAGGTTAGGTGGATTCTGATGGGCTGTCAATGTTTTTATCATTCATCAGCTGGAAATTTTTTTTTCTAAAAGCGATTCTAATGATATTGCTCCTCTGCGCAGTTATAGTTGTAGTTGTGGTGTGGACTTACCTCATCTCATTGAATAAGAATGATTATTATTAAAATGTATCTACATTACAAGTTTCTTAGAACGTAACATTATAGTTAGTTATTGTTCTTGGTGTGAACAGGGCTTTATTCAATTGAATCTCAGAGAAATAATTGTTGGGTGTCAGTTGCATCATACTTTGTCATTAATATTATGTGACTGTTTTATTACAGGGTAGAGGTGCGCTACAGGACATTGACCAAATGTCCCTCTTCAAGCCTCTCTGTAAGTTCTGTGCGTCAGTGAGGACCGTGAGAGAAATTGTTCCCACTGTGAGAAAAGCCTTGGCCGCTGCACAGTCTGGCACACCAGGTACAGTGGCGCTGAAACCCATACCTGTAATCTTGTCTCCTTTTGCCGAAATTCACTGTATTGACAGTGAAATGCCCATCACATGATTTGGGGGGTGGGGTGGCTTTATATGAATGCATCTCTGAGGGGAACTGACTCTTCAGAGAAGTTGAATAATGCCTAATAAAGTAGTGTTTATAAGCTCAGTGCTGCTTTGTTTATGAGGTAACCGGGGTAACTGCTGTTTTTCAGCTTTTTCCATAACTGCCACCTACTGTGAATTTGAATTTTCTTTTAGCCCGCCTGCCACTTTTGTTTAGAGTCAGACCAATGCGAAAAAAGAAAAATAATTTAATTCAATAAAATATAATAATTTATTATTTTGACTCCTCTCTTTTGTCTTTTTAAACAGTAGTTTTACAGTTTATTATTTTACCATAGATATTGGAATTGTTTCAAAACTGTTAGTACCTAAACGAATAGTTCTATTCTAATATCTATATTTTCCGTAATGAATTTTCTATAGTGAATCCAATTCACTTTTTAAAGAAGCATTTAAAGAGTATTAATGAGTATTATTTGTATTATTAGAAATAGTAACCTTTTTCTACAAATTATCAGCTTTTTTACTGGTCTGTTTTAACATGTTTTATCTCTAATATTTAAAGCAAAGTGAATTCCATTCATGAATTATTTAATTCTATGTAAATGAGCCCTGTTTGCAATTCAGTGAGTGTAATTCTATTTCTTTGATTTCTTTGACAGGCCCAGTGTTTATAGAGTTTCCCATAGACACGCTGTACCCTTACCATGTGGTGGAAAAAGAGTTTGCCCCTAAAAACACTCCCAAAGGGCTGATGGGGAAAATCATTGCATGGTACAAACATTTATCAGTATTCACATACTATTATTCTTACACCTGATCTTGTTATTAAATGACGAGTGATGACGTTTAGAAGTGTTTGATCACTTTTGCTTGTCATCCCTTAGGTATCTCAAGAATCATTTATCAAACTTGTTTGCTGGAGCTTGGGAGATGCGTGATCTGTCCCCACTTCCTGTTCATATCCCTCAAGCCACAGAGGATGAGGTAAAGCTTGTTGTGGCATATTTATATTGCAGGCATATTTACAACTGTATTGGAAGTTATTCTGTAGATGCAACTGATCAATTATATGATAACGATTCAAGAATTGCTTTATGCTCATCATCATCATCCAGTCTCAATAAAGCACATAACATGAATTACACCAGTAAAAAAAAACAAAGCTGAAGGAGAAATGTTGAAATGTTGACTTTTGCCCCAAAAAAACATAAGATAAGATCACATTGCGCTTGAATGGCTCTTGAATGACCCTTTACTCCTCACAGGTCCAAAGGTGTGTGGAATTGGTGAGCAGAGCCAAGAAACCCGTCATACTGCTCGGCAGTCAGGCAACATTACCTCCCACACCAGCAGATGATGTCAGGTAAAATTCAGCTTTTTTCACGTGTCTCTTCAGATGTTCTTTGAATAGTTCAGGGGCCGCCTTTTTGGGTTTGAACTTCTGACCTTTAGGTCACCAGTCCAGATTTGCCCAGCACAACACCTACCCTAAATTAAAAATGTAATTTACATACTCAGACATAAACAAAAATCATAAAGCATAACGCTTTAGATAAAAAGTGAAATGAAAGTAGCAACAAATATTTTCTTCCGTATTGTGATGTACATCCGAGTGTAACAGATTATCGAAAAAATAAAAAAATATAGGCCATAACTTGGTTCAGTGCTTCGGTTGTTGATTGGATGTTGAGATGTGTGCGTTGGAGGCAGATTAACGTGAGCTTGCAGGACATGCATACACGTGCTGGTTCATGTTTAGAGCGCTAGATTATACGAAATATGTCCTTAACAACTTGAAACACGCTTCCTCTGGTCCAAATATGATCTATGATCCACATGGCAAGTGTTGTTAAACCCATCGCGTTGTTCCGCGCTGAAACCGCTCTCATGTGTGTTCCGCATGTTCTTACATATTAAATATTGTCATATTTCCCATGTGTTTGTAGTCAAACTCCAGCTCTAAATGCATCTCGGGGAAAATGCAAACAACACTTTTGTGTTGTCGCACATAGCAAACAAGCACTTACGACCCATGTCTCTAAACAATGAGGGAAGACAAACGCGACAGAAGTGATATTGTCTCATGCATAATGCCTCAGTTATATCTTATGCATACTACAGCACAGTGATTGGATTGAATGAGCTCTTTGTCATGAATAAATGCAGAGAAGTGCTCAGAAATGTGCTCATTCAGTGCTCATTCAGCCCCTACTGAAGCCCCGGCAGCCAATCACCACTCCGGATCTTACCGGATTTACACCAGAACCCGTGACGTTGCTTCGATTTTGCTTTTCAAACCTGAAGTACGAAATTGCTATTGCAAAAATAACTAATTTCCTCTTATGGATTAATTTTATGAGTATGTTTAGTGTTTTCAATGATGTGCAGCCTGTGCATATCTGTTCACACTTTTAAAAAAAATGTCTTTTGGGGTTTCATGACCCTTTAAGCACACTAAATGATTGGAGAAGTCCTGCGGACGTCACCAGAAAAAAAGTCTGGCGTACCGGAAGGTCCAGATATGAGATTTTGATTAAACATTATAATATCAAAATGTTGTTTAAAAAATTAAACGTGCACGGATAAATTATTACCAATAAGATTAAGATCTATAACATGCATTTAGAAAATAGTTGGTATGAGTTTTCATTTTATGCTGACTTTAAGATCCTAAGAAACATAAATTCAGTATGTGTGTCCAAAATATTGACTGGTACTGTATGTATGAAATACATTGATTAAAGAAAATGCATTTGGTTTGTAAGCAAAGTCCAAAACAACAACAAATGATATACATTATTGATCAAAAGTCTTTGACTCAGATAAAAGCACCCATAAATCATGATTGTCGATAAAGTCAATTTTTAGTAACAAGATTTTTATTTTTCTCACAGAAATGCCTTAGAATCTTTAGGCATTCCCTGCTTCCTGGGCGGAATGTCCCGAGGGATGCTGGGAAAGAACAGTCCACTGCACATTAGACAGAACAGGAGAGATGCCTTAAAAGATGCTGATCTCGTGCTGCTGGCAGGTGGGAAACAGTGCCAGCTATTGGAATTTGTCTTGTGTACAGCTCTTTGTATGTTTTGGAAAGTCTGGAAATATTAGTGAACTTTTAAAATTGTGATTTCCAGGCTTGGAAGTGGGAAAGTGTGTGTTTTTGCATAGTTCTTGTTCCTGAATGTATTTGTTTTGGTGGATAGGTACGGTGTGTGATTTCAGACTGAGTTACGGAAGAGTGCTCAACAGACGGAGTAAAATCATTGCAGTCAACAGAGACAAGAGTCAGCTACTAAAGAACTCAGACATGTTCTGGAAGCCAACAGTGGCCATTCAAGGTGAACAATAATTTTACTTTTACATAATATGCTATAGTTATAGTACAGTTACAACAAAACTAGTAGATATACACTACCTTTCAAAGGTTTGGGGTCTTTTCTGCTCACCAAGGCTGCATTTATTTAATCAAAAATACAGTAAAAACAGCAATACTGTGAAACATTATTACAATTTAAAAAAACTGTTTTCTATTTGAATATATTTTAATATGTAATTTATTCATGTGATCAAAGCTGAATTTTCAACATCATTACCCCAGTCTTCAATGTCTCATGATAAATATAGAAAATTTCATTATATTTTTTTTAGAAATGGAAACCTTTTAGAACATTATAAATGCCTTTACTGTCACCTTTGATCAATTTAATGCTTCTTTGCTGAATAAAAGTATTAAATCGTACTAACCACAAAGTTTTAAACGGTAGTGTATATATTATTATTTTTATTTTTTTCCCTCAGAATTGTGAGATATAAACTTAGATAGAGATAAAAGATAAAAAAATCTTTTTTTTAATATTTTATTCTGTGGCGGAAACAAGCTTCCATAGATTTGTCACAAAAAAGCAAATACATTTACATTAAATGCCTCTATTAAAACTAGACATTATTTATGTAACTACATTATATAGAAACAGTGATAATCAGCAGCATTTAACTAAATATTTTTGATTGAAAATAGAAGACTTAATAAGCAGAGGCTTAAATGAATCAGTGAACCAATTTACTAAAATTAAACTTAAAAGATATATAACATACTGCTATTTGTGTTACGTAACAAGGTTTCCTTTCCCAACTGATTCAGGTGATGCTGGTTCCTTCCTCCTGCGTCTCTCGAAAGCCCTAAAGGGACACAGATGTCCAGAGGAATGGCCTCAGAAACTGAAAGAGGGAGATGACATCAAAGAGAAAGCTAACAGGTGATCTTATTCCAGCCGTTGTACTGGTGCTTGGATTCATTGTCTGTGGTGGTGCCACCGACCCTTTTCCACCGACACGGTTCCAGTTCCCAGCCTGTATCCATTCTCGAACCGCTCCACCCATTTCCACTGCAGAAAATGGGGTTTCAGGCCGGAAAGATCGGTTCAACTCCGGCTTTAAAAACTTGCTGGGCTGAATCCGAAAATCGCCCCCTAAACACTCAATCACTATTCCCCACTTGAAGGAGTGAATGAAAACGAGTGAGCTAATTCGGACAGCCGTTGAATGTACATCGGTTGTACACTCGTTATTGCGGTGCAGTGTGGGATTGAATGAGTGCACTCAATAACGTCCACTTTGGTTTCGTACACCACTACAAATGGCTGTCCCCTCAAATAATGCCCTATTTGAGGGTATAGGGGGTGATTTCGGATTCAGCCCCAGTCTTAAATGGAGTCGGGGAGCAGGGGTGGAGAAATGCTGACGCGGTCTCGTTGAGCAATGTAATAACATTGCTCCTCATATCTAAATATATAAACTATACACTTGAGAGAGAACCAGTGTGCGAGAGAGTAAGTGAATCAACAGTTTCAGTTTTAATTTATTTCCAAAAAGAACAGATGAAAGTACCTGCAGTTTATACGATCCGCCAGTTCGCTAGAATCACTCCCAGTACTGTGAACAGCAAAACAGATGTGCCGCACTGCCTGCACAAACACCTGACGCACAATGTTTTTTTAGGGTGGTTATAGTCACATAAACAACACATAGCAGCATTACATCACAGTTCGTTCCTCAAGTCTGTGGTTCACAACAGGCTCCACTTCGCTTGGCTGAGATCAGGCTCTGGCCCCAAAATGTGAACCATTCTGGTGGAAAAGGGGCAGACCTACACTACATAGCCAATCACCACATACACACCTGTTAAACTTTTAAAAACAGCAGTAATTCCTCCTTTTATTTAAAATTGGTGTCCATATACTTTTGGCCATGTTTGATGTTAATGCTCTTTTTTTGTCCTCAGAGCAAAAGCAGATGAGAAGACAGAGAGGCATTTGAACCCTTTGAGTGTTTTGCACCATGTGGATGAGCTCTTGGCTGAGGACAGCATCATCGTGGCTGATGGGGGTGATTTTGTCGGCAGCGCTGCATATATCATGAGGCCACGGGGCCCGCTCCGCTGGCTGGACCCAGGTTAGACAGAAGCTCCCTATGTTAATGTCTCCAGCATTCGTATTCTATGCATATGAATGGAAGTCAATGGGACAGTACTCATTACTATGTTACAGTCTAAATCCTGAAATCCTCGCAGATACCATTTCTTTCTAAAAAGGAACATAGTTGTGAGGATACTGCCTTTTCTTGTTAGGGTTAGGTTATGGTTAGATCTAGTTTAGTTGGTAAAGGGCAGGGATAGGCAACGATGGTCCTGCAGTAATCCTGAAGACATTGGTTAGCTTGTTCAGGTGTGTTTGATTAGGGTTGGAGCTAAACTCTGCTGTACAGTGGCACTCCAGGACCGACGTTGTCTATCCCTGGTATAGGGTCTAACATTAGGGGTGTTCGATTCCAGGTTTTTTGGAGTCGACTCCGACTCCTGACTCCCACTGTAGGAGTCGATGGAATCGACTCCTCGACTCCATTTAAAGGTGTGGTAAGTGCTTTCTGGTAACCGATGTTGATATTTCAAATCCCCAAAACAAACATGCCTCTACCCCAAAAGGGTCTCGCCCCTATTTTGATAACTCCGCCCCACACATACGTACGCAACGCAGGCAACGACTATGGCAGAATCTGCTGTGCCAGCCGGCCGACGGGCCGAGGGTATAAGTGAAAGCAATGCGTGTTACTATGGTAATCCAGGTCGAATGTTCAATGAAAAAGTCATCCCTTCCATCCCAAAAACACAAACCCAGTTCTCATGAACAACTCGATAGCATGAGCACGAATTATATTACAATTATGACAAGATTAGAGGGTTATATCGATCACTAAAAGAGGAACCAAAGGAAACAAACATATATTAGGAGTATATTATCTTACTGTTCGGACACACTTTGGGAGCTGACGCTTGAAACAGACAGTTAGGAGGTTTAGACGCTCCAGGCTTATACGGTGTGGAAATGAATGAGTCTCTATTATAGCTGAAGTGAACAACGATACGATTGCAAATTAACAAACAAGCGAACATGACACATGAGCATATTCAAGCAAAAGCCAGCATATATTAGTTCTGTGAAACAAAACAAAACCAATGTTACTCGCCTATTGAGAAGAAGTAAAGCAACCTCGGCGTCGGATTGCAGGCCTTGCCGCTCCTTGAGTTCTCTCCAGCGCTGGAAAGCTGATACTTCTTGCCTGATCGTAAGCCTTCTTTTGTTCCACAGACATTTTCCACTTTTGTTTTTTATCTGCTATCTCTCTTCACTCGGCTAATGTCCGTCCTGTCTTTTGAATAATGATGTGCACTGAGCGATCTCTTCTCCCCATCATTAGTAGACACGCCCCTTACTGCTGATTGGCTACAAGTTTGTTTTGGTACTCGGCCCCGAGACACTTTTCTAAAGCATTTTTGAAATAACACTTACCCCACCTTTAATTTACATCAAAAAATAAATAAGGCAAGATGGCAGTCGTTACAAACTTAATTTATTTTTCCCCCGACACAAAGCCTTAAAAAAACCTTATTAAAACAACACTTTTTTAGCGTGACTGTCCAAATGAGTCCAATTTAGCGATGACTTGATGAGTATCAACGTTGCTACCTAGCTGTTGCCGATATCTAATTTTACAGAGGGATGAGTCACAAAAAAAAGAAGGTATTAATCATCAGAAGGATTTCATCTTATTATAATGGTCGGGTGATGGCGCTCAACGCGCAGGATCATTGTCTTAAAATGTACTTGGACAGGAGAGTTAAAGATGCTAAAAATGTATGCAATACATACAAAAATAAATTTCATACAGCCTCTACTTCAAGGTCAGGGAGCTGCCCATCCAAGTCTATGAGAGCCAATGAGAGTAGAGCGCTGTTTAGCCCACCCACATAAGAAGTTTGTGCAAAATGTAAATGAAAAATGTGGCAGTGATTTCGGTTACACTTTATTTTGATGACTATAGTGTTTAATTCATTGTGGCTTGTTTTTGCACCAGGGGCTTTTGGGACTCTGGGTGTTGGAGGAGGGTTTGCTTTGGGAGCGAAACTTTGTCGACCTGAGTCGGAGGTAAGATCTTAAAGTTAACTTAAACGCATTTTTTTATTTCTTGTTAAATATGTTTTTCTCAGATCTACAGTTTCAGCTTTAATCACATTATAATTGTGCATGTAAATATGGCTAATATCTTGTTAACAGGTATGGATCGTTTACGGCGACGGTTCCCTCGGATACAGCGTGGCTGAATTTGATACCTTCACACGCCACAAGGTAACTTTTACAGCATCAAGATCAGAATGTATGAATGTATGTTTTTTAAAAATGCACAACATTTCTCTTAGTTCACCCAAAATTATACACTCTCATGCCGTTCCAAACCCATAAGACCTTCATTCCTGTTTGAAACGCAAATGAAGATATTTTTAATGAAGCGATTATGTCCTTCCATTGAATGTCTATTCCTTCAAAAGTTTGATGCTTCAAAACATTCATAAATAAATCCTAAATCGAATCGAGCGGTTTAATCCAAGTCTTCTGAAAAGACATCACTTTATGTAATGAACAGATTTTATTTAGTTGAATAGTTAATATTTAATTATGATTCATTTTTTCTATTCATGTATAAACATTGATCAGTGAAGCTCAACTGCAGCTCAGCCACACTTGCTTGATGCGTGAGAACAAACCTCATTGGATCTTGCGGAAGCTCTCAAGTTTATATGTGAATAAAAGCCTAAATTAGATCTGTCCTTCATATAAATTGATTGTTTCTCTTCAGAAGACTTGGCTCAAACTGTTAAATTTATACGGATTGCGTTTACAATGTCTTTACAAACTTTTTAAAGCTTGAAAATTTCTTTCAATGGAGGGACAAAAATCATAAGATTTGTGTTATGAATATGAATGAAAGTCTTATGGGTTTAAGGGTGAGTAAATGATGACAGAACCTTCATTTTGGGGGGAACTATCCCTTTAAATCAAGGTGTTAAGTGTAAATTTCAGGCCAAGTTTCAAAAGCATCCGTGGCATGTTGTTCACTTGCCTCATACTGTAGACCTCCATTGTAAGCTCACAACTATCAACACTTGAATATATTCTGTAAAAATGTATGCTGTGAATTAGCTTGTATTTACAAGCTAATTGGAAAATATTCCTTCAAACGCATCTTTGTTGTGGCTTCTTTCTTCTTTTCTCTTAGTAACTTTTAATGACTCCCTTGTCATCTCATGTTAGACCCCAGTGATCGCTCTAGTGGGAAATGATGCGTGCTGGAGTCAGATCTCCAGAGAACAAGTGCCTATGCTAGGGAGCAACGTGGCCTGTGGTCTTGCCTTTTCAGGTGAGACGCAATCATTCAATTGTTGTTCACTGCATTTGTTTATATGTCAATGCTATGTTTCGAATCCACAAAAATGTTTAATCTAATAATCTAGCTCATTTCCAAGGGAATAGATTGTAAATTGATCAATCCTAGTGAGGTGTGACGTCTTCTCTTCCTTGCAGATTATCACATTGTAGCTGATGGTTATGGTGGAAAAGGTTACCTGATTGGCCGAGAGGATGAGTTGCAGCTTGATGACATCATTAAAAAGGTGCAGAAGGAGTGCAGAGAGGGAAAGGCAACTCTGCTGAACGTTCTGATCGGAAAGACCAACTTTAGGGAAGGTTCAATCTCAGTTTAGAGAGAGACACTGTGTACCATCCTGCCTAGATACCCAAAGTCTTTCTTGTGTTGTCATGCTCAGAATATACAGACACAGCCTTTACTACGTTATATAGTGTCAGCTGATTTGAAAAGAGATCAACGCAACTACATATCAGATGTTCAGGAACATTTCTTCTTTTATGTTGTGACTAATACAGTTCAAATCAAAACTTTCAAGAACATGTCTGGGTCGTATTTCATCCTAAAACCTAAATAAATAAATTATATAATGTTTAGGAAATTAAGCCTGCGTTTAAGACCATTACGATTTCTTTCTAGTGTGACATTATACTTATAACCCAAATTCTCATGACCATAAAGCAAAAAAGGGAGAAAATATTATTTAAATGACATATATATATATATATATATTTTGCTGGGCTGAAATGTGAGCTTGGACATGTTTTGCAAGTACTGTTTTTATTGAGCTGAAAAGGAGCAAGCATAGTGCCTTCATTCTGTCCAGTAAATATTGATTGATGATTGAATATATGATATATAATTTTTTGAGTGCCTGTATTTACTGAATGTTAAACTGATCTTGTTCAGAAAATCTGAAATTTGCTAGAAATATTTTTCAAAGAACTTTGTGTGAATCAAATGGCTCTATCTTTGTTTAGTTAAAAATGTCAATCTTAACCAAAGTAATATCCTAACAGATACTTGGAAATGCAGTCCTGTTTTTTGCTGCAATATCAGACCTGGATATACCATAAAGCCTCTCCTCGGTTTGTGATTGATCACCTCAGCATCACCCACAAAATGACCATGTGGATATGGCAACATAATTTATCAAGATTTGTTTATGTAATAAAATCTTTAAAGTACAGTGTTACCATTGTTCTGTAGGTGTCAGACTGCCATGCAAACCACTGTGCATTTATTAAGGTATTAGTCATTCATCAGTTATTAGTAAAAACTGTACTAAAGTAATATAACCGTGTTACCTCCAAATAATGAAAACAGCACTTCTAAGACCATCACTTTGGCATCTGCTCCGGCCCAGTAGTCACTACTTTATGGGCCTTTGTGTTGTCTGCTCACAAATCCCCCTCTAACCAGTTACCTGTTTAATCAACATTATGTAGATTTTCATGTGCAATCAGTGAAAAGCAATCAAATACATGGCCAGCGGGTGAAAAGAGAGAACACTAGAGGAAGAAAGTACTGAAAATAAGGATGCTCTTGTGTCTCTGCAAGAGGCTATATAAAACTTGACGCTTCATTAACCACAGGCACATCATGACCTGTCCAAAATAGAGCAAGCCTTGCCATTAACCCATTAACTTTATTATGGTAGGCAGCATTTGAATAGGAACATATCCTACTTTCACTGAGACTGAACTGCTATAAAAAGAGCAACTTACAGACTTGAGATCTTTTACAGCCATCTGCCATTGAGCTGCATGTTTGCAAGTGCTAGATATGATTAGGTATATTATAAATATTGTGACCTTTTTTATAATTATATATACTTTTCTAATTTTTGTAACCATATCTGATTTTCACTTTCAGAATCCAATGTTTAATTTATTAGCAAATTACGATGATTTTCCTATGTGTGTGTATGCATTTTCAAACCGGTTGGGATTCAAAATGCACAATGCAAATGACTAATATCTGCATTATTTTATATTAATTCAGTTGTGCCAAATAAATACGTTTTTTCTTCTATCATCAAAATGATTAAATGTCTCACATTGCTATTGTCAACTAAATTACTAATAGATCACCCCCATGTAACTGAGCAATAGTTTGTCCCAAAACCATGTGACTTGCGTCTCAGCCTTCAGCAGCAGACATTTTGAAAACAAACCGGTGAGTGGCTTCTTATTTTACTCAATGTTTCATTGATAATAGTGCATATAATGAGAGTACAAAATATACAAAAATATGTCGTGTGGGTGACCAAATAAGACAGGAATGTCAACTATGTTACCTGTCAACTATGTTACTCAGTAATATCAATGTTGCTCAAGTTAGTCATAGACATGAATCACTATATATATATATATATATATTTTTTGTATTTAAGCCTGTTTATACGTGTTATAGTTTATATATAACTATACTTGTCATAGTTCAACACAGTACAACTAACAGTATAATGTTCACAATTTTGTGGTCAGTAAACTTTTATGTTTTTGAAAGAAGTTTGAATATATTTTAAAATGTAATTTATTCCTGTGATCAAAGCTGAATTTTCAGCGTCATTACTTAGTCTTCGGTGTCACATGCTCCTTCAGAAATCATTCTAATTGATTTGGTGCTCAAGAAACATTTTTTATTATTATTATCAATGCTAAAATACAGTTCTGCTCAATATTTTTGTGGAAACATGATACTTTTTTTTTCAGGATTCTTTGATAATAGAAAGTTCAAAAGAACCACATTTATTTGAAATAGATAAATGTATTTACTGTCACTTAATTTAATGCATCCTTGTTGAATAAAAGTTTTTTTTTCTTACTGACCCCAAACATTATACATGATCCATTGTTATATAACAATCCATCATTTTCTTTGATATTGACAGATGTCAGCAGCAGAGAAGCAGCGAAGATACAGGGCTCGACGGGATGCTGATCCCTCAAGAAGGGCACAATATTTAGAAAAGCAGAGAGAGACATGGTACAGACTAATAAGACTAGGAAATGTGAAGCCAATCGCAGAGTTGAGTGAGAGGGAGAAACAAAGCAAAAGAGACAAATGGAGAAAAGCACAACAGAGAAGAAGACAAAGAAAGCGAATACTAGAAAACATAATTACTCCAGCAGACAGATCTGAATTTGACCAGCCACCTGAAGAATCAAGGTAGAAAGCTACGTTTATGTCCTTTACGATGTTGTTTTTTTTTATTTTTATACTTTGATATGCTATAAAATAAATGTTCATGTCGTCAAAAAGGTGTCTGGTCAGCTATGTTACTCACTTCAACTATGTGAACCGTTACTGTCAAATGTGTATGTGTGTGTATATATAACGGGTCACCAGTGTTGTGAAGGTTTGGAAATGTAATAGGGTAACTTGTAATCTGTAACCTATTTAAAATGTGAAGTAGTGTAACTATTTCAATTACTTTATTAATGTAACTGATTACATTTGATTACTTTTTGATTACTTTTTAAAATTTCTAAAAAAAAAAAAAAAGTCAACTATTTGCTGAAACATTTAACCTCTAAAAATAGAGATAGTTATATTTAAGAGAAAACATTATACTGTAGTGAAAAACATGATGTTTTTCTTCTTACTGATATAAAAAAATAGTAAAAATCTGCATACTATTCTTTTTACCACTATGTGTGAAGGGGAAACATTATAGTATAAGGCCTAATATTGATTTCTCACTAACAGAAGCAAGAATAGATTCTATTTTTATATTCACTGGCAACCCAAACAGACAGTAGCTGTCATAACATGCATGGTATTGTTGTTTTTGTTTTTTTTAAATAAAGTTATATTCCAACTAAAATATTGTTTAGACTCAATGACCAATCGTTAGTGTTAGTAGTTAAATAGCAATTTTTTTCCTGTCAAAACGGGACAAACTAATAGAGAGATTTGTCCACTAAGTGGTTAACATTCATCATAGGAGATGCTTCCTGAGGTTCGACATTGAAACCTTCGATGTCGATAGCATTTTAATAGTTTGGCAAACATATTTTGCACTGAACTGTTATATTTGTGCCCTTTTCTAATTCCTGGATGAAATGATTTTTAAATTTCTAGCACTGGAACGCATTTTTATCACTCGTGGTGGCAACTCAGACAGGTTGTAGCCTAAAGCTTTCAGCGGCAATGTGGATTGGCGTAATTGGCAGATGTGGTGTGCTGCAAATTCAGAGAACCAAGGAAAAGCATCAGAATAGCATCGCTTTACTAAACGGCCTTTAAATTGCAGGCAACATTTTCATAAGTAATTGTAATTTAATTACACATTTTTTCTCAGTAACTGTAACGGATTACAGTTACATTTATTTTGTAAATAAATTACGTAACTCCGTTACATGTCACTAGTTACTCCCCAATACTGTGGGTCACATAGTTGATGTGAGTAACAAAGCTGATATGGTAACACTTTATTTTACAGTGTCCTTGTTACATTCACTATATTGCCAAAAGTATTGGGATACCCCTCCAAATCATTGAATTCAGGTGTTCCAATCACTTCCATGGCCACAGGTGTACAAAATCAAGCACCTAGGCATGCAGACGCTTCTACAAACATCTGTGAAAGAATGGGTCGCTCTCAGGAGCTCAGTGGATCCAAGCGTGGTACCGTGATAGGTTGCCACCTGTGCAACCTGTACAAAGTCTATTCGTGAAATTTCCTCACTACTAAATATTCCACGGTCAACTGTTAGTGGTATTATAACAAAGTGGAAGCAATTGGGAACAACAGCAACTCAGCCACGAAGTGGTAGGCCACGTAAAATCACAGAGAGGGGTCTGAGGTGCACAGTGCGCAGAAGTCGCCAACTTTCTGCAGAGTCAATAGCTACAGACCTCCAAACTTCGAGTGGCCTTCAGATTAGCTCAAGAACAGTGTGTAGAGAGCTTCATGGAATGGGTTTCCATGGCCGAGCAGCTGCATCCAAGCCTTACATCACCAAGTGCAATGCAAAGCGTTGGATGCAGTGGTGTAAAGCACGCCGCCACTGGACTCTAGAGCAGTGGAGACGTGTTCTCTGGAGTGACCAATCACGCTTCTCTGTCTGACAATCCGATAGACGAGTCTGGGTTTGGCGGTTGCCAGTAGAACGGTACTTGCCTGACTGCATTGTGCCAAGTGTAAAGTTTGGTGGAGGGGGGATGGCCCCTTCCTGTTCCAACATGACTGTGCACCAGTGCACAAAGCAAGGTCCATAAAGACATGGATGAGCGAGTTTGGTGTAGGAACTTGACTGGCCTGCACAGAGTCCGGAACTCAACCCAATAGAACACCTTTGGGATGAATTAGAGTGGAGACTGCGAGCCAGGCCTTATCGTCCAACATCAGTGCTTGACCTCACAAATGCGCTTCTAGAAGAATGGTCAAAAATTCCCATAAACACACTCCTAAACCTTGTGGAAAGCCTTCCCAGAAGAATTGAAGCTGTTATAGCTGCAAAGGGTGGGCCAACTCCATATTAAACCCTATGGATTAAGAATGGGATGTCATTAAAGTTCATGTGCATGTAAAGGCATGCGTCCCAAAACTTTTGTTAATATAGTGTATGTTCCATATACTTACTGTAGTATTAACAGAAAATTATGCGTAATTACATACTGTAACCCTAAACCAAACCCTAATCCTAACCTTAAACTTAAGTACATGTTATATTAATCAGTACTTATTTGTGTAATTACAGTGTAACAACTGCACATTAAAATATAGGGTTACACTTTATTTTAAGGTGTCTTTGTTACACTGTAATTATACATTTAAGTACTGAGTACTATTAAGTAACTACATGTACTTACTATAGGGTTAGGGTTAGGATTAGGGTTTGGTTTGGTTTAGGGTTCGTTGCATGTAATTATGCATAATTTATAGTTATTACTATAGTAACTACATGTAACATTTGTAACAATGACACTGTAAAATAAAATGTTTCCAAATATAATGTGACCAAATTTTTTAAATGACTTAAATGCTGTTTCTGACACTCAATAAAGTATATTGCATATCCCATAGGTAGAAGTTATAGCATATCTGATGGAAATTATTTAGATGCAGACTTATGATTAAGAAAAATGTTATTATTTATTTATAGAGTCAGTGAGTGTGTCCAAAAACATTAGTAGACAGCATTTTAAATTGATATAGTTTTTATTTTTATTTCTGTTTTAGTTAACTAAATGAAAATGAGAAATGTTTCCTTGGCAACTAGCTGAAATAAAATAAGTTTATATTTCAGGTAAAGTTTATTATTATTTTTTTTTTTTATGGTTTTAGTTAACTATAATAACCCTGTTTTGGAGGCACTGCCTGTAATAAGTGAGGTCTGGCGGATTAAACCTCCACTCACATCCCATAGACGCACGCACGCGGGGGCGCGCACTTCCGCTGTGATACGCGGACACATGTAAAGCTCGTCTTTTGTACACAGGGATCCGCAGAGGCAAGACTCTGAACAGGTACTTCGCTAAAGGCTGACCTGATTTTTTTTTTTCAAGGCCTTTAGCCTTTTTGACTGAAGGCTGACTGGCACTGATACACTACTGCCATCGAGATTCGTTATAGAAAGCCACTTAACGTTTGTTCGATAGATAAGAGAGTTTGTCCTTAGTGTTTTGTTTCATCATTAGTAAACGCTTCGAGGAAATTTAAGGTAAAGTACTCGGATCTTCATTTTCCCTGTTCATCTCGGTAAGTAACGTTAGTGTTTGGAACATTTTATGATATGCTGTTTGGTTCAGTAGGCTACTGCTTTTGTCGTGTTTTCATTTTAGTCGTAATGATGTGGCTGATTTGTAACGTTAAATCTTGCCTTTTACGTTATCTCGTCTTTCCTCAACTTAATGGATGTACTTTCTTAAATGTTTTGAATATTAAAATAACATCCATATAGAAAATTGTGTATTTTTAGCCTGCATGCTAAAGCTGTAACTTAACTGTGTAAGTTATCACATATGGAACAAAAGCAACAGGTGACTGAACGTTTAGCTGAAGACATAAACGCGCCAGCTAAAACAGACAAAAAATTATATATCATAAGAATTACGTTATTAGTACTCGTAATTCTGGTGTCAAACATAAAAAAAACCAGTTATAATTTAATAATACGCGCTGAAATAAATCACAAATGTAGCTAACCTGTTAGCTTGCTAGCGCAAAGAGGCTGTCTTGGATTTTTGGCCAGAGTTTGTTGTTGTAGGTTATGATTGATTTTCTATGCTTTTCATGTGCAGTCGAATCTGTCTGACATGAATATGAAAGAAAAACAAAGAAAACAGATAAAGAACGGACATATGTGTTGACTATTAGCTGCTGGCCCCAATGAAGTGAGCACAACAAAGAACTGAAGCATCTTCATTTTTGTTCCTTATATCATGAGCATGTAAATACTCTGAAACTTGTTCTTCCAGCTAGAAGGGAAAAAATCTCTTTCAATGTCGAGGACAATTAAAACAATTAAGCATTATAAACCTTCTAAATTAACACTTGATGTTGATCTATCTATCTATCTATCTATGATCTGCTGTGTAGCCTTTTGGTCAATGTTTGTTGCTTTGTAAATGGCTCAACATTTTTTTTTTTTTTTTTTTTTTTGTAGGAGTCGAATGGCCTCTGTTGTTACAGTGAAGGCAGAGAAGCGTCCTTCCCCTGACTCTGAGGATGGTGACACAGTGTCTAAGAAGGCCAGGTATGAAAACAGCAGATGTTCGTGTCTTGCTTTGCTGCCAGCACATTCCCAAGGCGAGCCAAGTATTCTTCATGCAGTCAGTCCGTTTGCTGATCTGTTCTGGCAAACATGTTTTTCCGAAGAACTCCCTGATAAGGATAATTTTACCTGGAAGTTTTTTTCATGTTCGGTTACACTTAACAATAAGGTTTCATTAGTTAAAGGTGCAGTAAGCGATTACTGAGAAAAGCTGTTGAAAGTGGGTTGGACCGAGCAGCACAACACACTTGTAGCCAATTAGCAGCAGGGGGCGTGTCCACTCATAATGGGGGAGGAGAGAGAGTGAGCAAGAGAGAGGAAAGACTGTAGAAAGAGAGATGGCTGAGAGACATTACCAAAAAGAAAAGGTCAGAGGAATATAATTGGAAGAAGATGGGTTATGATCAGGCAAGAGCTTTAGGCCCCACGTTAATATTAAGCTTTCCAGCGCTGGAGAGACCTAAGCAGGAAGGCCTGAAAATGGACGCAGAGGTTGCGTTGTTTCTGCTCCATACGTGAGTTACACTGGTTTTCGAGTGTGTGCTGTTGCAGACTAACAACGAATTCCTGCTTGTATATACTCTTGTGTACTGTATGGTTTTTTTCCTCTACCTTGTCGTTCGCTCGTCATCTACGCTTTATTTTTCACGTAGCTTTATTTTGCTTTGCTTCTTCTATGATAAAGAGACATCCACTCTTGCATTGCGTGTTCTTGCATTTTGGGGATGGAGCAATAAAAGGAAGGTGTGTGTGTGTGTGTTTGTTCAACAGTGATTCTCAGAAATCGCTTTAACATTAGTTAACTAATTTAGTTAACGTGAACTAAGAATGAACAATACTTCTAAAGCACTTATTAATTTTTGAGTTCATTTGAGAATTTGAGTTCATTTTAATTTCAACATTTTCTAATACATTATAAAAATCAAAAGTTGTATTTGTTAACATTAGTTAATGCACTGCAAACTAACATGAACAATCAATGAATGACAGTATTTTTATTAACTAACATTAACAAAGATTCATTAATCTTTGTAACAAATGTATTGCTTAGTGTTTGTTCACGTTAGTTAATACATTAGTTCGTTAACAAATGGTAAAATGTTCCCTAATATTCTTTGAAGAAAACCCTACCCATAAGTTATCCCTAAAATCAGAGGGAAATGACAGGTGAATAACACTGATGTAGAAGCCCCTAACCCTTGTTGTAAGCCTAAACTTGACATTAACTGTAAATTTGTCCCTCAAATCTGATTTGTTGATTGGAATGTTGTTTACTTGGTAAAACATGTTCACCAGAGTATTGCATGAGACAGATTTTGAAAGAATTAGAGAGACAAATCAAATTGGTTGTTGTTGTGAGAAGATAAACTAGTATCTAACTCGCTTTTAAGTGCATCAAAAATATGTATCCCCCTCTTCACAGAGATCTTGACTGTATCACTATGATAATCTGCAGTTGGCTCATTTAATTCAATACGTTTTGTGTGCAACCCTATTATTGCATGATTTTCTCCAATAAAAAAATCTTAGAGTTGTGACACCTAAGAGGTAACAAGAAAATATCTAATTTCATTTTAATTTCCATTTTTACACAAATTGTTGACTGCATTAATCGAGCTCAAACTTTCAACCCTATTATACAAGTAAAAATTATTAAACAGATGTTTTTCTTTATTTTATGGGACAAGTTTATAAGTAACAACAAACCCACATTTGGTCCCAAATTAAATTTTCCCTTCTGAGTGACAGCTGAACGTAGGACAACATTTGCAACCTATAACATGCATTTAAAAAATAGATAGGGAGAATTTTAATTTCCTGCTGACTATAATTTTTATTGTTAAAAACTAACAATCACACAAACCTGGGTTTTTAATTGTATTCTGATATGTCCATCAATAATCGCAAACATAGAGAATGAATTGAAAATAAAATGACTCATGAGGTTGATGGACCTCCTTTTACTGACTGTTTAAAAAAAAATGTTCAGGTCATATTTTTTTAAGTCAGTTTAACCCATGCATTTGCATACAGCTCTGCTGTGTAGTTTCGTCCATATGCATGTTTCCTCTGACCTGATTACATTTCCTCCATCTCTGCTGACTATAGGAAGTTGTTGCCCAGCCTGAAGACCAAACGTGCCCCTGAGCTGGTGCTGGTAATCGGCACGGGGGTGAGTTCAGCCGTAGCTCCTCAGGTGCCCGCGCTTCGCTCCTGGAAAGGTCTGATCCAGGCGCTGTTAGATGCTGCCAATGACTTTGATCTGCTTGAGGAGGAAGAGAGCCGCCGCTTTCAGAAAAGTCTGCAAGAGGACAAGAACCTGGTGCATGTTGCTCATGACCTTATTCAGAAACTTTCACCAGTAAGAATCTTTCACCAGTTTTTCTTATGTGTTAAATAAAGAGTTAAACTTAAGTTTTCAAGTTTGAAGTGTTGATAGTACATTTACATACATTCGTTTGGCTAAAGCAAATTGTGTTGCATTCACCTGATCAGTTTTTGCATTCTCTGGGAATAAAACCCATAATGCTGCTGTTGTTAGCGCTATACTCTATTTTTGAGCTACAGTACAGTATGCTGGAGTAGAGATATAGGTGTGTTCATTAATATAGATTTTATTAGTGCTTATTTTATTGACACAGATTTCACAAATCGATTTCATTTAGATTCACAAGCTTTTTATTTGATTCAATTCCTATACAATTCAAATCCAATATCAATTTAAAGGGATAGTTCACCCAAAAATGAAAATTATCCCATAATTTACTCGCCCTCAAGCCATCCTAGGTGTATATGACGTTCTTCTTTCAGACAAATACAATCTGAGTTATATTAAAAAATTTCCTGGCTCTTCCAAGCTTTATAATGGCAGTAAATGGCAGCCCAAAATTTGAAGCCCAAAAAGGTGCGTCCATCCATTACAAAAGTAATCCACACAGCTCCGGGGGGTTAATTAAGGCCTAATAAAACTTGAACGACTCATTGTGAAACACTGTTTATGATTTGTGGGGAATATAAAAATAGGAGTGAGTGGATTTTTACCATTATAGGGTGGTTGTGTACACACACTGCCATCATACGTTTATGTTCAAACACCATGTAAAAGTGAATTTTGCATAATAGGTACCTTATAATATTAAAGGTTAAAATTAACAACAGTCCAAATTAAATTGGTATTTATTTTTAGAAATATTCAGCACTCAAATATAAACGTAAAGTTTAATTTAAACGTTTGCATTTAATGATATAATTATGTTTCTATATTTCGTGCTATAGCCTAACTAGTAGTAAAGCGGAAGAGATGATCGGGTCACGTGTGCTTCTTGCTGCCACTTGAACTGATGAGGCTACAGCGATCTGTCACGCCACATTAAACGGCACATTTTTTTCCAATTTCTTGATAAAATTGACAGTTTGAAAGCTAAGACTTTTTTCCTATCAAAAGTAACAAAGCACCAAGCTTATTGCGATTATTGGATGGCAGACGCACTACAAATAATGTTTCGTAAAGTTTTGTTTACGCATCAACAGCATAGATTGAAAAATCGATCTTGGGATTTAATAATCAATATCAGCTCATAAAAATAAAGATTGGCTAATCAAAATGGATTAATCTATATTGTCAACCTAGCCCTAGATTTTATGGCTTATACCATAAAAATTACATTTCATGGGGGTGAAAAAACATGTTTCATTTTCTGTGAAAATGTCGGCAGGACAAGGAAAAATCCTTATTTTAGAGCCCTGATAAACGTGGATCATGAGCACAATGCTAGGCAGTGCATGGAAGAGCACAACTCTGAGTTTGTCCATCATTAGTCTGTTCCGTTCTCTCCAGCCAGAATGAGGCGTAGAGCCACGTGCCACCTGTGTTGTTTGTCACCCCCTGTAAAAACAGCTCTCAGTGATTTATCCCTGTTTTTCATTGTCAAGCCCCTATATCAATTGCATCCGAACCCACCAGTGTCACTAGAGGATTTAGATGGCATTAGGCCTGTCAAAGGGAGTTAGGTAATGAATTTCAGCACTAATGCTGGTGTTTCATTGCCTGGAATGGTTGTAGCTGAACAATCCACATCAACAAAACAACTCTCCTAGAAAAACATCAGCCTGCAGTCTGTCCCAGTAAATTACCCAGTAAATTTCCAAGCTCAGTTTGTTTGTTATTGTTAGTTGCATTGCTCTGGAATTAAGGCTAGGAGAGGCTAGCAATAGCAAGATAGCTTTGAAAACATAAGATCCCACCCTCCCTTTTAGAGCGTCTCCAAACCCACACCTCCTCCAGAACACATGAATGTGCATAGCCAGAGCAGTCTGCAAAGTGCCACGAGTGACGGCGTTAAATTACCTCATGTCTCAAAGCACATAACATTACAATAATAATGAACGTAAACAACTTACAGAGCTCTGACTTGTACCACCTGACTGCAGCAGATTCAGGCCCCGTTTACACTAGTGCGTTTCAGAAACGATCTCTGTCTACACTGCACGACCAAAAAAGCATGTCACATGACCGTTTATGCACACTGGGCATGCGCGTACAAGTGTAAACAGTTGCCTCTTGTGCATGTAGGCAGCTGCAGTATTATACAATACAGCGTTTAACTGTAAAATGCCTGCTAAAGACAGCAAGTTTTTCGAAGTTCGAAAACGCTGGAGTAGTGTAGACAAACGTAACCGTAGCAAAAGTTATGCGCTTTAAAACGAAAATTCATTTTGGCGTTGATAGTGTTGCCATAGAAACGTATAAATCCGAGTCTGAGGACGTGGTAGCACTTTATGGGTAGTCATCTTGTAATTACGGTTATGACATGACGTGAACTGTAAAGGTGGCTGCTGTTTGTTTATGGTGTCTGGTGACTGTGTCTACAACTCTGCATAGCCTCATTGTACGCACTGATGACATGTGATGTCTGCGCGAGCAGGGTGTGTGAGAGGATGGAAATATGTATGTTGACAGGCAAGTAGGACATCCTATCATTGCATTGGGACCGAATGCAATGATTGGACAAACATTTTTGATCCTGAGACTTGCACAGAAGATATATACATTTAATATTTAGACCACATCTATTATTGATTGCTAGCAAGATGTGAAGAGAGTTTCAGCCAGTATAACAAAAAGTGTATATGTAAAACATTGCCTACCCTACCTTTAAGGTCTCAAATCTCCACAGGTCTTTTAATGGTTTAACCTACTTGTGAGTTTTGAGCCTTACGTGAGCAGAGCAGGCCTCTGTGGATCAAATGACCCACTGGAGATCGGCGCAAAAAAATGAGGCTAATCTGAACATGCATCCAGGATTCACACCTCCAGAACAACATACCACGGCTAGACGATAATCCAGTCAGCTTCGGCGTTAAATATTTCTTTAGTTACGCATGCTTTGTAATAGAGATGCACCAATGTATCGGCCACCGATATTTATCGGCCGATTTTTGATCAATTTACAACCATCGGTATATCGGCTATAGGTTTATTAATTAACTGTGTGAAGGCACTGAGCTGTATAATGTCTGTTGCATAATCCAAGATTATAATGTAATATTCCTGCTGCGCTGCTGTCTGCGTTTTAATGTTAATCAAACAACAAAAGACCAACAAACAAAAAAATCGCTCAATACTCTTGACTAAATAACTTTCATAAGGATTCATTTCCGTGATGCAGAAAAAAAACGCAGACGGAATCCAGTCATAAAAACAGAATTTACTGCATAACGCGGAACGTCACGGAATTTGTCAAAGTTTTGATGAATAAATAAAACGTAGGTCAGTAAACTCAAATCAAATCGCGATATAGACTAGTGAATATTAAGCCACAAAAAGACTGTTTAAATATTAATGTGTGTCTCTGTGTGAATGAATGGCGCAGACGCGCGGTTTCATTTACCTCACACAGACTGAAACTTGCAGTGTTTTTCAGCCTCTGCCGCCTCAATATATGAGGACATGAATTCATGAACCTCATCTCCAGTCACTTCATGAGCATTTTACCGTTTCATTCGACAAAATCAATCGTCATATCATAAACACACACACACAGAAACTCGAAGGTCTTCACAGCAACCCGTCAAAATAAGTTCAGTTTAACAAAGTAATTGTGACAGAAATATATTAATGTTGTACAGTAGAATTTAGCTATGTCTCAGTGTAATAATAATATATATATTTAATTTATACAGTGAAGAATATGCAGTGTTATTTAACAAAGCACTGTTTATTTCATATGTATCTTTGTTCTGTTGTATTTATGTATTTATGTTGGCCTGCTGAATGTTAAATGGATCCAGTCTATGTTCATTAGAAATTATTTGATAATGCAGCAATAAACTAGCTAATAGGCTATAAGTTAATGTTTTTTATTTTTTTATTTTACTTTGCTGATTTAAAACATGATCAAAACACTATTTTAATGACAAAATTTCAAATAAGAGGGCAAGTGACAAATATCGATATCGGAATCGGCCAATAATTGTTTGTTAAAATCGGTATCGGCCCCAAAAAATCCTATCGGTGCATCCCTACTTTGTAATGTTCGCTGCAAGCCGGAGGATGCCAGTCAAAATAAACATTCACATGTTTGAGCATGAACGTATGCCTGAGACATTCAAACTTCTGTTTTGATTCAGACATCAAAGTTATCGTGTTACTGCGTGTTGATAAGCACAAAAAAAGTCCAAAACCTTCCAAATATGATTGTGTTCATCTAATTTCTCAGTGCTTGTTGTTCAATGCCATTATTTTTCATCGAGTACCCAAATCAGGGCTCCAGACAAAAAAATCAATAGACAACATATTGACTTTTACATGGATGAAACAAGGCTGTGAGGGATAGACTTGCAGTCTTTATAATGCATGTGCTGTATCCTAGATCACATGTAATTTTAAAAACTTTTTGTCTGCTGACAGTTTTTTGGAAAGATGTTTCATTAGATGAACAATCTGTGTATTGTTAAACAACAGTACAATCCATTGAACACACTGTACTTCTATCCGTCAGCCTCATTTTCATTCCTGTCCATAATTAAATATGCACTACACTGACTAAGGTCATGTAAAAAACAAACAAACAAAAAAAAAACAGCTTAATTTTTGCACCATAAGAATAAACTTGCGTTTTACATTTTCAAAACACTTACTTAGAGTCGTCAAGTGTCAACATTTCATTCATTTCTTTCCACTGAAACTTCTCATTTTATCATGTCAACACAAAAAAATTGTCATAGGCAACTCTTTACATAACACAAAAGACATCACATGCAAATTCATAATGTGTACATTTATATTGCCTGGAGCCCTGCAAATCTCATTTGAGTGGTTTACATCTGTATTTAGCACTGACCATATGTGATCAGATGCCTGAGACAGATGTTAAAGGGTTAGTTCACCCAAAAAAATTATCCCATCATCATCCCAGAGGTCACTTTTCCGCTGGAACTAAACTCGCGTACAGCCGTTATCGGAAGCCAGTGATTATAGTTCATAAAGTTATAAATATATACATTTCTCTTGAAAAATTACATGGCTTCTTAACACTTGGAGCCGTATGGATTACTTTTATGATAGATTTTTGGCTTCAAAATCTAGGGTACCATCCATAAACCCATTATAAAGCTTGGAAGAGCCAGGATATTTTATAATATAACTCTGATTGTGTTTGGCTGAAAGAAGAAAGTCATACGCACCTCAGATGGCTTAAGGGTGAGTAAATTATGAAATCAATTTTCATTTTTGGGTGAACTAACCCTTTAATACCAGGTGTAAACAGTTGAAAGACACCTACACCTCTAAGATCAGAGGCATGAGTTCACAGCAGGTGTGGAGGTGCTGATAATTAGCCTCTTCCTGAGAAAATGGATTCTGCAAGCTATTCATAGCAGCCTCTCTCTCTCTCTGGTTTTCCATGCACTCAGCCGAGCTCAGAGAATGAATTCAGCTCAGTGTAATGAGATTGAGTCTGACCAGGACAAGGGCACTGCTGTCAGAACTACTCTATTCTCAGCTCTCTTGCCACAATCTCTCACATACTTTCCAGTGTTTGAAATCAAATCATGCACAGTGTCTAATGAACACTTCCAGACTGAAATGTAAGTCACTGTAATGACTGAAGTACTTCTATTTCTTATGAGATTCCTGTTATCAGGGTTGAAGTTCGCATGGGCGAACCACCACAGAAAAAGATAAAAATCAAGCTAATTTAATTGCCTACAATTTTATTAGAGCCCGGCCGATATGGGTTTTTGGGGGCCGATACCGATATTAAGGAGTAAAAAAGGTCAGATATCGCTATATTGGCCGATATTCTTTGTGTATATTATAGTACAGTACCAGTCAAAAGTTTTTTTTTTGACTGGTACTGTATATATAATACAGTATATAGATAATATACATTGTACATAAATAAAACAGAACAAACATACAAATGAAAAACAGTTCTTTTCAGGTTTTTCATGTAGGTCTACTAGATTTTCAGGTAGGCTACAGAAATAATCAAATGTAAAATATCACTTAACCCTTATCAAAATTATTCAGTCAAGAGCAGTGAGTGATATTTATTTATTTTTTCTGTCTTTTGTTATCTCGTCTTCCCTGCCATTGACGAGATTTTCCGGCTTTCCATGTTTTCACTGTTGTACAGTGGGAGGCGCTATTACGTGTCACCTGAACGAGTTCAGAATCTCCAAATCAAAACAGAGGCGAAGAATTTACAGAAACGAGCGATCTCATATAAGCAGATGCATATGTAAAATAACGTGATCATCAACATTAAACAGCATATAAATCAAAACGGCTAAGTTATTGAATGAAATGTCGACCCAGGACGAGCGATAGGACTGTGCAAGCATTAGGGGTGTTGATGGACTCCATCTACTCCATCTGTGTTTTCATCGTTCTGAATCCTCTCTGTATGTAGTCTTTGACAAAAACACAATTTTCTCAGCTTTTTGCTCAATGTAGCTTTTTTCATAAAACTTACCCACATTCAAGTGTTGATAAAATAATGCATGAAGCTAGAATAAAGCAGAGGGTCTGTTCTTTCTTTTGATATATGTTCAGACATTCGCACAAGATATTCTGTGGGCCATGAAACTTGTGAAAATGACCAAAAACGCTGGCGGTGACTGGCAAATTTCATGTTTACGTTCACTTAAGACATAACTGACAATGTTTATGATGATACTCGACAAGACAGGCATTTTGACATGATTTTGTGTGAATATTCGCACGCTGTGAGACACGTGGGCGCACGCGTTCATATCGGTGCCATATCTGCGGCAAATACGTCGATGCCGATATATCTGCGACAAGCTCATATCGGCCGATTAAATCGGGCTCTAAATTTTATCTTAAATATATGAATTAACTTAAGTAAGGAATAGTTGACTGCGGTACGTTGAATTATTAGAAAAATAATTCACTCCCGAGGTGGTAATGTGGCCACGACACAAAGATTGTTTTTCTAATACAACAGCCCGGAGTCAATTATTCCGCTAATACTACGGTTACCACACCTTGTTCAGATGATATATTTCAAGACATTTGTCAGGTTTTTGTCCTTAAAACATTCTTGTGTGTAGGACTAATTTCTTACGCATCTAATCCCAAGCCTCTGTTGCTAATTGAAAAACATAATTTTAGAGCTAGTAACGGAGGCATCAGCCAGTGATAGCAGACTAATGCAGTTATTAATGCAGTTATTGGAGAGAGAGAGAGATTAAGCGTGTGTGAATTACCCGAGTCTGTGTGTCTCTCAGCAGTGTTCGGCAGCAGCGTCTCTACTAATAGCCAAACTGTAAGTTTATCTGCTCCAAGAATAAGGCCATTATTACCTCGCTAGTGGTTGTTAAACTATTTTACTGATAAAATCGTCAGAGCAGTGCTGACATGTTTCTGTGCGAGTGTGTGTCCGTACTGTATGTATTGCATTTGAGTGGGAGAGAGAGCAGTAGAAAAGAGTATATGCTTCCTGTACACAATAAAAACTAATTTTGTGGCAAAAACATGAAAATAATTTGTTGTTTTTATCCTATTGTTTACTATATTTATTTGCTTGTTCAGTGTCACTGTGGGTTTTGGTTCTTTTGCTGTTGTAGGCTGTAAGGACCTTTGAAATAACTGAAATAATTTGGCGAAGTGATACGGAACTGTAATGTGGTCAAGACCTGCCTGGACTTTAGCCGTGCATTTCCCTTAAAAATAATTGCACACCTTAGACTGTTCGTCAACCAATCAGAATCAAGCATTCAATTGCCCTGTAGTATAAGTACTTAATTACCTTTAATATGTTCCATAGAGCACATTTCAATGTCCTCAAAGATAATGTTTATATTCCCTTCTAGAAGCATGCTATGGTTCACTCTTTGGGACATTGCCGTACACTCCCAAAAGAGTTATTTAAAAACTCCTTAAGTTGTTTTGTTTTTCCAAACATCTCAGATTTCTTTCTTTTCACCTCTTGCGTTCTCCGTAGCGGACGGGAAATGTACGCTCCACCTTTTTTAAAGACTGCCTCTACGAGGTGTTTGATGACCTGGAGTGTAAGATGGAGAACGCTGGGAAGCATCTCCTCCGCTCTGTGCTGCAGCTGATGGAGAGCGGTGCTCTGGTCCTCACCACCAACTTTGACAACCTGTTAGAGATCTACGCTGCCCACCAAGGGACCAAGCTGGAGTCTTTGGATCTCACAGATGAGAAGAAGGTACCTGCTATGTTTCCTAATGAAGCAGTATAAATTAGGTCAATTAGCATTACAGTTCAGACTGCCTTATCAGGCGCTTACAATGTTTTATATTTGAATAGTGAAGGAGGTGCAACTTTTTGATTTGGTTTTGATTTCGGTCAATGCATAAATGTAGCATCAATGAAAGAAGATACTGTAATAATGTAAACATCTAAAGACATTTGTTTTCTGAAGCAATGATATTAAGTAAGGTCTTAGTTTGATCTTTTTCAAAATCATAGCAAAATCGTATAAATAGTATAAATTAACCTGTCAAAATCATATGATTATTATTATAAAATACAAATGAGGCAGTAATCATTATAATAATAAATTATTATTAAGTTGTTGTTGTTGTATAATTTATAATAGTAATTAGTTAATTTTCAACTGTGCCAAGATATACCGGTATTAACGATAACAGTGATATAAAAAAATGAAATATGGCTGTGACAAGCAGGGCGGGCGAGAGCCGTGAGAGAATGACACGAGGCCGGTTGCGTGATTGCAAATGAGCGTCACCTGCGCGTCACGCCAGACTCTTGCCCGCCCTGCTTGTCACAATTGTTATTGTGTTAATTAGGGGTGTCGCAATATACTGGTATTGGCAATAACCGTATTATTTCAAATTAATAGTACATGTATTGTAATATGGCTTTTTATATTAAAAATTACAAGGAAATGCAGTTTTTACATATGTAAATCGTAATTCTATTTCTTGCAAAAATTCTAGTTTTGGCAGGTCATTGGGATCTCAAAGTCCATTGGCAATGTGACATCATATAGGGCGCAATTATTTAGTCTATGATTGAATTGCATCGTTTATGTTGCAAAGTGGAATTCCCCTCGGAGTTAAATCAGTCACCGACAGATACAAAAATGCATAGAAGAAGAAACCATGAGAACTTGTACTTATCTTCAGATCATCAGTTGCTTTAAACTTAAAAATAATGAAATAAATTTGTGAAACGATGTTCTTCAAATGTTCAGGGCACTGGGTTCATCTCTGTTTGCTTTGGCCATAAATTTCCTTCAGCACAAAGCAGTGAAAGCTTCAGCTATTAGTCATAAAATTAGTCTTATGGTCCCCGGCCAAGCGTCATGTAGTGCATTAGTGCATGTAAGCTCTACAGCAGCTCACCTGAAGGGCCCTCTGAAACACAAGTGACTGCATGTTCAGTTCTCTGTGTCTTTATTAATCAGGCCGTGTGTGGTTTTCCATAGTGTGGCCTTTAGGCTGGGTGTTTATGCACCTTTTCCATCGAATGCCTCTTGATTAGAACCCACAGTCATTAAAAGCAGCTGGACCTAGTGGGAACCGGATTGGGCTCAGTGGAGTATGAAATGCTGCTGTGTGCATGTGTGTGCAGGTTCTGGAGTGGGCTCAGGAGAAGAGAAGACTAAGTGTACTCCATATTCACGGCGTTTACACCAACCCCAGCGGTATCGTACTGCATCCTGCTGGCTACCAGAATGTTCTGAGGAACACAGAAGTCATGGTGAGTAAAGGTTTTTTTTCTCTCAGGAGAAAATATAGTCACACCACTGGAAGTTGATAATTCCCTGGGGTGAAGGACACAGTGAACCAAAGCATTCTGGCCCGAAGAGAGATTCCCTTTTGTAGCACTTTTAGGACAACTGTTAGGACAGCATTATCAGTATGAAGCTGATAAAAGCTTCATAAAATAATGTTATGATGATCAATCACACACTGCATTTTTTTGTCTGGATCAGTTAATTTATTCAGGAAAAAAAAAATGAAATAAACAATTCATACATAGTCATTTGAATACGCCTCTTCTATGATGTGCATGTATTTATTTAGATTTTTTTTTTGAGGGAGCATAAAGTCAAAAAACTGTTATTTAATTAAATATATGCACTGCGTGTTTCGGAGTGAAGCGTGGCACTGTGTTCTTACACAATGATAGCAGCTCGGTTCACAGGAGGGAAGTGACGGTGAGGATATTTTCCCACCATCGATGTTTGACAACACCAGCAGGGTCTTTTAAATCGCTTATTTGAAAGCGAAAGTAAAATGCGCACGTCCGCACAGGCATTCATAACGGGTGCGTGTTTTAATTCCTAAAGAAGTTGAGTTTCTATAACAAAGAACTGAAAACGCTTGCTCTGCTCTGCTCGCTCTGCGCCAGTGGACGCGTACCGTTATGAATGCCCGTGAGTTTGAAAAACTTTTATCCACCAAATCAGTCATGTGGTGAGACTAACTTGCATAATTAAAAAATAAAACAGGAAATTATATTATAATTCAGACCCCTTCAGACTGTCATGACTGCATCAAGGTTAATAAGTCTATAAAAATATCAGATTATTTGACCTTTTATGACAAGTTATGGTTAGTTCAGATTGTAAAATGTCATGTGGTGTGACTCTCCAAAACTGAATGATAGTTATGAATTCAAAATTCATGATATACGTAAAAAATATTTATTACATTGAAAGATATACACTATATTGCCAAAAGTTTTGGGAAGCCTGCCTTTTACATGCAAATGAACTTTAATGACATCCCATTCTTAATCTGTAGGGTTTAATATGGAGTTGGCCCACCCTTTGCAGCTATAACAGCTTCAACTCTTCTGGGAAGGCTTTCCACAAGGTTTAGGAGTGTGTTTATGGGAATTTTTGACCATTCTTCTAGAAGCGCATTTGTGAGGTCAGGCACTGATGTTGGATGAGAAGGCCTGGCTCGCAGTCTCCACTCTAATTCATCCCAAAGGTGTTCTATTGGGTTGAGGTCAGGACTCTGTGCAGGCCAGTCAAGTTCCTCCACACCAAACTCACTCATCCATGTCTTTATGGACCTTGCTTTGTGCACTGGTGCGCAGTCATGTTGGAACAGGAAGGGGCCATCCCCAAACTGTTCCCACAAAGTTGGGAGCATGAAATTGTCCAAAATGTCTTGGTATGCTGAAGCATTAAGAGTTCCTTTCACTGGAACTAAGGGGCCAAGCCCAACCCCTGAAAAACAACCCCACACCATAATCCCCCCTCCACCAAACTTTACACTTGGCACAATGCAGTCAGGCAAGTACCGTTCTCCTGGCAACCGCCAAACCCAGACTCGTCCATTGGACTGCCAGACAGAGAAGCGTGATTGGTCACTCCAGAGAACACGTCTCCACTGCTCTAGAGTCCAGTGGTGGCGTGCTTTACACCACTGCATCTGACGCTTTGCATTGCACTTGGTAATGTAAGGCTTGGATGCAGCTGCTCATCCATGGAAACCCATGAAGCTCTCTACGCACTGTTCTTGAGCTAATCTGAAGGCCACACGAAGTTTGGAGTTCTGTAGCTATTGACTCTGCAGAAAGTTGGTGACTTCTGCGCACTGTGCGCCTCAGCATGCGCTGACCCCGCTCTGTGATTTTACGTGGCCTACCACTTTGTGGCTGAGTTGCTGTTGTTCCCAATTGCTTCCACTTTGTTATAATACCACTAACAGTTGTCCGTGGAATATTTAGTAGTGAGGAAATTTCACGAATGGACTTAGGTTGCCACCTGTGCAATATCACGGTACCACGCTTGAGTTCACTGAGCTCCTGAGAGCGACCCATTCTTTCACAAATGTTTGTAGAAGCGTCTGCATGCCTAGGTGCTTGATTTTATACATCAGTGGCCATGGAAGTGATTGGAACACCTGAATTCAATGATTTGGAGGGGTATCCCAATACTTTTGGCAATATAGTGGTTTTTAATGGTTTTAATGTTTTTTTGAAAATAAAATCATTACGTGTTTAAGCTTTTATTGAAAATGCTATGTAAGTTTTTCAAAACCATATGAAATCAACAGTAACTTGATTTAAATTAGAAGTAACTTATTTTATTTCTCAGTGATCCTTAAAATGTATCTGCCATCACTCCATAGCGTCCGTTATGTTGTTTTTGCAGAGGGAGATCCAGAAACTCTACGAAACCAAGTCTTTTGTGTTCCTGGGCTGCGGGAGGACAGTGGACGACACCACCTTCCAGGCACTGTTTCTCGAGGCGGTCAAACACAAGTCCGACCTCGAGCATTTCATGCTGGTGCGGCGAGAGGACGTGGGCGAATTCAAAAAGCTTCGAGATAACATGCTGGACAAGGGCATTAAGGTCATCTCGTACGGCAACGAATACGCCGACCTGCCGGAGTACTTCGAGCGGCTGGCCAATGAGATTTGCAACCGGGATGTGGACCGGGACGTAGTGACCAATGGTTGGGGTGAGCTCTGGCTTTACTTTTTAGACACGTGACATACAATGGTTGGTGTTTTTCATCCATGCATTTGCTTGATTTGTTCAGGATCTCCCATCTCACAAGGGGAAGAAAGTCAAAATGGCTTTACGACCCAGAAAAACCTCCTGCAAGGTTAGGACAGCTTTCGTGTTGTCGGCCGCTTGCATGCTAAAGGCAATTTGGGCATTTGACTGAAGCATGTTGATGGCTTTTTTCTCCTTTTCCCTTGTTTCCTTCAATGCATGCTTCTAGAACGATAGACTCGTAGACCTGAACGCAGCACAAGGGCTTCTGTTGTTGTTTTAAACTCGCTGCACCTTTCCACTGTACTCTTCTGCACCTGACCCCATGTGTGGTGTGGCTTTCCATGATGAAATCAGCTGATGCTTCCTGTTGTAACGAGATCTTCATTGTAGCTCTTCCTGTCTCTCTGTCCAGACTACCACTCGTGACACAAGTGGCAGTCTGAGAACATTTCCACAGCTCCACCGCACAGTTCCGTCGCCCCCTTCCGCTCGGGTCTGGTATGACTAGATCTTCACGCACAACAGACTCGTTTCTCATACTTAACCGAGCGCCATCAGTACCAGTTCGCTTCACACGGGAAAGGCGTCTGTAAAAACACCACCAAGCAAACTGTGAACTCCTGCAACTCGGAAAATGTTTATGAAACTCTTCATGTGAGTGAAGGAGAAATTTGTGGAATTTTTTTTTTATGTGGTAATTGAAGTGTGGACCAAGAATGATGTTCAGGGCCAGTCTGATCTTAAACATGAGCTGTCACATGTAGTAGTTTCTCACTCCTCATTTTTCACATCAGCAAATGCACCAGCAGTATTTAAATAATGTGTGAACCTCACAAAATAAATGTCCTGGGCATGTTTCACCCCAAAATTAAAAAGGTGAAAAAAAGAAAATGCATTTTGAATAAAGACCATTAACATGGTACACACACACATATATATATATATTAAGCAGCACTGTTTTCAATATTGATAACCATTATTAATAATTACATGCCAATAATTGAGTACATTTTTTATATATATATATATTATTTTAATATTCAAATAGTGAAGTTATTTTAAATTGTAATATTTCACAATATTACTGTTTTTACTGTATTTTTCATCAAAACAAATGTAGCCTTGGTGAGCATATATTTTTCCAAAACATTACAAAAATCTGTAGTGTGTATGTGTATACACACACATTCACATTTTTTTATTCTATTAATTGGTTGAAATATGACTCGGGACATTTTTTTTTTTTTTTTACAACTAAATCTGGCCTGTAAGAAGAAGGAAATGCAATGAACACGTTCTAAGGGTGACTGAGGTGTGAATCAAAATGCTTGTGATTTCTCAGGCTTTACTTAGAAGCATCTCAGCTTCCATGAATCTACTTGAACTTGTCACGAGACTGAGGAAAATGATATGCCGCCATCATTCCTCTCGAGCCACACAACTTTCAATACAATACATTTTATTGCACTTGGACAGTTAGTTCCCATTTATAGTCTTAAATGCTTGGGCCAGTAATGCTTTAAAAGAGATATGTAAACAGTTGTTTATAAACCTTTTGTATTTGAACTCCAGTGGTCCGCTGTTTAATCATCTCTGTCCACAAACGTCTTTTAAGTATTTATATGCTATTTTAAAATAAAACATCTGTTTGGTACCAAATGTGTTGTCATTACTGAAAGCAAATTTTCAGGAATTACATCCATCTTAACGCAAGAGTGGATGAGGCCATTTGTAACTTGCTTCCCGTGTCATTCGATTCCAGTTATTTTAGTTGTCTGTTATGCTAAATTAATATAATAAAAAAAAAACAGTTTGCATATAATCATAAGCACGTTTTGTAGCACAAATAGTTACACCGTTTACTGCACTGTTATTCTTCAAGTTGTTTAACTTTACCTGTAGCGACTGATGAATCAGCGCATTCGCTGAAAATAGCGTACTTCCGCATTGCCAAATATGGTGAGAGAGAACAGCGTTTCCTGCCAGCATCTACATACCGAACAAAACAGAACACACCACACCGACATTTGTATTTGAAAAATGTATAACTGCTGTCACAAACATCCAGTCAGTGAGTCAGATGATTGTGTCAGTGACCACCCTGATGGATTTGCTGAATTTAACGGTAATTAATAAAAAAGTGAGTTTGTGATTCTTTTCAACTGATTCATAAGAACCGGTCTATAATAGTTATGATTTAGGGAATCAGACTCCATCGGTCATGGTTTATGTTAGTGTTTACAATGCAACGGACATGTCTATTTGTATTATTTCTTTAGAAACGAAACAGTGGTGAAAATACCTGTACTGTACAGGAAACAAACTACTAGTAGGCTACCAAACATAACAGGTCATTACCGGCTATTATAGCAGCTTTATTTAAGAAATATTACACATTCTCAAAGTACAACAAATCTTCTCGATGAAGCTCTCCAGTCTTGCCTTTGTGCTACCGCAAATTAATATGAGAATTAAGACCTGACTTTGTTCTAAAATAAAAGCATGAAGGGATCTGAAAGAAAAGAACATGACAGCACGGTTACTAATGAATTAAAACAAATAATGTAAATTTGCAGGGATTCAGATAGTTTGGTATACGCAGCATTTTAGAACTCTTTGCTGAGGTGCCATCACTCAGACCTTGGCCTTCAAACCTCAAGCACCAAATCTTTCAATACCTTTTAATAACTTTCATATCCAGTGACATGAAAAGCCTGAGTAAAAAAGGAAGAATGAGGAAAGGCAGCATTTGTACGGAATTGTTTTGGGAGAACTGAATGTAATGAGCTGAGGCACTATGGTAGTGAATTCATGAGACCGTTTGGTTTGCGGGCCATCTTCTGAGTGTACCTACATTAATCAAACAAAAAGTAGACAAAATACATTTAGAATATATTATATTTCTTTTATAACATTTGAATGACACCTCAAATCCATCTTTTTTTGTGGGGAAGTACGTATGAGAACACTTGATCGTAGCGAAGAGAGGCAGAAAAGTGCAAAAATACTTTCCTCATCTCATTCTCATCTTGAATAAAATGATCTAAATGAAAGCGTTTGTAGCTGCTGCTCTCTGATTGGCTGTTGCATGTCAATCAAAAATGGTTGCTGAGGTGAGATCAAGTCAAATGTTATTCCTTCCACTCATTAAACTGAATCAAACACTTTTTCTTCCTGGAACAAAACACGAGGGATCCTAAATATGAACTGAATTTCAGTTAAACCTGTAGTAAACCAAAAAACACCTATCATTTGAACACATAGGCATGTCTGCATTCACGGGAAGCTGAGAGGGGTCACGGGGTCTCATATCTAGCTGTAGTGAAACCGTGAAAGTGGCTCAAGCACCAGAAGCAGCTCAGGCCTTCATGAGCGTGCTGACCACAGCCCTGGCGTTGAGGCTGCGCAGATCGCTGTACGTCTGCCCGGTGCCCACAAACACGATGGGCTGTCCCGTGATGTAGGTCATGGAGATGGCAGCGCCCACCTACAGGAGACATGGGTAAGTTTCATTTCACAAGAGGGCCATGAACAATGGATTCAAACAGTCATACCTTGTCATCGATGGTGTCAAACTTGGTGAGAACGATGCCATCGATAAGCCTGGGTTTGTCAGTCTTGGAATGATCAGCCAGGGCTTGATTAAATTTAACCTGCAAAAATGCAGCAAACATCCATGTATTACACACTGAATATTAATATTAACTATTAACAGACCTGAAATATTCGTTATGAAGGTCAGGACTGGTTTCTTGCATCGATTTCCAACATTCAAATCGATACAATAGAGACAGAATGGTAAATAGCATGTATAAGGATGACCTGTAACTGGGTGGGGCTTAGCAGCCCAGACACTGTTTTTAATTGGTTGAATTATCCTGCTTTAACTTTTCCTTGTGCGTGTTCAATTTAATTCATTATTAAATACTTTTCTCAAGGTGGTAAAGATGGACCAATCACATTATTGTAAATATATACGTTTATAATTTGGAGTCTGACAGATTTTTAAATTTTCTTTTTTTTGATGTTTAAACACCAAGGCAGCATTTATTTAATCAAAAATACAATAAAAACAGCAATATTGTGAAATATTCTTTACACTTTAACAATAATACAATTAAATTTTTTTTGTTTTACTTTTTAAATAAATTAATGTTAACATTTCTCATTTTTATTTAGTTGAACTAGATGTACTAAAATAAATAACAAACTGAAATAAAAATAGACATTTAAACTAATAATAAATAAAAAAAAAAATTACTAAAACTTAAATAAAAAAAACAGGAAATATAGAAATAAAAACTATAATAGTATCTCAAAATAATACTAAAATAGCTGCTCCAGTCTTCAGTGTACAATGTAAAAGTGGCAAAAGAATCAGTTATAATTCACTTAAATACTTTGCTCCAGTGAGCCATTAAAGGGATAGTTCACCCAAAAATGAAAATTAGCCCATGATTTACTCACCCTCAAGTCACCCTGGGTGTATATGACATTCTTCTTTCAGACGAACACAATCGGAGTTATATAAAAAAAAATGTCCTGGCTCTTCCAAGCTTTATAATGGCAGTGACTTCTTGGTTTGTTTTTGAAGTCCATAAAAGTACATCCATCCATCATATAACTGCTCCACACGGCTCCGGGGGGTTAGTAAAGGCCTTCTGAAGCGAAGTGGCGCGTTTGTGTAAGAAAAATATCCATATTTAAAACTTTATAGACTAAAATAACTAACTTCTGGCGGTCAGCGGTACGCAAGTCGACTTGCGGCGACAGAGTAACCCTTGAACCCTTGACGCATGCGTATTGACGAACGCAGAAGCACAGAGGATAGAGCAAAACAAAACACCGGTCATGAATTAGAAGTCTAAAACGAGGATTTTTAAAGAGAAATGGCAGAGAATTTCGATATAAGAGAAGAGGGGCTTGAGTTTGTTCCACGAGAGGCGTCAAAGCTTGCGGTGCTCCTATTCACCGCGCCAGGGGTTACTCTTTCACCGTAAGTTGACTTGCGTACCGCTGACCGCCAGAAGCTAGTTATTTTAGTCTATAAGGTTTTAAATATGGATATTTTTCTTACACAAACGCGCCACTTCGCTTCAGAAGGCCTTTATTAACCCCCCGGAGCCGTGTGGAGCAGTTATATGATGGATAGATGCACTTTTATGGACTTCAAAAATGAACCAACAAGTCACTGCCATTATAAAGCTTGGAAGACCCAGGACATTTTTAATATAACTCCGATTGTATTCGTCTGAAAGAAGAATGTCATATACACCCAGGGTGACTTGAGGGTGAGTAAATCATGGGCTAATTTTCATTTTTGGGTGAACTATCCCTTTAACTGTTGCAACCTACTATTTCAGAACCATCAAGCACTCCCTAGTGCAAGACCACTTTTTGTCTCACAGTTATTGACCAGAAACATACAATTTGAATACACTATAAAACAGTGCCATCTATAGACTATATCTGGCATTACACCTGAGCAAAACCTACCAGCTGATCCACAGCCTCATTGCCCACAAGTGCTTCTCCCACAAACAAGACCAGGTCCGGGGTGTTGACCGCAATCAGCTTAGCCAGAGCCGTCATCAGAGGGGCGTTATCCTGCATACGGCCAGCTGTATCGATCAACACCACTTCAAAACCCTGGTTACGAGCTGTAGAAAGACAGATGCGTTAACGAATGAATCCTCTGAAAGTTTAATTTCCTTTAAAATCATGTGGATTTTACCATAGGCAATAGCTTCCATGGCGATCCCAGCAGCGTCCTTGCCGTAGCCCTTCTCGAAGAGTTGTACGGCCGGGCGTCCGCCGTGCTTCTCCGGGGGGTGCAGAGAGTTCAGACGCCGCTGGTGAGTCCTCAGCTGCTCCACGGCACCCGCGCGGAACGTGTCACAGGCGGCGATGAGCACCGAGAACCCGTTCTCAATCAGCCAATAAGAGATCTGTATGAAAAGAAGTCACATGGCCTTTATATTATATTCAGTATGCTGATTTACTGCTCAAGAAACTATTATTTATTATAGTTATTATTATTAACAATATTGAAAGCAGTTTTTGCTGCTTAATGTTTTACAGAAACCATGATACACTACCATTCAATTTAAAAAAAGACAAAGTAATACTTTTATTCAGCAAGGATGTGTTAAATTGATTAAAACTGACAGTAAAAGACATTTATAATGTTGCAAAAGATTTTATTTTAAATAAATGCTGTTCATTGAACTTTCTATTCAAAGAATCCTGAAAATGTTTTTATTGTAGTTTCTACAAAAATATTAAGATGTTACTTTATTATTAATAATATATATTATTATTAATATTAATGTAATAATTTGTGCTGTCAAATCGATTAATCACGATTAATCTAATATAAGTTTTTATATATATATATATATATATATATATATATATATATATATAAATATAAATATATAAATAACTTACACACACACACACACACACACACACACACACACACACACACACACACACACACACACACACACACACACACACACACACACACACACACACACACCAAGCATAACATTATGACAGGTGAAGTGAATAACACTGATTATCTCTTCATCACGGCACCTGTTAGTGGGTGGGATATATTAGGCAGCAAGTGAACATTTTGTCCTCAAAGTTGATGTGTTAGAAGCAGGAAATATGGGCAAGCGCAAGGATTTGACCGAGTTTGATAAGGGCCAAATTGTGATGGCTAGACGACTAGGTCAGAGCATCTCCAAAACTGCAGCTCTTGTTGGGGTGTTCCTGGTCTGCAGTGGTCAGTATCTATCAAAAGTGGTCCAAGGAAGGAACAGTGGTGAACCGGCAATAGGGTCATGGGCGGCCCGTGTGGGCGAAGGCTGGCCCGTGTGGTCCGATCAAAACAGACAAGTAGCTCAAATTGCTCAAGAAGTTAATGCTGGTTCTGATAGAAAGGTGTCAGAATACACAGAGCATCACAGTTTGTTGCGTATGGGGCATAGCCGCAGACCAGTCAGGGTGCCCATGCTGACCCCTGTCCACCGCTGAAAGCGCCAACAGTGGGCACGTGAGCATCAGAACTGGACCACGGAGCAATGGAAGAAGGTGGCCTGGTCTGATGAATCACGTTTTCTTTTACATCACGTGAATGGCTGGGTGCGTTTACGCCACTTACCTTGGGAACACATGGCACCAGGATGCACTATGGGAAGAAGGCAAGCCGGCGGAGGCAGTGTGATGCTTTGGGCAATGTTCTGCTGGGAAACCTTGGGTCCTGCCATCCATGTGGATGTTACTTTGACACGTACCACCTACCTAAGCATTGTTGCAGAGCATGTACACCCTTTCATGGAAACGGTATTCCCTGGTGTCTGTGGCCTCTTTCAGCAGGATAATGTGTCCTGCCACAAAGCAAAAATGGTTCAGAAATGTTTTGAGGAGCACAACAACGAGTTTGAGGTGTTGACTTGGCCTACAAACTCCCCAGATCTCAATCAAATCGAGCATCTGTGGGATGTGCTGAACAAACAATTCCAATCCATGGAGGCCCCACCTCGCAACTTACAGGACTTAAAGGATCTGCTGCTAACATCTTGGTGCCAGATACCACAGCACACCTTCAGGGGTGTGTGTGTGTGTGTGTGTTTATATATAAATATATGTTTATATGTGTTTATTTATATACAAGCAATAACAATAATAATAATAATAAAAATAGTTTTTACTTTTGAACATTGATGATAATAAAAACTATTATTAATAATTGAACACCGATAATAATTGAGCAGCAAATCAGCATATTAGAATGATTTCTGAAGGATCATGTGACACTAGATACTGGAGTAATGATGCTGAAAATTCAGCTTTAATAATAATAATAATAATAATAATAATAATAATAATTTGTTACATTTATATAGCACTTTTCTCTGCACTCAAAGCGCTTTAGGGGAGGGGGGGAATCTCCTCAACCACCACCAATGTGCAGCATCCACCTGGATGATGCGACAGCAGCCATATTGCGCCAGAACTCCCACCACACACACACCAGCTTTGATCACAGGAATAAATGACATTTTAAAATGTATTCAAACAGAAATCTGTTCTTTTAAATTGTAATTATATTTCACAATATTACTATTTTTATTGTATTTTTTTAATCAAATGCCTCCTTGGTGAGCAGAACATTAAGAAATCATGGTATATTTGTTTCTTGTGCATGAAAACTGCATACACATTCCTTTTTAATTTCAAGCACTTTAACAAAACAAGTTTTCCAGGTATTCCAGACCTTACATTTCTATAAGCACTTTTTTTTTTTTTCTCAAACAAACTTACCTTGGCGAGGTTGGTGGACTTGCCGACGCCGTTGACCCCACAGAAGGTGATGACGAAGGGTTTGCGCTGAGAACGAGCATCTAGCACGTCCCTCAAGATGTCCACACGGCGCTTGGGCTGCAAGATCTGCACCAGAGAGTCCTGCAGAGCCTGCTTTACCGTAGAGGCCACAGCTGGACAGAAGAAACCACAGGGAGATTTAGAAGAGCAAAATCCAGGAAGGCCAGAAAAGACATGCACTCGATGTACTGGCGTGAGAACACGCACATGTCTGTGGGAAGGCTCTTGTTTGGACGGGCTGTTCAGCAGGTGTGTGCTGTACTCACTGGTGAAAGTGCCCATGACTTTGCCTTCCAGTTTCTTGGCCACAGATTCACAGAGCTGGGAGGCTATTTCAGCTGCTACATTCTTGGCTAGAAAAAGAAGAGAAAAAATTCAAATTACTGATCCGGTCATAATATAGGCTGGGCTATACTTCATTTTAAGGTGTCCTTGTTACAGAGTAATTAAGAGTTAGGGTTTGGTTTAGGGTTAGTTACATGTAATTATTATACATGTAACGTGTAACAAGGACACTAAAATAAAGTTACCATAGGCTGTAATGCACAGTATATCCATTTCTAGATATTTGTGATTATTGGATTCTTCAAGCATTTTGATTTGGCCCGATTCACTAATGAATCATTTAGACTGATTTGTGAGAAATTCTTTAAAAACAACTCAAAAGAAAAATTTGCTCATGAATCAAACAACATTATGCCTTGTGAACAAGTTTCACTTTCCACAAGAGCAATACCTAGCTCAAGTGTTTTCAAACTTTTAGATGCCACGGACCCCCAAATATGATCATCCTCGTGCGAGGGACCCCATCTTCAAATCAAAAAGGCAGCTATATATTTTCATGAATAAAGACCCAATTTAAAATATTGCAATTGTTAAATATAATATGGAAAATCTTTTGTTTTTTTATTATGCTTTTTTCTATCAATAATACATTTATTTATTTATTTTAAAAGTGCACTATGTAACTTTTTTTGTATTCAAAATTCACTAAAATTTACACAATGAGTGAGTATATCGTGAATCCATCTTCCAAACAGTGTTTTTGGAAGATGTGATTAATATACTTTATTTAAGATTAAATATACTTTAATTATATTTTTATGAATTTTTTCCCCCTACCTTTTCAACCTGTGTTCTACTTGTACTTTTCAATGTATTATTTATGTAAATTATTATTTATTTGTATTTTTTTTTATTAATTTATTTAAATCCATTTAACTTTTTATTAATTTATTTAATATATTTTATTTTTTAATTTTACTCAAATTCTTATTTACTTAAATTTTTATTATGCTTTTTCTATGTATAGTACTGCTTTTAGATGTATTATTTACTTGTATAAATATCTATTTATATCTATTTATTAAATGTAATCTTTTCTAATCCAATTTTTATTACACTTTGTCATTTGTTAGATGTATTTATTATATTAATTTTAATTTATTTTACTTATTTTTATTTATTTTAATCATATAACATTTTTTACTACCTTTTCAACCTATATTCTATCTGTACTTTTAGATGTATTATTCATTTATTTTTTCCCCTTTAAATTTTATCATTTTATTTTTATTTATTCTAGTCGTTAATATTTTTTACATGGATTCCCTAGCACACTTTCGCGTCCGCCTGGAAAACACCATCTTAAAATTCCTAAATATTTACAGTTTGTCTATGACTGTAGGAACCCTGTAACATTTCATTAAAAACTAATTGAAAAAATGTAAACAAAAGTGTATTGAATGAGGTGCCATGGAGCAAGAGCGATGTCATACCAATGAGGTGGTCCCTCATCTTGTCCAGAACTGGCTCCATGTCCTCCTGAGTCAGATTCTTAGATCCCACCAGGCCTTTCAGCATCCCAAACATTCCCCCAAAACCACCTTTTTTAGCTCTGCAGAGAAAACACAGAATGTGGCATCTCCATATCTAAGGATTTAAATGACACATTCAGCAGCAGCAAGTTCAGATGAAGAAAATCAATGTTGTGAGGCAGTGTTGAAAGGACAGAACAGAGATTTTTAAATGTTACCCTTTCTTGCTAGGGTTTGGCACCACAACTCTCTCCTCCTCCTCCTCCTCCACTTCTTCATCCTCATCGTCTGAAGACTCATAATCGACACCACGCAGGTCACCTTTCATTGAATCCACCTGGATCAGCTGAGAGGAACAGAGAAAATTTCATCTGCAATTAATTTAAAAGCATTTTAATTTTTTGGAAGCCTTTATTGAATATGAAGAATTTGTGCATGCTAGAATAAAGATGGTGCAGTAAATTTGAAGACTTTTTAGTAGGAGTAAAGGGCCTTTCACACTGGACGCTATTAAGCGAGGCGGATGTGTCGCGATGACGCTCTTGAATCGAAACAATAGATCCCTATGGAGCTATTCACACCAGACGCAATCAATCGCAGCGTGGCAAAGCTAGATTTTTTCCAACCAGTGTGTCGATTTCCGCCCCCGTCGCCACACGATGAAACGAGCCGTCCAATTAGATTTGAGCTTACTTACAGCCGCTGCTGTTGCACAAGTGTGAGAGTGGTGGCGCTATTTTGAAAACCTGTGTAAACACAGAAGAAAAGTACTCCGGAAGAGAGAAGAGAATGGATGTTGAGTGTTATCATTGGCGTTATCATTTATTCTTACACGTTCTTTATACAGATTATCATTTCTATTCATTTTCCACTGAATTATGCGTACAGCGTACAGAGCGTTGTTTTCTTCCGTGCGTGTCTGTTATAAGAGTGCTCATTCGCTCTAGAGCTGTCAATCATATTATGTGATCATAACTCCTGCCCTTCCGAATGACGATGTTGTGTTTATTTCCTCATTCTGAGTTCTGCATGGTTCCTCACAAACAACTGAGAGAAACGTTTCTACAGGATGAAACATGAAGCCAAAAATATATGATTACGACGATATATGTTCTGTATGTGTTTTTCATGCTGCTCTGGGTATTTTTATAACTATAAAGAATGAGAAAACACTACAAATAATGCAGTCTGCCCATTATTTAATTCAAATCCACATTAGATTGTAGTCAGAAGTTATTACACTCACTCGATGATGGTTCCTGTTGTAGTACCAAACATAATTTATCTTAATTTACTGTAGTATGTTGTTCAGTGGATGAGGTTAAAGCCATATGGGAAAACCTACGAGATACATACATGACGAAAAATGTATTCTCGGTAAGCGCCACCTATCGTGCAGGCGTGAATTAGCTGAAGGCAATCAATCGTTTCAGTGAAAGCTCCATTCATCGGCAATTCGCTTAGCTTTATCGCGTCACGCTCAGTGTGAGAGGGCCTTAAAGCCGCGCAATGTTCTTGTGACGTAATTTTTGTCATCAGGACAGACAGCCCAATTCGAGTCCGCTCAGACGCAGTCTCGCGTAGCCAGACCTTCAGACCGACGGCAGAAGGTCTGGACTTTTTCCGCCGCTTTCATTGGTCAAGGACCGCCCAAGAGGACGTTTGACTGACATGTAACGCAACCAATCACAGTTCGTTTTGTTCTGCGTCATGTTTAGGGGCGTGAAAATGTAAAGTCAATGTCCCTGCAATAACAAACCGGCGTGCATCTATAAATTATTCATTCAAGAACGTTGTGCAAGTTTACTGTAACAATGGAGCCGCAAACCTCACATACTTTCGAAAATCCAGCATTTAGTTGATCCTGGTAAGCGCTCATTGTCACAGTTGTAAACACAACGGCTTTCTTCAAACGAGGGGGTTTGGTGTCACGGCATTTGTTTCCAGGCGGACCATTAAAGAACGCAACAAACACATCTCGCGGACATCCTGTAGAATTCAACCAATCAGATGACGACTTCGAAACTCCTGAAGTGTTTCCAGTAATTGTGCCATATGCATAAGACGTTCAGTTAACGGTCCGTGGTAGTGACATCTGAGGCTGAGACTAGGGTCCACTAGGTGCATTATTTTACTCAAATTTTTCATTACTTTAAATCACATTTTTATGACAACTTTCTGCAGTTGAGTATACTTTGAAAGCTGTGCGGACACGTTTGTGTGCAAGTACACGTTTGTGCACGTTGTGTGAAGTATACCCGGGCCTTAAAGCTGGACTGCTCACCGGTTCAGCTGAGGCCTCATGGTCTTGGGTCTGTGTGTCACCGGTGTTGCCATTGCTTCCACTGTAGTCCAGATCTCCAGTATTCCTCCCACCCATATCCCACACCCGGTTTGCCTTCCCCTTTGGCTTCTGGGGTTTAGGGGACTTACTGTGCAATACAACAGCAAAAAAAAAAAAAAAAAAAAAAAATGTAACTTCAAACAACCTTCTGTTGTCAAAATAATCAGATGGAATAATGTAGTCTAGAACTCAACTTGAGGGTTAAAGTGGAAGTCATTTAGAGATCTGTGACACCTGTGTGATCAAAAGTGGCTTCATCTGCCATGAAAGAGGCATTTTCACACAATTCATAATGTCTCCTACCTGGTCTTCTCTATTTTTACGCCACCCAACTGCTTGCTGATGAACTTGGCACGGTTCCTCTCAATAATCTCCTCTGGTGTCAGACCATCGTTTCCATTCTCCACAGCCTTTTTGGAGGCAGTCTGTGAAGCAGCTTTAGTCTGATCTCCTCCTGAGACACCTGAGAATAGGTGAAAAGGAAAGAATGGTCACACTAACAAACGTACAAGAAGAGATGCACGATACTAAATTTCTCTGCCAATACCGATACCAATAGTTTGCTTTTCTTAAGGAAAAAAATCTCTCCCAAATAACGCTGAAAACTATACAGGGAACCATCTCATTTAAAACATAACTATAATATTAGATGTTAAAATGAACAATAGAGCTATTATATTCAACTGCGATTTATTTTCAGATATAATAACTACACTCAAAAATATAAAAGTTTGTATGCAACTAGGTTGCACAGGTAGTTTACATAAACACTTGTCTTCATGACAAATTTATTCAAACATACATATATAATTAACAGTAAATAAGCTCCTCTCTAGTGTTTTTAATAGCTAACTAACGAACTGTGAACACATGACAACTTTCCTGAGGTAAATGCAGCGTTAAGTGACTAGCTGTTTTATTGGCGTCTTTCCGCGATTGAAACACTGATTAACACTGGTGTAGGGAAAAACTGCAGACCTAGCAACCCGGGCTTGAACTACAGGTGATTCATGGGGTCAAATAGAGCCTGCTTTTATGTAGCTATTTTTTAACTGTTAATGCGTTATTGTCTCGTTAACGTGCCCTAAATTTAACACGAGAGATTTTCTTCACACACACACACACACACACACAGTATGAGTTGCAGTCTGACAAGTTTTCCCATACCCTTTTGATTGACAGGACACCATTGGCCCTGATCATCGGCTGTTTTGAAGTGAAAATATTGCTTTTATCGGCCGATACCGATTATTGGCCGATATATAAGTGCATCTCTACTTATAAAGCATCTCTACTCATCTCTCACATTTCTCACCTTCCTTTTTGGCATTTTTACTTTTCTTGCCTCCTTGCTCCTTGCTTTTGTCTCCATCCTTTGTCTCAATCATAGACTTCACAGTTTTCTGGGATTTCTGAGACTCTTTGAAAGGCCTCATAGAGACGGGGGCCTTGGCTTTGCTGCTGTCCTCCGCCTCCCTGCAAAAAATTGAAATTGTAATCTTTTATGTAAATTATTAAAATTATTTCCTTTTTTTTTTTTCTCTTTCAAACTAAAACTGTTACATAATAATTTGGGCAAGCCATAATAATGTACCTGCAGGAACTGTATGCATACACTACCTTTAAAAAGTTTGAATGGTAGTGTCTTCTGCTCTTGTTGGCTGTATTTATTTTTTATCAAAAATACAGTAAAAACAGTAATTCTGTGACCATATAAAGTAACTGTTTTCTATTTGAATATATTTTTAAATTCTTATTATCAATGTTTAAAACAGTTGTGCTACTTCATATTTTTGTGAAAACCATGATACATATTTTTTAAGATTCTTTGATGAATACAAAATTCAAAAGAACATGTATTTGAAATAGAAATCTTTATAACATTATAAATGTTTGTACTGTCACTTTTAATCAATTCAATGTATCCTTGCTGAATAAAAATATTAATGTCTTCCCTCCCCCCAAAAAAATAAAAATAAATCCCCAAACTTTTGAATGGTAGTGTATTTATATAACAATAATAACTGGAATTTAAAATGTGACACATACCTGAAGAATATTTTGATCAAAAGGTTTACTCTTAGGTGTGTGAAATTAGTTTTGCAGACAAAAATACATTTTTGTTTTAAAATTTAAAATTCATATTTATCAACCCAGGAAAAAGGTCAAGCTCACCGCAAAAGACTGTGGAAGTCCTCTCCAAACTCAAAATTATTAAGCAGAAACTTTAGGGCGCCTCTCTGCTCCAGCTCATTCTTGTATCGATCTCTGAAGTGAAGCTGGACATCATCCATGAATTTATCCACATACGTCAGCGTCAGGATCTTTTGAAAACCCACCTGGGAAACCAGAAGCACATGATCAGGCATATGGACGTTTGAGCCATGGGACACTGACTGATCTGATCATCATATTATTTGTACTGAAAAAGGAAAATAAACAATCACCACAAACACAAGCTCAAACTCATTGTCCAGCTTGTATTTAAGACTCAGGGCATTGTGGGTGAAAGAGTTATTCCCACTCCTCTCCTGCAAACAGAAAGCAAAAGAACATTCAACTTCAAATATATCTCTTAACATACAAGTTATTATAATCTAAATCTGATACTCTTTTATCAAGTTAACTGTTGGATGGAGCTGAGATCAAAATCATTGTTTTAAAGGGATGGATAGTGATACAGACTCTTGCCCCTGGTTTCACAGACAAGGTTTAAGCTAGTCCCAGACTAAAATGCATGTTTGAGCTGCTTTAACTGAAAGAAACTTGCACTGACATATCTTAAAATATGTCAGTGTCACTGTATTGTCTCAAGATGCACACCAGTTTTTTCCTAAGGCACGTTTAAGCTAATTAAATATCCTAATTGAACTAAGGCCTAATCCTGGCTTAATCTAAACCCTGTCTATGAAACCGGACCAATTTTGTTTTCATGCTACGTTAATTTTTAAACATTAATGGAATGTGGCTTTTAATGTTAAATTTAGATTTTTTATTTTATTTTACTGTCTTTGAGCTAACAGCTACTGTTGCATGCAATCATAAACTTTGACAAAATAATTTTATAATAATGATAAATAAAGTACAAACCCGTTTCCAAAAAAGTTGGGACACTGTACAAATTGTGAATAAAAACAGAATGCAATGATGTGGAAGTTTCAAATTTCAATATTTTATTCAGAATACAACATAGATGACATATCAAATGTTTAAACTGAGAAAATGTATCATTTTAAGGGAAAAATAAGTTGATTTTAAATTTCATGGCATCAACACATCTCAAAAAAGTTGGGACAAGGCCATGTTTACCACTGTGTGGCATCCCCTCTTCTTTTTATAACAGTCTGCAAACGTCTGGGGACTGAGGAGACAAGTTGCTCAAGTTTAGGAATAGGAATGTTGTCCCATTCTTGTCTAATACAGGCTTCTAGTTGCTCAACTGTCTTAGGTCTTCTTTGTCGCATCTTCCTCTTTATGATGCGCCAAATGTTTTCTATGGGTGAAAGATCTGGACTGCAGGCTGGCCATTTCAGTACCCGGATCCTTCTTCTACGCAGCCATGATGTTGTAATTGATGCAGTATGTGGTCTGGCATTGTCATGTTGGAAAATGCAAGGTCTTCCCTGAAAGAGACGATGTCTGGATGGGAGCATATGTTGTTCTAGAACTTGGATATACCTTTCAGCATTGATGCCTTTCCAGATGTGTAAGCTGCCCATGCCACACGCACTCATGCAACCCCATACCATCAGAGATGCAGGCTTCTGAACTGAGCGCTGAGAACAACTTGGGTTGTCCTTGTCCTCTTTAGTCCGGATGACATGGCGTCCCAGTTTTCCAAAAAGAACTTCAAATTTTGATTCGTCTGACCACAGAACAGTTTTCCACTTTGCCACAGTCCATTTTAAATGAGCCTTGGCCCAGAGAAAACGCCTGCGCTTCTGGATCATGTTTAGATATGGCTTCTTTTTTGACCTATAGAGTTTTAGCCGGCAACGGCGAATGGCATGGTGGATTGTGTTCACCGACAATGTTTTCTGGAAGTATTCCTGAGCCCATGTTGTGATTTCCATTACAGTAGCATTCCTGTATGTGATGCAGTGCCGTCTAAGGGCCCGAAGATCACGGGCATCCAGTATGGTTTTCCGGCCTTGACCCTTACGCACAGAGATTGTTCCAGATTCTCTGAATCTTTGGATGATATTATGCACTGTAGATGATGATAACTTCAAACTCTTTGCAATTTTTCTCTGAGAAACTCCTTTCTGATATTGCTCCACTATTTTTCGCCGTAGCATTGGGGGAATTGGTGATCCTCTCCCCATCTTGACTTCTGAGAGACACTGCCACTCTGAGAGGCTCTTTTTATACCCAATCATGTTGCCAATTGACCTAATAAGTTGCAAATTGGTCCTCCAGCTGTTCCTTATATGTACATTTAACTTTTCCGGCCTCTTATTGCTACCTGTCCCAACTTTTTTGGAATGTGTAGCTCTCATGAAATCCAAAATGAGCCAATATTTGGCATGACATTTCAAAATGTCTCACTTTCAACATTTGATATGTTATCTATATTCTATTGTGAATAAAATATAAGTTTATGAGATTTGTAAATTATTGCATCCCTTTTTTATTCACAATTTGTACAGTGTCCCAACTTTTTTGGAATTGGGTTTGTAAATCTCTCTCTGGGCTTTTTTTTTTTTTTGCAACAAAGAATACAACATTTACAAGCAAAAAGACAATAAACAAATTATTCTAAGGGGGGTTACAATACATTAAACTCTAAAATGAACTAAAGTGCATAATTATATTATCATATAAGTTTTACACCATAGAAGATTTCTACAAACACCTGAATGTATTTAAAGAATTCATATTTAACAGTTTTCTTGAAAATAATAAGGTTTTATTTACATTTATGAATGTAAAATTGCAAGGAATCATAATAAAATAATTTAAAAAATAAACTTAACATTAAAAGGGTCTATATTCAGCTCTCTGTTTGTCTAAGCTGGCACGTGCAGTATTACGCAACGCATTTGACTGTCCAGCATTGCGATTCAGATGCCAACTAATGCATCATCTGTAGGTCAATATTTGTGCTATTTTACCTCATCCAACATAGTTCCCATAGTAACCTACATTACACCCTTTCACAGCCTAACTAACCCATGTGTTCGCTGGGCTAAGCTGCCTATATACTGAATAAAACAATAATAATCCACAGCAGGCCGTGCAGGGACTTTACCTGGAGGATGACGGAGCGGATGAGAGCGTTGACAGGCCCGGTAAAGGATTCAGTGACTCCGGCGCCCTGAAAACACCACAACACGATCCCCCCTTTACTGAAGATGGCGAAGAAGTCCAGCATCTTTGCCAAACACGAACGAACACAATTCTAGGTAGGACAGAACAAACAGCGGTCAACGAAAAACGAAACCGAGTAAAAAAATAAATAAGAGCTTCAAAGTTGCTCTGCGCTTGAGTAAATGTGCGCAGTACTGCCTGCCGTCAGAATCAACACTCGACTCACGATCAGACACGTCAGTGGCATAATGAGGAAGTGACGCAACTTCCGGCGGAGGGCCTCAGTATTTGACAATTTTTTTGTAATATTTGGTTTCTTAAATTATAATAAAAGTTTGGAAAACGAGGCCTACATTATTAATCTTGTGATTATACTTCTTATGTTTCATATTCATCGCTGTAAATTCAGTAATCAGAAACCATTTTTTCCCCTGTGGTGCTTAAGGAAGTATACAATTAAATAGTTATAATAGCATATAATATATTTATATAACAATGTATAGTTATAATAGTTATCATATATAGTATTTTTATATTTATATGTACACCATTGGTAGCTCGACAATTTTTTTTTTGTAATATTTGGTTTCTTAAATTATGATAAAAGTTTGGAAAACGAGGCATACATTATTAATCTTTTGATTATACTTCTTATGTTTCATATTCATCGCTATAAATTCAGTAATCAGCAACCTAATCAGAAACCCTGGTGCTTAAGGAAGTATACAATTAAATAGTTATAATAGCATATAATATAGTTATATAACAATGTATAGTTATAATATTTATCATATATAGTATTTTTGTATTTATATGTACACGTTATGTAATTGTTGTTTTTGCATTAATAAAAAATCAGAGCTTGAAGTTGCGTTCTTAATTTTACATTAATAGAACGTATGGATTCATATTAGATTAACAAAATCCATATTTTTGTAATTAATAAATTAATTACTTTTGTAATAAAATATTTTATTTATAAATGCAGATTTCTCTAAAACGGCATATGTCTAAAAGTAGCTTTTACCAATATACTGATGCTCCATTTTTTGTTTTTGTATTATTATTTATATATTATACAAACTGTTTGTTATACATGTGTTTTCACGGATAGTATATGCGACATATTCTGTGACATTTAGTTTGTTAATGGGCTTCAAAAGCATTTTTCTCAAAGGACTTGTGTTTTTTTCGGAAACATCACTTCCGGCAGGTTTTTTATTCTCTAGTTTCTGTTTTCTCTCTGCTCAGTTGGCAAGATGGCGTCGGAACCGAACAAGACAGAGATTCTCACAATTTTTAAACGTTTGCGCTCTATACCTACAAACAAGGTAACACGTGGGGTTTTATTGAAACCTACATGTGACTGTTTTCATTGTTGGTCTAACCTATTCAGAGACCTCCTTATGTGTGTTTCGTGTGGGATTACGTGTCATTTGTTTGTCGCTAAGCCGGTGCTGATGGGGCCTCAGTGCCGTCCAACTCATACATGTTTACTATCAACATCACACCGCAAAAACAGACCAGCGCTAAACTATCAAACACTAAAGACTTCGTATTAACGAGCTATTAGGGCTAAATTAGCTGTAGCAAAAAAAGAAATCATTTGATTGCATGTTTACCGGCTCTATCTGTTATATGAGAATGACGCAGTGGCGATGGAAAATGACTCATCTTGTAATAATGTTACTCAAAATCCACGGAGTTGCCTGTCTGTACTTTCCCAAAGATGGATCAAACTCATTCATATAGTAAAATCTCTATATTGGGGCATGGAATCGTAAATTATTGTACGCTCAAATCGGATAGTTAGAAGATCTTTTAAATTTACATAATGTTTTTGACTAATTGCTAGAAGTTAAGGTGAAGTTTTTGTACATTCCTTTATATTCTCGATTTTCCGAAAGTACATATTACTGAGTTTTTATGAACATATGGTTTGAACCAGATGTTAAAAACCCTTTGTCTGCCAGCAACCATTTAATAGCAGGGTAGTACAGCTGTAGTTTAAAGAGGTTTATTTATAAAAGGTATTATTTAAAAAAATTAATATTATTTTTAATAAAACGGGGTTTGTTTTGTGTCTAGGCCTGCTTTGACTGTTCTGCTAAGAACCCGAGTTGGGCCAGTATTTCATATGGAGTATTTCTGTGCATCGACTGTTCTGGGATCCATCGCTCCTTGGGAGTGCACTTGAGCTTTATCAGGTTGGTTTGGCTGTTGTTTTTCTACTTAATTATATTATGCTGTCATGCGAATGTCTGTTAAAGGTTTTATTCATCCGTGGTGTTCCACAATGCCACATTCATTTGTTAATAACAAGGCAAGAGTTGAGGTGTAGAGTATTGTCTTTTCAGATCCACAGAGCTGGATTCCAACTGGAGCTGGTTTCAGCTGAGATGTATGCAGGTTGGAGGAAATGCCAACGCGGTTAGTTCTTTTTTTTTTTCCATACCCTATAATATAAACCTAGCCTCTTAAAGGGATAGTTCACCCAAAAATTAAAACTGTCATCAAATTGCTCCAAACCTGTATGAGTAAATGACAGAATTTTCATTTTTGGGTGAACTGTCCCTTTAATTCAGCTATTTGTGTGAGCCTATACTGTTACATCACTTTTTCTTTATGCACAGATGGGTTTTTTCCGCCAACATGGCTGTACCACCAATGACACCAATGCGAAGTATAACAGTCGTGCGGCTCAGATGTACAGAGAAAAGATTCGACAGCTTGCCAACGCTGCACTCTCCAAATATGGCACTGATGTGAGTATACAAGCCTCATTCTGTTCCAGCATTATCGGTGCCTAGAAAGTGAACTATGCTCCTTGGGTTTGTTGTCAGCATTCTTTATTAAAAGAGATATTTTACTGTCATGCTGTTAACATGCTCTAAAGGCAGGGCCTTCCAACTGGCTTTGCTTCAAGACCCAGATTTGACATCATGTGGCAACCCAACACTACTAAATTAAATCGTTCCTTAATAAAAGTAACAAAAATGAATATTGAAATGTATTAATCTATTTGTTAATGGAAACTTTATCATTATTACAACAGGCATGTTTTTATAAGTAGTCTAAATGTTAAGGTTCTAAATGCCAATAATTCACAGAACTGCACATATTGTGCATATCACAAACCATGTTTTATCTCTATTGCAAGTGAACTTATTTAATGTAGTCTGGGTTGTATATTCTTTTTCATGGATGAGTTTGATTGATTGCATGCTTGTTTATTTGATTACTTTTATGGTTAAAATTTCCCCCTACTTACTGTAAAGCTATAAACAGATGTGCAACCTACTAATTGTTAACCACTTGAAATTCTAAAAATATTTTTTATTTAGATTATTTTATATATTCTTTGGTAGCACTTTACAATAAGGTCTCATTTGTTAACATTAGTTAATGTATTAAAGGGATAGTTCACCCAAAAATGAATATTATCCCATGATTTACTCACCCTCAAGTCATCCTGGGTGTATATGACATTCTTCTTTCGGACGAACACAATCAGAGTTATATTAAAAAATATCCTGGCTCTTCCAAGCTTTATAATGGCAGTGAATGTCAGCCCAAAATTTGAAGACCAAAAAAGTGCATCCATCCATCATAAAAGTAATCCATACGCCACTTGGGGGTTAATAAAGGCCTTCTGAAGCGACTCGATGGGTTTGTGAAAGACAAATATCCATATTTAAAACTTTATCAAGTAAAATATCTAGCTTCTGCCAGAACGCCTTCCTTATTCAATTTACGCAGAAAGTGTAACGCCTCTCGCAGTTGAAAATGCTTACGCTACGTCCAACGTCATCGTCGCACCAGTTACACTTTTTCCGTAAGTTGAATGCGGACTGCCGGAAGCTAGATATTTTACTTTATAATGTGTTAAATATGGATATTCTTCTTACACAAACCCATCGATTCAGAAGGCTTTTTTTAATCCACCGGAGCTGTGTGGATTACTTTTATGATGGATGGATGCACTTTTTTGGGCTTCAGATTTTGGGCTGCCATTATAAAGCTTGGAAGAGCCAGGACATTTTTAATAAAAATCTGATTGTATTCGTCTGAAAGAAGAATGTCATATACACCTAGGATGGCTTGAGGGTGAGTAAATCATGGGCTAATTTTCATTTTTGGGTGAACTATCCCTTTAACAAACATGAAATAACAATGAGTGCATTTGTTACAGTATTTATTAATCTTTGTTAATGTTAGTTAATAAAAAATACAGTCTTTCATGTTAGTTCACAGTGCATTAACTGATGTTAACCAATTCAACTTTTGATTTGAACAATGTATTAGTAAATGTTGAAATTAACTAAGATTAATAAATGCTAAATTCATTCTTAGTTCATTTTAGCTAAATAGTTAACTAATGAAACCTTATTATAAAGTGTTACCATTTTTTTTTTTTTATTTTTTTTTTTTTTTACTTTATATATTTTAATAGTTCTATGTTGTTGTTTAGTTATGTAATGCAAAAAGATATTTGGATCTGCAATTTTTTTTATATGCAGCTGTTGTGTTTGTGATATTGAATAAACTTTGAGCTTGAGTCACTGAACAAACTCCACGTTCCAGCAATATTTTTGTTAGCTTTATCTTCCCAGACTCACTGGTTATGAAAGCACACCTGACGTCCAGTGTGTCTGGAGAGCTGCATTCAGAACATTCATTCTGCTTTCTGAACCTTTTTTTTTTTTTTTTTTTCTTTCTTCTCACTGTTCAGCTGTGGATTGACAGCTCAGGCTGTGCTCAGCCGTCACCTGTAGAGAAGAGAGAGGCTGACTTCTTTGACGAGCACACACAGGTAGGACACACACGCTGCATGTGAAATCGCATACTTACTTGAATTGGTACTAGTTTTAAATAAATACTTACTTTACGACTGCTAAAAAAGTATGTTCTGTATAGTATAAATGTTATCCAGACGTGCTACATTGGCCATGTCATTATCATGTGACCAGCAGAGGTGTCAGAAGTATTCACGTTCATTACTCAGGTAGAAGTATAGATACTAGGGTTTAAAAAGACTTCTGTAGAAGTTGAAGTATCAACTTAAGCTTTTACTCAAGAAAAAGTGTAAAAGTACTGGTGTAAAAGTGTAAAACTACTTAAAGTATAAAAGTAAAAGTAATGTAAGGAAAAAAAATGGCATTAAGGACGCATTTTAGTACAATGCAAATACATTAAATAACCATATATGTGTACTACTGAGCATTAATGTGTTTCATGGAGTGGAAGATATGACGACTAGTTGCCTATAAGTATTGTAATGGTGCAAAAAGTCAAACTTGAGAGGCATGTTATCAATAGCCTTTATTGAAATGAAAATTTACATCCAAGTTTAGCTGCAGGAATCTGTGAGGGCAACGGACAAGAAAATTGGTGTACCCAGGGCAGGCTTAGTAACAATTACCCTTGTATGGTTGTCTATATACAATAAACATTAGTGCTGTCAAAATGAATGATTAATCCAAGTGATTAATCACAAAAAAAACCCCTCATAATCCTGATTGATACCTTCCTGGTATGTACTATGCTCAATTCTATAGCTAATGGCAACAATGTCACATTTAATTAGAAGATGTAACAAACACTTTGGACTCAATCCTGTATGTACAACAACAGGGTAATCTACATCAGGATCTACGTCAGTTAAGCACAGAACATACAACAAAGAGTTACCAATAGGCTTTGTTCAGCCGCAAAAGCAGCTGGTTTTCAAAGTTCTTTGAGCCAAATCCAACCACAATCAAATTCACTCTATCCGGAAGGCGTGATGTATCTGGATAGGGTTTTTTTTTTTTTTGAACGATGACAGGCCGGAATGAAAACAAGCCGAAATGAAATAGGAGTAACGAGGCTATTTTTAAAATGTAAGGAGTAGAAAGTACAGATAATTGTGTGAAAATGTAAGGAGTAGAAATAAAAAGTCAGCTGAAAATAATTACTCCAGTAAAGTATAGATACCCAAAATTTCTACTTAAGACACCTCTGCCAACCAGCATCAGTTGCGTCACTTTACTGCCATTCACAAACTCTCCCGTCACCTCATGGGATAGTAAAGTGTAGTAAAGCAGTAGGTCATCCAGGTACTTTTTGCCTACTCTTTTATGAGTACTACATACTATTCTTGTCGCATACTGTTTATTGCCATCTATATAGTAGGGAAGTATGCAATTTTGGATGCAGCCATAGAGTAGTGCATTTTGACTAGTTTTACATGTCTAAAGGAACTTTTATTTTCATTTATGCTTAAAGAGTTTTACTGACCATTGCAAGGTCAGGGGGGACCAGTTTACCAGTTTGCCAGAAACAGGATTCCCGCAGTCTTGGAAACCTGGAAATATCAGGGAATTTTGTTAATTATAATTGTGAGAGTCAAGGAAAATAATAAAATATTTTAATTTAATAATTTTCTCTAAAGTATTTGATCAGTAATTGCATTTTGTGAGTGAAGTTTTTATAAGATTTAAATTTAGATTTGTAAATTGTGAACAACTGAAAATTGTCAATGTTCAGTTTCACTCTCTCTTTAAGATTGTGCTCATGCAGAAATGCCATTATTATTATGACTTGATATGTAAAATGTAATCATTGTGTTCTCTTACCTGCAGCCTGCCAACAGTTGGGACATGGCGTCCCCTTCCCTTACAGATCAGAATGGATCCATAATTGTTACCCCTCAGCTGGAGCAGAGCAATCCTAAGAGTTCAGAGACTACCAGCATTCGTGAGTGTAGCGCATTACACACCATAACGCATGCATTTAAACAACATCATTGTCAGTACTTTTACATGTAAACATTTACTTTTCCATGTGATCCAGAGCCTGAAGAGGGTCCGAGCATTGAAGGACTGAGCACTAGTCCTAAAGCCACAATAGGTAAGTGTTTGCTTGCTGGTTTGTGTGTGTGTGTGTGTGTGTGTGGAAGTGCTCAGGCAGAATGTACATTATCATCAGAACATCCCCATGTGTCTATTTCTCCCTTCACCACCCATTTCCCCATATTATTTTTGAAGTGCGATCATATCACCAAACAGTAATTAATCCCATAAGCAAGTCAAGCTCCAGGACCTGTATATCAACATTTTTATGGACAACAGCAAAAAAAATGCTATGGTACTAAAACGCCATATTTTACAAATATTATAATGACATAAACATATGCCTATTAAGTCTTAAGTCTTTTTAAAATCATATCTATGTGTAATAACAAGTCAGTTCTGCACCATTTATTGCAAATGAATTCAGAGTCTGCTGTCCTTGGTAATAGCTGTCTGTTCTGTTAATGTAGAGAACTCAATGAGATTGGCGTCTGAAGAGTGTCAAACTCCTGAAGGTGATTTGAATGATTTTGAAATGCCTATTGGCTGATCAGAAAGAAGCAGCATGGTTCTGCGCTTGACTGACACTTAATTTGAGTGTGTGTGTGTGCCGCTTTGGCTCCACCCCTTCCTCTTTATCATATTATTACTGCAAAGCTGCTCATATTTAAAAATTGCCTTTACTGCTTTTAAATAAAAATACATCATCTTACTGCTTCAAATCTATTCAGGGTGTCATCAGGGGCAGTGTATATATTGCACCGACACAATTGTTGGCTGGGATTTAATTTATTTTATTTAAAATTGAGATATTCTGTGCTAATCACCATTATGAAACAAATGCTGTTGATAGAGCTTAAAGCCCAAAGTATTCTTCAGCCGTCTATTGTTGTTGCCATCCCATGTTATTGTTGTCATTTATTTTTAGAATGCGGCCTGTTATTGCCAACATTTGAACCACCTAATTAGTGCAAAAGAAATTCAAGGAAATTATGGAATAATATGGCTGCTTGCATACAGTACATGCATACTATGATGATGAGAAAATTTGTCACATGCACTGTAAATATACCTTAGCGTACACATAAAACCTGCAGCAAACTTTGGGCTTCACTTCTTTTGTACCTGGTACAATGCTTGGAATTGATCATTTTAATGAGTCAAACTAGAAAAATTGCTAGAACGTGACGTCCCTAGTATTGTATGTAAAAGCAGAACTAACCTATATGCTATAAAACTATTCTTATTCACAAAGTATTTGTCAATTCGTATTCCTAAGGTGTGGTAAGTTGTCTTTGGTTGCTATTATACGCAATATCCATGGAAGTGTTACTAGCAGGGCTTGAAATTAACACCCGCCAAATGCGGGTGGATTTCAGCGGTGGCATCTAACGCAGTCACTCCTACTAGCCACTTTGGCGGGTTGAATTTTATAAATAATGTATACATTTTTCAATTGTAGTCTTTTAAAAAGGCATCTGAAATAATAAACTAAGTGCAATGTAGTGTTGTCAAAAATTGAGATTTTTCGGTACATATCGATACTGAAATATCTGAAACGCTTCCAATACTCATTTTCCGCAGCACGTTGACACACAAACCCGCCTCCCCTCACTCACTCATTTCATTTGCTCCGGATGAATATTTTTGGTGTTACTGGGCTTGAATTTCGGCGTGGGATTGCACGTATTGCGCATAATTTTACTCATTCCCACAGATTTTATGCTCACACCCAAAGTCTGCGCACATAAAGCCGCCTCTCAGTACTAAATTGTTATTTTTCGCTGCTTATTGCTCTTAAACAGTCACATACACACAAAATAATGAACAGTCACATACACACAAAATGTCAAAATGCCAGTCTTGGGAAGTATTCACATAAACCCAGTCAGTTATGTTTTAAGTGAACATAAACAGTTGAGAAAGAAAGTGCATGTGTAACAGTATAACAGTGCGGCATGTCTTAAAGTGACAGCAGCCTAATATACCTGCTTCCAAATAATGAGATAATATTAAAAATATCTATATGGCAGTTTTTCCCCATGGTATCGATGTGAAAATGATGAGCATCTGGTAACTTTGGAGAACCACTAGCCACAGTGACTGGTGAAAGTCACTCACTGACACAAAAGGTGTAATGGGGTCTCTCATAAAGAGCTCTCAGACACTTCTGGACACAGAACTTATGTCGTGGTATTTCTGATGTGCACTTCCGGTCTGGATTGATATATGCCCTGGAATGAGATTAGAGCGGCTTTTCATTGATCAGGAAGCAGTGGGTCTAAATCTTAAGACCAATTTCAGCATTCGTCTTAGTACAAAGCTTCCAGTCGCCCCAATTTTTTTATTTGTTTGTTGCACAGTTTGCAATAATACAGCATGAATGTTCACAGTGTTCACATGTACACTTTCAACACACTCTTGCTCTGATAATCTAATTGATTGTGTGTTGGTGTAACCTCTTGCCTTTCCTCAGGCTTTGCCGGCATGATATTTCTCAGGTCCTTGTTGGCCGTGGCCTCTATCGCCATGCACTAATGATCCTTTTGCAGAGAAGTTGTGCTCTCTGGAATAATCTAGGAGGAAATGCTTGTTTACTTTTTCTAACTGTGCTGTCCGTTTTCAGATGTGAAGCCCTCAATCATTGGAAAGAAGAAGCCAGCCACTGCAAAGAAAGGGGTAGGTGCTCAGTGCTCTCGGTCACTTCCTATTCAGGGAATTGTGTTTCCTGATCTTGCAGTGTTCAGTTTTTGTCAGTAGGTGTCAGACTTGTACAGAATCTAGAACTGTGGCTCTGCCTCCAGCTAAAGAAGAAAACCAATGATCAATGTAGACATGCAAGTAATTGCAGAATCTGAATGTCAATTCTTCTAATAATAGTTCGACTAATCTAATGTAATGTTTGTTTTTCAGATTTTTTTATTTTATTTATTCAGTAAGGTGTTCTAAGCATTGAACCAATGAATGTCACAAAACCTGTCAACATGTATTGGTCATATTTCATCTCGAAATCAAGTAGGATATTATGTTTTACTTTAAGGATTATCATATTTTCATATTTAAGCATTATTGTGTAGTTGTCATTAATGAGAATGAGACTAATAAATTCCTTGTTTTTCCTGAAAAAGTTAAATTCCTGATAAAATCAGTAGTATTTATTGTACTGCTTTTATGCTTTTTTTCAAAGGGGATAAATGTACTTAGTCGACATGAAACGTGAGTTGCGATAGTCTTTTCTTCCCTATTGTGGCGTATATCCAAGTGAAACAGCTTCTTGAAGAAAAAAATGTAGGATAGGACTTGTTTTTGTCTATCGGTAATTGATTGGATAGTTGTGGTTTGCTATTGGTGGATCTCATGTGAGTGACAGGTTGTCCTGCCCTACTGCCAGTAAACGGGCCATCAGAGAAGACGAGATATGTTGCTGCAAGAGGGGGAAGTTATTTTGATTAAAGATTACGAAGGCACATGAATTTTAAAAAAAAATGAGCACGGATAAATAATTTATAATAAACACTGCAATATTCCCTAAAAAGTAAGAATTGTCTTCCGTTTTTTTTTTTTTTTTTTTTTTTTTTATAAATGTAAGCAGTCTGCAGAAGTATATACTGTCATTTAACCTCAGAGCTCATGGTTATCTTTGCAGGTGGTAATTTGAATAATTGTTTTTTATATTTTTTTAGCTTGGAGTTAAAAAGGGTCTTGGTGCCCAGAAGGTGAGCAGCAAGAGCTTCACTGAGGTGGAAAAACAAGCCCAGGTGGCAGAGAAAATGAGAGAGGAACAGGTTGCTGAGGCCAAGAAACAAGCCGAAGAGTCCATGTGAGTCTCCAGATGATTAGGACTGTTGGCCAGATGATGAAAAACTGAGGCCCTGTCCACACGAACACAGGTCTTTTCAAAGCCGCAGCTTTTTCTATGTGGTTTGGCCGTTCGTCCACATGCAAACGCAGTATCCCGCCACTGAAACCGAACTTTTTTAAAAACTCCTGCCAGGGTGAAGATTTTTAGAAACTCCGGTTGCAGTGTTGTTGTGTGGACAGTGAAACCGGAGATTTTGGCTTATGTCAAATCCGGAACCGGCAATAACCTTTTTTCCAGGCTTCTGATTGGCCAACATGGCTTTACGGTTAGGGTTATATTGCCACCTGTTGGTTTGGCATGCTCTTGACAGCGCTTCATAGCGTGTTTTTGCGTTTTCATGTGGATGTGATTTTATTTTTTGATTTTTACATTTTTTTTTTTACGGAGGAAAAACTGTCTAATAAAAATACCCGTGTACCTGTGGACCATAGACTGTAAAAAAATATGGACGTAGTGTCCGTGACGTCACCCGTAGGTTTCCGAAGAGCAATTTTGAAGCCTTAAAGCCGGGCGTTGCCATCTTGGCAGCGCATCACTCCCGGATAACTGACAATGGGCAAAGAGGCAGGATGTGGATGGCGCTGAGGTGACTGGTTGCTGAAACCACGCCCGCCTAGCTCGACCAAAGTGGCAATCCACCTGTCACTCAAGTGGCCATGCATTAATTATGTAGAACTTTAAGGCTTAATATAATTTAAACGGATGAGTCAAAATGACCTGAAGCCCTAAAATTATACTTAATTTTTTCTTTGTCCAGAAAGCTTATTATTTCATTTTGATTAATTTTTTTTTTTAGTTATTTTTTTTTATTTTATTTACCTTTTAAAATTACTAGATTTTATCAATAAATAATAAATAGTAATTTAAGCACATTCTTTCAACTTCAATTCAAAATAACACAATCTCATAACTTTTACTTAAGTTCAAAATATCTTACAGTGGGGAGAACAAGTATTTGATACACTGCCGATTTTGCAGGTTTGCCCACTTACAAAGCATGTAGAAGTCTGTAATTTTTATCATAGGTACACTTCAACTGTGAGTGACGGAATCTAAAACAAAAATCCAGAAAATCACATTGTATGATTTTTAAGTAATTAATTTGCATTTTATTGCATGACATAAGTATTTGATACATCAGAAAAGCAGAACTTAATATTTGGTACAGAAACCTTTGTTTGCAATTACAGAGATCATACGTTTCCTGTAGTTCTTGACCAGGTTTGCACACACTGCAGCAGGGATTTTGGCCCACTCCTCCATACAGACCTTCTCCAGATCCTTCAGGTTTCGGGGCTGTCGCTGGGCAATACGGACTTTCAGCTCCCTCCAAAGATTTTCTGTTGGGTTCAGGTCTGGAGACTGGCTAGGCCACTCCAGGACCTTGAGATGCTTCTTACGGAGCCACTCCTTAGTTGCCCTGGCTGTGTGTTTCGGGTCGTTGTCATGCTGGAAGACCCAGCCACGACCCATCTTCAATGCTCTTACTGAGGGAAGGAGGTTGTTGGCCAAGATCTCGCGATACATGGCCCCATCCATCCTCCCCTCAATACGGTCCAGTCGTCCTGTCCCCATTGCAGAAAAGCATCCCCAAAGAATGATGTTTCCACCTCCATGCTTCACGGTTGGGATGGTGTTCTTGGGGTTGTACTCATCCTTCTTCTTCCTCCAAACACGGCGAGAGGAGTTTAGACCAAAAAGCTCTATTTTTGTCTCATCAGACCACATGACCTTCTCCCATTCCTCCTCTGGATCATCCAGATGGTTATTGGCAAACTTCAGACGGGCCTGGATATGCACTGGCTTGAGCAGGGGGACCTTGTGTGCGCTGCAGGATTTTAATCCATGACGGCGTAGTGTGTTACTAATGGTTTTCTTTCAGACTGTGGTCCCAGCTCTCTTCAGGTCATTGACCAGGTCCTGCCGTGTAGTTCTGGGCTGATCCCTCACCTTCCTCATGATCATTGATGCCCCACGAGGTGAGATCTTGCATGGTGCCCCAGACCGAGGGAGATTGACCGTCATCTTGAACTTCTTCCATTTTCTAATAATTGCGTCAACAGTTGTTTCCTTCTCACCAAGCTGCTTGCCTATTGTCCTGTAGCCCATCCCAGCCTTGTACAGGTCTACAATTTTATCCCTGATGTCCTTATACAGCTCTCTGGTCTTGGCCATTGTGGAGAGGTTGGAGTCTGTTTGATTGTGTGGACAGGTGTCTTTTATAAAGGTAACGAGTTCAAACAGGTGCAGTTAATACAGGTAATGAGTGGAGAACAGGAGGGCTTCTTAAAGAAAAACTAACAGGTCTGTGAGAGCCGGAATTCTTACTGGTTGGTAGGTGATCAAATACTTATGTCATGCAATAAAATGCAAATTAATTATTGATTTTCTGGATTTTTGTTTTAGATTCCGTCTCTCACAGTTGAAGTGTACTTACGATAAAAATTACAGACCTCTACATGCTTTGTAAGTAGGAAAACCTGCAAAATCAGCAGTGTATCAAATACTTGTTCTCCCCACTGTACATTGGGTATATTTGCCGACCTCTTGTGGAAAAAAGATAATATAAGATATTTCATGACTCTTGCCTTATAGCTCTATATAGAGCAAATGAGCTGTTCCGCTGGGTCCTAAAGTTTCTCCTCAGTATGCATTCAGATACACATGTAGACATTATAAAATAATTTTTTGGTAGTTTTAGTATTTTTTTTCTTTGTTTGAATTTTGAGCCTTTTTTTTTTTTTTTTTTTTTTTAAATGTGTACTGAAGCATTCCTCGCATTCCATTCGTTCTTATGAGGGTCAAATTGACCCGCGAGGGAAGGATTTGTGACTTTTTTTTTTTTTTTTTTTTTTTTTTTTTTTTTTTTTTAAAAACTCCTCGAATCCAGTAAAAAAATTGTGCATTCGTGGTTCAAGTGCGACAAAAGTCCTAGGGTCTTGGACCACTCCAATGAACTCTCAATTTTTTAAATTTAAAAAAAAAAAATTAGTTTCGGGTCAAAATGACCCGAAATGATGGTTAAAAGTGAAGTAGCTCGTTAGTGGCACCTAGTGGAATTAATTAAAAAAAGAAGCATATTTTTAAACATATTTGCAAGCGTCTCTTTCATGCGTCGCACCTCCCCCAACTCAAACATCACGTCTAGCTCTTACGGTGCTTGTAAAGTCATCTTTCAGCCCTTTAAAGTAGGCTACTTTCAATAAAAGGTCCAACATATTAGCCGTTTTGCTATGTGTCATGAGTAAGTAACTGAGTTGGCTAACACTGTCTAGAGCGAACACGAGCATCTCGCTTATAATAAACCCATCCAATGTATCTGCACAGCACATTTTTTGACATGACACGCCACAACTGTTTGAGGCTGTCTAATGACTCGTTTCCACCGAGCGGTACAGTACAGTACGATTCGGGACAGTAAACCCTGATCCGGCTTGCGTTTCCACCGCTAACAGTACTCTTACTTCATAGGTTTAATTTAATTTAAAATTAATTAAATACATTTTTGAAGGTGGATTTTGGCTTGCGCTTCTGTAGCCGAAGCTAAATGTCTTTTCTCATGTAACGCTTCAACCCTGATGGATCAATAGTGGCTAAACACTCTCTGACTCCGCCTGCTACAGTAGCCACGCCCCAAGCTCTCGTTATAGGCTGAACTGAAAGAAATTGACAGATCTGAGCGGACCACTCTCAATGTTTAGCTGATGCCTCGTGGGTTCAATGTTTACACCTTTGGGGAAGATAAACCCATGAATAGCATATTAGTAGTAGTCAATAATCAATAAATTGGGTTAAGAGAATGTATTTTAACATAAAAAAATCTTACATACTTCACCTTTAAAGAGTTTGCCCTCTCTTTAAACTATTGAATTCTCAACCATATGTTTGAGGAGGGTAGTGCCTCTTCTAACAGTGTAATCAGAGCTATAGCTTTAGCATTTTTTTCCCTGATTGCTTTTCCCCTTATCTCACAGGGTGGCCTCGATGCGGTTGGCCTACAAAGAGCTGGAGATTGACAGGAAGATGGAGGAGAAGAAAATGCAGAACCTAGAGGGGAAGAAGAAGCAACAGGCGGAGAGGCTGGGCATGGGATTCGGTAACAGGAGGTAAAGACACAGCGGCAACCTCGATTAAACCACTGTCACATTAATTACATCACTCCCCTCAAGCATGACATCACCGTCTTCAGCAGATTAATAACCCAGAACAGACTGATGTGTATGTTTGTTCGTTTTGTTAATGTGATGTTCATCTGACTTTGTCCTTGATTTTCTGCAGTGCCGTGTCTCATTCTGTGATGTCTGAGATGCAAGTGATCGAGCAGGAGACCCCGGTGGGAGTCAAATCCTCCTCTCGCTCCAAGCTGGACATGTTTGATGAGCCTGGCTTTGCCTCTGGACCGCCAAAGTATGTTTGTGACGGATGGCATTTGTGTGTGTGTGTGTGTGTGTGTGTGTGTGTTTGTTTGCATGTGTAATTTGTATCATTCATTGTGATCTCAGGTACAAGGACAACCCGTTCACATCTGGAGACAGCTTTGGGGCGCGGTGGGACAACGATGGAGGATCATCATTCTCGTCCTGGGCTCTGGAGAAGGATGAACCTAAAGACAGTGAGGTCACCATCTCAAGCATCCAGCCAATTGGAGAAAGGTTGGTCTGTCTGAGTAACGTCCTGATCCAGTAGTCAGTGATTTGATTTGTGGCCGGTTTTATGACTGTTGACACAATGTATGTCAGGTTACCCAGCCGACGAAAGCCTGAGGTGTCTGTTCCAGCCGCAGAGTCTAGCGAAGCACGACAGAAGTTTGCCAATGCTAAAGCTATCTCATCGGACATGTTCTTCGGCCGTGAGAGCAACCCAGAGGTACCATAAGCCCACTAGACCTTCAGTACATTGAGTTTTATGACTTTGACTGGTGTTGTTGCCATTAATTTTGACACAAACTGGACATTTTTGGTGAAGCTTTGGTGTTTAGGTGTTCAATTATTGTAATAATCTAATGATAATGTTATCGTGTATTAAATTATATTACACAATTTTATGTAAATGTGTTTTAAAATGTGTAATGCACTGCCCGGCCAAAAAAAGTCTGTTTGAATTTAAATAGGCAAATGCTTAAGAGTCTATGATTTATGGAAGCTTGTTTCTGCCACAGAATAAAACATTTTAAAAGATAATTGTGTGCAGTAGCGAGAGACAAAGTCAGAATTGCGAGAGATAAAGTCAGAATTGCGTGATGTAAAGTCCAATTCTGAGTGGGAAAAAAAGACTGCCTTTTTTTTCTGAGAATGCTTTTTTTTCTTCTTCTGACTTTATATCACGCAATTCTGACTTTTTTAACTCGCAATTGCAACTTTATATTACGCAATTTTGAGAGAAAAAAAGTCGCAATTACCTTTTTTTATATTTTTTTATTCTGTGGCGGAAACAAGCTTCCGTAATGATTGGATTATTATTGCAGTGATTATTATGTTTCTAGCATGTTATATGTAGGGCTGCCCCTGACTAAAGATTTTTCTAGTTGACTGGTAGTTGTTCATTAAAGCCATTATTCGACTAATTGCACGTTTATATTAATTGAATTACTTAAATGTATACTGGGGGCGGAATATGCCTATTCCGCGCTCAAGCGCACACATAAAGCTTGCCGCAAAAGTAATGATTATGAATGTCAGAAAAAATATCAAGGAGACATTTTAATTGTTTATTAATAAACTGGTGTTTTCTGAGTCAGTGTCGGTTGCAAAGATGAAGTTGAAGATGCTGACTCGTCATCTCCGCAGTATAGTGAACGCTCCTATAGAAGCACCTTTCATATGGATCACATAATCAGAGAGTATTTCTTTTCGAATTGGTTCGTTTAAAAGGAGACATTTCAAGCTTTCTATAGATATACTTCTCATGTCTGTCTTGCAAGTAGCCTATCCGCTGAGTTTCGGTTAATTTACAGTGGGGAGAACAAGTATTTGATACACTGCCGATTATGCAGGTTTGCCCACTTACAAAGCATGTAGAAGTCTGGCATTTTTATCATAGGTACAATTCAACTGTGAGAGACGGAATCTAAAACAAAAATCCAGAAAAATCACATTGTATGATTTTTAAGTAATTAATTTGCATTTTATTGCATGACATAAGTATTTGATACATCAGAAAAGCAGAACTTAATATTTGGTACAGAAACCTTTGTTTGCAATTACAGAGTTCATACGTTTCCTGTAGTTCTTGACCAGGTTTGCACACACTGCAGCAGGGATTTTGGCCCACTCCTCCATACAGACCTTCTCCAGATCCTTCAGGTTTCGGGGCTGTCGCTGGGCAATACGGACTTTCAGCTCCCTCCAAAGATTTTCTATTGGGTTCAGGTCTGGAGACTGGCTAGGCCACTCCAGGACCTTGAGATGCTTCTTACGGAGCCACTCCTTAGTTGCCCTGGCTGTGTGTTTCGGGTCGTTGTCATGGTGGAAGACCCAGCCACGACCAATCTTCAATGCTCTTACTGAGGGAAGGAGGTTGTTTGCCAAGTTCTCGCGATACATGGCCCCATCCATCCTCCCCTCAATACGGTGCAGTCGTCCTGTCCCCTTTGCAGAAAAGCATCCCCAAAGAATGTTTCCACCTCCATGCTTCACGATTGGGATGGTGTTCTTGGGGTTGTACTCGTCCTTCTTCCTCCAAACACGGCGAGTGGAGTTTAGACCAAAAAGCTCTATTTTTGTCGCATCAGACCACATGACCTTCTCCCATTCCTCCTCTGGATCATCCAGATGGTCATTGGCAAACTTCAGACGGGCCTGGACATGCGCTGGCTTGAGCAGGGGGACCTTGACCATGCAGGATTTTAATCCATGACGGCGTAGTGTGTTACTAATTTTTTTCTTTGAGACTGTGGTCCCAGCTCTGTTCAGGTCATTGACCAGGTCCTGCCGTGTAGTTCTGGGCTGATCCCTCACATTCCTCATGATCATTGATGCCCCACGAGGTGAGATCTTGCATGGTGCCCCAGACCGAGGGAGATTGACCGTCATCTTGAACTTCTTCCGTTTTCTAATAATTGCGCCAACAGTTGTTGCCTTCTCACCAAGCTGCTTGCCTATTGTCCTGTATCCCATCCCAGCCTTGTGCAGGTCTACAATTTTATCCCTGATGTCCTTACACAGCTCTCTGGTCTTGGCCATTGTGGAGAGGTTGGAGTCTGTTTGATTGAGTGTGTGGACAGGTGTCTTTTATACAGGTAACGAGTTCAAACAGGTGCAGTTAATACAGGTAATGAGTGGAGAACAGGAGGGCTTCTTAAAGAAAAACTAACAGGTCTGTGAGAGCCGGAATTCTTACTGGTTGGTAGGTGATCAAATACTTATGTCATGCAATAAAATGCAAATTAATTATTTAAAAATCATACAATGTGATTTTCTGGATTTTTGTTTTAGTTTCCGTCACTCACAGTTGAAGTGTACCTATGATAAAAATTACAGACTTCTACATGCTTTGTAAGTAGGAAAACCTGCAAAATCGGCAGTGTATCAAATACTTGTTCTCCCCACTGTATGTGACTCGCTGCAGTTCAGGGAGACCGAGACGGCAGAAAGTGCATCCGGTTTGTTTTCTTTATTGTACAAGAGCACAACGTTTTGTTGTTGTGAGTGTACACACATAAAGTTTGGAAGGATGTATTACTCTTATCTGTATGACCAAAAATGGAGTATTTTAAGTTGAACATACAGCGTTGCTAATACTTTAGCTGCTACACTCCGCACGAACACTTGGATATGCACCTAATAATAGCGCATATTTATCTAGGTTAACGTTAGAGCGAGCGGCCATGTAAAGTTGCTACGTTCCAAATAAGCCATATCTGAGTTTGATGGATGATAGGCGAATGTTTGGATTTCCTGCCCGACATACTGTAATTACCACAAGGACCCGCCGTTAACAATCTGTCCCTCACGGACTGCGTGACTTCGCCACTTCCTGTGGAGTTTTTTATTTTTTTTCTGTGACTAACCGACAAATCCTCTTCTAGTCAACTAACATTTATTCGACTATTAGGGGCTATATGTTTGCCAACAGTTCTTCTAACCCTAATTAATAAAGTGTGTAGCTTTTCATTTCTTAAACAACCATGTAGGAAGACACATCAAGGCCATATTCCAGGATGACAATGTCAACATTCATCAGGCTCTCACTGATTTGGTTTTTTGGCTGGGCAGTGTATATTTACATTTTTACATAATTAGAAAGAGAAACTTCTTTCAAAAACATTAAAAAATCAGAATTCTTTTTATTTTAAATATACATTATATTTACATTGTTTATATAAATGTAATTTTTCTATACTAGTATGAAGCAAAGACTCGTCTCGAGGGCATGTCTGGAAGTACCTCCATCAGCTCTGCTGACCTGTTTGGTGAAGGCAGTGTGCGTTCCTCCGGTAAACACATCCCTCTCTATCTCGCCATGTTGCCTTAGTATATTGTGTATCTGAGACTTTGACTGTGACGTTCATGTGTGTTGTGCCTGTAGGCTCAGCAGGATTTGATAGCGTGCTTCCCTCTGGTCCAGACATTGCCCAGTTCAAGCAAGGTGTGAAGACTGTTGCAGGCAAGATGGCAGTGCTGGCTAATGGGGTTATGAACACCATTCAGGTGAATGCACGCATTTGCTTTATATTTCAGTCGTTACGATACACATGCACGCTTCTACGTCAGCTGTATTAACTCTCTCCAATCACGTTTCAGGATCGCTACGGATCTTACTGAAAGGACTGCGTTAGACTGAAGTTGCATCAAATAGGACACACCTCACTGCTGATTGGATCTGGTCTGTCTTTCCTACATGAACACACATCAGAGCGAGAGAGAGAGAAAGAAAGACGAAGACCTGGGAACTCTCGATCTCTCCCCAGACCACTGTAGACACTCTTGCTGACAGTATTTTAATTTCTTTTTGAGGACTCTTGTTTTATTTTCAGATAACAACTGAAGCACTGGACAGTGTAAAGTTTGTTTTCAGAGTCGCAGTGTTTTGTTTGAACTAACAGTCCTGTTTTCTATGCCATGTACTGGTCTTTGATTTCAAATGGTTATGTATTTGAAAAGTATTCTGTCTGGAATTAAATGTATAACTGAACTTATAGCGCTAAAATATTCTCACGGCTTTCTTTTTGTATATTAACGCTCTCCGAAGACCTCAGTGCATTCAGTAAACAAGGAAAGGGAACCCCATATGGTATATTTATAAATTGAGCCCATTTCCTAAATACAATCTTTAAGATTTTGATGCATTGTCATAATTTTACATTATTAGTAATTATGATGATGTTTGAGTGACTAAGTGATAAAATTACAGTAATGTTGTGCAATATGTTCTCGCATGTCAGGGACGAGTTCTTGAGGTTTTTTTGTGGATGTGTGAGTGATACCTGGCAGTTTGAGTTTCAGGACAGATGATTTTAAACCGAATCATGTTTGTTTTGCATGCCAGCATAAGCCGAAGTCATCGGTGCTGTACAGTGAGTCAGATTTCCAGCATTCGCTCGACGTATTTACAGATAAAATTCTCAAGAAACCAAGCTGACTGAGGAGGTTTATAGTGATGTGATTTAATCAACCTGTTAAATAAGACTTCCCTCAGTGTAGATAAAATGACAGCTGACAAAATAGTTTTTTATTTAAAATTAACCCACTGAAGTGATGTCGTCTGTTTTCTGGTAATGTGCATGTACAATACTGTTTTCTAGTACATGCATTACAGCCTTTCTTTCCTTTTCTTTTGGGTTTAGGCCAGACTGGGAACTGGTGAATGGTATTTGTCTGCCTGTCAGCTAAATTTGAAAATAAAGAACAATTCAACAACCGCCCGGAATAAAAGCTTTTTATTGTGGCCTGTTGAGAAGAACCTTTTGAAATGTGTGTGAATAAAGAATGAAATTCCCCCTACAACAGTTTAAGACTTTGATTCAGTCAACACAATCATTTCATGACATAAGCGTTACAGATAAAGTGCAAAACAAACAAGTGGTAGTAATGTAGAGTACAAAGAGTAGGTGTTGACCCTTTAACCCTAATAAAAAAGAAATCAGGACTGGCCTCGCCACCGTTAACCCTATAAATCCCACTGTATTGTCTGATGTGCACATTTTTAAGGCAACATGATCAAAACTTTTTCAGTATGATAGTAAAAACATCCACCTTCAGGTTGTTACAGGTTGTTCTTTTTGCTGTATAAAACATTGATTTTAAGCAACCATAATACATCTCACATTGTTAGTAATATTTCAAGATGACCACTTACTGGACTGAAGCAACTTGATTATCCATACATCATTTTTAGAATCATGTTAAAATGTTCCAAATATGATACAACAGTCTTTAGAAGAATGTTATTTTGTACATCCCAATCATCATTTAATGTTTTGTCCACCACAATATCTAGAGAGCTTTGATCATAAAACTAAGCAATATCATCTTAAGACATATTAGGAGATAATGGATAACAACTGATATTTATATGCATTTTATGCAAGTAGTCAGTTACTCTTATAAAGATCTCATTATTTACATTATAAACTATCAGAATTTAATCTTACTTTTTGGGCACATAAGCAGCAACTGCACCAATTTGCATATTTTTGCTCAGTTTGGGCCTCTGAATAAAATTAGTTTTTTCCTCCTTGAGTATGGGTTTAATTTTCTCCTATATCATGAGCCATAAAGCCTTTTGTATCAAATATATGATACTCAACTTATGATACTAAGTTTCATTTAAAGGTACACTATGTAACTTTTTTTTGTTGAAAATGTAATTTAAATGAGTCAATACTCCATCAATCCTTCCAAAACGTGTTTTTGTCTTACCCTGATTCACTATGGTAAGCCTATTAAGAGTGTTGATATTTTAGATAGGGTGGGATGGTTGTTGCGGGAAATTGCGTCACTCGCCTGTGTGTCTCGCCATATCCGTAAACAGAAAAAAGTTGCTCGGCTACTTTGACGAGTATGGTGTTGGACTGGCACAGATTAGTTGTCACAACGAACAAGAAAGGTTATTATTTCATATGACGGGCTTTATAGGGTTAAAATAAATGTCTGTATATGGGTCAGGGCTTTCATGTGCTCCCATTCAGCAGACACCTTTCATCCTGTTGTACAGGGGCAGGGTGACCTATGACCTCTCCATTCATTTAGCCATGCCAGGCAAATGGGGCTGTTTTATAAAACACAACTGTTCCTGGATCAGATTTTGTTTGATAGCGCTCCAGGTGGTGTGATGTTCCTGATTCCGCAGGCCTTAATTCCAAAGTCTGTTCAGGAGTGGTAAAAGACCCTTTGATCACAGGTACAAAAACACACATAATTGTCACCTTCTGTTACTGCAACGATAGCAGGGTTCTACGGCATCTACATACAAACAAAAGATCAATGTAGCCGTGCGTCCTCCTTCAGTCTTATTTGCATAGCAGTTAAATTAAAAGAGGGCGATCAGAGAGCCGCATTATCCCTTTGTAGGCCATCATTGTGTCCCTGGCTTCTCATCCATGTCAAAGCTTTGGATTTGCTTAGTCACACAATCAAAGAATAACAGGTTTGAAAGCAGCACACTGGCTGTATTCGGATTGGAGCCGATTAGTGTAACAAACAAACAAGGAAAAACCTGAATAATGGGGATTTATGGCTTAAAACAGCTTTCGGATTCGCTCATTCAAATGCACATTCAGACTCACTCAGCAAATTCAATTCCCTTCTTAGCTTGTAGCAAAATTAAACTCAGAAGTTCTTCGTTCACAGCTCAGATGATGGAACGATAGAACGACAGATGACAGAGATAGATAGATAGATAGATAGATAGAATGATAGATAGATGATTGATGAATGGACGGATGGATGGATAGAACGACTAGATAGATAGATCGATTTTTGTGAGCAAATTGTGATAATTTTGATCTCTTTATCCCCTTTTATCCCTATAGAAATAAAAAAAGACGTTGACGCACAGTAAGAAAAAAATAGCCCATAATTTGGTTATTAATATTTTCCTGGAGGTGCAAGCAACTGCGCACAGAATTCACTCCATGCTCTGCAAAGTCTTATAAATGTGTCAATACTGTATAATCACACACAGTAAAGCCTTGCTCGTGTCACACAGATGAAAATGCAGTGGATGGATCGATACAACCAGTGATGATGATTAGGATCAGTTGATCCAGGCATATGAGTAGAAGTCGTTCTGCTCCCACAGGTCACACCTCTCTCTAGAGTAGCTTGTTACGAAAGAAATGTTCTTGTCCAGCAGGGCGACGTGTGAGGGGAACTCCGGCCACTCCTCTGGCATCCTGCCTGTGAGGTTATGAAGAGGTTTGGGATGTTATGGGCAAGATTTGTTCACATTGACAAACTTTTTTTGTGAATAGAGTGACTGCCTAATTTTAACCAGATTAGGTTTCAGATGTACTTATTCCAAACATTTATTAAAAGTTATATTTGCCTTTATTTATAAAGTTTTATTGGCTATATTTTTGACCTTTATTGGATAGGACAGTGTAGAGATCAAACAGAAAAGCACAGGGTGCAGAGAGAGGAACGGGATAAACAAAGGACATCGAACTAGGGTTGCTGGATGCGCAGTTGCGTAATTTATAAGTCAAAGTGTTTTAAGTTTCGAACCAAACCAGCCAGTTCTGTAATGAATAAACATCAATTTGAATCAAAGCAAACATTATCAGGAAAAACTTGCTCTTCCACTTCCTCTGTAAACATCTTGGGCTGTTGGAAGAGTTAGTTGATGACTAGTTTGGATATCAGACAAATTCTTCTGGGGCCAGTTGTTAAAAAAATTTCATCTGGATCAGAATGACCTGGATTTGGAAATCCCACGTTTTGCTATCCAGGATCAGGTAATCCATCCTACTTTTGTGCCGGTTTTAAAGTAAATTTGGAATGGATCACCCTGATCCAGATACACATTTTTTCAGATTACCAAATCTGGATTACTAGTGCTCTACGGAGTCCCTAAAGGGACATGGTGATGGAAAAAATATGAGATGTGAAAAAAAAAAAAAATTCAACTTTGCTATCGCTTGCAAAGAACTTCATCTCTTATGATTGTGCCAATGTAGTTTACAAACAGTTTAAATGAAATATAATATTTTTTGTTTCATATTTACAGGTGTTTGGGGATTGTTTTATGGAGCCAAAATCAATTTTTTTACTTTACTGTAGGCTACCGAAAGGTTAAATATGTAGTCTACTTCTAATTTATTACTTTTAACAGTAAACTAATCAAGAGCAAAATAAAAAAATATGTGTGTGTATATATTACATGATACAAATGTTGTATTATTGACCAGTTTTAAAGTTTTATTACATTTTTGTTCCTGAAATCCACCCTTCTGCTGGGATCAGTATAATCATGATTTTTTTGGATCAAAGGTATTCTAATCTTACTAAAAAGTTTTGAACAACACAAACTGATGATTTGATTCATGTCAAAACCACGATTGGATTTTGTGATCTAATCTGATTTCCTTTTTTTCTTTGAACTATTTTCAAGTTCCAATCCGATAGCCGAAATCCGATCAGATTACTCTTGAACAACTGGCCCCTGGTGGGATCTAACATTCCTTCTCTTGGCAGCAGGATTTAACATTCTGGTGAATGAACTAGTCATCCCATGATGCATTACGAATGACAATCAAATCAGAAACAACAGTACAATATAAAAAATTTAGCTGCAAGTCAGTATAATAAAAGTATAAAAAGCATATAGAATATTTCACAGTGATTGTGTATCATTAAAAACATTAGAGCTCATGGTAGGGTTTTCATAAAAGGTTTATACTGCATCAATAAAAATATGTTCTCTAATGAGAAAATAAATAGGATTTTTCTAAATTCCACAACCCTACAATTGCACTCTATTGGCTTATAACTTTTGTAACTTTAATAAGGATTAATATATATATATATATATATATATACATATACACACCAATCAGGCTTACCATTATGACCACCTTCCTAATATTGTGTTGGTCCCCCTTTTGCTGCCAAAATAGCCCTGACCCGTCGAGGCGTGTTCCCCAGGTAAGCGACGCACATGCACCCGGCCATCCACGTGATGTAAAAGAAAACGTGATTCATCAGACCAGGCCACCTTCTTACATTGCTCCGTGGTCCAGTTCTGATGCTCGGTGGTGGACAGGGGTCAGCGTGGGCACCCTGACTGGTCTGCGGCTATGCAGCCCCATACGCAACAAACTGTGATGCACTGTGTATTCTGACACCTTTCTATCAGAACCAGCATTAACTTCTTGAGCAATTTGAGCTACAGTAGCTCGTCTATTTGATCGGACCACACGGGCCAGCCTTCGCTCCCCACGAGCCTTGGCCGCCCATGACCCTGTCGCTGGTTCACCACTGTTCCTTCCTTAGACCACTTTTGATAGATACTGACCACTGTAGACCGGGAACACCCCACAAGAGCTGCAGTTTTGGAGCTCTGACCCAGTCGTCTAGCCATCACAACTTGGCCCTTGTCAAACTAGCTCAAATCCTTACGCGTTCCCATTTTTCCTGCTTCTAACACATCAACTTTGAGGACAAAATGTTCACTTGCTGCCTAATATATCCCACCCACTAACAGGTGCCGTGATGAAGAGATAATCAGTGTTATTCACGTCACCTGTCAGTGGTCATAATGTTATGCCTGATTGGTGTATATATACATATATATATATATATATATATATATAATTTATACAGCAGTGTTATCTTACATTTGATTACTTTATTCAATTTCTATACCTGAAAACTACTGTTAGACCTACCTGAAAAGCATTGTTTATTTCATATATATCTTTGTTCTGTTGTATTTATGTATTTATGTTGGTCTGTTAAATGTTGAATGGATCCACTCCATGTTCAGTGAAGATGATTTGATGATGCAGCAATAAACTAGCAAGTATACCTATTTGAACTTTGCTAATTTAAAACATGATCAAAACAGTAATCTATTTTAATGACAAAAGTTAACATTGATATCGGAAATGGCCGGTAATAATCTATTTTCTTAAAAAAAAACATCATACTGACTCCAAACCTTTAAACAGTAGTGTACTGTATGTACTCAAAACATTTTATCTCATAAAATAGTCGAAGAATCAAGCAGGTGTTATGCTATTAGAATGGGAAATATCACATTAAGCTTACCCTCTTTAGCAAAATGTACAAAATACTTGGTGATCATTTCCTGGAAGTTCATATCAGCTGGTGACAGGGTCCCTAGCACCATTTCAAGACCCCCGAAGAAGGCCAGGCTGTCTAGAAGATGAAAGGCAAAGCGACCGGGGAAGGGAAGCCAGCTGGAGGCGTTTGCCTGTTTTGATGGAGTGTAAGTCACCAGATAACGGTATACTGGGCTCTTTAAAGCACCTGGAATACATGTGACATCATTGAAAAGAATTAGATTTAACTGACTATGGAAAACATAGTTAAGTATAATGTACAGTCAGTGGCAGAAGGGCCTTGTATCATCCTGAAGGAGTTTATTTTGCAATAATGACTACCCTATTCTGCATATTACACAGCCACTTACCATGAAATATTTATTGGAGCTCACAAATAATAAAATATTCAGAGTGCTGATAAAGCTCAATTCCTTTTAATTGTTGAATTGTGAAATGAAAAATTCATTTGAACCTGCAGCTCTCTTAGCCAGGTCGTTCCTGGGGCAGGTGACCTTCATGTCAGAGACCATGGTGGTAAAGAGCCTCTCTGGACACCGATCAGATGTCGGACACGGAGCTGAGATATCATACAGCCTCAGTGCCTGATCAGTCAGATTCTTTCCGAACGGGGTCAGTTTGTCTGTATGAAGGAAATAACAGACGTGGTGAGGAAAAACACAAAAGACTCTTATTCATAATGCTCTTTTTTAAATGTCTCTTTATGAGCGACTTACTTGTCACAATCCACCGATAGTCACCCCATGTCCATGTAGAGATGTTTTCATATGGAGGACTAGAGTATGAAAATATATGATGTCATGTTCACAATATAATTTCCATGCTTGGGCAAAATCAGAATGTAATGTAAATTGCAGAATGTAAAATTAATTTGAATTGAACTGGCCACAAACCACAGGATGTTGAATTAGAATTTGAATAGGAATGACAGGAAGAGGAATTTACTGAATTGAATTTCATTAGTCCAAAACAAATTTCATGACAAAACATTAAGAATTACAATATCACTTTTTATTATTTATGCTTCTATCTATCTATCTATCTATTAGATATATTATTATTATTATTATATATTATATTTTTATTTTTGTATAGATTTTTTATAATTCTAATACATTTTAGTGCTGTCAAATCGATTAATCGCATCCAAAATGGATCCATCATGCCTTGTTACCACTGTGCAGGCTGGTGGTGGTGGTGTAATGGTGTGGGGGATGTTTTCTTGGCACACTTTAGGCCCCTTAGTGCCAATTGGGCATCGTTTAAATGCCACGGCCTACCTGAGCATTGTTTCTGACCATGTCCATCCCTTTATGACCACCATGTACCCATCCTCTGATGGCTACTTCCAGCAGGATAATGCACCATGTCACAAAGCTCGAATCATTTCAAATTGGTTTCTTGAACATGACAATGAGTTCACTGTACTAAAATGGCCCCCACAGTCACCAGATCTCAACCCAATAGAGCATCTTTGGGATGTGGTGGAACGGGAGCTTCGTGCCCTGGATGTGCATCCCACAAATCTCCATCAACTGCAAGATGCTATCCTATCAATATGGGCCAACATTTCTAAAGAATGCTTTCAGCACCTTGTTGAATCAATGCCACGTAGAATTAAGGCAGTTCTGAAGGCGAAAGGGGGTCAAACACAGTATTAGTATGGTGTTCCTAATAATCATTTAGGTGAGTGTATATACAGTATATACATGCAAATACTTCTTAAACATATACATAAATGAGAGTGTATTTATATATACATAATATTTATACACAGTACACACACATATATTATGTAAACAAACTTTTATTTTGGATGCGATTAATCACGATTAATCGATTTGACAGCAGTATATATGTATATATAATATTTTTTCATATTATATTATTATTATTATAATATAATAATATATTATATAAATTTTTATAGATTTTTTATAATTCTAAAAAATGTATTAAATAATTTTTTCGTTTATGTGAATTGTATAATAAATTGTAATGAATAGTTAAAAATTAAAATTAAAAGATTTACATATTTCTTTGAACCTCAATTGCAATTCACGAACTCAATTGGAATTTAAAGACGTTCTCAGTTCACACAATCCTGACAGTATTTTCATTTTACAACTTATAACTGAGAATCAAACAAAGCAGGTTACCTAAAATCAGTCTCCTGTTCAGTTGTTCCAACCACATATGGGACATCATTATAGGCTCCACCCTTCTCCCAGGTCTCAAACGGAGGAGCTTTGAGAACATGGCCGTCAACTACTGCAACTGGACCAACAAATGTACCTTTGACTGGAAGATCGACTAAGTCATCGGCTGCCCATGATGGGTACTCCTGCCACGGGATTGCCTGAGTCAGATACAAATTACTGACATTAATTCAACCACAGATCCATTTCTGATATATTACTACCATTTAGAGAAATTAAACCCCTTCCTCTCATGTTCATTGGGAATTCATTGAGCGTTCGGTGAGTTCTGGCAGGCGGTCGAGGTTTGATGATTTATTAAAGAGAGTTTACGGATGAAGAAGCCAACCTAACAGGTTGAGTCTGTTGTTAGTCAGCCATGACTCTGCTGTGGAAGGTTACAAGTTCAGCCATAAATTTCTCACCTGAAGGACTTGAGCGATGTGTAGTCCTCTCAGGCAGATGGCGTCCTTGCAGCCAGTTCTCTTCAGGAATTCTAAGTTGTCTTTTTCTGCTGACTCCAGGGAAGCGTTATACACATACGAGCCGCTCATGTCAATCGCACAATGAAAGAGTCCTTTGGCTAGTGGAGACATCATCAAGGTCCAAACCGAAGTTCCACCTCATGATCACACAGTGAGAGAGATACTTATTATACATAAAGCTAACCCTTGTGAAAAAGAAGTGCAATTAATTATATTGAATGTACGCTAGTAATGTACTTAAAATGAAATAAAAAAACTCTACTTGCATTAATATATTGAAAAAGGACACTTTAGTGAATTTAAAAGAGAACATTTTCATGACTGTTTCTTAACACACTTAAGTACACTTTTAAAAATATGTAAAATTAAATTATATATTTTAAATAAACAAGTACACTTATTTTGATGTGTTGACTAACATACTAAAGCATATGTAAATTACTTGATTGTAATTTATTTAATCTGTAGTGTTGTTTGATATTACGTTTGAAGTATGTAATTACATTATTCATTACAAATGTAATTGAGCAAAGAGTTCTATTTGTTAAAAAATGTAAGCGCATAGAGAGTAAAAGTTGCTCATATCATTTATACTCAAAGCATAAAGTGGCCAAAAAGAAACTTAAAGGCAGGGTAGGCGATTTGTTCCAGAAACATTTTTTGTTATGCTGGTTGAAAGTCTCTTCACATCCTGATAGCAGTCACGAAGAAGTCTAAATGTATTTATATGTATAAGGCAAAAAGTAAAGGGTACAGGGGATTTTGCAATGACATATTTTAAGTGTCCAAATAACATTGTTTGTTGTACCTGAGCTTTGACCAAATATGGTAACTCTCCCTGCATCACCACCGAAGTTATGGATATTCTGCTGGATCCACTGAAGTGCTTGGATCTGGTCCATGAAGCCATAATTCCCTTTGACAGCAAAAAAAAAAAAAAAAAAAAACTGCTAGATGACGTGATAAATTTCAATATGCTGTAGTGACAAGCAGAGAGCTAACAGAGTCCATAAGGAAATAGATTTTTAACAATCACTTATAAATCTTTAAAGACAGACCTACTGTGAGATCTGAGGTTGTTAATCGATGGTATATGCTTTTGTTGATGCCATCAGCCTACGTTATTTCAACTTGCAGTAAAATAATCGTGTTTAAAAGCTGAATTTGCGGTGAAAAACATTATTACCCAGGATAACCTTGTACGTGGCTTGAGTCAGATGGATCTGCTTGATTCTGATCTTCTCTGATGAGTCCAGTTTTCAGCTGTGCCCAACACCTGGTCCTCTAATGGTGAGACCTGGAGAGTCCCACAACCCAGAGTGTCTCGTACCCACTGTGAAATTTTGTGGAGGATTGGTGATGATCTGGGGGTTCTTCAGTATGGCTGGAATCGGACAGATCCATCTTTGTGAAGGACGCATGACTCAAGTCACGTACAGTACAAGGTAAGCCTGGAAGAAAAATTGCTTCCTTCTGCTCTAACAATGTTCCCCAATGAGAAAGATTGGGTTTTCCCGTAGGACACTGCTTCATGCCACACAGCCAGGCCAGTAAAGGTCAAGACCCTGTCATGGCCAGCCCAATCTCCAGACCTGAACCCCATTGAAAACCTCTGGAATGTGATCAAGAGGAAGGACACAAGATCACAAGCCATCAAACAAAGTCGAGATGCTTGAATCTTTGTGCCAGAAGTGGCATAAAGTCGCCCAACAGCAATGTGAAAGACTGGTAGAGAGGCGCAAGACACATGAAAACTGTGATTGGAAATCAGGGTTATTCCACCACATCCTGATTTCTAAAATCGTCTGAAGTTAAAACATTAGTATCATGTTGTTTAAAAATGAATATAAACTTGTTTTCTTTGCATTATTCAAAGTCTGAAAACATGGCATGTTTGTTATTTTGAACAGTTGTCATTTTCTGTGCTCTAAATGACAATGTTTTTACGTAAAATTTGGAAGAAATGTTGTCACTGTCAGGAGTTTATTGAATAAAAGCGTCCAAGATGGACAGCAGTCGTAAGTGAACTGGACAGGGACGGGGCCTTACCTGAGGAGTTGGTGGGAGAGCCTTCTCTGAGCACTTTCAGGGCCATGAAGCCAAAAGCATTGAGCCTGTAATTCAGACTGACGTACACCATCTGTGTGCGGGCCGCCAGCTCTTCAGTGGGGGAGTAGCCTCTCTCCTGGCCGCTCAGCATGTGGAGGTACCCTCCGTGGATCCACACCATGACGGGCAGGGGTTTTGCAGGCTGTAGACTCGGAGTCCACACGCTGAGATGCAGGCAGTCCTCCTGTCCCATGACCTGCCCGTCTTTTCGGAGGGGTTGCACCTGTGCACAGATGCTGCGGAATCGAGTAGCATCATACACGCCATGCCAACACTTTCCCGCCTCCACTAGATCCACTGGAGGTTGCCAGCGATGTTCACCCACTGGCGGTACAGCGTACGGAATGCCCTTGAAAGAGTACGCTCCGCCTCTCCAGCTCCCACGCAGCCAACCGCACTCCGTCTGCACCTCTGCCACACCTGGAGGTGGAGTCTCTGCCACATAAGCCAGGTATCCCGCGAGAGAGAGGAGACTGACCACGCCACAGCCGATGAGGAACATGCATCTGCGTGACACCACCAGGAATGGACTGACGTAGTGGCGACGGACGTACTGTATCTGTTCCTCCTCTTCGTCCTGCACTAGATAACGATACTCTGTCCGCTCAGGGACCTCATACACATCCTCACTCATTTTCTATATTCTGTGAGAGAGCGAGAGCGTGAGAGAAAATACAAGTGAAAGTCAAGACTGTGTACTTATCAGATGGGAGGGAAAAAACATGCAAATATTTTCTGTGAAGCTTGTATTTATAAAGCATTTTTCATAATGCCATATAATACACATTGCAATCCATTATACATTTTAATTGTTACAGTACAATATGATTGTGTATGATCATATTAAACTTTACTTATATTCATGACTGCACCTGTGGAGAACTGGTCTGATGTATCCTAACACACAGTAACACATGAACGTGATGATCGTGTATTTTATTGCACTATACTCCAAATGGTACAATAAGTATAGTTACGGACATTAGTGTGCATATAGACGTACATTAACCATTGTGAATGGATATGTAATGTATCATAATGTGTTATGCCTGTGGTTACCATAACTATAAAGCATTATAATGCATTAGATGCAGACTTCACAGTGTGCAGCTGTGTGGTTTGTGTTAGTTTATTCTCAGCATGAAGTGTGTGTGCTGTCGTGACAGACGCAGGATGAAGAGAATAATCAGCGGAAACCGCCAAATGACCCACCACGAAGACAAACTTTCCCATTTTATGCTGACTTATTATCTATGGACGAAAGTTAAAATATTACCTCACAAATAAACGTATTCCACTATATGACGCTAAAGAAAAACCATGTATAAACTTGTTAACTGTGTGGAAAAACTGGTTTCGACCACAGATTAGACGAGGAACTTCTTTTTAGCACTGCACAGCAAACATATGTGTACTTTAAACATAAAAATATAACAAAAATAACAAATCTACCTCAAAACGTTATGCCCTGCGAACGTCGATACAACGTTACAACTACGACGCAAGCACTTGGGAGACATTTTCATCTCGATTTACTAAACCATAATAGATTTTTCCCCCGTTTAATAGCCTGTGTTTAATGCAAAAAGCAAAAAAGGTCACAAAATGACGCATGTAATATACTTACTATGACATCAGAGCTCGTGCACGAATGTACTGAAGGCTATCAGACAAAACAACCCTGTTCGTCTCCTGTCTTCTGACTCCGCCCGTAACTAGAGTGTTACATGGCTGCTTTACCAAATATACAGCAGTAGTCTATGTAACTGCCACCACTAATTAAAAAGAATAAAGTAACCATGATTAAAGTATACATTATGATTTACAAAATTTTATACCAGTGCTTAACTTTCAGCATAAAAATAATGTTAAATTTTGAATATTTATACCGATCATTTGAAAAACAGAAAGACAGATTTCAAGAGATTTTAAACGTTTTGGAGGTTTTTTTTCTTTCTTAGAAAGAAACTATTAAAAAGAACAAGGGAGAAAATGAGTGAAATAGGAGTTGGAAATGCCAGCTCAAATGAAATTAAATAAATGTTCATATTCCCTGTTCCCTGATTGAGCTCTCATTTCTGCAACTGGGTTTTCCAGCTCTCACAGCTTTAACCCCGGTCCTAACAGATAGATAGATAGATAGATAGATAGATAGATAGATAGATAGATAGATAGATAGATAGATATAATAATTTGAGTTTTTTTGTTGCAGATTTCTGATATAAGAGTTTATACATTCTGATATCTATAATCAGTGTTGGGGTAACACATTACAAGTAACTTGAGTTACGTAATCAGATTACTTTTTCAAGCAACTAGTAAAGTAACGCATTACTTTTAAAATTTACAACAAAGTAACGCAAGTTACTTTTTTACATTGATTTGACTGACAGCTCTCCTGTCCCCATGTTGAGAAAAATCATGAGTAAGTGAAGAAGTGTTGTGTGTAAACGTGTTATTGTAGTTCTAGACTAAATGTGAGCATTTATTCATCTCACTTGCACAACAAAGATTCAGTTTTCCTCAAAATGAATAAAATCAGTCAAATGCAAAATCAGAATACTATGCAAACCTCCAATAATTAAATGTAAAATAAAGCAAACATTTTTATGCATTTAATCTCACTTTATTGAGCAATGTCTTGCTGCTAACCTTCGATGATTCAGTTAAACCATAAGCAAAAATGACTTTAGATTTTTTGTTTTTATTGGTAAAACTTTTTTCTCCTGCGTCCTATTCTTCCATTATCCAGAATGACAGCACAGCTGAAAGGTTTGTTTGAGCTGCGCCCTCTACTGTACATGCGTGAATGTGCATTTTTACCTCAGCCTGAGGCTTATTATTTCAATTTTAGTGTGAAGAGGTCTTTACATTTGCACAAAAATGTAACTTTTTTGTTATAAAAAACAAACAAAAAACAAACAAGCCCAGCCCAAGTGAGAAAAAGTAACACAAAAGTAACGTAACGCATTACATTTCTTAATAAGTAACTAAGTAACTCAATTAGTTAATTTTTAAGGGAATAACACAATATTGTAATGCATTACTTTTCAAAGTAACTTTCCCCAACACTGTCTATAATACAAACCCGATTCCAAAAAAGTTGGGACACTGTACAAATTGTGAATAAAAAAGGAATGCAATAATTTACAAATCTCATAAACGTATATTTTATTCACAATAGAATATAGATAACATATCAAATGTTGAAAGTGAGACATTTTGAAATGTCATGCCAAATATTGGCTCATTTTGGATTTCATGAGAGCTACACATTCCAAAAAAGTTGGGACAGGTAGCAATAAGAGGCCGGAAAAGTTAAACGTACATATAAGGAACAGCTGGAGGACCAATTTGCAACTTATTAGGTCAATTGGCAACATGATTGGGTATAAAAAGAGCCTCTCAGAGTGGCAGTGTCTCTCAGAAGTCAAGATGGGCAGAGGATCACCAATTCCCCCAATGCTGCGGCGAAAAATAGTGGAGCAATATCAGAAAGGAGTTTCTCAGAGAAAAATTGCAAAGAGTTTGAAGTTATCATCATCTACAGTGCATAATATCATCCAAAGATTCAGAGAATCTGGAACAATCTCTGTGCGTAAGGGTCAAGGCCAGAAAACCATACTGGATGCCCGTGATCTTCGGGCCCTTAGACGGCACTGCATCACATACAGGAATGCTACTGTAATGGAAATCACAACATGGGCTCAGGAATACTTCCAGAAAACATTGTCGGTGAACACAATCCACCGTGCCATTCGCCGTTGCCGGCTAAAACTCTATAGGTCAAAAAAGAAGCCATATCTAAACATGATCCAGAAGCGCAGGCGTTTTCTCTGGGCCAAGGCTCATTTAAAATGGACTGTGGCAAAGTGGAAAACTGTTCTGTGGTCAGACGAATCAAAATTTGAAGTTCTTTTTGGAAAACTGGGACGCCATGTCATCCGGACTAAAGAGGACAAGGACAACCCAAGTTGTTATCAGCGCTCAGTTCAGAAGCCTGCATCTCTGATGGTATGGGGTTGCATGAGTGCGTGTGGCATGGGCAGCTTACACATCTGGAAAGGCACCATCAATGCTGAAAGGTATATCCAAGTTCTAGAACAACATATGCTCCTATCCAGACGTCGTCTCTTTCAGGGAAGACCTTGCATTTTCCAACATGACAATGCCAGACCACATACTGCATCAATTACAACATCATGGCTGCGTAGAAGGATCCGGGTACTGAAATGGCCAGCCTGCAGTCCAGATCTTTCACCCATAGAAAACATTTGCCGCATCATAAAGAGGAAGATGCGACAAAGAAGACCTAAGACAGTTGAGCAACTAGAAGCCTGTATTAGACAAGAATGGGACAACATTCCTATTCCTAAACTTGAGCAACTTGTCTCCTCAGTCCCCAGACGTTTGCAGACTGTTATAAAAAGAAGAGGGGATGCCACACAGTGGTAAACATGGCCTTGTCCCAACTTTTTTGAGAAGTTGATTTTAAATTTCATGACATCAACACATTTTTCCCTTAAAATGATACATTTTTCTCAGTTTAAACATTTGATATGTCATCTATGTTGTATTCTAAATAAAATATTGACATTTGAAACTTCCACATCATTGCATTCTGTTTTTATTCACAATTTGTACAGTGTCCCAACTTTTTTGGAATCGGGTTTGTATACAGTGCCTTATGAAAGTAGTCACATTTTGTTCTGTTGCTGCCTTATGTTAAATTACCTTTTTTCACATCAATCTACACGCCATACACCATAATGTATACTTATGGTGGCATACAGCATAAGTATTAACTCAGTACTTATTTGAAGCACCTTTCAGCCTCAAATCTTTTTGCATATGATGCGACAAGCTTTGCACATCTACACTTGGCTTTTTTTTTTTTGCCATTCATCTCCTCAGATCCGCTCAAGCTCTGTCAGGTTGTCAGTGGACAGCCATTTTTAGGTTTCTCCAGAGATGTTCAATTGGGTTAAAGTCCGGTCTCGGGCTGGGCCACTCAAGGACATTCAGAGTTGTTGATAAGCCACTCTTGCATAGGTTCTGTATTTCCCCCAGTCCCTGCCAGTGTTGGGGTAACGCATTACAAGTAACTTGAGTTACGTAATCAGATTACTTTTTCAAGTAACTAGTAAAGTAACATTACTTTTAAAATTTACAACAAAATAGCTGTTACTTTTTCAAATAAGTAATGCAAGTTACTTTGTTTTCCCATTTATTGACTGACCGTTCTCTTGTCCCAATGTTGAGAAAAATCGTAAGTGCAGAGGCTTTGTGTGTAAACATGAATAAATGTGAGCATGCATTTACTCATCTCACTTTCACAATAAAGATTCAGTATTCCTCAAAATGAATAAAATCAGAATACTATGCAAACCTAACAAATAGTTTTATGCATTTAATCTCACTTTATTGACCAATGTCTTGCTGCTGACGATGTTTCAGTTAAACCATAAGCAAAAATTACTATATATTTTTTGTTTTTATTGGTGAAGTAAGTGTTAAACTTTTTTTCTCCTGTGCCCATCATACAGAAGGGCAGCACAGCTGAAAGGTTTGTTTGAGCACACATGAACTGGCATTTCCTTCAGCCTGAGGCTTTTTATTTCAATTTTGGTGTGAAAGGGTCTTTACATTTGCCCAAAAATAGAACTTTTTTGTTATATAAAAAAACAAAAAAAAAACAAGCCCAGCCCACTTGAGAAAAAGTAAAGCAAAAGTAACACAACGCATTACTTTTCTTAAAAAGTAACTAAGTAACGCAATTAGTTACTTTTTAACGGAGTAATGCATTACTTACTTTTCAAAGTAACTTTCCCCAACACTGGTCCCTGCGGCTGAAAAACACCCCCACAGCATGATGCTGCTCCACCACCACACTTTACTGTTGGGATGGTAATTTGCAGGAGATGAGCAGTGGTTTCCTCCATACATGACACTTGGAACTGAGGTTCATCAGACCAGAGAATCTTGTTTCTCAGTCTGAGAGAGTCCTTTAGGTGTTTTGCGAATTCCAAGTGGGTTTTCATGTGTCTTCACTGAGGAGAGGCTTGAGTCTGGCCATACTGCCATAAAGCCCAGACTGGTGGAGTGTTGCAGTGATGTTTGTCCTTCTGTAAATTTCTCCCTTCTCCATATATATGATCATAGAGCTTAACTAGAGTGACCATCAGCTTCTTGGTCACCACTCTAACCAAAGCCCTTCTCCATTGATTGCTCAGTTTGGCCAGGAGGTCAGAAAGAGTCCTGGTTGTTCCAAACTTCTTCCATTAAGGATTATTGAGGCTACACCCTCAGAGGAAGGAGGAGAGAAAAAAAAAGAAAAAAAAAAGGTACAATTTTGTACCAAAGAAGGTACAAACCCTTGTCCCTGGGGTGGTACCTTTTAAGGGTACAAAATTGTACCTTAATATGAAGGAACAAATTTGTACCATTCCAGTTTGTACCTTAAAGGGCATGATTTGTACCATGGGCAACCAAAACGTACCTTTTGTTTTTTTAAAACACGCTGGTACAATATTGTACCTTCATCAAAGGTACAAATCTTGTTTTTTTAAGGTCCCACCCCAGTGACAAGCCCGTTTGTACCTTAACTGTGTCAAATTTGTTCCTTCTAAAACTATTAAAAGGCCATTTTTCTATTGAATGACACACATTCAACAACTGATTGAACATCATTAAACATCAAATACAGTGTTTAAACAAACACACTGTTCCAAAATACAGTAAAGTATGTCAATACACATTTTCATTCGACCATAAAGTTTTCAAAATTTTGAACAAATCTCCATTTGCTGCAAAACATTTCATAAAAGTTACACATTATCTAAAATACATTTACCACACAAATCTGTTCACAATAAAATTTACACCTTTCAATTAATTTTTTTTTACTTCACACAACACTTACATTTGTATGAAATTATGTAAAATTATTTAAGACACTGGAATCAGATGTGCACAAACGTAATGTTTTGTAGGTGAGTGACTCTTGTTCCTACATACAAAAATGTCATCAACCATATAAAGGTCAAGTGCCTGGTAGTCCAGTTCCTCTCCTGGCATCATGCAAAACCAATCCTTGTCATATAAAACATGGAATGCATGAAGATGACAATCACAAGTTCTTCCGACGATAAAGAGGCCAACGCCATTGTGGTGGTGCTGGTAATCTGCTTCCCGCTCTCCGTTCTGTTTAAAAAACAATCAGTTACGTTAACGGCTGCAGCGAATCAGAATATTGTTGCTATGCCTAAGAGATAACATTTAATAGTGGGGCAGCTGAGAGCAAAAGCCATATCCTGTATGTACCATGATGAATTAATATTAAAGTCATTAATTGCTTTAAAAATATTAAAAAGTGTAACGTTATACAACTGGCTAACATCATTGGGTGCATAGCTAAATTACATAATTTCGCTTGAAACACTTATATTTTCAACTTGTGTACTAATTGTAATGTTAAACATAAATTGTAAAAACTCACCTTTAATTTTCATCTTCTAACATCTTCTTTCGTCTTCTAAAATCAACCCTCCATTAATTTCAACATTTTATGTCGATAAAGAGCCAAGAACCTTGTTCTTCGAGGTAAATTTTTTGTACCATCGTGTACCTTTTTTTCTGAGAGTGTACATGTTTCTGTAAATCTTCAATGCAACAGAATTTTTTGGTTCCACTTTATTTTAGGGTAGTTACATTGTACTTACTTAAATAAGTACTGAGTAATATTAATTAACTACATGTACTTACTATAGTTATGGTTAGGGTTTGGTTTAGGTTTTTTTGTAGTCTTCTCCATATATGTGTCTTCTTGACACAATCCTGTCTCTGAGCTCTACAGGCAGTTCTTTTGGCTTGGTTTTTGCTCGGATATGCATTTTCAGCTGTTGGACATTTTATTGAGAGGTGTGAGTCTTTCCAAATCATACCCGTTCAATTGAATTTGCACAGATTAACTCCACTCGAAGTGTAGTAACAAGTGAACTACAAGTGAAATCGGAATGCTATATTTCTAGTGTCCCAGAAAATGGTATGAATACTTAGGCAATGAAATTATTTCATTTTTTTTTATTTTTAATACATTTATAAAGTTATCACAAATCTTTTTTTTTTTTTTTTTGCTTTGTCATTATGGTGTATGGAGTTTAGATTGATTTGGAAAAAAGTAATTTAAATCAGTTTAGCATAAGTCTGCAACATAACAAAATGTGAAAAAAGGCACTTTCACAAGGCACTGTATATACCTGACAAGCCTGTGTTACTTTACATGTATTAATTTGTGTCAATAAAATAATTTATAGGGAACACAACAAAAGCAAATGCATTTTATCAGGAAATCAATTCTAGGCGTGATTAATGAACTCTATAAAGGTTTAATTGTTTTTAAATTGATTTAGATATTGATCCCTTCCCAACATGGAAGGTAATTTGCCGGTGGTGAAAAGGCTTTACAATTTAATATACTAATTGCAGTATACAGTGGTTAGACAGGATACATGACTATGTTATGTGCAGTCTTACAAAACCACTGGTGGATCAGGTAAATCCCAAAATATACACACATAGCACGAAGTTAAGAGTGAAAGAGATAGATAAATTGCAATGGGGAGCTAGTGAGTATCTAGGGGCACAATTCAAGAGAGATGTCTTTTTTAACCCCACAGGGATGTATAATGGATAGCTTGGCTGTTCCTGACTCTGAGGTCCATGAGGACATTTTTTTTTGCCTTCCTTCCAGAAGCAGTTTATCATCTTCAGCATTGCTGATACTGTAGTTCAGGGATTTTTTCATGAGCATACACACTACAGCACGGTGAGGGGGTTGCTGGGACTCCATGAATCTGGAGGACATACATCACATTTATGTTTAATTCAAACATTGATTTAAAAAGCTGAACGAAAACACTGTGAGATCAGACTTTGAGTTATGGTGCATATGTGTATGAGTAGCTCTTTGCAGCATTATAAATTCTGCTCTCTGATGGAAAACACTTGAGGCATGAGGGCTCTTATTATTTAAAGATTTATTAAATGCATGGAAGTATATACAAAACCAATTATCCAATTTCACACTTTCAGCATTTCAAAACAGTCATGCTTTTCCTTTTTGCTCCAGGTCTTTCAATCAAAATAATGATGGGCTTTCAAACCGAGACTCAATTTGAGTTTATTTCACACAGTGAAAAAAACACGCTTATAATGTTGGTTTAGATACCAAAGTCTCATTGGCGTCCTGTGAAACAACGGGGGACCTTTATCATTGATGGATTATTCCATTTAATGAGCAAACGTAGCTACAATTAAAAGTATCAGATTCAGCTTCATCCCATCCATGCCACAAAACTTTTGAGGATGAACCAGAAGACTGTCTAATTCATTTCATTTTAGCCAGTCAATTATTGTGTTCAATAAAACCGTTCCCTGGAAATAAACATCTAAATTAAAAGGAAGGCATTCATGTTGAGGGATAGATTACTGGATACAAGAGCTTGAAGTCTGGCCAAAATTCATTTGACAACAGATGTTTACAAGTGCAAAAAATGTGGTGGAAAAAGGCTCAGATGCATAAAATTATGTGAAAGCTAAAAGAGATAAGAAAAACAGCAATCGGAAAATCACTATCCAGATATATATTCTCAGAGACCAGCAGTGCATCTGCAAAACTCAACAAAAGTGGTAATGTTCTGGCACAGGTGTGATTTGAGTCCATGTGTCACTGTAGCATCCTCTAAATGGCTTCCTCTCATTCTACTAACATTTTGGCGGCGCAGACCTGAGAAAGATTCACTTTGACATCAACCCCAGTTATAAAAGTAGATCTTCTGCCAAATGGGCAAGTACTCCATCAGTGGACCTGAGAGGACAGGAAAAGAAATCCAGTCAGCACATATCTCTGAGCTTTTTTGAAGCTTTTAGTGTGACAGCATTGGGCGAGATGGATACCCCACTTACGTGCAACCAAACCAACTCCGGGAACATAATCTGCCAAGAAGCGAAGGAGGAAGAGAATCTTCGTCCTGTGAGTGTAAAAGAGACATTAGATCTGGGAACAAAAAGCCCCATTATGCAATAAAAGTGTGCGCTGTGAAATCTAGATAGATCACTTGTACAAATCAATTTTTTATATTTTTTAGAAAAAAAACTGTGCATGTGCAAAGCCGGCTGTCATGGTGCCAGGAAGTCGAAGAACAAAATGGCGTGACGTCATTTTAAACAAAATCAGGCCAAAACAAAGTTCAAAACAGCTTGCCAAAGTAAACTTTCTGGGAAAGTTCACTGGCTGGTAAACACCTTCGAACTATCTTTATAGTAGAAATTAAAGTTGTAAATCTAACTGAAAGCTACAATTACACTGTTTTTCATGTTTAATACTGTAAAACTGCTTGTTATAAAGCAGTCTATTGTATAAAGTACTATATAAATAAATGTGACATGACTGGAGTGCTGAACTACAGAGCTGGTGCAAACATATCCACATCAATATGATTAGATGCTTACTTAACTGCTGTTTTCTCACCGCTGTCATTTTTGTTGTGTGTTTATTTTGTAATTGAGAGGAAAGTGCCCAGCTAAATCTCAGCTCTCAGCAGCGTGGCTGGCTTCGGGATGTTCGCAAACAGTATATCGCAGCAAAGGTATTGTATGCAAATGTATATTTACCCCTAAGCAAAGAACAAAAACTTTGCAGTTAGTATATCAGGCCTTAATCGGTTGCTAGGGTGTTCTGAGTGGTTGCTAAGCCTATATCTAGAGATGCACCAATCGGTCAGGGACCAAAATCGGCCGATTTTCCGCATGATTGGCACGGACCGGTTCTCTCCGGTTAAATAGTGCTTGTATTGTGCATAATTTTTGTCATTCACGCAGGTTTTGCGCTCACCTGAATATACAGGTAAGGTAAATATAAAGCTGTTTATTTCATATCTCTCTTTATTCTATTGCATTTATTTGTGCTGTTGTTTGAAATGTTTACTTGTTCTTATTTTTTTTGTCTTTTTACCTGCTTTTTATGAAAATAAAATTTTGCATTGAAGAAAAGTAGATTTTTATATATGCTGTCAATCATAGTTCTTAGAAAGAAAATAAAATTTGGAATCTGCAAAAATCGGAATCGGCCAAGAAAATTGCAATCGGTGCATCTCTACCTATATCAGATTTTATTTGACCAATTTCATTGTCTGACAAGTGAAAATTTTAACTCGTTGCTTAAAAAAGCAGCACCTCCTCTAAAACACTGCACAATTTGAGGTATCATTCATGTTCGTAGCACAAATTGTGCATGCTGAGTTGCTCACCAAAGATTAATACTCAAGCTTATGGATTTGAACGAAACACTACCAGAAGCACATCACATGAGAAGACTGCACTAATACAGTGGATGCTATAAAGGAGACACTGACTCAGAGTATCGGTCATAGAAGGGGGAGCGGAGCAGGTAGTAGAGGAGAAGGAAGGCCCGTCTCCTCATCTCAGCGCGCTCTCTGCGGTTCAGTGCCTTGATGTCACTCAACAAACTGAAACTGGACAGAAAACAGCATCAGATTGAACTTTAAATATTTTCTGAAAGACTGAAAAACACAGCAAAGACAAAGAGGTGCAAACTTAAGCACTCTGTACCTGGTTATCTCTAAGAGACCAGAGATGATCCAAGGCTTCCAGGAACGTTTTCCACAAATCCCAAGACTGGTCACTTACAAATGTTAGTTAAGGATGACATTAAATAGAAATTAAAGTAGAAATTAAATTAACCATGAAAATCAAAACTCTGATTTTGACAATTTGAATATTACAGTATTTTTTACAGGGTTCCCACACCTTGGTTAACTTCAAATTCAAGTACCTTTCAAGGACTTTCCAGGTCCAATACCCTCAAATTCAAGCGCTTAATGTGGGGACACATTCAAATATCTTGAAACTTGCATTTTCCAGGGATCACGTTTCAGTGGGTTCAGCCTATTTTTGCAATGTTTCACGTGTGTCTGTGAAACGTTAAGGTACCATCGTAGTAGTTTCGTGCGTGCGTTAAGGTCATGGCAACGTACAACACAAAGTACCTCACGCGGGAAACACTTAACGTAACGTGTAAATGCGTGTAGCGTAAATCAAGCAAGCTAGTATGCACAGGCCATGAAGTGTTGGCGAAATAACACATTAGCGGACCGGAGGGAATAATACAGAATTTTTTTCTTGCACAAAATAAATTCAAGCACTTTCAAGGACCTGTATCTATGTATGTTTATTTTCAAAAACTTTCCAGGGCCTTGAATTTTTTTTTTTCAGATTCACAAACTTTCAAGGATTTCAAGGACCTGTGGGAACCCTGTTATTAAATGATTTAACCGTGCATATTATTATTTTTTTAATTTCATGTGCTCTTTGTAATCTTTAATCAAAATATCTTCCCCATCTCTTCTCCTCTCTGATGACGTGTTTAGTGGTGCGAGGGCAGGACAACCTGTCAATCACATGAGATCGACCAATAGCAAACCACAACCATCCAATCAATTCCATATAGACAAGTCCTGCACTACATTTTTTCTTCTGCGAGATGCCGTTTCACAATAGGGAAGAAAAGACTATCGCAACTTTCGTTTCATGCCGACTTTAAATATCCTTACCCTTAAAGGTGGGGTAAGTGTTATTTCAAAACTGCTTTAGAAATGTGACTCGGGCCGAGTACAATAACAAACTGATAGCCAATCAGCAGTAAGGGTCGTGTCTACTAATGACAAGGAGAAGAGAGCGCTCAGTGCACGTCATTATTCAAAAGACACGACATAGGACGGACATTAGCCGAGCGACGACAGAAAGAGAGAGATGGCAAATAAAAAACAAATGTGGAAAATGTCTATGGAACAAAAGAAGGCTTACGATCAGGCAAGAAGTATCAGCTTTCCAGCGCTGGAGAGAACTCGAGTGAAGGTCGAGGTTGCTTTATTTCTTCTCGAGAGGCGAGTAACATTGGTTTTGTTTTGTTTCACAGAACTAATATATGCTGGCTTTTGCTTGAATATGCTCATGTGTCATGTTCGCTTGTTTGTTCATTTGCGATCGTATTGTCGGTCACTTCAGCTATGATAAAGACCCATTCATTTCCACACCATATAAGCCTGGAGCGTCTAAACCTCCTCACTGTCTGTTTCAAGCGTCAGCTCCCAAAGTGTGTCCGAAAAGTAAGATAATATACTCCTAATATATGTTTGTTTCCTCTTTTCGTGATCGATATCCCTCTAATCTTGTCATAATTGTAATATGTTCGTTAGTTGGACTGTCGTGCTCGTGCTATCTAGTTGTTCATGAGAACTGTTTGTGTTTTTCGGGATGGAAGGGATGACTTTTTCATTGAACATTCGACCTGGATTACCATAATAACACACAGATTCCGCCCTAGTCGTTGCCTGGGTTACGTATGTGTGGGGCGGAGCTATCAAAATAGGGGCGTGTTTGTTTTGGTGATTTGAAATATCAACATCGGTTACCAGAAAGCACTTACCCCACCTTTAATCCTAATCCAATAAACCACGAATGACTGGAAAAGCCATGTTAAATGCAATGATTAAAAAGTGGTAACCTTGAAAAACATTCAGCTCTTAAAACTTCTGGAATCCTGAAATGTAACTGACAGAAACTAGTGTCGGCCTTTGAATACTCTTTTGGAAAATAGGAGGCATTGGAGTAAAAAAGGTTGAGAAATAATTATGGAAATAATTGTATTTCATAATATTTTAAATGTTTATTTTGTTTAACCATGCAGTAAAGAAAATGTTTAGCCGGTCACATAAAACGACACTTAAAAACCAAGCATCGGCAGTAGATCAAATATGCAAGAGGTAAGTACGGAACAACAAACCTAATTAGACACTAGTGTTGTCAAAAATATTGATATTTCGATACATATCGATACTGAAATTTCTGAAATGGTTCCAATACACCTTTTCTGCAGTATTGATACACCAATACCAGCTGCGCGTTCTCCCTCTCTTCTCTCCAACGGCGAGTTGACAGTTTGACACGCACCCGCCTCTTCTCACTCATCTCATTCGCTCTGGTTAAATAGTGCTTGTATTGCGTATCATTTTAGTCATTCCCGCAGGTTTTGTGCTCACACCAAAAGCATACACACCACTGATCTATATAAGTGGAGTGCACATAAAGCCGCCTCTCAAACTGCTTGTGAGTTGCAAATACCAAAATGAGTGGCTTACTGTGCTTAAACGGTCAAATACACACAAAATTATGTCAAAATGCAAAACTTGTCTTGGCGAGTATTCAGTTAAACAGTCAGTTTTGGAACGTAAATAGTTGAGAAAGATGTTGTGTAACAGTACACTGAATCCGTGCATAAGCTCTTAAAGTGACAGCAGTCTAATATTCCTGCTGCTGTCTGTCATGTTAATTAATAATCTGTCATGTTAAGTAGTAATCTTACAATAGCTAATTCTATTCGGCTATCCTGGGATAATATTGCACTGATATTGTTGCGAAAATGGTCATAAAAGAGAATTAGCAGAAAGGATACAATGAACAAGTGGGCGTGCGATGTACAGGGACTCTGCGATGGTTTCCTGCAGACCCAGAGGGGTCGGGCTTGAGTGAAGCGCCTCTTCCTGATTCTTACTTGTTTTTATTTTCTGAGGGAGACCCCAAAGACGAGACTGTAATGATGGTGCTAGAAAAAATGGAAACAATACATTTCTATAAGAGCACAGAACTTTTTCATACACTGGAAAAGGATAAAATGAAAAGGGACACACAATATAGAAGTGATGGCTATTGACAAGTCTTACCGCTTCCCAGTGGTCGGACCACTCTACCTGAACGCTGGCCCACGAAAGAAGTGTCCTCATCATCTTCTTCTGTATTGTTCTCTGTGTAGGGAGATCAATGTATGAGCAGGAACTTTTCGACATAAGGAACCCACAGGACACTGACCGCAGGAACAGACAATTCCCTTTGAGTCTCCCGGTGATACGTACAAGGGCAAACTGCAGTAACTCAACGGGCTCTTACTCAGCCCTACACAATGACAGTTTATCTGCACAGGCCATACACTGCTCTTATTGTCTCACACGCTGTTTATTTATTGTCATCAGTGGGAGTGTTTTTGTACTTATTGTTGTGCGTTAATTGTTTGTTGTGACTGTGCTAAATGCCCTGCACGGCAGTTTCCAGAGACACTTCGGTTGGTTTCACTTCCTGTCATGCAGTGGAAAATTAACAATAAATTAATTCTGACTTTTGAGTTTGAAACCTCTGTGTTAGTATATTTAGATTATTTGCAGTTGGCACACTTTTATTCACAGATATACATTTTATACAGTTGTGGTCAGAATTATTGGCACCCCTGGTAAATATGAGCAAAGATGGCTGTAAAAATAAATCTGCATTGTTTATCATTTTGATCTTTCATAAAAAAAAAAAATAAATTAAAAAAAAATCTAACCTTTCATTGAAGTAAAAGAATTGAAAGTGGGGTGTAAATCACATTATGAAATAAATGCTTTTCTCCAAAACACGTTGGCCATAATTATTGGCAATTTTATTAAATACTTTTTGCAACCTCCTTTCCCCAAGATAACATCATTGAGCACATTTCTCCTATAATGCCTGATGAGTTTGGAGAACACCTGACAAGAGATCAAAGACCATTCCTCCATACAGAATCTCTCCAGATCCTTCAGATTCCCAGATCCATGTTGGTGCTTCTTCTCTTCAGTTCAGCCCTCTCATTTACTATAGGGTTCAGGTCAGGGAACTGGGATGGTCATGGCAGAAGCTTCATTTTGGTCATGGCAGAAGCTTCAGTTCAGTGACACATTTTTGTGTGGATTTTGATGTTTGGTTTGGATCATTGTCCTGCTGGAAGATCCAACCAAGGCCCATTATAAGATTTCATCAGGTTTTGATTTATCTGTTGGTATTTGCTAGAATCCATGATACCATGTATCTGAACAAGATGTCCAGGACCTCCAGCAAAAAAAATAGGCCCACAACATTAAAGATCCAGTGGTGTATTTGACCGTGGGCATGAGGGACTTTTTATCCCTGTTTGCACCAAACCCATCTGGTGGGTTTGCTGGCAAAAATCTCTTTTTTTAGTTTCATCTGACCACTGAACCAGGTCCCTGTTTCAGTCGTATCTGACAACTGAATATGCTGGAGCTTGTTTTTGGATGAGCAAAGAGGATTTTTCCTCGAAACCCTCCCAAACAACTTGTGGTGATTATAGGGGTTGTTTGATTTCTCCTGGGGCTTTCTGACCCCACGACTCAACTAATCTCTGTAATTCTCCATCTGTGATCCTTGGAGAGTCTTTGGCAACTCAAACTCTCCTCCTCACCGTGCATTAGGACGATATAGACACACGTCCTCTTCCAGGCAGATTCGTAACATCTTTAGTTGATTGGAACTTCTTAATTATTGCCCTGATGGTGGAAATCGGGATCTTCAAAGCTTTAGCTATTTTCTTATAGCCACTTTCTAGTTTGTGAAGCTCAACAATCTTTTGCTGCACATCAGAACTATATTCTGTGGTTTTACTCATTGTGATGAATGATTAAGGGAATTTGGCCTTTGTGTTTCCTCATATTTATACTCCTGTGGAACAGGAAGTCATGGCTGGGCAATTTCATGCTCCTAGTCACCCTGGTGTACTAAAATTGTAAATATTAAAGGTGGGGTAAGTGCTTTCTGGTAACCGATGTTGATTTCAAATCACCAACACAAACACGCCCCTATTTTGATAGCTCCGCCCCACACAATCGTAACCCAGGCAACGACTATGGCGGAATCTGTTGTGCCAGCCGGCCGAGGGTATGATGTCAATCAATAAGTGAAAGCAATGTTTTTTACTATGGTAATCCAGGTCGAATGTTCAGTAAAAAAGTCATCCCTTACATCCCAAAAACACAATCACAGTTCTCATGAACAACTTGATAGCATGAGCATGACAGTCCAACTAACGAACATATTACAATTATGACAAGATTAGAGGGTTATATCGATCACGAAAAGAGGAACCAAAGGAAACAAACATAAATTCGGAGTATATTATCTTACTTTTCAGACACACTTTGGGAGCTGACGCTTGAAACAGACAGTGAGGAGGTTTAGACGCTCCAGGCTTATACGGTGTGGAAATGAATGGGTCTTTATCATCGCTGAAGTGACCGACAATACGATCGCAAATGGACAAGCAAGCAAACATGACACATGAGCATATTCAAGCAAAAGCCAGCATATATTAAGTCTGTAAACAAACAAAATCAATGTTACTCGCCTTTCGAGAAGAAATAAAACCTCGGCCTTCGCTCCTTGAGTTCTCTCCAGCGCTGGAAAGCTGATCCGATATTTACACGGGTCCTACTTCTTGCCTGATCGTAAGCCTTCTTTTGTTCCACAGACATCTTCCACATTTGTTTTTTATCTGCCATCTCTCTCTTTCTGTCGTCGCTCGGCTAATGTCCGTCCTGTGTGTCATCTCTTTGACGTGCACGGAACGCTCTCTTCTACCCGTCATTAGTAGACACGCCCCTTACTGCTGATTGGCTATAAATTTGTTTTGGTACTCGGCCCGAGACACTTTTCTAAAGCAGTTTTGAAAAACCACTTACCCCACCTTTAATAGGAATATACTTCAGAGATATTTTACTCATAAAAAATTCTAGGGGTGCCAATAATTGTGGCCAACATATTTTGGAGAAAAACATTTATTTCAGAATGTGATTCCCCCCCCACTTTCAAATCTTTTACTTCAATGAGATTTTTGCGTTTTTTTTTATGATAGATCAAAAGGATTAACAATGCAGATGTACTTTTACAGCCATCTTTGATGATATTTACCAGGGGTGCCAATAATTCTGACCACAACTGTAAGTTCTTGCTAGCACCATGCTCTAGTGGCACAAATGGAAGTGGCACAAATTCTAAAAATGTGCATAAAAAATACATGCAATCACTTGAGGCAGATCATTTTTAATCAGATAAGAAGACATGCGCATAAACTACAAGGGAAACACATTTACAGAATAAATCCCTCGATGCACAACAAAAAAAAATAGTTATCTGATAACTGGACTAACCAGCAGACTAACTTATATATTGCATAACTTATATATATATATACACACACACACACACACACACACCGATCAGGCATAACATTATGACCACTGACAGGACAGGTGAAGTGAATAACACTGATTATCTCTTCATCCCGGCACCTGTTAGTGGGTGGGATATATTAGGCAGCAAGTGAACATTTTGTCCTCAAAGTTGATGTGTTAGAAGCAGGAAAAATGGGCAAGCGTAAGGATTTGAGAGAGTTGGACAAGGGCCAAATTGTGATGGCTAGATGACTGGGTCAGAGCATTTCCAAAACTGCAGCTCTTGTGGGGTGTTCCTGGTCTGCAGTGGTCAGTATCTATTGGTGGTCAGTAACAGTGGTGAACCGGAGACAGGGTCATGGGTGGCCAAGGCTCATTGATGCACGTGGGGAGCGAAGGCTGGCCCGTGTGGTCCGATCAAACAGACGAGCTACTGTAGCTCAAATTGCTCAAGAATTTAATGCTTGTTCTGATTGAAAGGTGTCAGAATACACAGTGCATCGCAGTTTGTTGTGCATGGGGCTGCATAGCCGCAGACTAGTCAGGGTGCCCATACTGACCGCTACCCACCGCCGAAAGTGCCAACAGTGGGCACGTGAGCATCAGAACTGAACCACGGAGCAATGGAAGAAGGTGGCCTGGTCTGATGAATCATGTTTTCTTTTACATCACATGGATGGCCAAGGTACGTGTGCATTGCTTACCTGGGGAACACATGGCACCAGGATGCACTATGGGAAGAAGGCAAGCTGGCGGAGACAGTGTGATGCTTTGGTGCAATGTTCTGCTGGGAAACCTTGGGTCCTGCCATCCATGTGGATGTTACTTTGACACGTACCACCTACCTAAGCATCGTTGCAGAGCATGTACATCCTTTCATGGAAACGGTATTCCCTGGTGGCTGTGGCCTCTTTCTGCAGGATAATGTGCCCTGCCACAAAGCAAAAATGGTTCAGGAATGGTTTGAGGAGCACAACAAGTTTTAGGTGTTGACTTGGCCTCCAAATTCCCCAGATCTCAATCCAATCGAGCATCTGTGGGATGTGCTGAACAAACAATTCCAATCCATGGAGGCCCCACCTCGCAACTTACAGGACTTAAAGGATCTGCTGCTAACATCTTGGTGCCAGATACCACAGCACACCTTCAGGGGTCTAGCGGAGTCCATGCCTCGACATTACATAATATTTTTCATTTGAAAATGACCAAAGACCACAGAAGGTTAAAGTTTTTAACCAAGGCTTTGTTGAGTCAATTGTTTGTCTTGAACTTTTCTAGTTATTTTCGCAAACCTCTGTTCTTGTCTATCTCACCTTGACTACAGAGCTGAGAGTCCCTGTCCAGAGGAATTATAGGTGGTGATGTCTGGATGCCTGATTTATACCAGAAAAGCAGGAGACAGCGCAGAATCGCTCTGAAAACACAGGAGAGAATTCGAATTGGGGTGACAGAAATGAGGACACAGCAATAATTATCAGATTACTGTAAGTGATCAATGAGAGCTACAGCAGAGGGATATTCATAAAATATTCATAAAATAACAACTTAAATATTTGTGTGTTTTGCACAAAGCTATTGTATGGCTTCAGAAAACTTGGTGTAGGAGTCATATGGACTATTTTATGATATTTTAATGGTCATTTGTCCATTTTTGAACTTGTTTTGAATGTCCCCATTCGCTTTCATTGTATGGAAAAGAGCACCAAGGACATTCAGCTAAACATTTTACATTCCACAGAAAAGAGAAAGTCATACATGAAATGACATGATGGTGCATAAACTATGATGATATGTCCTTTTGGTGAACTACTCCTTTAAGCATACTACCTCTGAAACAGGGTCCTTACTTGGCAATCTGAATAAGAACAATAACAAGCCAGCGTCCAGCCTCCCCCCACAGCTTGGCGGCCCCCATCTCAGTAAAAACCTCCACATACTCCAGTACTGACAACCAAGTTAGCAGCTTCTGTTGAGAAAGAGACTACACACACACACACACACACACGCACACACACATACGCGCATAAGATCAGGATAAAATGCAGAGAAATGTTTAGTATTTTTCTGCTCAATTTGGTCCAAAAGGAAAGAGGTTAGTCGTACTGCAGTCTAAGTCTAAGTGCGTAACTATTAAAATTCATCATTTCTTTAATATCGTGGTTTAATCCATTTTAGATTAAAGTGATAGTTCACCCAAAAATGAAAATTCTGTCATTAATTACTCACCCTCATGTCATTCCAAACCCATAAGACATTCATCTTCGAAACACAAATGAAGATCTTTTTAACAAAATCTTGAGAGATTTCTATTCCTCCACTGAAAGTCTGTTCACCCAAAACTCTTGACGCTTTAAAACATTAATCGTAAAAACTGAATTGAATTGAGCAGTTTAATCCAAGTTTTCTGAAGAGACACGAATCACCCGATCACTTTATATAATGTACACATTTGATTTAGTATGTTTGTTTTTCAGCACACTTAAATTTGGTAAACGGGAGCTCAAGCATGCATGTTGATGCTAGAGAACCAATGAGGTTTGTTCTCGTGTGTCACGCAAATATAGTTGAGCTTTCGATACCATATTTGAGTCTTCTATGTATGTTTGCTTATCAATGTTTATGTGTGAATAAAAGTATTCATTAATTAAATGTATTCATTATGTAAGGGATAATGGACATCCAGTCAGTTGTTATCGCAGAATAAACCCTGACAGGGAGATCTGGACACCGAAGCTAAGCGTTGCCACATAAGTAAATAATTAGACATTAAATATTGATCTGAGTCGAAATATTTTGTTAGCTCTTTCCACAGAGAGAGCAGTTGCTAGCAAGCGGCAAGTTCAAACTAGACAGACATTTAAAGGTGCAGTGTGTAAATTTTAGCGGAATCTAGCGGTGAGGTTGTGAATTGCAATCGCCCACCGCTCACCCCTCCCTGTCGAAGCACATGTGGCCGAAGCTACAGTGGCCGACACAGGACAAAAATGTCGTCATCGGAGAGAGCAGAGAGTGACTAGCGCTCTGTAGAGAAGTTTGTCCATTTAGGGCTACTGTAGAAACATGACGGCGCAAAATGCAGATTTCACTGTAAGGTGTATGTAGATAAAAATGGCTCATTCTAAGGTAATAAAAACATAACGGTTCATTATGTAAGGTCTTTATACACCACTGAAAACATAGTTAAGTATATTATATTGCATTTCTATCAACAGATCCTCATAAATACTACACACTGCACCTTTAAGGGATACGGTACAGTCATACCACTTATTACATGGTATTTCACCACATAAATAATTATGGGTATAAGAGATATTGATCTGAGATGAAACAGTTTTAAAATCGTACCTGTTTATTATCTTATAATCCATTAAAGTGTACAAAAAAATCTTCACAAAATGGCAACAGCTGCTTTTTTATTATTAATGCCAATAAATGAGAATGTAACAAGTACATAACAACAGGAACAATAAAAAAAAATCAAGACATGTATCAAGAAAATAAATAAATAAAATAGTTTGCGAACAAGAAAATTACCAAGTATCATGAACAATGTACTGAATATGAGAATTAGAATTTTGATAAAGAAAAATAATATTAAAGGTGTTAATACATATTCTGACATTTGTTTTTTCTGAGGCAGCTGCGTTTGTATGAAATAAAAGAGAGCAAGTCCGCCATAACAAATGACATAATTAAATAACTGTACACAAAATATTGATTTGAGTTTTAATATTTTATTAGCTCACCAAACGCAAAACTTCCACAAAAAAAACACGCTCCTAGCAAATGCCGACTTCAGTTACCTGGATGAGCCGGTGTTATAAGATTTTACCGGTTGTTATCGGGGGATTAACATACCGCTGGATGGCGCGATTGACCAATCAGAATCAAGTATTCCACAGAGCCGTGTAATAAATAAAGTGATTGCATCTCTGAAGACTTAAGGATTAAACCACTCGATTCGTATGGATTTATTTTACAATCTCTTTATGAACGTTTTGAAGCGTTAGGGTGAATGACTTTCAATGGAAGGACAGAAATCTCTCAGATTTCATTAAAAATATCTTAATTTTTGTTTTGAAGATGAACAAAAGTCTTAAAGGTTTGGAACGACATGAGAGTGAGTAGTTGATGACAGAATTTTCTTTTGTGAACTTACCCTTTAACCCACCCCTTAAATGTAACAATATGAACATGTCAGTCAGACGGTCTCTTCCTGTCTAAGTGATGGTTCTTGGCTAGAATAAGCCAGAATGAGAATGAGGACTAGACTTTATGCCGTTTACTCTGGCTGGAGACTAGTTGGACTATCACGAACTCAATATAAAGTCAAACAGCCTCTGAGGAGGTCCATTAAGGTCACGGCTCAAATGCCCATGGCTGTAAACGCAAACTCATTCTTTTTGTCCCCGTGGCTGAGCTCCTCTGAAAGTACCTGTCTTTAAATGTGTTTATTCCTATGCACTGCCAATGGAGCCCGCAAAGCCAAATATGTCTCTCAAGTACAAACATAAAGGAAAAAAACAATGAAGGAGCTTTGTAGACTGTGCTTGTTGAAAGGGGTCAGGCGTATTTCACAAGCTGCCCATTTCAAAGCCATCTGCAGTGACACGAGGCTGTCATCAGTCGGGCGAAAATGTGGATAACAACAAGTCTATTGCAGAACAGTGACAGAGTTGGGGCAAAAGACTTGGGAAATAAATTCTTTGACAACATGCAGTCAAAGAAAGCAGTGGTCTGTAACTTTGAACGCATAAAGCTTGCCACAACTTTGAATCTTCTCTCTTGAAGCAGACACAGACTGTGCTGTTTCACAATAGAAAACTCATTCGTAGATATCTTTATGGTGGTTGCCATGCCAACTGCACATGCACATATCAGTCCCTTATGCAAGTGTGATGATTAAGAAGTGAGAGAAAGAGAAACTGCCTTAGAAGAGACCTTTTATGAGAACTTTTAAATAGATAAAAGTGCTTGATGTACCATGAAAACATAATGTAACTGTCAGATAGGAGTGTCTGATATTGTTTTAACGATGTGGAAGCTGATGTGTCACTCACTTTGCAAAACAAAATTATTCAGACAACAGATATAATTTTTACTAGTGGGTGTAGGAAACTATAGTTCATTTATGTAAGTGAGGATAGCAAAATAAAGTAAACTGTTATACATAAACATATTATACCCAAAAATTCTTCATACAGTGACTACCAGTAAAATTGAAAAAATCTGGGACAAAAATTATTCAGACACTTTGACCTCACCATGTTTTGCTGAAGTGTTTTTTCTTAAATTGCTAATGCGACCTTTTACACCACAGACTGAACAAAATGAAGCATTGCTTGGTAACTGGTTGACCTTAATTGGTATTATTATCTAATTGTGTACTTCAATTTAACAGCTGACAGCTGATTGGTTGATTGTAATCCATGACATACCTTTCTATCAAAGTTATCTGACATTATCAAGATGAATTTGTTCTGACAGTTTAAATCTTGTTGTATTTTATTACCATTTTCTAAACTATAGCGAATAAACTGTGATAATGTGAGAAAATGTTGAAGGTGTCTGAATAAATTTTGCTTTGACTGTATAATGATCTCAAAATTCAATACATGAGGGCAAAAATGCTCCTGTATGAGTTTTTGTCTTATATTTGTATATGATATAGTTAAGCAATACACACAAGCATGCTGTTTCCCTCCCCCAGAATATCAGTATGATTGCAAATGTGATCATTTATAGAACAGTGTTATAAACAATTGTCAATGTTGTCGGTTTTTGCTCAATTTCACCAATGGAAATAGTCCGAAACACAGCCGCAACAAAACCAAAGTACGTCTCTGAGCAATGAACAGCGGTGTTTCGTTCCTGAATGATTTAATGATCCATTCACTTGTCACTTGCTTAGTTCCTAAATGAAACAGCTGTTTGAATGTCCGAAATCACAAATGCTCTTGAGCAGTTATTATTTGGAACAAGTTATTACTTCATGACCGCAAAAAAATGTGGTTCTATATAGTATGAATGTGTGTAGTATGAATGTAATCCGCATGTTCTACATTCGCTATGTTGCCCTTATTATGTGACCTACCAGTATCAGTTGTGTCGCTTCACTGCCATTCACAAATCTTCTCCTGTGGCCTCATGGGATACTAAAGTGTACATCATATGCACACTTCAGAATCTCGCCAGAAGTAGGGCATCTGGGCACTTTTTGCCTACTCTTTTATGAGTACTGTGAATTCGGACATACTTCTTTTGTCACATACTGTTTTTCGCCTACGATGAAGGGAAGTATGTGATTTCAGATGCAGCCAATGACTCATTTATTAAGACAGTGACTTGCTGGCACCTACTGGCTGTTTTAGTTATATATTCAAAGTACTACTATCATTATTTTTTTACATTTATATTTTATTATTCAAAATATATTTAAAAAAAATTGCATTATTTATTTATTCAATTATAATTCCAGAGTAAATGCATCTAAATGTTGCTTTAGATGCAGATTCTGTGCCACTTCTGCAGTGCAAACATGGATTTTGTTGTGACTGATTTTATTTGACTGGTTACAGCCTATAATTTCTCATTATTCTAACTTATTGATCAAATGCAAGAATTTGACATAAAAGATGATGCATACATCTAGTAGGTTAGAACAAAAAATTGCCCATTATGAAGGTAAAAATACCCCTGGAAATCAATTTAAGGTGGCAAATATCACCCCTTAATTAAAAAGTAAATTTCAGTCACTGCTGTGAACTAACCAGCGGAAAATATTTAAAGCTTTGTGAGTCAGCTAACAGGCCAAAAAAGTCAAGGTACCAGCACAAAAAAAAAAAAATACTCAACAAAATAATGTCTAATTATCATGATGGTAATTGGGATATAATTTTTTGTCAGTATCGCACACCTCTACTGTCAGAACTCAACTTACTCTCTGGTTCAAAAAGAGCATTTAAAACTACACTAGAAACAAACATTCTGATGTCAAAGAGCGGTTGAAATTTACTTTTAGCAACGTCCTTCATCATTTCAGTCTGACTAATTGTTTGTGCAATGTGGATCTTTTTACGTGTCAACGTGAGTGGACCATTCCATGTGCGAAAGGGGCGCTTTCTAAAAGGGGTCATCGAATGCTAAACTCACTTTTATATGGTGTTTGCATATAAATGTGTCTTTGCAGTGTGTGGACACAACCACCCTACAATGATAAAAATCCATTCACTCCTTTTTTTATCCTCAAAAAGCCTAAACACTCTCAATAATCAAGCCGTTTTAATTTTCTGAGCAATATATCATATTGCTCATGCTCCGCCCATGACCGCTGACGGACTGTCCCATATTAGCATATTTCCGCCGGGTCGCTGTGAACAGAGCTGTTTTTGAGGAGGTAAAAAGGGTGTTGTTTTACACAAACATTGAGGAATTTTAACCAAAGTATGTTACAGACTTTACATGAAGACCCTAAAGAATCATACCAACTTGTGGAAAATGGGCATCCGATGACCCCTTAAAGGCAAAGCAACAAAAATGGACCATTTATTTTCAAGTCAGAGAGGAGGTGGAATTAACAGAAATGCATTACCACAGGCAATGTCCGAGAGAGATTCTTCCTCAAGATACCATCATTCAGCAGCACTAGTAGGTTAGAAGCGGAGTAGACTGCAAATCAAAGTGAGAAACACATAAAACACAACAGAATTTATTGAAGAACATGCTCTTACATCATCATTAATACAAAAATAAAACAAAAAGAATTATATAAAGCAGTGAATCCTACCCAACTCTGAGATTTCATGAGAGTCTGAGAAGCGGCCTGTAATGAGGAAAATACATTGAAGTCATAATTCTATGTGATCAAAAATTCACCTAAAACTGTCTAGAGCTAAAATCTAGAGGGTGGTTACTTTGAAGAAGTTCAAATATATATATATATAAAAAAAAAAAAATATTTAAAATGTATTTGCCATTTTACATTAACATTTTAATATTTTAGTCAGTTTCCATCCTCCAGTGTCTGTTACTGCATAGTTTTTATGACTTTTATTCTACAATGTAGAACATTGTTGCTAATAATAAAGAGTGTGTCCAGACATTTTACTAGTAAATACGTTATAAATTAAACGGTTAGTTCGCACGACAAGTCAAACAGTGACAGTTGTGTTCTACATTGTGGCATGACAAACTTAACCTATCTAAACCTATTTAAACATTTTCTGCATTGTTATATCTTTATATAACAGATATATATCTGTTATATCTATATTTGTATTTTTAGAAATGTACACAAGGCATGCAAATTATACATTTGATGAACTGTAATGTTTTTGAACTAAAAAACAAGTACCCAAATACAGAAGATAACAACACAATACAGACAACTGCAGAATAACTGAATAAACATACATCTAGCTTCAGTCTTGCACGACACTGTTGCAAGACGTGAGAGAGAATGTTTACTTTCGCTTTGAAAGACAAAGTCTCTCACCTGCGATCAGGTAACTCAGCGCGCGCACGGCGCTCTCCAGATGAGACGCGGCCGACGGGTTCGTCCTCACATACTCCCGATAACGCTCATAAACACGACTTAATTTATCCATGTAGAGCACCGACATCACAATTAAAACAATAAATTCTCAATCACACACAACACATCTCAGAAAACACACGGAGACTGACACTTCCGCAGATGCAGAGCGATTTCCTTTGACGCCACTTCCTGTTCGGCGAGAGCGAGAGACATTTAAAGACGCAGTAACCTGTTTAAAACGCGTGTGTAATACTGTACGAAGACATTTGTTCATGATGCACAGACGTAAGTGTGTCTATATACTTGGAGAATGTTAACATTCTCAATGGAAGTTACTCAAATGGCAGGAGATCTCAAAATAAGTGATTTGAAATTTCCCATCATTAATTGTGCAGGTTGCCTGGTCACTCTGGCTATTCAGGAAAAAGTCGTCATGAAATTTCCCAAACGGCATTTTTTTTGCACCCGCCAACTAAGGGTATGTACAAAGGATTGAGGAAAAAAAAAAATTATATATATATATACAGTGGGGAGAACAAGTATTTGATACACTGCCGATTTTGCAGGTTTTCCTACTTACAAAGCATGTAGAAGTCTGTAATTTTTATCATAGGTACACTTCAACTGTGAGAGATGGAATCTAAAACAAAAATCCAGAAAATCACATTGTATTATTTTTAAATAATTAATTTGCATTTTATTGCATGACATAAGTAATTGATCACCTACCAACCAGTAAGAATTCCGTCTCTCACAGACCTGTTAGTTTTTCTTTAAGAAGCCCTCCTGTTCTCCACTCATTACCTGTATTAACTGCACCTGTTTGAACTCGTTACCTGTATAAAAGACACCTGTCCACACACTCAATCAAACAGACGTGTGGACACAATGGCCAAGACCAGAGAGCTGTGTAAGGACATCAGGGATAAAATTGTAGACCTGCACAAGGCTGGGATGGGCTACAGGACAATAGGCAAGCAGCTTGGTGAGAAGGCAACAACTGTTGGCGCAATTATTAGAAAATGGAAGAAGTTCAAGATGACGGTCAATCTCCCTCGGTCTGGGGCACCATGCAAGATCTCACCTCGTGGGGCATCAATGATCATGAGGAAGGTGAGGGATCAGCCCAGAACTACACGGCAGGACCTGGTCAATGACCTGAAGAGAGCTGGGACCACAGTCTCAAAGAAAACCATTAGTAACACACTACGCCATCATGGATTAAAATCCTGCAGCGCACGCAAGGTCCCCCTGCTCAAGCCAGCGCATGTCCAGGCCCGTCTGAAGTTTGCAAATGACCATCTGGATGATCCAGAGGAGGAATGGGAGAACGTCATGTGGTCTGATGAGACAAAAATAGAGCTTTTTGGTCTAAACTCCACTCGCCGTGTTTGGAGGAAGAAGAAGGATGAGCACAACCCCAAGAACACCATCCCAACCGTGAAGCATGGAGGTGGAAACATCATTCTTTGAGGATGCTTTTCTGCAAAGGGGACAGGACGACCATGTATTGCGCGATCTTGGCCAACAACCTCCTTCCCTCAGTAAGAGCACTGAAGATGGGTCGTGGCTGGGTCTTCCAGCATGACAACGACCCAAAACACACAACCAGGGCAACTAAGGAGTGGCTCCGTAAGAAGCATCTCAAGGTCCTGGAGTGGCCTAGCCAGTCTCCAGACCTGAACCCAATAGAAAATCTTTGGAGGGAGCTGAAAGTCCGTATTGCCCAGCGACAGCCCCGAAACCTGAAGGATCTGGAGAAGGTCTTTATGGAGGAGTGGGCCAAAATCCCTGCTGCAGTGTGTGCAAACCTGGTCAAGAACTATAGGAAACGTATGATCTCTGTAATTGCAAACAAAGGTTTCTGTACCAAATATTAAGTTCTGCTTTTCTGATGTATCAAATACTTATGTCATGCAATAAAATGCAAATTAATTACTTAAAAATCATACAATGTGATTTTCTGGATTTTTGTTTTAGATTCCGTCACTCACAGTTGAAGAGTACCTATGATAAAAATTACAGACTTCCAAATGCTTTGTAGATATATATATACACACATATATATATATATATACACATACACACAGAGACCACACTACATGTAATACTGTTTCCCTGTCTGCACTGTCCAGTTAACTAATAACAGCTGTGATTGTTACTTTCTTGACTGTTTGATTGATCTGCCATGTTTCGAATAACAAATTTTCTGTATGCATGACATACCCTGATGATCTGTACAGTAGTACCCCAGCTAACAAAAACATTTTGTTCATATTAAATGTTCTATGAGCGTCCAGTTATTTAAAAATGTTTTAAAAACTTTTTTCTTGGTTATTTGAACGCTAATGAAACATTATGGGAATGTTACTTTTGAATGTTGAAGTTTTGAACATTCTGAAACAAGTAGTGACATTTAAAAAATGTTAGATGAATGTCAAACTAAAATGTTTCAGAACCTTCCATGAACAATGTATAATTTTATTTTTTTGTGCTTACGTTTTGAGAACATTATTAAAGACCAGATAACTTTAAATGAACATAGTAACGTTACTAGAGGAACGTTTGAGAGGACCTTGCCAGAACGTTAGCCAAAGTTCTTAGATATAATTTTGTGATCCCTATTCCTAGTACTATCACGATGAGCATGATGTGCTCAGCTTGATAATTTTTAGTGTGATGATTAATCAGACTGCCTTACATAATGAGTTTATGCGACAACAGTATAGTATACTACTGTTTTAAATGTTAAATGTATTTCACATACTATTTCTAAGAGTACAGCAGTTAGTTTTACAGTGTTTACAGCAGTAGTATTTGCTCTCTTTGAACCAGTAATCTTCTAAAACCTCGTCTACGGGTCAACAGCGCAGACAGGGATTAGAAAACCTCTAGATGCATGACCCAAAATTGAATATAGCCCACAACCATCATCAGCGCTTTCAAATGAACTAGAATTAATTGAGCATATGCGTTTATAGAAGCAATCCACTTTCATTTCTTTAAAAGGTTAATGATCCATTTCTCGCTTTATGCTAATAACTGAACACTAGAGGTTGCAAAATCTCACAAGTAAGTTCAAGTCTGTGTTTATTGGCCATCTGGCACTGGTGGGCATCTAGAGATGGGCAGAGTGGGCACACATGAATATACACACACTGTAGATCAGAGAGAATGAGACCACATCATATTTATAGGCATGGATTAGTTTTAAATGTAGATAAAATCTGTGTTATCCCCTGGCTTGATATAAATCTGAATTTATATATTTTGGTATATAATAATATAATTCTAGTATGGTATAATATAATATAATTCTGGTAAGATATTTTAAAAGGAATTTTAAAGGGATATACTTCACTGCATGATACAATTATACCTCATTAGTATTCATATTTTAATTACTAGGTAAACTAGCTAAAATGTTCCTTTTTAAAAAACAGCCCTACCGTCACAGGCGGGCACAAAGACGAGGAAAACAGTCTTTAATATTAAATCCAACTCTGAAATATTCAGGAGATCATAGGAATAAGTTAAATAACACAACAACGTTAACATGGACGACACAGAACAATAAACAGACAGAACTCAGGGTTTAAAAAACAACAGGGAGAGATAATTAACAGAACTAGGAACAGTAGTGGGGTTAATTAACAGCCAATGAAACTAACTAGGGACACGGAACATAGGCAAATAAGCACAGGAAACACAGTGAAAACGGACATACATGTTACACCTACTGCTTATATATGTTCAGAAGGTTTCCCAGATTCTCCCAGAAGATTTTCTCCCAGATCAGCCATATACCCACACAGCATATTCCATCTCCTAACCCTAACCATACCCCTATACCCATCACAGAAAACTTTCTGCATTTTTACATTTTCAAACAAAATCATTTAGTATGATTTATAAGCTGTTTTCCTCATGGAGACCAAAAAATTTAATTTTGTCCCCATAACGTATAGGGAATACCTGAACCACACACACACACACACATACATACACACACACACACACACACACACACAGACTCACCCTTGTATGTGCGCTTTACGGGGACTCTCCATAGGCATAATCAGGCCCGGATCTAGGCCTGGTTTTCAGACCCAGTACTAGGTTTTTTGGGTCACACCTCTCCATGACAAGACCATTTTTATCTTATTTTTACTTTAATTAAATAAATGCCTAATGTTACTATAGCAATGAATGCAACTTTAATTGCTTGGAAAGGGGCAATTAAATGCCACACAGAATGTTTTTTTTTCATTCCATTGTGCTACTTTTCCATCGTTTTTAATGTAAACATCACCCTATATGTGTTTGTTGCGTTGGCATCTTGCTTCCATACTTTTGCAGAGTAGCCTATTGTGCACGATGCAGATTTCTAAAACGTGGCGCCACTCAATTTAAAATAACTTTTAAAAAAATGCATCTCTAAATCTGCACTGACCTGCGTTTTTTAACCGCAAGAACATGTCCTATGTGAATGGCCCCTAACTGACTGAAAGATGAACAGTGGATTCTTATTTCAGTGCTGTTATTTAAGCAGACAGTTTGCCGTGTGCAGTCAGTTTGACAGCATTAACAACAAGCCAAAGAGAGCAAGGTTTCAACTGAAGGTTGAAGCAAGGTTTTCAATTTTAAACAACTACATTATGTTCTTGCTCTGTCCAATAAATGCATGTTCTTAAATGAGCAAGGTTTTCTAGCTAATTTCAACTTGGATCAAAAATCTAATTAAAGCTGTATATTAATATTTACAAGTAAATATGAAGATACATATTCACTAATTTACACCTTGATAGCATGCAAACATTTCTGCCCATTTTCGTGTTTGTCAGCCTTTTCTGCTACAGACTGAAGCGTGTGAGTAGCCTACACACAAATAAAATTGGTTCTTCGGCGGTTCTTTGGGGTGGTTGAGGTGCTATAGCACCGTTACCATATAAAGAATCTGTTAAGCCCCTGTATAGTTCTTAAAAGGTTCTCTCACTCTCTCTTAGTCTCTTAGTTTATTTGGGGAAAGGATTAAAAACTACATTAAAATACAGTGTATTTCCTGAAGATAACGTGGTTCTCAACATTTTTCCCCCAAGGCCCCCCTATAAGGAAATATTCCAGTGCCCCCACATGAGACTTTTTGACCTCAGAAAAGCATAAAAGTGATTCAAAACAACTTTTGCCATTGTAGTAAATTCCCATTCATAGCAAACATATGAGAGTGGAGTAACAGATCTAAAATCAAAGGAGGAGAATGGAGTGGTTATATGGTTATACATAGCACCATTTGACAAAGGTGCAGTATAACACCTTTAAAGATAGGTGCTATATAGCACTTAAAGTGGTTCCCCTATGATTACAAGCTAATGAACCACTTTTAGTGCTATTTAGCACCATTTTATGGTGTATAACATGCCGTACCGTTACTTTCAGTTAATAGAGGAAAAATACTGCAAATTTCTGGTCTTATTTTTGTGACTGTTTGGGGCATTTTACAGTCCTTCATCAAACCTTTCAAAAGAGAAGCCACCACAGATTGCTTTTAATCAATGCACAAACCGTAAAAACAGATCAACACTATCTGTGCCTAAATTCTGATTTGGGTAGGCAAGGCAGACGTTTAGGTGGGCTCAGCCCATCCCTGCCCATGCCTAGAACTGCCCCGGGCGTAATGATTTTTATACTGTACAAACTGTATAGTCTAACCCTACCCCTAAACCTACCCATCACAGAACATTTTTGCCATTTTTTGATTTTCAAAAAAGCACAGTTTAATATGTTTTTTAAGCCATTTGGTCTTAACACAAGAAGTGTCCTCATAAACCATGTTTACGTTGTAATACCCATGTCATTATACACTTCTGTGTCCTTATAATCATATAGCTACAGAACACAAACACACACACATATTGTGTTGAAAAAAAATCTGTAGTAACATGCAAATTACATTATGGTGAGCAAATGAAGACAGAACCTTAATTTGTGGGTGAACTATGCCTTTAAGTCTTGTTCATTAGGTCTCTGTGTGCAAAAATAGTTTGAAGCTATATTTACTAAAAGACACGATTCTTGAACCGTCTGTTTCTGAATGTTGTGGCTAATTATGAGTGTTGACAATGTATTGAGGGCATTCTGGGAGATAACGTGATGTGACAGGACACAGTTAGAAGAGGCTGATTCACTTTGCACATGTACATTGATGATGTTGTTTACTTAAGCTGGCATGGCTCTCTCTCTCTCTCTCTCTCTCTCTCTCTCTCTCTCTCTCTCTCTCTCTCTCTCTCTCTCTCTCTCTCTCTCTCTCTCTCTCTCTCTCTCTCTCGCTCTTTTAAAGGTAGGGTTCAGTGTGTGTTTTTAAAATACACACTCCTTTTTGAATTAAATTTTAATATCTTGCGTCCTCTTGACAAAATTTGAATTTGATTGGCACATGGTTCACCACTGTCCTTGCAATGATTAATTCAGTCTTAATCAAAAGCACAGATTTAATTTAGTATTTGATCCCTCTGTTATATCCCCTGTGCATACTGAGAGAATGAAGATGCCATTCTAAATGCTGGAGCAGATCTTTGGATGTTTTTTTTTATTATTGATGATTTTACAATGTCATTGCAAATAACTTAAAAAAAAAAAAATTATCAGTGTGGGTCAGTGTTGTTTATTTAATTGTGCACGCACGTTTCTCAGAAGATATTAAAATTAATATCCAGTTTTCATACTGTACAGTGTACATTATAATTTTGTGATGCCTAAATTCACATGATTGTTATGTGATTTACACAATTGCCTAAATTCAGCATTTAAATTGATTGATTTTTTTATTGTATTTATTACAAAATAGGGTAACACTTTACAAAAAGGTTTCATTAAAGCTGCAGTCCGTAATTTTTTTTGGTTTAAAATGATCCAAAATCAATTTTTGATCAAGTACATAACCAGCCAGTGTTCAAAACTATATCCTTACCTTAGCCCGATTCACAATGGTAAGCTTGTAATAATGTGTAATAATTTGAGTGGTACTGGTGGATTTCCACGGGCATGGCGAGCATGGCACCGTTCGTCTTTGTGTCATTACGTCACGTCTATAAACATAAAGAAGGAGTCTGGCTAGTAGTAGTATCGCGTGTGAGGATGCTGCAGGTGGTGGATCATTTATAGCCTTTTCTCACAGCAGCTGGAATAATTAAACTTATCATTTTGATGGCGGATTGTAATCCAGAAAGGTCCAAACGACAATCATCAGTGACAACTCGCGATTCACCCGTAGTCAAATTAGATTAGACTGTACAAAAAATTGAAATCTACAGGTAACGCTAATACACACTAAATACACGTAGTCACGCAATGCTGATGTTGTTAACATTAACAACTTGAGAACAAAGTATAACAACAATAATAATAATTTGCACGGTTTGATGTGATATGAGCTAAGCAATCATTAGATTCAATCACCGTTGGTAGCGCGATTTATTGTGATGCTTTTTTTTCTCAGTTGGTCAGAACAGAAGTGGCAGACATGTTACTTAATTTTTGTCAGATGATTTTTCTTATTTTGGTCATACTTCCAAGACGTAGAATCTGTGATTTCGAAGTACAGTATCCACACCGGTGCGGTGAATGAATGACAGCCACACATACTCCTCAAAACATTAGATTCATCTGCTCTGAGGAGCCGCGTCGATGCACAACCTACGTAAAGATGTTTTTATGTATAAATTCTGCAAATAACTGCAATTACAGGTTTCAAACAGAGATGGCGATAAAGAGGCAAAACTTATGGACTGCGGCTTTAACATTAGTTATCTACTTTAGATAACGAACTAAGAATGAACAATTCTTCTACAGCATATATTAATCTTAGTTAATGTTAATATCAACATTTATTAATACATTATTAAGATCAAAAGTTGTGTTTGTTAACATTAGATAATGCACTGTGAACTAACAAGAACAATGAATGACTGTATTAACTAACATTAGCAAAGATTAATAAATGCTGTAGCAAATGTTTTGCTCATTGTTAGTTCGTTACTTAACTAATGCTAACAAATGAGACCTTATTGTAAAGTGTTACCCGAAACAGTATAGAATTTATCAGAATTTATCGTTTTTCATCCAGAACATGAAAATAATTGTCAACTTTTGTAAGAACTTTAATATGCATGCCTAATAAAAAACTAAAGTAAACTAAACTAAATCTAACTAAAAAATACTCTGTCAGAAGTCAAAACTTGTTGCTTTATTGATTCAACTCATTCGACGAATTTTGCTACATCGACAGTATTTTTGAACTGAATTGAATCAACGTTGAACTGACTCAAAGTAAATAACAACACTGTCTTCTGTAGAACTGCTTAACTGAACTGAACTTATTACATAACTGATAGAACTGAATTGTTAAACTGAACTGAATCGACACTGAACTGACTTGAGCTGAATGACACTATATTGTCTTTTTTAGAGCTGCTTTACTGCAGAATTGAATTCTGTTTGCATCATTGATCATTATTTTCCTGTTTATCACTGTGAAGCTGCTTTGAAATAATCTGTATTGTATAAAGCGCTATATAAAGGTGACTTGACTTTTCCAATCCAAAAAGAGCATTTATTAGAAGTTAGAAATCAAATAATATAATATATACGATACAACCCCTTGATTTTTAAATGAAAAGACCGGATTCAAAACTAAGAGTTGTTTCTCTGTTGAAATAAATGACTATCTGTCTTTAGATCACATGAAAGGGACAGGTTCATCATTACCTCTTGGTGGGAAAGGATACACTTTAACAGACGCTTCCCGGGAAGATTAGAGGGGTCAAAAATCTAATTTTTCTTATCTAAAATAGTGAATTTTAGCCAGGACTTTCCCCCTGAGCTCCCGTTAGCCTGTGGTCTGCAGATTTGAAGGTGAGCGATGGTGCTCATGATTTAGCACAGCAGTTTGATGACATCTCTGTCCCACCGGCGCTCCGTTGAGGGTCATTTGTCAGACATGAGTGATGCTTATGAAGGGAACGAGTGTGGATTAGACATCCCTCTCTCCACTCAATGCCTCACACTTCCCTGGATCTTTTCTCTTCAGTGTTGGTGTGGGCAAGCACTCCTTACATTTTCTTTAGAAAATCTTTCTTTACTTTATTCTCAGTCTTCTTTGCCATCTTTATTCACGGCTTTGCATTGTTCTTTGAGAACTGTCAACCAGTGAGTTCAAAGCAGAAGTCATAAAATAAATAAAACATTTATGTTGTTTTCTCTCTAGCCCTGTGCAGACTGTGTCATGGTCAAGTGTGCAAATCAGTGTCCCAATACATACTTAAAGACCCCTGTGGTGAAAATCAAGTTTTTAATGTTGTTTTTAATATGCTTTAAGACAAACCATGTGCAAATTCATAAGTTAACACCATTGCTGAGTATTTTCTCCTTAAAACTCCAGTGAACCAAAGACAGTCTCAAAAACGCGGTTTGAAATCACTGGTGTTTCTGATGTCACAAACTACCTTGTAACCAATCACATCACGAGGGGGCGGGGCTTTAGCATATCATTAACTATGACTGCTGTGAAGCAGGGGAGTCTCAAGAGAAGCCAAGTTATCCCGGTAGCCTATATTTTTCTGTTGATATGAAGAATCAGGTACATTTAGCAATAGAGCGGGTGAATTATGTACATGATGGATATTACAAGGTTACGATGAACTAACATTTCTCCACTGTCATTGTAAGTTTCAAAGCGTTTCTAAGGATTATAATCAAATGGTATAAAATTACCGTTATGTGTCCAACGTTGTAGAGAGCAATACATAAAACGCATTACCATTCTGATATATCAACTTGTAGACGAGCCTGTATGAGTGAGTAGGCGGGGCTCACTTGCATATTAATGGCTCTGCGTATACTAAATGAAACAAGGGTGTAGTCACATTCAAGCTATTTTAAGGCATGCATACATTTTTTTCACAGGAAAACGTTTAAATATGTCATTTTGGTAATCAAAGATGAGTTTTAAGGGATAAAATTATTGACTACAGGGGGACTTTAAAATCACCATGAAATCAAAAATTGACATTCATTGAATATTGCAGTCAGAATCAGAATGAGCTTTATTGCCAAGTATGCTTACACACAAGGAATTTGTCTTGGTGACAGAAGCTTCCAGTGCACAGACAGATTGACAGCAACAAGACCGATATTAAAAATGAAATAAAAATAAATATTTTAGAAATACACGATAATAGACAATATATGTACAGGATGTACAGGTATGTTATATACAATGCAAGGGAATGTGAATAAGAGGTATGGTATGCTAAATAAATATGAGTATAAATAGTGTTGTGTATTGCCCAGTGGGGGCACTTAACTGTTGATGAGGTAGGTGGCCTGAGGAAAGAAACTTCTTCCCCTCGAAGAAATCAGGACAGAAGTGGTTGAAAGTGGACAAAAGAGACAGATTTAAACACAATGGGTATGTGTCTCCCTCGTCTACTTGTGATCCGATCGACCAAAACGCATCTTAATACCAGGTGTAAACAGGGCCTATGACAGTAGAACTGCAAAAGCAGCTCCTGTGGCAGGTTGAACTTCCTCATTTGGCGAAGGAAATACAACCTCTGCTGGGCCTTTTTCACAATGAAGCCTTTTTGAGTGTCCCATTTCAGGTCCTGAGAGAGGAACCTAATTGACTCCGCTGTTGCCACAGTGCTGTTCATTATGCTGAGTTGGGGGAGTGCTGGGGGGTGTCTCCACTATCATCTCCACTGTTTTGAGTGTGTTCAGCTCCAGGTTGTTATGATTGCACCAGACGGCCAGCTCTTTAACCTCCTGTCTGTAAGCAGACTCGTCACCGTCCTGGATGAGGCCATAGACCACTGGTTCTTTGGTGAATCGTCAGGATCACTAGCCGGGTTTCAATTACAGATTTGTGCAAAACTTTTGCAATATTTTCTAAATGTCGATAAAAAACTATTGCGAAATGACGGTGTTTCCATTAACAAATGTTATGCGACTAAAACGTAAATTTTTTCTCTCGTGATAAGTCATTCAAAAAATCATGGCAACGGATGTTAGTAGGTTTAAGTATATCGCAGCCACCTCACTAGCCATTATTTTTAATCGAAGGAGACGTAGGCGTGTTACAGTGGCGGAACTAGACTTTTATACATGGGGTGGCCGGGGGGTGGCCAAGTCTTCTTTAGGGGGTCCATAGACCATGAAAGTATGTGTAATACTTATTTGTCTTCATTGTTTTGACCGATGTAACATTGTATTCTAATAAATAAGCAACCAAAATTGTAAATACCTGTGAAATTTCACAATTCTCGATTCCAACTGATATTCCACAGCAAAAACTACAAGCCTAATAATATAAATTTATAACATGCTTGAATACAAGTGGACAGTCAGCAATAAAGTAAGAACAGTGCTAAGAATTAAGTGCTTGAAGTTTCAGGTCTAACAGTAATTCAGGTACAGAAGCTGAATAATCAAAATAAACACTTAACACTTCAAAAGTTATTCAGTCAAGATCAGTGGGTGAATTCTTTGATTAACTTTAATGACAGACGGCAGGAGGCTATAGGCTGCGGTCACTTTAAGAGCAAATGCACAATATTGAATCCAACACTGACACACATTCGATTTCATTTGTCAACTGCTTACATTCGGTTAAGACATAGCCGACTGTGTTTACTATCATAGATATATACAGTGGGGAGAACAAGTATTTGATACACTGCCGATTTTGCAGGTTTGCCCACTTACAAAGCATGTAGAAGTCTGTAATTTTTATCATAGGTACTCTTCAACTGTGAGTGACGGAATCTAAAATCCAGAAAATCACATTGTATGATTTTTAAGTAATTAATTTGCATTTTATTGCATGACATAAGTATTTGATAGATCAGAAAAGCAGAAGTTAATATTTGGTACAGAAACCTTTGTTTGCAATTACAGAGATCATACGTTTCCTGTAGTTCTTGACCAGGTTTGCACACACTGCAGCAGGGATTTTGGCCCACTCCTCCATACAGACCTTCTCCAGATCCTTCAGGTTTCGGGGCTGTCGCTGGGCAATACGGACTTTGAGCTCCCTCCAAAGATTTTCTATTGGGTTCAGGTCGGGAGACTGGCTAGGCCACTCCAGGACCTTGAGATGCTTCTTACGGAGCCACTCCTTAGTTGCCCTGGCTGTGTGTTTCGGTCGTTGTCATGCTGGAAGACCCAGCCACGACCCATCTTCAATGCTCTTACTGAGGGAAGGAGGTTGTTGGCCAAGATCTCGCGATACATGGCCCCATCCATCCTCCCCTCATTACGGTGCAGTCGTCCTGTCCCCTTTGCAGAAAAGCATCCCCAAAGAATGATGTTTCCACCTCCATGCTTCACAGTTGGGATGGTGTTCTTGGGGTTGTACTCATCCTTCTTCTTCCTCCAAACACGGCGAGTGGAGTTTAGACCAAAAAGCTCTATTTTTGTCTCATCAGACCACATGACCTTCTCCCATTCCTCCTCTGGATCATCCAGATTGTCATTGGCAAACTTCAGACGGGCCTGGACATGCGCTGGCTTGAGCAGGGGGACCTTGCGTGCGCTGCAGGATTTTAATCCATGACGGCGTAGTGTGTTACTAATGGTTTTCTTTGAGACTGTGGTCCCAGCTCTCTTCAGGTCATTGACCAGGTCCTGCCGTGTAGTTCTGGGCTGATCCCTCACCTTCCTCATGATCATTGATGCCCCACGAGGTGAGATCTTGCATGGTGCCCCAGACCGAGGGAGACTGACCGTCATCTTGAACTTCTTCCATTTTCTAATAATTGTCCAACAGTTGTTGCCTTCTCACCAAGCTGCTTGCCTATTGTCCTGTAGCCCATCCCAGCCTTGTGCGGGTCTACAATTTTATCCCTGATGTCCTTACACAGCTCTGTGGTCTTGGCCATTGTGGAAAGGTTGGAGTCTGTTTGATTGAGTGTGTGGACAGGTGTCTTTTATACAGGTAACGAGTTCAAACAGGTGCAGTTAATACAGGTAATGAGTGGAGAACAGGAGGGCTTCTTAAAGAAAAACTAACAGGTCTGTGAGAGCCGGAATTCTTACTGGTTGGTAGGTGATCAAATACTTATGTCATGCAATAAAATGCAAATTAATTATTTAAAAATCATACAATGTGATTTTCTGGATTTTTGTTTTAGATTCCGTCTCTCACAGTTGAAGTGTACCTATGATAAAAATTACAGACCTTTACATGCTTTGTAAGTAGGAAAACCTGCAAAATCGGCAGTGTATCAAATACTTGTTCTCCCCACTGTATATATATATATATATATATATATACACACGTTTACATATCTATGTTTACTATGATACTCGCTATTTTGTCATACTTTTATGTGTATTTGTCCGTTCAAGCGCAAGACTTGATCTCTGTGCGCACGCTATTGATGAAGCGTCATATGCCGCGCACCAGGCGCATCGCGTTCTCATGTTTAAGGCAGCAATGCAAAACAGTGAATCTAATCACCATACAGGCAAAAAAAAGTGGCGTCGATATGTTTCGCTGTAAGAACTGCACAAACGGAAACAGAAAGGGCAATCTATATTAGCCTATATCTTTCCATAAGCACAGACTTTACACAGAAAGAAAAATAGCCTACTGAAAAATGTCTATACACACTCTTCCAGCCTAGGGTGAAGTCATTATAGGCTATATTAACAGCATTTTGAGACAAATTGTGTTGTTTAGTGGAAAACAATGTGAATGGCGTGGCAGGACTTTGAACAACTTTTGAACCTTTATTCTTAATTGTCTGTTTGGCAACTAACGTTAATATTCTCTTAATATTCAATGTTAATACATGAACAATGTGCCACGCCGCCGCATGCCAAAATAAATGCTTTTTTCAGTAGGTGGTGAAACTAAAGAAGTAGCGATCTAAATTTTGGGGTGGCACCCAGGGTGGCCAGTCAGATGTCAGGTACCACCCCTCCGCCACAGGCGTTATCCAAGCATTTATAGCAAGGAAAGCCTCTTATACTTGGGAGCCGCCACGTATGAGGTGTTTCTGGGTGTTTCTCCCTTATATCTGCTTGTGGCAAATTGTATTGTTTAGAATTCAGTATTCCCATCATTCTTGTCAGGGTGTGGTACAAATGAAGAGGGAGTGAGGACTCAAGTGCAAGAAATGGGTATTTATTAAATACAAAAATAAAAATAAACACAAAACAAAACCCACGAGGGGGAAAATCAAACATAACAAAGACAAACTACCAGGGTCGGGAACAAGGAGCACGAAAACAGGAGATGTACCAACGACAACGAACCAGCACAGGACTCAAGACACAAGGAGATTAAATAGGGGACAAACAAGGTGGGTAATGGGGAAGAACAGGTGGGGCAAATAAACCAATAACCATATAACAAGATGGGCGGGGTTGACCAGAGACCAGAGACCAGAGACCAGAGACATACCAAAACATGACAAACACACCCCATGTGTTTACACAGGACAAGACAGACATGTGACAATTCTTTTGTCTTTTATGAGTTTAATAAGGAACCCTGTCTCATCTTCTTTCCAAACATACCGCACCATCTTTAAAGAACGAACGATTTTTATGTACGCCAGGTGACCTGTAAATACGAAAAAACTTCCATTGCAGTTTTGCGAAATATTCCTTTTTCGAATTGCCTGAAAAACCAGGAAAAAAACGATATATTGGAGTTATTGCAAAATTTACGTGTTTCCATTGGGCGTATTTTCAATTTGCGCAATTTGAAGGGTAATGGAAACGCAGCTACTGTCAAGTTCAACTGCCATTAATTTAAGAAGATAACTGTTTGTTTTACTCCCGTTTTCACAGTTTCCCCTATTAAAGCTAGTCATGTTGCAGGATGTTTTGCCACTCAGTCCGGCTGAGAGGCGTGTTCCGGCGGGAAAGTGATGTTAATGCATACCCTCTATTGTACACTGTTCTTTCTATCAGACGTCCTCACGGAAAATGACCTTTCAGTCAGCCTTACTGTCACAGTTATACACTTGCATTGTGTGATAATTTTTCATGTGCTGTGACAGAGTCAAGGTACATATACCCTAGTTGTTAAATTAGAGAGAGTATCATATGAATCATTTTGGACGTATAAATAATACATCAAATACATCAAAAAAAAAGTGAATTAAAACATCACTCTCAGAGGAATTGTGTTGTAAAGCTCAGATAAAACATGGCTGTGGTGGTGTGTAAATTTCCAGAGGCTTCCTTTAGGACAGCCCTTGAGTGTTGACAGCCATATTGTTTACATATGATCTACAGCTGCCAGCCAAAGGGCATTGAAGATTTTTTTAAAGTGTGACATCGCCCATCCCACCAGGGAGCCCACTGATTGGCAGGAGACTTAATTTGTATGCGCCTCTCTTGTGAATAATTAATCACAGTCTAAGTAAGTGGAGAGATTAAATATTAACCACAAAACACACTATTTTGGTCTGATTTTAAATGCACTTCTGGACAGGAGAACCAATCTTTAGGGACAAAACCACACAGAATATGTGTCTCTGCGATTAAACTTCTCCCTCTCTGTCTCTCTCTCTCTTTCTGTAATAAGGTCATTGTGAGGAAATGGTGCCGTTTGAGTCTGAGGATTTCAGCATTTGTATTTCTGTTTGTGTATTTTTCACTTCAGGCCCATCAGAGTCTGCCCCAAAATTAAGACTATTGGTCAACAATTACATAATTTTTATTGGCAGATTCTTAAACTATTACCCTATCCGTAGTTTGTGGTTACAGCCTTGCATGAGTACCTAATTTTTAATCATTACTAGCTCATTAGTGTAACCCTAAGGCATGTTATTTCAACAACCGTCATGTAAATTTGTTTACATATCATTTGATTAGATTAGATAATTAGGGTAGTGTCACACAGTTTTATCATGCCTTAAAAAAAATAAATCCTTCAAGTCATGCATTTTGCCATCCCTGTTAAAATACATTCCTATTCAATATGTTTTGGGGTTGTAACATTAGTTAAATGTATAGAAGACAAAAATGGCTAATAATGGCCTTAGGTAGAATATATCGTTGCACAACTATATATATATACACTGATCAGGCATAACATTATGACATTATGACAGGCATAACATCAAACTCGTTGTTGTGCTCCTTAAACCATTCCTGAACCATTTTTGCTTTGTGGCAGGGCACATTATCCTGCTGAAAGAGGCCACAGCCACCAGGGAATACCGTTTCCATGAAAGGGTGTACATGCTCTGCAACAATGCTTAGGTAGGTGGTACGTGTCAAAGTAACATCCACATGGATGACAGGACCCAAAGTTTCCCAGCAGAACATTGCCCAAAGCATCACACTGCCTCCGCTGGCTTGCCTTCTTCCCATAGTGCATCCTCGTGCCATGTGTAAGTGACGCACACGCACCCGGCCATCCATGTGATGTAAAAGAAAATGTGATTCATCAGACCAGGCCACCTTCTTCCATTGCTCCGTGGTCCAGTTCTGATGCTCACGTGCCCACTGTTGGCACTTTCGGCGGTGGACAGGGGTCAGCATGGGCACCCTGACTGGTCTGCGGCCATGCAGCCCCATATGCAACAAACTGCAATGCACTGGTAGTGTATTCTGGTGTATTCTGGTGCAGGTGTATTCTGACACCTTTCTATCAGAACCAGCATTAACTTCTTGAGCAATTTGAGCTACAGTAGCTCGTCTGTTTGATCGGACCACACGGGCCAGCATTCGCTCCCCACGTGCATCAATGAGCCTTGGCCGCCCATGACCCTGTCGCCGGTTCAACTTTGAGGACAAAATGTTCACTTGCTGCCTAATATATCCCACTCACTAACAGGTGCCGTGATGAAGAGATAATCAGTGTTATTCACTTCACCTGTCATAATGTTATGCCTGATCAGTGTATATATATACACACACACAAAGTTTATTTTAATTTAAATTACACACACAAATGTTAATAACCCAATAAAATATACAGGTAATATGTTACGAAGATTTAAAAAAAAGTATATATATATATATATTTTACAATTTTATATTTTAATGTCTATGTAATCTCATCGCTTAGAGTTCATGGGGATACAAATGGCACTGTTTCTTGAGAAAAAACAAATAATTTAAAAGAGCAACTTGCGTAAGACAAAATGGTAACACTTACAATAAGGTTTCATTAGTTAACACTAGTTAACTACTTTTAGTTACCATGAATTAAGAATGAACAATACTTCTACAGTATTTATTCATCTAAATTAATGTTAATTTCAACATTTGCTAATGCATTATTAAAATCAAAAGTTGTTTGTTAACATTAATTAATGCACTGTGAACTAACATGAACAAACAATGAATGACTGTGTTTTTTATTAACTAACATTAACAAAGATGAATAAATACTGTAAAAATGTTTTGTTCATTGTTAGTTCATGTTAGTTAGCACATTAACTAATATTAACTAATGAAAACTTATTGTAAAAGTACCTTTTCCTGGCTGCATTTCAAATTCAATTTCAAAGCATCTGTGCTTAGGTTAGTTCAGTACTAGTTCGCTGACCCCCAATCCCAGGGTCTTTGTTAGCCGGTGGTTCTGCTCTCTCTTCCCACTGTTTCATTTCTCATGCAGATAGTCGTCTGTGTTGGTTTTCTCCTGCATCTATTTCGCAATAGAGATGGAAAAGCACGTCGGATCGTGGGGACAACCACAGCTGCGCACTTCCCTTCTTATCCCTTTTTCGGCTGCTGTGTGTGTGTGTGTGTGTGGGTCTCAGAAAGCAATCTCACGTTAATGAAATCACATGCGCACACATCCACCTGGCCAATCTTGGTATAATGAAGACTGCTCGCACACACACCTGGGCCAAGGAGGATCGAGATAGGCCTGAACGTCACAATGTTGGCAGACCGTAGAGGAGCTGATGTAAGGCACAACTTTCCCCGCAGGTGTCTGTTTAATTTAAACGAAGACAGAGACACCTGCTCTGGCCAATCAGCTGATTGGCTGACAGGAGGGATTCTAGCAGACTGCAATGTTTAATAAAGGTACAACCATAAAATTGAATCATTGACCATCAGCTGTGCTGGAAGTAATTAGCTTTTTCCTCAATAATTAGATTTCTTTATTGAAAGGACTTTTAATATTTGAATTGATTTTTTTTTACATTTATTCCTCTCTAAGAGGGATTTTTGTATGTATATTTACATGTATTTTCTATATATTTTATCCACATAGGTAATTTCAGCTATATGTTCAATATAATTCAGGTTTATATAAGCAAATAGACAGCAGCTGTCATTTAGCACATGCTTTTTCATTAGCAATTTATAGTATACTTATTTCAATGACAGTTTGAAGCAACCTACGCACACACACACACACACACACACACACACACACACACACACACTGGTTTCCATGTTTATGGGGACTTTCTATAGACCTAATGATTTTTATACTGTACAAACTGTATATTCTATACCCTAACACTAAAAAAGATAATTTAATATGATTTTTAAGCTCTTTTCCTCATGGGGACCAAAAATACTGTCCCCACAAAGTAAGGAACACCTGAACCACACACACCCACGGTTACCGAGCTAATTTGGAACATAAACTGTTTTTAACTTATTTTTAATCCAACACAAAAACAGTATTTAATTTCCATTTTTCCTCAGGTCCCACTGCACTGCAGAATTTTCACAGAAACAGAAGTTCACAGAGAGGTGGACTTTTACCAAACGAGTTGAATTTTCATTTGTACTCAAGGGAAGCATTTACATTTTCCTTAGTCCTTAGAATTTATTCATTAAACATTTAAAATTCCTCAGTCCATAAGCATAACAGGAGAATTCCGAATTATATCAAGATACTTGTTGTGAACCAAGACAATTAAAAGCCAGACCCCTTTCTCTTTTAACAAGTGTTCAGTGTCTGCCATGTCACAAGAGAGGGATTTTATTGAAAATGTTGAAGTTGATAAATCAAAACGGAGACTAGGCAGAGACATTAGTTTCTACTTGGTAGCAGTGCATATTTGGACAAATGTTCAGTTTCTTCATTGCAGTTCTAATATAAACCAGACTCCTCAAGACATCTGATTTAAACAAACATAAGAGACAGTCTGTGATGTGATGGCCAAACTTGCATCCTGAGTCCTGACGTCTGCAGTGTTTGGAAGATTAACAACGGGCCTCAGAAGGAAAATGACCCGTCTCAGCAATTTGATGAATTTAAGTGTCCAGCAGGGCAGAATAGTCCGTAAAAGCCTTTATGTGTGTGTGTGTGATTTCTGAAATGTGTGATAAAATGAGTGGAGGAAGAATAAGAACAGTGGCCCGTATAAATCATTTTGACGGGTGGCTCTCACACACCTAGATAACATTATTACCTTTGGGATAATTACCCCGGGTAGATAACAGCTAGCATGGCGTCTGCATTATAGAAACTACTTCAGTGTATGGATACTTTAGCGTGAAGAAACATCCTTTTCTGAAAATAACAACAAACTGTTGATGCTGCCGTTATGCCATTAGTGAAACCACAATGCTCTCATTTTTTTTCAGAATCTCAATTTGCTTTATAACAGAAACTTTTCAGAGTGTTTTCAGAGATAATGTATGGCATTATGACACAAGTCCAAATCAGCAACATTCACCTTTTTTGAAGAGTTGGACCTTCATTAAAGGAATGTTTGTGGTTAAAACCAATTTAAACTCCCTCAGATTGTAAAATAAAGAATCTTTACGTTAATACACTTTTAACTGTAGTCCTTTTGGAAGTTGTACCGGAGGGTAAGAGCAGAAATGTAGAGCTTATATTTATGGTAAAACATATACGTATAAGTTAAAGGGGTGGTTGATTATGATTTCACTTTTTTAACTTTAGTTAGTGTGTAATGTTGCTGTTTGAGCAACATCTGCAAAGTTACGACGCTCAAAGTTCAATGCAAAGGGAGATATTTTCTTTTACAGAAATGGATTTTTAAGGACTACAAAAAACGGCTGGTAGGGACTACAACGAGCTTCTTCCTGGGTTGGTGACATCACTAACCCTAAAATTTACATAAACCCTGGCCCCGGGAGCACGTAACAAAGGGGGTGAGGCCATGTTGAGAAGAGGAAGAGTTATTGTAGTAGAGCGCATTTGGGAGTCTGCTCAAGCTGTCGCATCCGTCACATTTATTGCAATACGGTACGACACACAAATGCAATAGCATGTCATAAAAGCAAGATGACAACATAACTTATAACCATAATTAAACTAAACTATACCTGTTCTATCTTCATGCAGCATATCTCTGGCTCTGAAGGTATCTTACAACAGTTCTCACACGAGCGATTTATAGATTATCATGACAGAACATGCTAACCAATGACTTGAAGATAGTTAACTCTACATCAGTTAGATAAATTTATCAACTAACCATTCAGAAACGTCCTTTTGCATTCTACATGTTGTCACTTCTAGAGTCTACATGAGTCTCTCCATCATTGTCTGACTCCAGTTTGAACATAAAAGGCTGAACAGTTTCGGGCATTTTCAGTGCGTGTCTGCGACTCTGCGCGAGGTAATCAGAGCTGCTAACTCGAGCTCTTGAAGCTCAGCCCTCTTCATTAAAGGCTCATTTGCATTTAAAGGGACACACACAAAAACGGCGCGTTTTTGCTCACCCTCAAAAAGTGACAATTTTAACATGCTACAAAAAATGATCTATGGGGTATTTTGAGCTAAAACTTCACATACACACTCTGGGGACATCAGAGACTTATTTTACATCTTGTTAAAAGGGGCGTTATATGACCCCTTTAAGTTTTAGCTGTAAAATTGCCTAAATAAAACTTTTGGGGTGGGATTACATACTACTACATACTACTATATTACATAGTTTTGCTTTACCAGAATTATTGGTGGGTGGATGGATGGATGGATTAAGATTTTGTTTCAAGCAAAGTTGCAAACAGTGCTTTACAGATAGTCACGTCCCCTAGGTTTACTGGATTTACATAATCATGATATGAATTGAAAGACTGGATATAAATATGTTGTAATAGATTGGAATATATTAAATGTAAAGTGTATATTCTGCAAAAAAAAAACTTCCATTAGAACTATTGAAATAAATCTCTGTAGTAACTGACAAAAGTGGATAGATTAAGTTTACCCTAGAAGGTACATTTAAAGTAATTGGTCTTCAAAAAAATGTTAATAACTGTAACTGTATTTAAAGTCCCCCTGTAGTCAATAATTTTATCCCTTAAAACTCATCTTTGATCACCAAAATGACATTTAAACGTTTTTTTCCTGTGAAAAAAATGTATTCATCCCTTAAAGGGGTCCTTGATTATGATTTCACTTTTTTAACTTTAGTTAGTGTGTAATGTTGCTGTTTGAGCATAAACAACATCTGCAAAGTTACAATGTTTAAAGTTTAATGCAAAGGGAGATATTTACTTTTACAGAAATTGATTTTTTTAGGACTGCAACAAACGGCTGATAGGGACTACAATGAGCTTCTTCTCGGGTTGGTGACATCATGAACCCTAAAGCTCAGTAGCCCCGCCCAGTGTTTCGAGCAAGACAAGTAGTAGTAGGTAAATAACAGATGTGACGCTAACACAGGATCAAGCAAATAAGCGATAAACATGCCTTTGAAGGGTGCAAAATGTTTTGCAATGCCAGGTTGTGGAAAAACACAGTCGCTGTATTGGATTTGCAGAGAGACTGAAATTAAAAAACGATGCTGTGCCTTCTATATTGGATCCGACAGGAACCTGCAACACACTTATGGGAGTAAAATTTTTTTTTACTGTGTCACTATTGCTTTGTTACAGATCGTTTGATATGTACGGATTATGTGTACGTCTAACCAAAATCACCAGTGACCAGTGATTTCTGATATGTAATGATTCATGTAGGCATACAGTCAGATGTTTTTTTCTCAGAATCGTTTATTGTCAGTAAATCAAACCAGTGACTAAACGGTCAACTTCACATTGTTTCTCTCAGTAGGATGAAAATAATCTGTTATTTAAACTGTGATTAAATTATATATAGAAAGCGATCAAAGAACGCTCCCTTTACAATCGCTGGAACTGTCAATCAAACAGCGCGAGTGTTCTAGACTCAAGCCAAAACTCCTGTTTTAATCAACAAATCTCTTATTTCCATTGTGTTTGCACTGTTGGTTATGATGAAAGCATTCATTAGTGTGCAGAAATCGAGTTACAATGACGACAATGATGAGATGGTCATGATGGTCATTCACTCATACAGGCTTGTCTACAAGTCGATGTATCAGAATGGTAATGCGTTTTATAACGGTAATTAATATGATTAGCCTTTTGCTTGACTACGTTATTAACAGCTAATAATGTATTGCTAATGTTACACAAATCTACAAATGCTACATCTCGGAGTCAGACAGCTGCCTTCTGAAAATCAGCATCCTTAGAAACGCTTTGAACAACTTAGAATGTCAGTGGAGAAAGGCATATAGTTCATCATAACATTGTAATATACATCATATACATAATTCACCCACTATATTGCTAAATGTACACGATTTCTAATATCAACAGAAAAACATACTGGAATGGCTTCTCTTGAGACTCCCCTGCTTCACAGCATAGTTAATGATATGCTAAAGCCCGCCCGCACGATGACATGATTGATTACAAGGAAGTTTGTGATGTAAGGAACACCGGCGATTTCAAACTGCGTTTTTGACTGCAGTTTTAAGGAGAAAATACTCAGCAATGGTGTTGACTTATAAATTTGCACACCTCATAGACATACACTTACCTAAAGGATTATTAGGAACACCTGTTCAATTTCTCATTAATGCAATTATCTAATCAACCAATCACATGGCAGTTGCTTCAATGCATTTAGGGGTGTGGTCCTGGTCAAGACAATCTCCTGAACTCCAAACTGAATGTCAGAATGGGAAAGAAAGGTGATTTAAGCAATTTTGAGCGTGGCATGGTTGTTGGTGCCAGACGGGCCGGTCTGAGTATTTCACAATCTGCTCAGTTACTGGGATTTTCACGCACAACCATTTCTAGAGTTTACAAAGAATGGTGTGAAAAGGGAAAAACATCCAGTATGTGGCAGTCCTGTGGGCGAAAATGCCTTGTTGATGCTAGAGGTCAGAGGAGAATGGGCCGACTGATTCAAGCTGATAGAAGAGCAACTTTGACTGAAATAACCACTCGTTACAACCGAGGTATGCAGCAAAGCATTTGTGAAGCCACAACACGCACAACCTTGAGGCGGATGGGCTACAACAGCAGAAGACCCCACCGGGTACCACTCATCTCCACTACAAATAGGAAAAAGAGGCTACAATTTGCACGAGCTCACCAAAATTGGGCAGTTGAAGACTGGAAAAATGTTGCCTTGTCTGATGAGTCTCGATTTCTGTTGAGACATTCAGATGGTAGAGTCAGAATTTGGCGTAAACAGAATGAGAACATGGATCCATCATGCCTTGTTACCACTGTGCAGGCTGGTGGTGGTGGTGTAATGGTGTGGGGGATGTTTTCTTGGCACACTTTAGGCCCCTTAGTGCCAATTGGGCATCGTTTAAATGCCACGGCCTACCTGAGCATTGTTTCTGACCATGTCCATCCCTTTATGACCACCATGTACCCATCCTCTGATGGCTACTTCCAGCAGGATAATGCACCATGTCACAAAGCTCGAATCATTTCAAATTGGTTTCTTGAACATGACAATGAGTTCACTGTACTAAAATGGCCCCCACAGTCACCAGATCTCAACCCAATAGAGCATCTTTGGGATGTGGTGGAACGGGAGCTTCGTGCCCTGGATGTGCATCCCACAAATCTCCATCAACTGCAAGATGCTATCCTATCAATATGGGCCAACATTTCTAAAGAATGCTTTCAGCACCTTGTTGAATCAATGCCACGTAGAATTAAGGCAGTTCTGAAGGCGAAAGGGTATTAGTATGGTGTTCCTAATAATCCTTTAGGTGAGTGTATAAATAACATTAAAAACTTGATTTTCTTGATTTTCACTTTAATAAAAGAAGTGACCACTTTCATATGCAGATTTAGCTGCACTAATATAACTGGAAATCTATCCTCTTTAATTTAACAAAGACCCTGTTTCAACCCGATGTCCGGCTTGTGAACCCTCAGGTGTAAGATTGAACTAAAGGGATTAAAGTTCATTTTAAAAGTGCTATAAGTCTAAGAGCTGGACAAATCACTCAATTCACTGTCTGCATGTTTCATAGTGCGACAGAGATTAAGGTATTAAGGCCGACAAATTGCTCTAGCCTCAGTAGAAGTGAGAAAGACAGTAATCAAGGGTGTACGTGAGAGAACGGCTGATTAAGGAGTTTGTGTTATTCATGAATTGTGGGAAATTGTAAAAAGAGGGATTGACAGCAGACTGTGTGAGAAGTACACTAATTCGTACTTCATAAAAAAATTCACTTAGAGTTTTGGGATGGCTGAATTATTATTTTTTTGCTTGTGGCAGGTTTCGTATCTTTTTGTTTGTGTCCTACAGGATCTGGAGGCATGTTTGTCAGGCATTTGTTCGCTGTCAGAAGCTGTGGACATGTTTTCATCAATCACAAACTTCACCGATCCAGTAAATGACAGGGCTGCTCTGTGATTGTTGTCTTCAGGTTGTTTTGTTTTCTCTTTCACAGGGATGGAAGCAAACTGAACTGCTGTCTGGGTTGTGGCGGCCGTCATGCTGTGTGACACTATAACTCTTTGTCTCCTTTTCACAGAGCATATTGAAAACCTTCTGTTTTTATGCTTCGAGTGGAGGCAAATTGTCACAATTTAGTCAGATGCCAATATATTCTCATCTCTCGGGTGAGGAAAGAGCCATTTTGGGTATTTCTATTTACATAAGTTTGAAAATAGCTGATTTCTTTGTTGTCAGAAGAAATGCCGTAAGCAGACGTGCAAGAAATCAGCAAGTGCTTCATAAAAATGCATTGTGTTACTTGAAGGGTTTTCACACATTTAGCACTTTGTAGCAACCAAAAGTCATTCAAAAAGCTGCCCCTTTTTTGGCAACATGAGCGTTAGACCATCTATCTATCTATCTATCTATCTATCTATCTATCTATCTATCTATCTATCTATCTATCTATCTATCTATCTATCTATCTATCTATCTATCTAGCACAGCCTTTTCTTTGCACACTGTAGGGAAAAAACAGAGCCGTACTGTTGCCTCCGATCACATTCCCATAAGCATTCACTCTTCAGTGGCCCTCGGTTAGCATTCATATGCTGTACCATCTAAACCAAGCTGCTTTTGTCCTCTAGCTACACAAGCCATGACCTCAGTTAGGGTCAGCACTAATCCTGTGAAGTGTCACCTATCTCAGTGATGTGAATTATAAAGGCAGCTCTCCTTCTCTGACCCGCTGTCATTGCAGAGGGGAGATCGATGAGCTACGGGCCACTGTAATTGGGTAATACGCCTCTTTTGGGAGGGTGTCCATGAATCAATGCGAGTGTATAACAGAAGCTGTAAAACAGCCCTTGGATGGACTGTAAATACTGGAGAAGTGTGAAGCACCCCATAGGCCGCGCTGAGGTAATGCTTAACTAAAGTTCCCATGTACTTCCCTCCCGGCTGAGTACACAGAATTGTTCTATAGGGCTTTCTTTTCTCGGTTTTGTACACGACTAACAATAGAAAAGACAGAGACAAATAATATCTCTCTGGCCAAACTGTATTCCTCAGCAAAGATATTTTAAAAGCAAGTTGCTTGACTGAAAAACTTCTGTGACACCACAGAGAGCCCTCAGAGTGCATCTGCCAATTGTCTGGCTCATCTCACACCTGCACTGTCAGTGTGGCTCTCCATCTGTCAGCAATTCTGAGCCCAGCACAGGGAATTCCCTTCTCACTTCAGGTCGCTGCTCTGGGACTTTGGGGCTGGCCCGTGGCACGTGAAGTGTTTCATCTTCAGTCGGTGAAAAGAGAGCAGTAGGGGATGAGAAGGAAACGGTGAGATATGGGTATCACACATAGAAGGTCGTTGTTGTGTTGTGTTGTTGTGGTCGATGTTGTTGAATCTGATATGCTGAACTGTTAGAACATCATCAACATCCTCACAGGTACAAGACTGTGATCCCTAATTAGCCTAGCTGTAAACATACAACATTTCCAGTCCTCCATCCCTAGTGGCCCTCAGTCTGTTCTCTGATTGTCTGATGCATATTGTGCACAAAATTGGCAAGCGCTGGCTAAAATAGTCAGTTCCAATCTGATTGTTGGGGAAAACAAATTCAGGAAACAAAGTCATGTTTAAAGTACCCCTATTATGGTTTTTTCGAATATTCCCTTTCATGCAGTGTGTAATATAGCTGTCTGTGAGTGTAAACATTTTACAAAGTTGTAAAGTCGAAAGTGCACAATAAATATTTATTGTTACTGTATCCCAAAAGAAAGAATCGACTCTGAACTGCCTAAACGAGTCATTTGTATTTAGAATCTCACTATGTGATAGTTCTACATCACAAGAAAAGACATTTGCATGTTGCACGTTGTCCGCCCGCGAACAACTTGACCCGCCCTCAAACACGTCATTTTACTGACGACTGCTTCTCAAATCTCAGAGTTCAACGTGGGATTCGCAAAGCGCTTGCTCTTGAAAGATGGGTCAGTACCCAGTTTATTTAGCCTGACAAGCCAGACCCACATCAAGATGTTGGGTCTGGGAACACACCATTGGCAGGGCTCAATCCGAGGGGCGGGATAAACGGTTGTCTTTCAAATTCCCTCTGCACGCAATAGGATAGCGCTACAACCAACCAGAGCAACGAAGAAGGTGAAGCGGAGCTAGTTGATAGATTAAACTTTTGCCGTATCCGGTTTGCAAAACTCTGAACACATCTTTCTTTTTTAAAAATGACTTCAGTGCCGTTCTTTGTTCTTTTCTCAAAGAAAAGCTTAACTCCAAGTCTTCCAGAGTCGCGGCCAAAGCCGATTCGAAAGACCGCTGTTCGCCAGCTTATTTGTTTTCAAGTAGCACGCGGAACCTTCGCAACTCTGCCGTCATTATGTTACCCGCCCACCGACTCTATACACGATGTGATTGGCCTGACTAGAGTTTGGTTTTTCAAGCTCGCAAGCCAACGGAGAGTTGCTAGACGAACCTGGCTGCAAATTACATTTGCTGCCGCTAGGGTGTGTCTAGATTTCTAGGCTACAGTTTATTTGGACCAGCTTGCTCCTCAGAATCACAACCTGTAAGTATGAATAATTATTGATGTATATATTTTGTTCAAAATACGTAGTTTTGTGTTTTTTTGTTTTATTGTGTAGGTCTCTGGCTAACTCACGTTATTACTGTCTTAGTGAAATAGTTAATGCTAAGCAGCTGTGGGCCACTATTACCTAAAACTGTGTCTATTAATGCAGATTGTCTGTCATTCTTACTACTTTGAGTAAAGATAAAGGATGGAGCAAGATTTGTTTTGCAAACTTTAATGTTACATCAGTCATTAACATTGGTGCTGGGCTAACGTATGCGCTGTTATTGATACAGTTCCCGCATGTGCACCGCAATAAATTCGAAATATACACATGGGTTTGTTGATGAACATACTCTTGTTAATGCTGATAGTGAGGAATTACAGTTGCAACATCTCATAATGTACCTCAAAATGAGTAGTGTATCACTGAGAAACGTCCTGCTCAAGTCGTCCTTGTGATGGAGGTTTGTGTTGAATAACTAGTTCTTCCAATGTTTCATCATCGGACTCACGCTCGGATTGATTTGGTAAAATCGACGTCATCGTTACGGTCTTTACAGTGTGTACAATCTCTGAGGACTGAGTTACCCTCGTGAGCTGAAGTTCAGTTATGGTAATGGCCGTTTAGCTTCCGACATGTGCTGTAAGTGGTAGACTAATCACAACAGGCTGTGCCATCTGACCAATCAGAGCAGAGTAGACTCGTGGAAAGGAGGAATTTAAAGAGACTGATTCATCCATCGAGTCGTTTGAGAATCATTGAACACTGTGGTGATGTGAAATGTACACCGATCAGGCATAACATTATGACTAATATTGTGTTGGTCCCCATTTTGCTGCCAAAACAGCCCTGACCCGTTGAGGCATGGACTCCACTAGACTCCTGAACGTGTGCTGTGGTATCTGGCACCCAGATGTTAGCAGCAGATCCTTTAAGTCCTGTAAGTTGCGAGGTGGGTCCTGTTTGTTCAACACATCCCACAGATGCTCGATTGGATTGAGATCTGGGGAATTTGGAGGCCAAGTCAACACTTTAAACTCATTGTTGTGCTCCTCAAACCATTCCTGAACCATTTTTGCTTTGTGGCAGGGCGCATTATCCTGCTGAAAGAGGCCACAGCCACCAGGGAATACCGTTTCCATGAAAGGGTGTACATGGTCTGTGTAACATGGTATGTTGATATGGGAAGAAGGAGGCGGGAACCGGCGAACGTTTAAGCACTTTAATAAATAAACACAAACTGAACATAAAAACGCACACACATAATAAAACAAACAAAACACAACGTAAAATCCAGGCCTGGCCCTCTCTCGTCCTTCACTGTCGTTGCTCCTCCTTTTATGCATCCGAGCTCCTCGCCCACCCTGCTTGTCACAGTCTGCAACAATGCTTAGGTGGGTGGTACGTTTCAAAGTAACATCCACATGGATGGCAGGACCCAAGGTTTCCCAGCAGAACATTGCCCAAAGCATCACATTGCCTCTGCCGGCTTGCCTTCTTCCCATAGTGCATCCTGGTGCCATGTGTTCTCCAGGTAATGACGCACATGCACCCGGCCATCCACGTGATGTAAAAGAAAGCGTGATTCATCAGACCAAGCTAACTTCTTCCATTGCTCCGTGATCCAGTTCTGATGCTCACGTGCCCACTGTTGGCACTTTCAGAGGTGGACGGTGGTCAGCATGGGCACCCTGACTGGTCTGCGGCTATGCAGCCCCATACACAACAAACTGTGATGCACTGTGTATTCTGACACCTTTCTATCAGAACCAGCATTAACTTCTTGAGCAATTTGAGCTACAGTAGCTCGTCTGTTTGATCGGACCACATGGGCCAGCCTTTGCTCCCCATGTGCATCAATGAGCCTTAGCATCAATGACAGGGTCATGGGCGGCCATGACCCTGTCGCTGGTTCACCACTGTTCTTTCTTTGGACCCCATTTTGATAGATACTGACCACTGCAGACCGGGAACACCCCACAAGAGCTGCAGTTTTGGAGATGCTCTGACCCAGTCAAATCCTTACACTTGCCCATTTTTCATTAACTTCACATTAACTTCAAATGTTCACTTGCTGCCTAATATATCCCAACCACTAACAGGTGCCGTGATGAAGAGATAATCAGTGTTATTCAATTCACCACCTCAAATGAATGAATATGATGAAATTTAAAGGATATTTTCATCAAAAGACAAAAATGATGACAAAACAAAACAAAACAAACAAAAACGTAAAAAAAATTAACATTGGTTGAAGTGTAGGAAAAAAAAATCACTTAATATGCCAGGCTAGTGGCATCAAACTTCGAAAGACGTTCAGTGAGAAATTTTGACCTTGTAACCAGCCGAAACAAAAAAGTTTAAGTTTTCTTTTTAATATTTTCTTTTTTTTTCTTTCTGTAGAACACAAAAGCGGAAATTTTGAAAAATGTCTCAGTGGGGTTTTTTTGTCCTTGTAATGGACGTCAATGATCACCAAAACTATTTGGCAACATTCTTTGAAATATCTTGTGTTCTGCAGAAGAAAGAAAGTCATATAGTTTTAGAATTACATGAGGGTTATTAAATGACGACAACATTTTGTTTTTGGGTGACATTAAAGTTTTTTTGTGACTATACACATTTCCCCCATTTCACATTTCAAAGTTTTTTGAGCAACTATTCATATAGACTGCTGCCATTTACAGTGGGGAGAACAAGTATTTGATACAATGCCGATTTTGCAGGTTTGCCCACTTACAAAGCATGTAGAAGTCTGTAATTTTGATCATAGGTACTCTTCAACTGTGAGTGACGGAATCTAAAACAAAAATCCAGAAAATCACATTGTATGATTTTTAAGTAATTAATTTGCATTTTATTGCATGATATAAGTATCTGATACATCAGAAAAGCAGAACTTAATATTTGGTACAGAAACCTTTGTTTGCAATTACAGAGATCATACGTTTCCTATAGTTCTTGACCAGGTTTGCACACACTGCAGCAGGGATTTTGGCCCCACTCCTCCATACAGACTTTCTCCAGATCCTTCAGGTTTCGGGGCTGTCGCTGGGCAATACGGACTTTCAGCTCCCTCCAAAGACTTTCTATTGGGTTCAGGTCTGGAGACTGGCTAGGCCACTCCATGCTTCTTACGGAGCCACTCCTTAGTTACCCTGGCTGTGTGTTTCGGGTCATTGTCATGCTGGAAGACCCAGCCACGACCCATCTTCAATGTTCTTACTGAGGGAAGGAGGTTGTTGGCCAAGATCTCACGATACATGGCCCCATCCATCCTCCCCTCATTACGGTGCAGTCGTCCTGTCCCCTTTGCAGAAAAGCATCCCCAAAGAATGATGTTTCCACCTCCATGCTTCACGGTTGGGATGGTGTTCTTGGGGTTGTTCTCATCCTTCTTCTTCCTCCAAACACGGCGAGTGGAGTTTAGACCAAAAAGCTCTATTTTTGTCTCATCAGACCATATGATCTTCTCCCATTCCTCCTCTGGATCATCCAGATGGTCATTGGCAAACTTCAGACGGGCCTGGACATGCTCTGGCTTGAGCAGGGGGACCTTGCGTGCGCTGCAGGATTTTAATCCATGACAGCGTAGTGTGTTACTAATGGTTTTCTTTGAGACTGTGGTCCCAGCTCTCTTCAGGTCATTGACCAGGTCCTGCCGTGTAGTTCTGGGCTGATCCCTCACCTTCCTCATGATCATTGATGCCCCACGAGGTGAGATCTTGCATGGTGCCCCAGACCGAGGGAGATTGACCGTCATCTTGAACTTCTTCCATTTTCGAATAATTGCGCCAACAGTTGTTGCCTTCTCACCAAGCTGCTTGCCTATTGTCCTGTAGCCCATCCCAGCCTTGTGCGGGTCTACAATTTTATCCCTGATGTCCTTACACAGCTCTCTGGTCTTGGCCATTGTGGAGAGGTTGGAGTCTGTTTGATTGAGTGTGTAGACAGGTGTCTGTTATACAGGTAACGAGTTCAAACAGGTGCAGTTAATACAGGTAATGAGTGGAGAACAGGAGGGCTTCTTAAAGAAAAACTAACAGGTCTGTGAGAGCCGGAATTCTTACTGGTTGGTAGGTGATCAAATACTTATGTCATGCAATAAAATGCAAATTAATTATTTAAAAATCATACAATATGATTTTCTGGATTTTTGTTTTAGATTCCGTCTCTCACAGTTGAAGTGTACCTATGATACAAATTATAGACCTCTACATGCTTTGTAAGTAGGAAAACCTGCAAAATCGGCAGTGTATCAAATACTTGTTCTCCCCACTGTATTTGAAGTGAAGTTGTTGTTATTATTGTGGTATAATGTATTTCAGATAAACCTAAATGACATCTAAAATTAACACAAACTGTGGTTGGCTGCATTAGATGCCACTCTAGGTGATTTGAGCCAGAATAATCTTTTCTGGACCACAGTGAGGCGTGAGACTTGAGGAAGTGTGAATGGTCATATTTACGAGTTCAACACACATGAACGGCAGCACAATATCTAATTACCAGTGGAATGCTTTGGATTTTCTTAGAGCCCACTGTAAATTAAAGAATTATAGACAAAGCAAGTTGCTATTGGTCATTGAGTTGTCATTGTCAGTTTTGATTGTGAAATTTGTTTTGTACACAACGCAATTTATGAACTGTTGATGTTTACTAGTGATAAAGCTTTCCAGAAAGCACTACTCATTTAGCCAGTTTAAGGAGATGGACTGGTCCAACTAAACTACTCTCATCAGTCTCTCTTGTGAATATACACAGATAAAACTATCAGTTACACACCAAAAGTGCTATAAATGCTCTTCATGTAGCTAGTTTTCTCTAATGCTAAAAAATGTCCTGTCTTTGTCAGATAATGAGAAAGAAAGGGAAATACGAAATTTTGAATGCATATCACAACGTAATTACGACTTCTGAACTCTTAAGTAAGAACTTCCCAGGAGAACTTGAAGGCAGCATGACCATCTGCTTTTCCAGATGCCAGAATCTGGAGGAGATTTAAAAGAGGGGAAAGAAAAACTAACTAGGAAGATGCATAGCATCTGTCTTAATTTTCTTCATTGCTCTGCATCTCCAGAGAAGTCCCATAGCCGAACCCTAGAGGACGTCACATCTTCATTTGCAGCTCTGGTATAAAGTCTTGCATTTGCACAGATTTTGAAGAGACTCTTTCAGGAATAGTCAATCCCAAGTTTTAAGTCAACCATGCCACATATTGATTTGAGTAGGAACTGCTTCCCTGCTTCTGGAGGATTCCATTATTAACACAGCGTGTAGTTAAACGCTTTAGTTGGGTGGTAATGAAGTCAGCCTGGGAAGCTCACATCAGATCAGGCCTCGTTAGAACTGATGTTTGACTGCTGGGCTGAAGAGAGAAGACTATTTGCTTAGGGACTTTAAACCGACATTGTAGAACATCATTGTCTGCTTCAGGGGAAATACTCTGCAGATTACTCACATTTAATAGCGCTTTTGAGAGAACCAGATTTTTTACTTTCTTATTATTCCTTTAACTCATTGGATGGCGCCAAAGTAGCCGACTGATGGGATATCTGTATTCGGTGGTGCCTGATTTTTGTGTGAACTAAACTAGAGGTCTCTAACTAAACAATGAAAGAATGTGAGTCGCTTCAGGGCCAATAGAATGCATTGGTGCCCACCCACTTTTTCAGTGGCATTGGCTCTGGAAGTATTTTTCCATTATTTTTTTTTTCCATTGGGATTTCAAAATGTTTTAGCATTATAAGCCATGAACCAAAGCAACCAGCTATGAGATGAATCACAACATTTTTCATACATTTTTTTATGCAGTGATTTGCTCGCTTTGACTCTTTGATTGTTGGAATTTTCTGTACAGCATCATAGGTAATAGGGGTGGGGAAAAAAAAAATCGATTCACATATGAATCGTGAATCTATCTTCTACACTGCAAAAAAAGAGTGTAATTTTAACTGTAAAATATTGTAAAAATGCTAAAAAAAAAAAAAAAAAAAACTGTTAATAGGGTAACAGTAAGTTCCCGTACTATATACAGGGGAAAATTTAATTAAATTTTTTTTTAAAAATAATTTTACAGTAAAATGCTGTTAATTGCACAGTGTTTAGTAGTAAAAAAAAAAAAAAAAAGAACAAATCAACGTATAATTTACAGTCAAAAACTGTAAACTGACATTCCCGGAATTCCCTACATGACACTTCACATTTGAAGGTATTTTGTTTAAATAATCATGTTTCTTAATAGTTTTTATCAGTTATGTACATTTGGGTTTTATATTACATCTGTTGTTTAATGAATGTTTATTGCATTATTCAAGTGTCATACAGTATGTGTTACCATGATGGTGTTTTGTGTTTGTGTGAATGACTCTGTGCACCTAATATATACTTCTGCCTGTGGAAAAGCTACTTGTGATGAACTTATTCATGATTCTTCATGTGGCTTCCTCTTACCACCTGCATTATTATGGTGGTTGTCAGTATATGTTAAAGGTACAAAAATTTTAGCAATGTGCATTGTTGAATTTACTGGTTTAAATTGAAATGTTCTTGTTATACTGTAAAATGTACAGGTTGTTCTGTAAATACAGTGGGGAGAACAAGTATTTGATACACTGCCGATTTTGCAGGTTTTCCTACTTACAAAGCATGTAGAGGTCTGTAATTTTTATCATAGGTACTCTTCAACTGTGAGAGACGGAATCTAAAACAAAAATCCAGAAAATCACATTGTATGATTTTTAAATAATTAATTTGCATTTTATTGCATGACATAAGTATTTGATCACCTACCAACCAGTAAGAATTCCGGCTCTCACAGACCTGTTAGTTTTTCTTTAAGAAGCCCTCCTGTTCTCCACTCATTACCTGTATTAACTGCACCTGTTTGAACTCGTTACCTGTATAAAAGACACCTATCCACACACTCAATCAAACAGACTCCAACCTCTCCATAATGGCCAAGACCAGAGAGCTGTGTAAGGACATCAGGGATAAAATTGTAGACCTGCACAAGGCTGGGATGGGCTACAGGACAATAGGCAAGCAGCTTGGTGAGAAGGCAACAACTGTTGGCGCAATTATTAGAAAGTGGAAGAAGTTCAAGATGACGGTCAATCTCCCTCGGTCTGGGGCACCATGCAAGATCTCACCTCGTGGGCCATCAATGATCATGAGGAAGGTGAGGGATCAGCCCAGAACTACACGGCAGGACCTGGTCAATGACCTGAAGAGAGCTGGGACCACAGTCAAAGAAAACCATTAGTAACACACTACGCGTCATGGATTAAAATCCTGCAGCGCACGCAAGGTCCCCCTGCTCAAGCCAGTGCATGTCCAGGCCCGTCTGAAGTTTGCCAATGACCATCTGGATGATCCAGAGGAGGAATGGGAGAAGGTCATGTGGTCTGATGAGACCAAAATAGAGCTTTTTGGTCTAAACTCCACTCGCCGTGTTTGGAGGAAGAAGAAGGATGAGTAAAACCCCAAGAACACCATCCCAACCGTGAAGGATGGAGGTGGAAACATCATTCTTTGGGGATGTTTTTCTGCAAAGGGGACAGGACGACTGCACCGTATTGAGGGGAGGATGGATGGGGCCATGTATCGCGAGATCTTGGCCAACAACCTCCTTCCCTCAGTAAGAACATTGAAGATGGGTCGTGGCTGGGTCTTCCAGCATGACAACGACCTGAAACACACAGCCAGGGCAACTAAGGAGTGGCTCCGTAAGAAGCATCTCAAGGTCCTGGAGTGGCCTAACCAGTCTCCAGACCTGAACCCAATAGAAAATCTTTGGAGGGAGCTGAAAGTCCGTATTGCCCAGCGACAGCCCCGAAACCTGAAGGATCTGGAGAAGGTCTGTATGGAGGAGTGGGCCAAAATCCCTGCTGCAGTGTGTGCAAACCTGGTCAAGAACTACAGGAAACGTATGATCTCTGTAATTGCAAACAAAGGTTTCTGTACCAAATATTAACTTCTGCTTTTCTGATGTATCAAATACTTATGTCATGCAATAAAATGCAAATTAATTATTTAAAAATCATACAATGTGATTTTCTGGATTTTTGTTTTAGATTCCGTCACTCACAGTTGAAGAGTACCTATGATAAAAATTACAGACTTCTACATGCTTTGTAAGTGGGCAAACCTGAAAAATCGGCAGTGTATCAAATACTTGTTCTCCCCACTGTATGTTTAAATTTTTACTGTATTTTATACAGAATTATTCTGGCAACCATAGCTGCCAAATTTTTGTAAAAACAACAGGATTTTTTTTTTTTTTTTTTACAGTGTTCCGATACGCATCAATTTAAAAAAAAAAAGTAAATAAATTAAAAAAAAAAAAATTCTAAAGTGTTACACTATTTAACTTTGCAGTACTAAAGTCATTGACATGTTAGAATGTTATTAAATCACAATAAGCGGCGAAAAAGAACTCAATGCAGTGCTCGCGCTGACTAACACACAGCAGAAGCGCGCGCACAGATATCGCCTCTCAGATGCATGCGATCCCGAATTCAGTTCTCTTCCACAGCTTATTGTGCTTGCATGGTCAAATACACACAATTGTGTCAAAATGCACATCGTGTGGAGTATTCACGTAAACACAGTCTGTTATGTCCTATGCGAACATAAACAGTTAGGAGAAAATCATGTCTAACAGTATAATAGATCCGTGCATTCATTCTTAAAGGGACAGCAGCATCAAACTGTTGCCATCTGTTTCATTAATGTATCCCATGACCCTGTCGCCGGTTCACCACTGTTCCTTCGTGTGGCGTACGAGCAGAGTACAAAGACACAAAATAAACAAACTAAATAAATGGATAATTGTAGTGCTGAATCACCAGACTTTTAGAAACCAACTACGCCACCCCGGGGGCTTAATACCAGGGAATCGCCCTAATCAAACTAGAAGCACACAAGGCTCACAGGCTCGTATCAGTTGGAGTCAGGCATGAGACATAGGTGGAGTATACAAATAGTAAAATCAACTTTATTAACTAAAGAGATTCAACAAAAAGATCACAATAAAACAAGACAGTCAAAACAGTCATCACTCTAAGAGAGATAAATCAACATTGGACACTTTCTTCCTACAGGAATTGGGTTCTGCAGTCAAAAAAAAAAAAAAAACACACAACACTCATCCCAAGGGGCCTTACTACTCTCCTAAAGAGAAAAACACAGCAAACACACGTGCACTCACACCGCACACAGCCTAACACCTCCGTGTGGCACAGCAAACACTCCAAAGCACCACCACCAAAATGAGGACCGCTACACTTAGTTTCCTTGCCGTCCCAATTCTATAACAAAGAACACACGTAAGACATACACCACAATAATAAACGTAAACACAATAAATGTACACAAGGAGGGAACAACCCTCCACAAAAGAAAAAAAAAAAAACACAAACCAACCCAATTAAGCCCAAAAGCACATGATTTTCATGTCAGTAAAACAGGAGTAGAATAGCAAACAGTCTCATAGGTAGAGGGATATGTACCAGCTGGTCACTTCACAACATGGTTCCCTTTCGTTCAGTCACTCCGAGTAACGTCAGTGACTGACGAATGGGGGTTTCGCTTAGAAGCCTATCATCTTCGAGATCTAGAAAACGCCCAATGGCAGCGCCAATGCCATGGGCATGCGGAATTTGCATAGCGTAACTCCGCCTCACAGCGTGGGTATATAAGGAAGTACGCTGGCAACATCGCATTATGTTTCTGCTTCGGAGCCAAGAGCATCTATCTCTTCACTCCTTAAGCCTTTTTGAGTATATCGTCAAGCTTCTTCGAGACGAACAGCTTTCCAGTCGGTGTTGGTGTTACGGCGCGTTCCAGCGAGTGTTTACTTCCTGCCTGCTGATCTGTGCAGTGATCTGCATCCAGCTGGTATTCGTTCCCTGGGCGCTTCGGCATCGCTGTGAAGCTCCCTCTCACAAAAGAGCTCGCATGTGGCACGTCTTTTTAAAGACGGTTTGCCCGTGCACTTCTGGGTGCGGTCGATCTCTGTTGCCATCTGATGGGCACAATCGCTGCGTGACGTGTTTGGGCTTCAGCACGTTCAAGCAGCGTTTGTGGATGCGTCATGTTCTCACTGCGGGAACATGACCATCGCGATGTTGCGGTCGAGACTCAATGACCTCCGCAAGGAAAGAGAGTCCCCTCTGCCACACCCCAATCTACCGTCTCCGAGAGAGATGGTACTTTGGCTGGTGGCCAGGGTGACCTGAGGGTTACGGTGTGGCATAACCCCGACGATCATTCCTCGGGCCACACCCCCCTCTCGCACATCGCTACCCGCGAGTGATCGGACTGAAGCAGCGGGACCGTCTGCGGACGCCCCGTGTGTTTCGTTCGGCGCTCCAGTTGGTGATGAGATGTCGATCGCCGCATCTCAAGGTGGGCTGGAGTCCTCTGGGGATGAAGATTCGGCTATGCTGCTGCCTTCGGGCGTGCCAGCATTGCCCGAGTCCGACCCGGAGTTGACAGCCATGTCATCTCGGGGGATGTTTGGTCTTTGGGTGTGACGCGTCCTGACAGCTGTTGGGCCCCGCCCCCAATTACTTTCTCTCCCGGGATACATGAGGAGGTCACGTGGTCCTGGAAGTCCCCGTTGTCTTCCCGCGACCGTTCGGCGGCCTCCTCCGCCTTCTCTGCCCTCGATGGGGCCGCGGCCAAGGGTACACTGGGGTCCCCCCTGTTGACGCTCAGTTGCAATCACGGTCGAGACTCAATGACCCCCGTATGGAGGGAGAGTCCCCTCTGCCACACCCCAGTTATCCTCTCCACGTGACGGGATGTTTGGCTGGTGGCCAGGGTGACCTGAGGGCTGCGGTGTGGCATAAACCCCGACGAGTATTCCTCGGGCCACACCCCCCCCTCTTGCACAGAGTGCTTCAATGTGGCGCGGTGATCCTAAGCACCCCTCCAAGGCCTGTAGTTCTCGTCTACTCTGGTGGCGAGGGACTGCAGAGCTGCGGGGCAGGCCGCCGCCTCTCAGCACGCCATGGCCATCCTTCAGGTCTTCCAGGCCAGGATGCTCGTGGCATGCACGAGGGTAGAGCTGTCCCAGGGCTCTTAATGAGCCGCGTGCCGCCACCGACCTCGCCCTCCGGGTGACGAAGGTGACCGTGCGCTCCCTGGGTCAGGTGATGTCCACAGCTGTGGTCCAGGAGAGACGAGGCTCAGCCTGGTCGATATGAGAGAGGCTGAGCGAACCCGGTTCCTCAACGCTCACATATCCCAGGCCGGCCTCTTCGGCGGCACGGCCAAGAACTGCGCCCAACAGTTCTCGGCCGTCCAGTAGCAGACTAAGGCCATTAAAACTGCCCCGGCGGCTGTTACTCAGCCGCAGGCTCAGTCGCCTCAGTCTGCTTGCCGCCGAGGGCGCCCTCCTGCGGCTTCGACCCTCCCGCCGCCCTTTCCGGGCCGCGCCGTAGGGATGGTCGCAGGAAGGCGCCCCCGTCCGCTTCCAGCCCCGCAGCCCGCCTACGCCAGGCTAGCGGCGCTCCTACGCGGACAGCTCAGGGATGGGCAGTTCTTCCAAGGAGTTGGTAGCAGGGCCACTCCTTCCCCCGGTGGAGGGCCGGGGGAGAATCTTCTGTTCAGCTGCTGGCCCCCAGGTCAGCAGCACCCTATGTGGAAGAACTAACTCACCCATCCCTGAGCACCCAGAGACCGATGGCAGTGTGCGCCGCCCCCGGGCCACGCCACTCTCGTCCCTCTCTAACGCCAGTCTCCTCTCAGAGCAGACCCCAGTGGAACGCGCGTCCTTCCCTGGTCTCCTCTGTCAGGACGCGGCTGATGACCGTGCCCCCACACCGGGACGCTACGCCTCCCACGTCCGGGCCGGTCACGCCGCCTCGCTGCCCCACCCGGGGTACGTCTGTGGTCCGCACGACCCCGCTGGTGCAGTTTTTGGGAGCCTGGCTAGAGCTTCCCGGACTGTTCCGCTGGGTCGAGAAGACCATCAGGCTCGGCTATGCGATTCAGTTCGCTCAGGCTCCTCCCCGCTCCGGGGAGTCCGCCACACCATGGGGGGCCCAACGCCCCTGTCATGCGTGCGGAGGTTGCTACCTTGCTGGCGAAGGGTGCGATCGAGCCTGTCCCTCCAGCCGAGATGAAGTCCGGCTTCTACAGCCCTTACTTCATTGTACCCTAGAAAACCGGTGGGTTACGACCGATCCTGGACCTGCGCGTCCTGAACCGATCCCTTCACAGGCTTCCGTTCAGGATGTTGACAGCGAAGCGCCTTTTCGAATGCGTTCGTCCAGGTAGATTGGGTTGCAGCGATCGACCTGAAGGACGCCTACTTCCATATCAGTACGCGGTCCTCCCATTCGGGCTAGCTCTGTCCCCTCGCGTCTTTACGAAGATTGTCGAGGCAGCCCTTGTGCCACTCAGGCAACACGGGGTTCGCATCCTGAACTTCCTCGATGACTGGCTGTTCCTGAGTCACTCTCGAGAGCAGGTGTGCGAACACAGAGACCTGGTGCTCCAGCACTTAGCTCGTCTGGGCCTTCGGGTCAACTGAGAAAAGAGCAAACTCTGCCAGTCCAGAGGATCTCTTTTCTCAGTATCGACTCGGTCGCCAGGTGCGCGCAGCTTACGAGCGAGCGCGCGCAGTCACTGCTGACTTGCCTCCGTCAAATCAGGAGCAAGAGTGCGGTTCCACTGAAGTTATTTCAGAGGCTCCTGGGGCATATGGCATCTGCAGCCGCGGTAACGCCGCTCAGATTGCTTCATATGAGACCGCTTCAGCACTGGCTTCGCGATCGAGTCCCGAGATGGGCATGGCAGTCGGGCACGCTCCGGTCCCAGTGACTCGGGCCTGCCTGCAGACCCTCACCCCGTGGTCGAACCTCAGTTTCTACGGGCCGGTGTGTCCTTAGAACGAGTTTCCAGGCATATTGTTGTGTCAACAGATGCCTCCACCACGGGTTGGGGTGCCATGTGCAATGGACATGCTGCCGCGGGCTCCTGGACAGGACCCCAGCGCCTCCTGCATGTCAATTGCCTCGAGTTGCTGGCAGTACGGTTCGCCCTGCACCGCTTCCGAGCGCTGCTCAAGGGTCAACACGTGCTAGTCCGGTCAGACAACACGGCCACAGTAGCGTACATCAACCACCAGGGTGGTCTGCGTTCCCGCCGCATGTCTCAACTCGCCCGCCATCTCGTCTTATGGAGTCAGAAGCACCTGAGGTCCCTTCGTGCCATCCATGTCCCGGGAGTCCTGAACCGTGCAGCCGACGAGCTCTCACGGCTTCAGCCACTTCCTGGAGAATGGAGACTCCATCCCCAGACGGTTCAGCTGATTTGGGAACAGTTCGGCGACGCACAGGTAGATCTGTTTGCCTCCCACGACTCTTCCCATTGCCGCCTGTTTTATTCCCTGACCGAGGGCCCCCTCGGCACGGACGCTCTGGCGCACAGCTGGCCGCGGGGCCTCCGCAAGTATGCGTTTCCCCCAGTGAGCCTTCTTGCACAGGTTCTGTGCAAGATCAGGGAGGACAAGGAGCAGGTCCTTTTGGTCGCCCCGTTTTGGTCCGGCCGGACCTGGTTCTCCGAACTTGTACTCCTTGCGACAGCCCCTCCCTGGTCGATTCCTCTGAGGAAGGACCTCCTTTCTCAGAGATGGGGCACCCTTTGGCACCCGCGTCCCGATCTTTGGAACCTCCACGTGTGGCTCCTGGATGGGACGCGGCAGGTTTGAGTACCCTACCACCTCAGGTGGTGGCTACCATCACTTCCGCTAGGGCCCTGTCTACAGAACGACACGCCTATGCGTTGAAGTGGAACCTCTTCGTCACTGGTGTTCTTCTCGCCAAGAAGACCCCTGAAAATGCCCGATCGGGTCCGTGCTCGCATTCCTCCAGAAGGGTTGGAACGAAGGCTGTCTCCTTCCACCCTCTAGGTTTATGTGGCCGCTATATCAGCCTACCACGACCTTGTGGAGACGAAAAAGGTAAGTCAGCACGACCTGGTCATCAGGTTCCTGAGGGGAGCGAGGAGACTGAATCCTCCTCGCGCTCCCCTCGTACCCTCTTGGGACCTCTCAGTAGTCTTAAGTGCTCTGTAGAGGGCTCCCTTCGAGCCATTGCGGTCAGCGAGCTTAAGTTCCTGTCTATGAAAAGACAGAGCTCCTGATCGCCTTGGCCTCCATCAAGAGGGTAGGGGACCTGCAGGCATTTTCGGTTGACGAAGCGTGCCTGGAATTCGGGCCGGCCTACTCTCACGTGATCCTGAGACCCCGGCCTGGATATGTGCCCAAGGTTCCCACCACTCCGTTCCAGGTGGTGAACCTGCAAGCGCTGCCTTTGGAGGAGGCAGACCCAGCCTTGGCACTGCTCTGTCCAGTACGCGCCCTCCGTGCTTACGTAGACAGAACGCAGTGTTCAGGACCTCAGACCAGCTCTTTGTCTGTTATGGTGGGAAGCTGTAGGGAAAGGCTCTCTCCAAGCAAGGTTGTCTCACTGGATAGTGGACGCCATTGTTTTGGCTTACCTGACGCAGGGGCGTCCATGCCCCCTAGGGGTCAGGGCTCACTCTTGGGCTCTAGCGCATGGCGCCTCGCTAACAGACATTGCAGAGCTGCAGGCTGGGCGACACCCAACACATTCGCCAGATTCTATAATCTCCGAGTGGAGCCAGTGTCCTCTCTTGTACTCGCCTCTACTAGTGGCCGGTAATGGACTAGGCTCAGGTGTCTTCGCTTGCTCGCCATTCCACTCCACGGACTGGATACGTGCGATATTTTCCTCAGGTAGTTTCCCTGAAGCCCTGAGTTCCTCCAGCACTGCTGATGCTGACACCAGTACGTCTGCCCACTCGCTCAGGCCCTCGTGTTGGCTAGGTGCCACCGTGTGCATGGTTCCCCCGTTGGGCGACCCCCACATGTGTATTCCCACTGTAAGTCTCCCTGAGCAGGTGTCTTTCCCTTGGCAAGCCCCTTGCCACCCCTGGGGGTAAAATTCTTCCACCTTCGGCTGGTTACCCCAGAGTTCCCATATGTAGCCCTGAGCGGGTCATATGTGTTCTTAAGTCCTCCCTACGGGTAGGCATTTGGCGCATACTTCCACCTGGAATATGCTTCCCAGTGTACCTTGGTATTCCTGTGTTAAGTGGGAGTCCTTCGTCCGTACTAGCTTACGACAGGGAGCTCACGCTTACGCAGGGCACTGGATGACAGCCGAGTGGCGTGATTATATTGGGACCCCCATTCGTCAGTCACTGACGTTACTCGGAGTGACTGAACGAAAGGGAACGTCTCGGTTACGTATGTAACCCTCGTTCCCTGAGGAGGGAACGGAGACGTAACGTCCCTCTGCCACTTCCGCTGTACCGCTGGAACAGCCGGGAGTTCAGTCTTGGCTCCTCAGCAGGTAAACATAATGCGATGTTGCCAGCGTACTTCCTTATATACCCACGCTGTGAGGCGGAGTTACGCTATGCAAATTCCGCATGCCCATGGCATTGGCGCTGCCATTGGGCGTTTTCTAGATCTCGAAGATGATAGGCTTCTAAGCGAAACCCCCATTCGTCAGTCACTGACGTTACGTCTCCGTTCCCTCCTCAGGGAACGAGGGTTACATACGTAACCGAGACGTTCTGTACTACGCACACCCCTCTGAAATTCAGGGCACACTTATGAGAACAATTGGGTCGACAAATACCTTGACAGCATTAGGACAATGCAGACCAGATGCCTTTACATCATACCTGGGCCGCGGAGGCCACACTGGGGCACAAAGAAAACAACTAAACATACAAGTAACAAACAATCACATCCAAGAATAAATACACAAATAAAACAGAACTTAAAAACAATAAAAGTAAACAAAACTACAGTGAACAGTGATGACTACGAATGAGCATCAAGAGCCAAATGCAATATAGCTCACTATATTTTGGGTGACCAATATCAACCGGCAATAGAAGGAATTCACACCAGTTCTAGTGAAATGGAAAGCAAACAGTTAGTGGAGTCGTTAAAAAGACGTCACGGTAACGTTAGTCATTAGGCTAGATAGCTGATCAGCACAACAGTGCACAAAATCGTGCACTCGCAGCAGCGTATCGTCGTAAACGCCAGACAAGCAAACAGCAGTCACGTAGTGGAATTGTAGACGCTCAGTAGATTATGTTGAACTGAACATCCAATTCACTCGTCCAGTAAACAGCAATGACAACGAAAAACCCACCATAACCTTAATCAGGCCTATGGAACACACCTGAAACGGCAATACAACAAGAGGAGACTCACCAAGCGGGCTTGCGATCGGACCAAGACATTAAATATACAAGGTTAAAAACATACCTAAAGCTGCCAGTTATTAAGTCACCACGAACCTCATCCGCTTCACCGGAAGAAGTTTGCACGACAACAAGCGCCGCCGAGGGCATGCCGTTTATTTCCTCAGTCCACTACAACAAAGAAGTCCATATCACCCAGTGCAACAGGGATAGCTTGCAACAGCATAGCTAACCTGCAGCGCTTACCTCTCACACTCTTGCACACTGCACCGGAAAGAAGATGACATGTCACGAATAATGCCCTCCCAGGTAACACGCACCAAACATATTTATAGCCCTTGTGACTAGAACTAAGCCACCATCCAGCCGAGCGGTAATAGGCGGGGTGAACGCCTACTGCTAGTCTACCCCCCAACTTCTCATTGTCGCCCCGACGGTGAACCAATTACCAAAAGCCCTTGCACTCAGGCAATTTAATGCCACGGTCAAAACAAGGCCACAAGACCCTTGTACTGAAGAGTTAACCACTCCAGGGTTTACCCTTCCAACAGCTCGTGGAAGGTGGTACGTATTAGAATGTTCTCCAGCCCCCTGACGTACTGTTCGACGTGGGACTACAGTCAAATCGGGTGACCAAGGATGTGGTCGGGAGCACTGATAATTGACTCCTACCTCGGCCACCACTATCTCCTTCCACAAGTGACACATTGGAGGTGTCTTTGGGTGGCGTAGCAGCAATCACCACTCCCAACACTGGGGTAGCCGCAGCAGTCCTTTCACAGACTACCGGAGGAACTCCAGGCCCCACATAACCCAAATCGACATCTTCCAATTCTTCCTCCGCCACCACTTGAACTGGCGACTCAGGTAATGTCAGGTAATTCCTCAGGTACTTCACTAACAATTTGGGGTTTCAACAATGACCAATGGACATGATGGATCTTACCCAGGTCTCCCACTGGAGCCACCGTATATAAAGCGCCCCCGGGGTGCCCTTATGACTTGGTACACGGTCGACCCCCATAAATCTTGGATCTTGTGACGACCCCGTACTGCATGATCACGCAGATACACCCGTCGCCCTTCCTGCAACGGTAACTCCTGTACCTGCCGATCATGTGTCGCTTTACGGCGAGCTGCCCCGACCTGCAGTCGTTCGCGAGCACTCTCAAAGGCCACCTGCAACCGCGCCTGATGCTCCTCGACCCAATGATGCACTTTACCCGCAGCTGGCTCCTGTACACGGCCCAGCAAGAAATCTACCGGCAGCCTGGGTTCTTGCCCAAACATTAAAAAAATAAGGGCTCTCGCCGGTAGCTTGATGAGGGGTTGTGTTATAACAGAAAAGTACCTGTGATAAACAGGATGCCCAGTCCCTCTTTTGCACAGTATGCAAGGTTCGCAGCAGACTGTGTAAAGTACGATTAAATCGTTCACACTGGCCATTACCCGCTGGATGGTATGGGGAGCTGCGAGACTTGGTCACTTGGTATGTGTCTACACAAGACTACACAACTGTTGGATCAAAACGGCTTCAAAGTTGCCGCCCTGGTCGGAATGAATCCGCCCAGGAACCCCAAACCTGAAGAACCACTCCTCCACCAGGACTCGGGCAACAGTCTCTGCCCTCTGGTCGGAGGTTGGAATAGCCACAGTGAACTTACTGAATACATCCGTTAGTACCAATACGTTCTCCTGCCCTGAAAGTGATGGCTCCAAGACGGTGAAATCCATGGTGTAGTATTTTCTCCCCAATATGACTAAGTAATCCAGTACACACATCTCCCAAACCAGCACAAATCATAAGATCTGCCCTTACCTTTGAGTTCAGGAGCGCTGCCCACTGGTTAGAAATATCTGAGATATCCCGTACCAATCTCAATCAAGATCCGGTCCTCTATGAAGCACGATGGAATTTAATATCCAGGTTCAGATAACAGTTATGTTTAAGAAATAATCACACTGAGACTTTAATTGAGGTAAAAATAATTGCCCCATTCAAGGCTTTGATTTACTTAGCAAAGTTTCAGCATAAAAATTACAACATAAACACGTGTAGTCTTCACCACGGAGTTCGGTGTCGAACACGGATATGCAACACACTTTTATTGAAAACACAGGATAAAAGATCCTCCCATAATGGATCTTAAAAGGTCAAAATATAAGCTTGCCTAACTCTTACTTGCACTAGCATATAGCACCTACGTCATCTCTATGCACTTCAAAGCTTACTGCAAAAGCTGCAAAACACCTACTCAAAATTGAATGCATAAGCTGTATAACACCTTCTCAAAACTAGTTGCATATACTGTAAAAACACTCACTCGCTATATGATCTTATCGTAGGGTGTCAAAACCCCACGCTCCAACAGGATGCATCTTCAGACACATCTCCTCTACGCATCACAAAACGCAAACCGCAGAGAAGGGTGTATCCGGGTCACATCTGTTACATACACAAATTGTTTAATTCCAAACAAATAGAAAATTCATTTATACATCAGTTTTATCCCCAGATGTGTATAGCTGATCAGCTGTTGTACACAGCCCATCAACTCTACAAATCAACTGTTTCATTTCCCCATCAAACTTTTCTTGAACCATCATCATTTTAATCATTTTTGATAACACCTTGTGAGATCTCTCAATCTTTCTTAGCAATCTCATCATTCGTTGTCCCCTCTGTAGGAAGGTCTCCTGACTCTGGTTCACGCTTGATCTTCTTTTTCCGATTCCTCTTCTTTTCTTTGCGGCTCTCTTTCTTGGACTTTTTGTTGTGCCGCTTCTGGAGGTCTTGAACATACAAGTCACTCATATCAACCACAAGTTCTGACATGGAATTTTCATGAAAAGTCACATCATTTGGGTCATTTGACTGGTCATTTGACACCACAATGGCCACGATTTCATTAGGCCTATAAGCCAAAAGGTGCCCCATATAACTTCGAGCAATTAGGGGAGCAGCCTTGGCCTCCTGCAATGCACTTATATCTGGACCAGAACGGCTAGGCAACGCCTGAACTGCCCCCGACTGAATCAACCCGATAGGTTCCGACTGTATGGCTCGCCGTAACAGTTCTGGTACTACCAGACCTGGAGACCAGCTGTCCCCTTCCTCACGGGCAGCGGCATTCCGACGGGACAATGCATCCGCGTTCTGATTGGTTCGGCCAGATCAATATTGGACCTTAAAGTCAAACACCGCTAATTTAGCTGCCCACCGCTGCTCAGTAGCTCCAAGCTTAGCGGTAGCCAAGTGACTCAGCGGGTTATTATCAGTTCGCACGACACATTTATTGCCCAGGAGGTACTCGTGAAACTTTTCGGTCATAGCCCATTTAAGGGTCAGAAATTCGAATCGCATTGCGCTATATGTGGCTGTATTACGCGCCGCCGGCCTAAGGGAACGACTCGCATAGGCGACGGGACGAATCTTACCATCGACTTCTTGTGAGAGTATCGCGCCCAACCCAAAATGGCTGGCATCCACCTCCAAGATAAATGGTTGTGAAATCTGCATACGCAAGAACGGGTGCCATCGTAAGCTGGTGCTTGAGGGTCCCAAATGCCTCCTCACACTGCGTAGACCAAACGTCGATCAATCCTCACTTACTTTTCTTACCCAACTTCCCTCCAGTTGCTTTGGCTACCAATTTGTGCAGCGGAGCAGCCAGCTTCGCGAACCCCTCTACGAAGCGCCTGTAATAGCTCACAAAGCCAAAAAAGATTCATAGCTCTGACACAGTTGATGGACGAGGCCATCGAGTGACGGCCTCAATCTTACCAGGGTCCGTCGTTATTTCTGCCCAGGGGGTAGCATGTCCCAGATAGTTGACTTCCTCCCGAAAGAACGCACACTTGTCCAATTTGGACTTCAAACTCTCAGCCTTTAGGCGACTCAGCACTACCCTTAACCTCTGCAGATGTTGCTGCACTGACGAAGAGAATACAATTACTTTGTATATCATCAAGATACAATAAAACTGTTTGATGTCTCTGATCCCCAAAACGTCGCTCCATCAATCGCTGAAACGTACTTGGTGCATTACAAAGGCCAAAGGGCATGCGATTCCATTTGAAAAGACCAAATGGAGTACAAAAAGCGGTCTTTGGTCAGATTCAGAGACAGGGACCTGATTATAACCGCTGGCTAAATCCAATGTGGAAAACCAGCGTGCCCGCCAATGAATCCAACATCTCCTCGATTCTCGGTAGTGGGAAGGCATCCTTATGCGTCTTAGTGTCAAGTTGTCTGTAGTCTACGCACACGCGTAAACTACCATCCTTTTTCTTAACTAACACGATTGGTGATGCATAAGGGCTACAGCTCTCTCGAATGATTTGTGAGTCCAGCAACTCGTTAATATGAGTTTACTAATTCATACTCCGAAGGTGGAATTCGCCTATGGCGCTGTCGGACGGGAACATCATCAGTTAGTGGGATCTCATGGGACAACAAGTTAGTACAACATAGATCTCCCTCATGCATTGAAAACACACTCTGGTATTCTTGAAGTAGGGCCTTAACTTCTGCTTGTTCTTCGACCAACAACCCCTCCAAATTGACGGATTCAATTTGGCCGAGTATAGGAGTACCTGAAACACCACCAGCAGCAACTTGTGCAACCACTGATGGAACTTCAGCCACTCTGGCAGACAAGTCTGTCAGATACACTTCCCTCAATTCACCTATAACCTTGGTGGGGTACAGTACCACATCTGCTGTGCCTACATTGACCAAAGGCACATAAACCGTACCCCCGGCCACCTGTACCAATGCAGGAGAAGCTAATAGGCCTGCAGGTAGACCGGTCTCCGGGGGCTCAAACAACACAGTGCTACCCCGATACAGCATCGAACAGGTTGCTGCGACTAACTTCATGGTGCCCCCGGAACACGACACACCTTGTGGCCCTGCACCCTTATGTCACCCCCACCCCCACCCCCACCCCCACCCCCGAGTTGCTGCCCTTTGGTAGTCTTGAAATGCCTGAACAATACTAGGATCACTGGTCACAAACGGTAATTCAAACAAGGCGGATCCATGTTGCCCAAAAAGTTCCTTCTAGCAGTGACTGAGTACATTCATCCCCAGAATACCAGGAACATCAGTACTCCAGCCACTAGGAGGATCTCGCACCACAAGCACCCCACAGCCAGAGAGTACCTTCCCGCAAAACTCAACGTCTAATTCCATATAACCAACATATGGAATTTCAAGCCCATTAGCCGCTCTAAGCTGCAACCAACGACACGATTGCAAGTGATTCCGGCCCCATGGTTCGAACTGTTGCTGAAAGCAACTCTCTGTAATTGTCGACACCATGGAGCCGTTATCAATTAAACAGGGCACTGGGACTCCCCCAATCTTAACAACGGAATGTGGACATGAGGAAACTAAACGGGACACCGACTCGTTACTACATGTGAATTGAGAGCCAAACGCACCCAACCGAGCTGCAGCCCGGTGGGTACTAGTTTCCCGACTCAGGAGCCGAAGGGGCGGCAGGAGGCCTCTGTGGAGAGCAAGGGGGACGACGTTCCCCATTGCACTCCCAAGCAAAATAGCCCGGTTGTTGGCACCACCTGCAAATCAACCGATCTGAACGAGGATATTGACGGTGGAAACAAGGGGGTTGATTATGGGCAAGGGCTTGCTTGAGCTGATTTATCTGCTGTTGTTGACGCTGCAACAATTCCCGTAACTCCCTTAACTCAGACAATTGGTTTCCCTGACTCGAACCTGAACCAGCTCTCCCTTGTACCCCATACTGAATTCCACCCAATAATGGAACTGAATGACTCCGACCTCATACACCGCCTGGCATCCCCTCTCGTTCCCATCTGATTGCCTCCCCCCGAACCTCCAACAAGGCCATGGTGGGCTGTCGTCGAATAAGCTGCTTAAGCTCCCTGCGAAGAGCATTATTGGACACATACTCGACAAATTGATCTCGTACAACGTCAGCATTTGTAATAGCGTGTGGCAACCGATCTTTTACCTTCTCTAGGAGGCTCATCAGAGCTAGGGAAAACTTTAACAATGTCTCACCCTCCTGCTGCCTACGAGAAAAAAAACTTCCTGTAAAGCAATGTATGACTCCGAACAGCTGTACACTTCACGCAACTCTGAAATAATTTTGATTTTAATAATTTTAATTTCTGGCCGATACTTAATCTCTTCACAAGCTTCACCTTCAAGATGGTCAAACAGAAAGAAAGCTTGATCTGCAAGAGAAAGATTACAACCGTGCATACATGCTTGGGCTTCTTCTACCCACTCGTTAATACGGACGACACCTGTACCACTAAATTTAGGACAGCGTCTGTCTCGTGGTATAAACACAAGTCTCTCCGTTACCGCAGCACCAGCACCAACTAACTGTGACGTAACTGGTGGTGTCACACTAGAAGAGGCTGCTCCAGGATCAGGCAACCCAGCTGGTCGCCGCTCCTGTAACAGTCTCTCATTATCCGCCTTCAATTGGGCTACTAAATCCCTCATTACTTGTAACTCCTCCTCCATAATTAAAGCAAAGGATTTACTTACCACCAGTCCCAAGAAAAAAACTCACCCACCAGTCACCACTGTTCTACAAGAAAAAACAGAAACACCTTTCCACCCTTGTCTCAGCCTTTGACCACACAACCGAACCCTGCCGACTACGCCAGATTGTGGCGTACGAGCGGAGTACAAAGACACAAAATAAACGGATAATTGTAGTGCTGAAGCACCAGACTTTTAGAAACCGACTACGCCACCCCGGGGGCTTAATACCAGGGAATCGCCCTAATTAAACTAGAAGGGCACAAGGCTTACAGGCTCGTATCGGTTGGAGTCAGGCATGAGACATAGGTGGAGTATACAAATAGTAAAATCAACTTTAAAGAGAGTCAACAAAAAGATCACAATAAAACAAGACAAACAAAACAGTCATCACTCTAAGAGAGATAAATCAACATTGGACACTCTTCCTACAGGAATTGGGTTCGGCAGTCAAAACCACTCACCCCAAAGGGCCTCACTACTCTCCTAAAGAGAAACACAGCAAACACACGTGCACTCACACCGTACACAGCCTAACACCTCCGTGTGGCACAGCAAACACTCCAAAGCACCACCACCAAGATGAGGACCGCTACACTTAGTTTCCTTGCCGTCCCAATTCTATAACAAAGAACACACGTAAGACATACACCACAATAATAAACGTAAACAATAATGTACACAAGGAGGAAACAACCCTCCACAAATAAAGAAAAGAAATATACAAAAAAAAAAACAATTAGGCCCAAAAGCACATGATTTTCATGTCAGTAAAACAGGAGTAGAATAGCAAACAGTCTCATAGGTAGAGGGATATGTACCAGCTGGTCACTTCACAACATGGCTCTGTACTACGCACACCCCTCTGAAATTCAGGGCACACTTATGAGAACAATTGGGTCGACAAATACCTTGACAGCATTAGGACAATGCAGACCAGATGCTTTTACATCATACCTGGGCCGCGGAGGCCACACTGGGGCACAAAGAAAACAACTAAACATACAAGTAACAAACAATCACATCCAAGAATAAATACACAAATAAAACAGAACTTAAAAACAATAATAAAAGTAAACAAACAAAAACAAAAATACAGTGAACAGTGATGACTACGAATGAGCATCAAGAGCCAAATGCAATATAGCTCACTATATTTTGGGTGACCAATATCAACCGGCAATTAAAGGAATTCACACCAGTTTTAGTGAAATAGAAAGCAAACTGGAGTCGTTAAAAAGACGTCACAGTAACGTTAGTCATTAGGCTAGATAGCTGATCAGCACAACAGTGCACAAAAAGCAGCGTATCTCCGTAAACGCCAGACAAGCAAACAGCAGTCACGTAGTGGAATTGTAGACGCTCAGTAGATTATGTCGAACTGAACATCCAATTCACTCGTCCAGTAAACAGCAATGACGACGAAAAACCCACCATAACCTTAATCAGGCCTATGGAACACACCTGAAACGGCAAGGCAACAAGAGGAGACTCACCAAGCAGGCTTGCGATCGGACCAAGACATTAAATATACAAGGTTAAAAACATACCTAAAGCTGCCAGTTATTAAGTCACCACGAACCTCATCCGCTTCACCGGAAGAAGTTTGCACGACAACAAGCGCCGCCGAGGGTATGCCGTTTAATTCCTCAGTCCACTACAACAAAGAAGTCCATATCACCCAGTGCAACAGGAATAGCTTGCAACAGCATAGCTAACCTGCAGCGCTTACCTCTCACACTCTTGCACACCGCACCGGAAAGACGATGACATGACGTCACGAATAATGCCCTCCCAGGTAACACGCACCAAACATATTTATAGCCCTTGTGACTAGAACTAAGCCACCATCCAGCCGAGCGGTAATAGGCGGGGTGAACGCCTACTGCCACACTTGAACCACTTTTGATAAATACTGACCACTGCAGACCGGGAACACCCCACAAGAGCTGCAGTTTTTTGTATATTATGAGAAAATGAACATGTTTTTTGACCTTTGATGCATGTGAACCTGTTGTAGGAGACTTTAAAATAGCATAATAGGGTAACTTTAAAAGGTGAATAATTAATACAAGTATTATTTTCATTGACGAAATGTTCATTAACAAAAGTTTTTTTTTTTTTTTGGTAACCATTTTAACATGTTAAATCTTGATACATGTTTAATATTTTGGTATATTTTATATAATTTTGCAAAATAAATGAATATGATGAAATGCTGACTAAATTTAAAGGATATTTTCATCAAAAGACAAAATTGATGACTAAAACAAACAAAAACGTAAAAAATTAACATTGGTTGATACAAGTGTAGGAAAAAAAATCACTTAATATGCCAGGCTAGTGGCATCAAACTTCAAAAGACGTTCAGTGAGAAATGCTGACCTTGCAACTAGCCGAAACAAAAAAGTTTACGTTTTCTTTTTAATATTTTCTTTTTTTTCTTTCTGCGGAAATTTTGAGAAGGGTGTCAGTGGGTTTTTTTTTTTGTCGTTGCAATGGACTTCAATGATTTCATTTCATTAATGTTAATGTAAAAAAAAAAATCACTCACTGCTTTTGACTGAATCACTTTTGTATCTTTAATATGAATCAGTTTTTATTTAATTCATACAGTGAAGTCTACAGTGTTTTATTTTTACATTTGATTATTCAAATCGTGAGGTACCAAAAGATTCCCACCCCTAATAGGTAATGTATTTTTTTTAATTTTCTTTTTTACCATGAATTCAGCTGTTAAACACGATTATTTTAAAAATAAGTTGAAATAATTTGAAAGGATTGCTTCGTGAGTAAATCCGTCTTTAAATGTTTTTAAGTTATCATTACAAATCAGTTTCCCTATGAAGAAGAGTTTTTGCTTCAGGAACCCGACTGTTGCACTGATGGGTGGAGTTTCTAGTGAAAGCGGTCATTTGATGCCATTGTTGAGGTTTGATGCCAATTTAGCATCTGAGTGTTGACTGCTGCTTGTAGAGTAGCAGCTGTCACCTCGTCTTCTCCAACTATCATGCTCAGTGACATAATCGCTCCAGCCCTGTCAATCAACAAGTTAACAAAGGCTGATGTTATGCAAAGACATTGCTGCCATGACAACACCTCACATCGGCAAACTTAGATTGATTGAATGGATGTTGGCGCAGAAGTTAAAGTTAAAGGCATATGCCTTCTTTATTACCATTCAAGTGTGCATAGATCCAGAAGACCGTGAAGGCTGTCATCACAACAGCTTCTTCCTTGAGGCATCAACAAGAACTGAGTATATATAGGATGATCCAACAATATTTTTAATCTTTTTGTACTGTATGTTGTTAAACAACTGTCTGGAGTACTTGATTTTTGTATATTTGATACTAAACTGTATAATAGACTTTTTTTCTTATACAGCAGTTCTAGTTTTATGACTCTTGTATCATCAGTTTTTTCATTCTTACATAATTATTGATGGGATTCGTAAGGAATATATTACCATTCCCTTTAATAATTCTGGTTCCTCAATGTTTCCATTAATGGTCCTTCTTTACGGAAGAAACATACAGTAAACTGTAAGGGTGCTCCAGTCAGGATTTTTGGAGCTGATCACCGATCGTTGATCACAGGAAGCAGAATCTGCCGATACAGATCTATTTGAAGCCTTCTTTTTATCATGTAGAATTATTTATAGGGATGCTCCAATCAGGAGTTTTATGGACATTGATTCATAGCGTGAATTTCATTTTGGAAAATGGGGAGAATCCCCCCTTTTTTAATTTAAGGGGGATGGGGACATTTTTTGGACAGTATCTCACCTGAATGTTTGATCATGCAGTGCATTTTTGTTTTTACCATGGGGCAATTTTGTTGCACAATAACTTACACACAGCACATGCCTGCTTTCAAACTCTGAATTAAATTCACAAAAAAGACAAGTAAACAGTCAGTAATAAAATAAGAACAAATAAACAATTTACAAGCAGTACCACAAATAAATAAAATAGAATAAAGAGACAAATGAAATAAACAGGGCTTTTTCAGGTAGGTCTAACAGTAGTATTGGTAAGAAATACTAAAGAAATTAAATAAAGGATTAAATGTAAAATAATACTGGATAGTCTTCCCTGAATAAAATAAATACAGATTAATCCTTACAATTAAAGTTACAAAAGTTATTCATTCAGGAGCAGTGAGTGTCATTAATGTTAATCAAACAACAAAAGACAAAATCAGAGACAGCAGCAGGTTTATTAGGCTGCTGTCACTTTAAGACCGAATGCACGGATCTAATATACTGTTACACATGCATTTTCTTTCTCAACTGTCTACATTCACTTAAGACAAAACCGACTGTGTTTATGTGCATACTCATCAAGACGGTAATTTTGTACATGTGTGTATTTCACATTTAGGTGTAATTTGGTACTCACAAGCTGTGAGTTTGTGAGGTGGCTTTATGTGTGTGCACTTTGAGTGTGCATGAGCGCACCGTCTTTACGAGAGTGCGCGAGTGCTGAGTGGTTTATACACTGGCAAGACTTACAGCGCAAAGTATTCACAGCGCTTCACTTTTTCCACATTTTGCTATGTTACAGCCTTATTCCAAAATTGATTAAATTCATTATTTTCCTCAAAATTCTACAAACAATACCCCATAATGAAACGTGAAAGAAGTTAGTTTGACATCTTTGCAAATTTATTAAAAATAAAAAATGAAACTAAAAAACACATGTACATAAGTATTCACAGCCTTTGCTCAAAACTTTGTTGAAGCACCTTTGGCACCAATTACAGCCTTAAAGTCTTTTTGAGTATGATGCTACAAGCTTGGCACACCCATTTTTGGGCAGTTTCTCCCATTCTTCTTTGCAGGACCTCTCAAACTCCATCAGGTTGGATGGGGAGTGTCAGTGCACAGCCATTTTCAGATCTCTCCAAAGATGTTCAATCGGGTTCAAGTCTGAGCTCTGGCTGGGCCACTCAAGGACATTCAGAGCCTCTCCTTTGTTATCTTGGCTGTGTGCTTAGGGTCGTTGTCCCATTGGAAGATAAACCTTTGCCCCAGTCTGTGGTCCAGAGCGCTCTGGAGCAGGTTTTCATCAAGGATGTCTCTGTACATTGCTGCATTCATCTTTCCCTCGATCTTAACTAGTCTCATAGTTGCTGCCGCTGAAAAACATCCCCACAGCATGATGCTGCCACCACCATGCTTCACTGTAGGGATGGTATTGGCCAGTTCATGAGCGGTGCCTGGTTTCCTCCAGACATGGCGCTTGCCATTCAGGCCAAAGAGTTCAATCTTTGCTTCATCAGACCAGAGAATTTTGTTTCGTGAACGCCGGTATGATGTCATTGATGGGCGACGCACTGACACGCTCTGTGTCTTGGTTAAAATTGCTTATTTCTATGGATATAAACATTTTTGGAAACATTTGTTTTACATATTGTACATATGTACATATTGTTACATATGTAACATATTGTACCTTTAACGACATTTTGGAAAAAACGGTTGCAAATTCGCATGAATTTGTACAATCCCATTTGTATGTTTTTGTATGATCTACTTAGGTTTAGGGCTGGGTTTAGAGGTGGACCTTCATGCTTACGTTTTTCTAAAAATTGTATGCTTGGTGCTGCTGATAATACAAAAATGACTCATGTGTTTAAGATGCTGTAGATTAGTTTCTGATTTAGTTTCTGATCAACTGTGTGTCGGGGAATTTTTTTTTAGCTTGTTTTATATTAAAAAGCCAGTTTTGTAAAGTGAACAATTTGCACTGCAGAAAGGAGATGCCTGAGTTCTGATTTCCTCTTCCTGTCTGCAATCCATCTTCCTCCTGTCCTAATCACCATCCACACAGTTCAACACATCCACATCTGTCAGGCTAAATCTTCTTTTCTCTTTCAGGCCTGATGTGCTCTCATTTGGCAGAATTGCCTGAAATGGGCTTTTGTGTTGACTGTTTTGATGTTTGGCAGTCCTGATGCTGTAGGTTTGCCTGCATCTTGTTCTGAGGCTGACCCTGGTTAAAGCGTTTGCGTTACACCTGATGCCACTTTCTCACAGTGGCATTCTGGGTGATTGGGTCTCTGATATTAATCTAGGTAGAGTTCGATTTGTCATTGTTCCTTCTCTGAGGCTCATGGATTGGATCCCATTGAGGGGTTAGGCTGATTTTGATTGGTTCCTGCTCTCAGGGCATTGAGTTGGATCTGTTTTGAAATCCTCTACACTTTAGGAAAGCTTCGGCATAAATAGCTGGATTTTACAGGTCTCTCTGATTGCTTCAATTCATAGGGCCTGTTTTCAAGGGTCTACAAAAACATCCAGTACTTTGGCCTCACATTTTCTTCTTCTTTTTTTGTTGTTGTTGTTATTTTTGCTTTTACAATGAACTATAGATAGTCTTGCATCAGTAGCCAGATTTTACATTTAGCATTAAATGACCCAACAATGTACAAACTGTATACTGGGTATATAAATACTAATGTTTGTTTTGTTTTGTTTTTTTAAATTAAACTGATCAAAAATGACATTTATAATGTTAGAAAAATTGTAATATATATATATATATATATATATATATATATTTTTTTTTTTTTATATATATTTTTTTTAAATTTCTATTTATCAAAGAAAGATAATAATAAGAAATGTATTGATTTGAGCACCAAATAAGCATATTAGAATGATTTCTGAAGGATCTTGTGACACTGAAGACTGGAGTAATGATGCTGAAAATTCAGCTTTGCATCACAGGAATAAATTACATTCTAAAATATATTAAAATAGTATAATATTACTGTTTTTTTTCATGAAAAACATGCAACCTTGGTGAACACAAGACTTTTTTTTCAAAAACCTTATCAACCCCAAACTTTTGAATGGTATTGTGTATATACTGCATGCGTGTGTATGTGTGTGTGTGTGTGTGTGTTCATGTTTTTCTGTCCCAGTGGGGACTTCATCCTGAATGCATATTGACTCATGGGGACTCGTAGGGACCTAAATTGAGGTCCCCATGAGGAAACAAGCTTATATTACTTCTATTACTTCTACGGAGAGTCCCCACAAAGATAGCGAACCAGACGTGTGTGTGTACAATGAACTGCAAAGGCTCAACAATATGCAATATTTTTAATACAACATAGATTGATTTCATGATTTGTCAGACAATAAGTCAACTCACCAAAACAGTGTTAATTTTTTCCCACATTTTTTAATAAAAGTGTGTCACATGTCTGTCTTGTCCTGTAGAGCACATGTGGTGTGTTTATCATGTCTCTGGTCTCTTGTTTACCCCGCCCATCTTGTTACCTGGTTATTGTTTAATTGGCCCCACCTGTTACCCTTTATAGTCTCCTTGTGTCTGCAGTCCTGTGTTGGATTGTTGTTGGATGTTGTCTGCCCCCTGTTGTGTTCCCTGTTTACCTTTCCTGGTATTTAGGTTTATTTCATGTTTGGTTTTCCCCCTCGTGGGTGTTTTGTTTATGATTGTGTTATTTTATTATTTACAATAAATCTTCTCTTCCTGCGAATGAGTCCTCGCTCCCTTTTCTACCCACTGACCCCTGACAAAGTGTCATTAATGTTACTAAATGCAAATAGCCTGCCTTGTTTACTAAACGTATGGTTGGGCCAGACCAAATTATGGAAGACACCAAATTATTTACAGTGGCAGTAGTGTAGGGGTAATGCACATGGCAGAAAGTTTTGACGCAAATCGACCCGAGGTTCGAATCTTCCTTTTGCCGAACTCGCTCTACTCCATTTTCCCATCACATATCAGATTGGAAAGTCATTTATTTTCAATAAAAATGACGAAAATATTCAAAGTGGAAATAAAGCATCTAACGTGTGTTTAATAATAAAGTGTTTATCGGTTAGGGGTAGGTGAACAGACATGCGCTGAACTAGAGACGGTAAAAGTGAGTGGGTCCAATATCATTGGTCTTAAAAAGTGGGCGGGTCTTGTCCCACCCACATACAATGGTTCCGACGCCCATGTTTTTATAGAAAGAGTGTGTTTACAACACTGCACCAAACACTTAACACAAGTACAACACATTAGCACAATCCATGCTTATCATCACTGCAAATTAAGCCATATGATTTTCTTGCAAAGTTTTCTTTATAGTTGTTGTGGATAATGGCATGGCATGCAACCTTTCACCGTTGGCGTCTAGTTAATCTTCTACCAAGTGACAGATGCATGTGTTCCAAGACCTTGCATGCCTTGTAACTCAAAGCTCTATAAACAGACTTGTGCTGGGTCAAGCTGTTCTTGCGTGAATGCTATCAAGGGACCTCTTTCCTTCTACTGTTTTCAGGGCTGCAGGCCGTATTTACCCCCCGCTCGCTCATAGTCGCAACAGGAGTTCTGGAGCCATTTGGGTTACTGCTGGAACAAACTTGATTAAGGAGAAGAGCTTTTGTTCAAGGTGAAATGTACTTCTTTCTGAAATTGTTTTTCTACATCAGAACATGCTTTGTCCTATTAGCACTACATATTGAGAAACAAGTGCAACAAATCACTTCAATGTAGTACAACAATGGATAAAGTAACAACTGTTTAATATGAACCAGTTCAATAGCATATTATAGATGGCCATGATTACCCTTGAATGTGATTGACTCAAGGGGAGTGATCAAATCACAAAAACATTTTGGGCACCGTTTACACCTGTATTTAGGGCTGTACACCTGAGACAGATATAAATCTCAGGTCTAAACTGGCCCTAAGTTTTTATCTTAACACATTTTTGGTGAGTCACACCAGTCTTCCCATCTCAACCTGCAGACAAACATGCATCCCGCATCTGCCCAGCAACAGCTATTACTGTGCCAGTCTTCATCAGTATCTTGGCTGCGGTTTAGACTGAGACCTTCACCTGACAGTCAGAGAGAGCGGCCCCGGAGCTTGTGTTTAACACTCCAGTAAAAGACCCATGTCTGCCTGCCCTGGTCCCAGACAAACTCAATTTAATCCCTTGTCTTTGTATTGATGAATGGTGGGGAAAGTTCAGAGAGCAAATTAAGTTTCTTTTAGAAGTTTTATTGTCGCGGATGTTGTTGTGGTGGTGGTCGGTTGGACGGCTCAGCCTACAATAAGATGTCTTGCCTTTGTTTTGGCCCACAATTAAATGAACAGTCGGAAGCTTCTGCAAGGAAGGCTTTTAAATGCTTTAAGAGTTGTTTTACATCTAAGCTGAATCACCTAATTTGTAGCTTTGTCAGGTCATTGGTCATGAGAGGTTTATTAAGGAGAAGTCTCAGATCCATTAGCGCTTGGCTCAGGTTCATAGAGGGCTGGATGGAAACATTTTTAAGAGGTATCGAGGGGTGAAGAGCTCATCAGTTTATGGGGACAAACGTATCTCTCTTTGCCAGCACTCACCAGACCCCGTTGTAGAAGTAAAAAGGGACCATTACTTTGGTCAGAGGTGGATTATGTGTGCTGCCTGCCAAATATTAACATGGAATGGTTGGTTTCTTTTTTGAGTTTGATTAATGAATTCATACTTGTAACAAACCTATTAAGTATTAAACTTGTATTTCCTGCTTCAAATCTTATTATTATATTTATATATTTAATATATTTATATTTATTTATAATTAGATATTTTTAAAAAAAAACTGTACTTGCACATAAAATAATATTAATGAAATAAAAGGCCTCTTAAGTGTACTTAAAGAGCAAACACTTTCATGACTGTTTCTTAAAATACTTAAGTACACTTTTAAAAAGTGCACTTTGTAATAATGTCAAATTTAAAATGTTTACTTTATAGTACATTTTAAAGCATTAGGGGTTGAAGTCCATAACGCTGAAACCCTATAGTAATTGTTAGAATTTCCAAGGATCAGCATTCTCCCTAAAAGTGATCGGGCAGACCAAACCGTAAGTCGTAGAGACATGAAACTTTGCGAGATGGTAGTACCCACCCTATCTACAACGCCACCAAGTCTCGCCCCAATTGGCCTGATGGTGGCTCTACAGCTATCAAAAGTACGTAATGACTCATAACTCCTAGACCGTTTGTTGCAGGCTCAAGTGTCTTATATTGTTGGAATCCTTGTCTCAAGATGAAGTACTCGATCACAACATTTTTTAGGGTATTTTGGATTTTATAAAAAACCTACTTCAGCGAACTAGTCCTAGGTTTTTCATCCGATCAGAACCAAACCAGTGCAGAAAGATTCTCTGGACTTTTACTAAAATGGCTATCATTCTTAAACGGAACGAGATGCCAAACTCGGTACACCTATGTATGGGCTCGATCTGTGGTCGCGTGGAAAAGGATGCGGTGACTGTCCACTTTGTGGCGCTATAAAATGAAAAACAAAAAAATGAAAAAGGTTATAGCTAAGCAACAGTCAGTCTGATTGACTTGAAAACTGGCATGCTGTGTCTTTGTCCAAGGTGCCTCGATTGTCTACGAGGACATTCGCGTATCTCGAAAAACACGGCTGCCATTGGCCAATGAATTTTGAGCGGCTGTCAGACAAGGTTAACGGAGGGTGATCAGAACGAAACTCGCTGGGCCTGTTTGACTCACAGCCCTAGAGGCCTGTGAGAGATTCGAAAGAAATCGGCCACCGGTGGGCGCCTTTACGTTTTAAATATTGCGAACCGTTTGTTAAATATTGGAGATTATTTCAAAAACCTACTTTCTTGAACTAGTCCTAGGTTTTTGGCTCAACCTCGATAACTGTTAAAAAGCTTTAAAACTACTATATTTCCTCAGTAAATTGCCTGTATTGTCTGTAAATGGTCTTTTCCATCTATGATCTACATGCTTGCTGAATAAAACATTATACCGTTTTATGAATGTGCTTAAAGACCTTAAAGCGCTTGAACCCCGATAATTGCTGCTTTATTTATGTTTTATAATCTTTTGTCATGCTTTAAAGTACACTTATTTTGATGTGTTGACTAACATACTAGCATTTACAAGTACTTGATTATAATTGAATTTCGTGTTATTGGATATTACGTTTACAGTTAATTCATTTTAAATGTACTAAATTGCAACTTCATCATTACAAATGTGTAATTACAAATATATTTAAATACATGATATAGATGTTTCAATAGAATTGTACATTTTAGTATACTATAGTATCATCCTTCTCCTGCAGGTGTTTCTGCTTCAGATTCAGATCGATTGCTGCTCCTGATCGATTGCTCCTGTCTGCCTCATAATTCCTTGTTGTTTATACTGCTAAATATAACTTACTCATCACCATATATTGTCTAATATTGCCTATCACATTAAAATCTGACATCGCTAGCTTTTAATCTAAATCACTGTCACAACGTGTTAGCATTTCGCTAGCCTGTGAGCCTGCCATCCGTGCATCCGGGTCTCCTGTTTTCTCTTGCGCGCCTTTTACGAGTCCATCAAACAATTCGGGTGAGTTGGATTAGTCAACAAACACGGTAAGCCATGTCATCTTCTCCTGTTATTGTCACTTGCACTTGTCACATGTTTAGCATAACCTTCTCTGTCGGCGAAGAGGGCTTCATATGTGATAAATGCAGGGAGATAGTCAGGCCGACGGAGAAGATTTCAGAATTAGAGACACGCATCCAAACTTTTATTGAGAATAGTAAGAATGTACTCTGTACATTGTTCGGTTCTGGCTTTAGAGCCCGTGCAGAAAGGCAATTGGGTGACTGTGAGACGGCATAGTTGCGGATCAAAAAACCACTCTTCCGCTCTGATTAGAACATCAAACAGGTTCTCCCCACTGAGAATCCTGTTGAAAGTGCCCTAGTTATGGGCGATTCTATTACACGAAACATGAAAATAGAGACACCAGCCACCATAGTCATATGTTTACCATCAAAGCAAATTTAAAAGGGCTGGCTAATGCTAATCGTAAATTCTCTAAGATTATTATTCATGTCGGCACTAACGATGTTCGACTTCGCCAGTCGGAAATCACCAAAATTAACATTAAAGAGGTGTGTGAACTCGCAAGTACGATGGCAGCTAACGTTTTTTGCTCTGGCCCCCTCCCAGTTAGAAGGAGTGATGAGATACTTAGCAGACTATCATCACTCAATGGCTGGCTGTCTAAGTGGTGTCCGCAGAATAACATAGGGTTCATAGACAATTGGAAAAGCTTTTGGGGCAGACCTGACCTGTTAAAAAGAGATGGTATTAATCCCTCCTGGGATGGTGCCGCTCTTCTCTCTAGTAATTTGGCACATAGTCTTAGAGCTGAACCTTGACTAATTGGGGCCCAGGTCAGGAAGCAGACGGACTGGCTTAACCGATCGTCTGCTAGCTGTCTCGTCACAGAAGTCAGATAAATCCCAACACATAGAGACTCTCTCACCTAGATATTATCACAGACTGTGTCTGTTCCCCGAATTAGTAAATACAAAAAACTCTCGAACCCATTTAAGGGTAAAAATTTAATTGATGTTCAACAAATAAAAAACAGATATAATACAGATGAGCAAATGATAAAGCTTGGGCTGCTGAATATTCGATCCCTTTCCTCAAAAGCGCTTATTGTTAATGTTATGATTACAGACCATAACCTAGATGTGCTGTGTTTGACAGAAACCCGACGATTACATTACTTTAAATGAGTCCACCCCTCAAGATTATTGTTATAAACACGAGCCGTGTCTGAAAGGCAAAGGGGGAGGTGTTGCTGTAATTTATAATAATATCTTCAGTATTACTCAGAAGTCTAGTTTCAAATATAATTCTTTTGAAGTTTTGGTGCTTTACGTAACGTTATGTAGTGTAAATGGTAAATCCCGTTTGACATTTGTGCTGGCTACTGTATACAGGCCACCAGGGCACCATACAGACTTTACCAAAGAATTTGCTGATTTTCTATCAGAGTTAGTACTGGCTGCAGATAAAGTCCTAATTGTTGGTGATTTTAATATCCATGTAGATGATGAAAAAGACGCATTGGGATTGGCATTTAGAGATATTCTAAACTCTATTGGAGTTAGGCAACATGTGTCAGGACCAACTCATCGTCGTAATCCTACTTTAGACTTAATATTGTCACATGGAATAAATGTTGATACCGTTGAAATTCTGCAGCAGAGCGACGACATCTCAGATCATTACTTAGTATCATGTATACTTAATTTAGCAAAGGCTGCAAAGCCGTCCCCTCGTTTCAAATATGGCAGGACTATCACCACTGCCACTAAAGACTGCTTTGTAAATAATCTTCTTCATCAGTTCCATCTCCTCAGCATCCCAGACAGCCTAGAGGAACTCGATGTTGCAACAGAAACTACTGACTCTCTCTTTTCCAGCACTTTAGACACAGTTGCTCCTCTGCGCTTAAAGAAGATTAAAGAAAATAGTCCAACGCCATGGTACAACGAGCACACTTGGGCCCTTAAAACAGCAGCCAGAAAAATGGAGCGCAGCTGGAAGAAAACAAAACTGGAGGTTTTTCGCATTTCGTGGAAAGAGAGCATGATTGCATACAGAAAGGCCGTAAAAATTGCTAGATCTGCTTATTTTTCGACTCTCTTAGAAGAAAACAAACACAACCCTAGGTATTTATTTGATACAGTGGCTAAATTAACAAGAAATAAAGCTTCAACTTCTGATGTTTACAAACAGCACAGCAGTAATGACTTTATGAACTTCTTTACGTGCAAGATTGATAATATTAGGAAGAAAATTATAACTATGCAACCATCTACTACAGTATTGCATCAGAGGAAAAATTCCACTCATTCATTGCTATAGGAGAAGAAGAATTGGCTAAACTCTTTAAATCATCTAAATCAACAACATGTATGCTCGACCCTATACCAACTAAGCTACTAAAAGAGATGCTTCCAGAGGTCATAGATCCTCTTCTTAATATCATTAATTCATCTTTGTCATTAGGATATGTACCGAAAACTTTTAAGTTGGCTATTATTAAACCACTTATTAAAAAAACGCATTAGTATTAGTAAATTACAGGCCAATCTCAAATCTGCCTTTTCTAGTATTTTTAACAGAAAAGGTAGTGTCTTCACAACTATGCTCCTTTTTAGAAAGAAATGGTATCTGTGAGGATTTCCAGTCAGGATTTAGACCGTATCATAGTACTGAGACTGCTCTCATTAGAGTTACAAATGATTTACTCTTATCATCTAATCGTGGTTGTATCTCTCTATTAGTGTTACTCGATCTTAGCGCTGCATTCGATACTATCGACCACAACATTCTTCTGAATAGACTCGAAAATTATGTTGGCATTAGTGGAATTGCATTGGCATGGTTTAAATCATACTTATCTGACCGCTAGTTTGTAGCAGTAAATGAAGAGATGTCATATCGATCACAAGTTCTGTATGGAGTACCGCAGGGCTCAGTGCTAGGACCGTTGCTTTTCACCCTGTACATGCTACCCTTGGGAGATATCATTAGGAAGCATGGTGTTAGTTTTTATTGTTATGCTGACGGTACTCAGCTCTATATTTCTTCACGCCCTGACAAAACTTACCAATTCACAAGATTGACGGAATGCATAGCTGATATAAAAAATTGGATGATTAGTAATTTCCTACAACTTAATTCTGAAAAAACAGAATTTATAATTATTGGACAAAAAACATCTGCACGTAGTAACCTAGAATACTGTCTAACACTTGATGGCTGCCCTGTCTTAAAAAATATATCTAAATTACGGCACATGCTTTCAATGCTTTCGGCCTCAAAACTCTGGCCAGTTGATAATACCTAGAATATCAAAATAAACTGCTGGCGGTCAGTCCTTTTCCTATTTAGCACCTAAACTCTGGAACAGTCTTCCTAGCATTGTTTGGGAAGCAGACACACGCTGTCAGTTTAAATCTAGACTAAAAACACATGTCTATACTATGGCATACACATAGAACATTATCAATTTCTATTATTCATATCAGTTAAATGATTGTTTTAGGCTGCATTAACTAGGTCAGCCGGAACCGGGAACACTTCCCATAACACCTGATGTACTCGTTACATCATAAAAAGAATGGCATCTACGCTAATGTTAGTCTCTCTGTTTATCCCGAGGTTTACTGTAGTCTGCCGGATCCAGATCAGATGGTGGACCTGTGCCTAGACACGACCAACGCATCCCTTAAGTGTCAGCAGAGACCGTGTCAACTAGACTCTCCCCTGTGAAGGCCTCCTTCCCTTCCCCTCTATACAGATAAACGCACACATACGTATTCAAACACGCTTGCCTATAGGCTGAACACGTAATGCTTGCGTACATGCCGTCGCCGTTTTCACGGATTCGACTTTTTAGGGGTTTGTGCGGGGATGATGATGGTATAGTTTCAAAACTATTTCAAACCTATTTCATGGTTTGCATTCTCGGGCCACCAGAAGCTGTTGCCGTACGGATGGGGTCCGGAACGCATTGGGGGGTTTCTGTTTTAATTGAAGATGGTGTTGTTTAAATGGCACCAAATTAAATAACTAATCAGTTTTTACAACAGAAATTAATCAAAAACTTTTCTTCAAAAACAAAGTGCAGTTTGAAGACATCTAAACAGTAACATTTAAGAAATTGAATTTCGCCTGCAGTGCGAACAAAGCTAAACATCCCTCATATAGCAACCACTTAGCAATGCCCTGGCACCCATCTACCCTAGCATTATAGTTTTTCATGGGCAAGCAATGCTTTTTTCCCACTATGTAAAATGTATTGGGCATATTTTAATTCCTCATTAACTCCAGAATCAGGATCAGAATCAGAAAGAGCTTTATTGCCAAGCATGTTTGCACACACAAGGAATTTGTTTTGGTGGCAGAAGAAGCTTCCAGTACACAAATCCTTTACACTGTAAGCCAGGAATGAATGCAGGTTGATCCCAGGGATTTTCAACTGTGAATCTGAATCTTGTTTCCTTTAAGGCATTCTAATATAGCCCACTATATCTGCACATCTGCCATCATGGGATTATTATAATGTGGAGGGATTGAAGGAACTAAATAACCAACATTTGGTGACTGAATATTCACTGCAGTAAACAAGCCACATTCCCTGTGAATGCCAGAGGCTATATGTGCAAGGTATGATGGGAAACCTTAATCACTGATCCCTGACCCTAGCTATGCACTATGTTTTTGGCCTATGTAATTAAAATAAAATCATTGACCTAGCGGAACATAACGAAATGTTCACCCACACGCAAATACGCACTGACCGAAAATGTGCATATACTGTATATGCATTTAGGGATTGTCCATCTGGGTAGTCCGCACTAAGTTTCATCCAGGTTTACTTAGTGGATCGGGGCATGTGAGGCAAGAGGACGCCTGCAATCAAATCATTATTTCAGAGCTGCCGACAGAAACAGCATCTGTAGATGGGATGATTGGATTTTGCTCCGTTTTTAAACACCACATTAAATTACAGCTGTAGTTCAACAGTGCAAGTCCACAGAAACAAATAAATATCAGAGCTGGACTGATTGTAGCTGTTTGTTTCTTTTCCAACATACAATATATTTACTCCTATTGTCAGTGTTACTAAGTGAAAATAGAAGTTGCCTGTCAAAGAATACAAATGTGTGGTGTTAGCGTGTTAATGCACTACAGATGATTATGAAGTCATGCAGGTATGTAGCATTAGCAGAGGCACATGTGGGAGTTGTAGATGCTTTGCACAGTTGGATATGACATAATGAGATTCATCACACATAATGGATTTCCATTTGGTTGTGTTGTTCAATGCACATTGTGCACTATGTTTTATTTCACCACCTACCTCTTTGTATGTGTTTGTTGCATGTGGATGATGGTGTACTATAGCAGTTTACAAACAATTACATGCAATTAACATGACACACAAGCTGCCTGTTTGTTTCTTTTATCCACGTATTTGCTAAAGCCTTGTCTCTCTTCCTCTCTCTGTCTGTCCATCACTCTGTCCAATAAATGAAGTGATTGCATGCTAAAAACACACAAACACAAATATCTGTCAACTGCACAATACCTCTGTCATTTCAACCCATTATCACTGTCATGACTGTGGGCCACATTATTATCATGTGCAATTATCATTTGTATCATTTGTTTTGTCTGTTTTATATGATATTGATGTTTTTCATGTAGGCCGCAGTGTAAAACGCAAGTATTAAAAGGGGTATTTAAATGTATAGTGTTCATTTGAATTTGAAATACTAAAATAACACTGTTAGTTTAATGGATGCAGCATATAACAGGGGATAGTGGGGTAAGATGAGCCAGTAATTGTTCATTTGCTTTCTTATTTGTGGGCTGCTCTTTTCTATACAATGTTACCAGGTGCTGTCAAGCTGCACAAAGGACAAACAAGCACCATAAAATTACTAGGCAAGTGCTAAATATATCGGTATCATATTGGTTATCAGATAAAGATATTTTTATTTTTAATCAGTTAGTCTCAACCTCAGACGTCACACCCACGGACCATTGGCTGAACGTCTGATGCATATGACACACTTATCTGGAAACACTTCAGGAGTTTCAAAGTCGCCATCTGATTGGTTGAATTCTACAGGATGTCTGCGAGACGAGTGTGTTGCATTCTTTAACGGTCTCCCTAGAAACAAATGCCGTGACGCCAAACCCCGTCGCGGAAGAAGAACGCCATTGTGTTTACTGTGACAATGAGCACTTACCAGGATCAACTAAATGCTGGATTTTCAAAAGTATGTGAGGTTCGCGGCTCTATTGTTGCAGTAAACTTGCACAACGTTCTTGAATGAATAATTTATAGATGCACGGCGTTTTACATTTTCACGCCTCTAAACATGACCCGGAACAAAACAAACTGTGATTGGTTGCGTTGCATGTCAGTCAAACGTCCTCTTGGGCAGTCCTCGACCAATGAAAGCTGCGAAAAAGTCCTTCTGCCGTCAGTCTGAAGGTCTGGCTACGCGAGACTAGGTATTAGTCGATATTGGATATCAATTGTTAAATCCCCCTATTTTTGCCATTTAAGTCATGATTCATTGATAACCTTCCTATCTGCCATAGCTCTCACTTGCATTTATGCATATGCAAATTTACCACCTCAAGATCATATGTCATGCCAAGTCTGACATCAGTGACACCATTGGTTCGTGCCGAGTTGAAATATGCAGAGTCATCCTAGGCTCTAAACAAGGAGAAATGGATGGACATCTAAAATAGCCTACCTAATTATATTCCAGGGTGTCTCATATTAACTGAAATCATAAGAAAGCGTCTAAAACATAACGCCGTAATATATACAGTGGGGAGAACAAGTATTTGATACACTGCCGATTTTGCAGGTTTGCCCACTTACAAAGCATGTAGAAGTCTGTATTTTTTATCATAGGTACTCTTCAACTGTGAGTGACGGAATCTAAAACAAAAATCCAGAAAATCTAATTGTATGATTTTTAAGTAATTAATTTGCATGACATAAGTATTTGATACATCAGAAAAGCAGAACATAATATTTGGTACAGAAACCTTTGTTTGCAATTACAGAGTTCATACGTTTCCTGTAGTTCTTGACCAGGTTTGCACACACTGCAGCAGGGATTTTGGCCCACTCCTCCATACAGACCTTCTCCAGATCCTTCAGGTTTCGGGGCTGTCGCTGGGAAATACGGACTTTCAGCTCCCTCCAAAGATTTTCTATTGGGTTCAGGTCTGGAGACTGGCTAGGCCACTCCAGGACCTTGAGATGCTTCTTACGGAGCCACTCCTTAGTTGCCCTGTCTGTGTGTTTCGGGTCGTTGTCATGCTGGAAGACCCAGCCACGACCCATCTTCAATGCTCTTACTGAGGGAAGGAGGTTGTTGGCCAAGATCTCGCGATACATGGCCCCATCCATCCTCCCCTCAATACGGTGCAGTCGTCCTGTCCCCATTGCAGAAAAGCATCCCCAAAGAATGATGTTTCCACCTCCATGCTTCACGGTTGGGATGGTGTTCTTGGGGTTGTACTCATCCTTCTTCTTCCTCCAAACACAGCGAGTGGAGTTTAGACCAAAAAGCTCTATTTTTGTCTCATCAGACCACATGACCTTCTCCCATTCCTCCTCTGGATCATCCAGATGGTCATTGGCAAACTTCAGACGGGCCTGGACATGCACTGGCTTGAGCAGGGGGACCTTGCGTGCGCTGCAGGATTTTAATCCATGACGGCGTAGTGTGTTACTAATGGTTTTCTTTTGGACTGTGGTCCCAGCTCTCTTCAGGTCATTGACCAAGTCCTGCCGTGTAGTTCTGGGCTGATCCCTCACCTTCCTCATGATCATTGATGCCCCACGAGGTGAGATTTTGCATGGTGCCCCAGACCAAGGGAGATTGACCGTCATCTTGAACTTCTTCCATTTTCTAATAATTGCGCCAACAGTTGTTGCCTTCTCACCAAGCTGCTTGCCTATTGTCCTGTAGCCCATCCCAGCCTTGTACAGGTCTACAATTTTATCCCTGATGTCCTTACACAGCTCTCTGGTCTTGGCCATTGTGGAGAGGTTGGAGTCTGTTTGATTGAGTGTGTGGACAGGTGTCTTTTATACAGGTAACGAGTTCAAACAGGTGCAGTTAATACAGGTAATGAGTGGAGAGCAGGAGGGCTTCTTAAAGAAAAACTAACAGGTCTGTGAGAGCCGGAATTCTTATTGGTTGGTAGGTGATCAAATACTTATGTCATGCAATAAAATGCAAATTAATTATTTAAAAATCATACAATGTGATTTTCTGGATTTTTGTTTTAGACTCCGTCTCTCACACTTAAAGTGTACCTATGATAAAAATTACAGACCTCTTCATGCTTTGTAAGTACAAACCCGATTCCAAAAAGTTGGGACACTGTACAAATTGTGAATAAAAACAGAATGCAATGATGTGGAAGTTTCAAATTTCAATATTTTATTCAGAATACAACATAGATGACATATCAAATGTTTAAACTGAGAAAATGTATCATTTTAAGGGAAAAATAAGTTGATTTTAAATTTCATGGCATCAACACATCTCAAAAAAGTTGGGACAAGGCCATGTTTACCACTGTGTGGCATCCCCTCTTCTTTTTATAACAGTCTGCAAACGTCTGGGGACTGAGGAGACAAGTTGCTCAAGTTTAGGAATAGGAATGTTGTCCCATTCTTGTCTAATACAGGCATCTAGTTGCTCAACTGTCTTTGGCCTTCTTTGTCGCATCTTCCTCTTTATGATGCGCCAAATGTTTTCTGTGGGTGAAAGATCTGGACTGCAGGCCATTTCAGTACCCGGATCCTTCTACGCAGCCATGATGTTGTAATTGATGCAGTATGTGGTCTGGCATTGTCATGTTGGAAAATGCAAGGTCTTCCCTGAAAGAGACGACGTCTGGATGGGAGCATATGTTGTTCTAGAACTTGGATATACCTTTCAGCATTGATGGTGCCTTTCCAGATGTGTAAGATGCCCATGCCACACGCACTCATGCAACCCCATACCATCAGAGATGCAGGCTTCTGAACTGAGCGCTGACAACAACTTGGGTTGTCCTTGTCCTCTTTAGTCTGGATGACATGGCGTCCCAGTTTTCCAAAAAGAACTTCAAATTTTGTTTCGTCTGACCACAGAACAGTTTTCCACTTTGCCACAGTCCATTTTAAATGAGCCTTGGCCCAGAGAAAACGCCTGCGCTTCTGGATCATGTTTAGATATGGCTTCTTTTTTGACCTATAGAGTTTTAGCCGGCAACGGCGAATGGCACGGTGGATTGTGTTCACCGACAATGTTTTCTGGAAGTATTCCTGAGCCCATGTTGTGATTTCCATTACAGTAGCATTCCTGTATGTGATGCAGTGCCGTCTAAGGGCCCGAAGATCACGGGCATCCAGTATGGTTTTCCGGCCTTGACCCTTACGCACAGAGATCGTTCCAGATTCTCTGAATCTTTGGATGATATTATGCACTGTAGATGATGATAACTTCAAACTCTTTGCAATTTTTCTCTGAGAAACTCCTTTCTGATATTGCTCCACTATTTTTCGCCGCAGCATTGGGGGAATTGGTGATCCTCTCCCCATCTTGACTTCTGAGAGACACTGCCACTCCGAGAGGCTCTTTTTATACCCAATCATGTTGCCAATTGACCTAATAAGTTGCAAATTGGTCCTCCAGCTGTTCCTTATATGTACATTTAACTTTTCCGGCCTCTTATTGCTACCTGTCCCAACTTTTTTGGAATGTGTAGCTCTCATGAAATCCAAAATGAGCCAATATTTGGCATGACATTTCAAAATGTCTCACTTTCAACATTTGATATGTTATCTATATTCTATTGTGAATAAAATATAAGTTTATGAGATTTGTAAATTATTGCATTCCTTTTTTATTCACAATTTGTACAGTGTCGCAACTTTTTTGGAATCGGGTTTGTAGGAAAACCTGCAAAATCAGCAGTGTATCAAATACTTGTTCTCCCCACTGTATGACTTTGCAAAAAAAGCTCCAGTGTCCAGACTTACCTTTTGACTTTCCTCAATGTATTCCTGTTTGTAATACGTGTGTGTATGTGTGTGTTTACCCAATATTTCAATGCCATGCACGTTTGTGCATACAAATTCTGATGCCCTTTTAGTGCCCTCCTCCAGAGAAAGGGCACACTCTACTTTTAATCAAATTAAACAGCCACGGTGAGGATCAAGGATGTCTATTTTAGAAAATATTATTTAGAATATTTCTAATACTAAGTTTATTATACACCTTGATTCCCTTTATAGGGACTAAATTTATGTTCTGTCTATTTTTTGTAAACATAAACATGGTACATATTCAATAGCCTATATGTACATTTCAAAGTATTACCATTTGATACCATCACTGTCCCATGGTACCGCCACAGTACTTTTTGTAAGAACAGAAAGTTTAAGATTCCAGTAAGAAGAACATCAGCTGACTTTAGGGGTATAGTCTGACAGATCAATATTGCACTCATTGAGACTGCCGGTACAAGGCTAACTAAATAGACAGACTGTCCCCCACTTTCCCGTCTCAACGGGTGTATTTATCATTAGTATAACACTGCAGAGGATGTGCATTGCTGAGGACAGCTGCAGCAAAACAGTCTAACACTAGAATGAGCAAGTAAATGAATAAATGGAGAAGGATGTTTCGGTTATTGAATCAGGCGTTTTTCTGCCCTTGTTCTCTCTCTTCTGTCCTCTGTTCTCATCTTCTTTCAGCTTCTTTTGTCTTATGAAAAACGAATACCAGATTTGTCTCAGATTTAAAATAGTTGTACCATTTTTTTTTTTCAGTCGATGGTGCATTATTGACCTCACAAGGTTACTAGATATTAATACCGAAGTTTATTGAGATATTTTCTGGGGTTTGGTGTTTTTTTACGGCATGTTTGAAAGGAAAGTGCCTCCGTCTCATTGATGTAATTTACCAAGCGTGTCATCCTAAAATAACTGGGGCTCTTCCTGTCTTAGTCCTTGAACAGCAATGCAGCTGGACTACTAATCACCAGGAGCTGCCCTTGGCCAACAATGCCGAGGTGTTTATATGTGTGAGGAAGAAAGCTAAAGGTATCGCATTCCTATGTGAAACAGATGTTGTGTGTGTGTCCAAATATGTGGCCATTCTGCTGAAAAGACTTAACAGCATAAAAAGCATATGCTATGTTTTGGATGCTGTTGTGCTAGTCTTCCCAGGCTTCTTAACTAGCTAAACTATACAAATTAGCATTAGTTAATTTATTATGAACTAACATGAATTAACAATGAGCAATACAAATGTACTGTTCATTGCTAGTTCATGATACCTAATCCATTAACATATCTTTTCAGCAGGGGATTTAGTCCTTTTTAAAACAGCGGAAGTCATGGCAAACTAAATCATTCTTTAGCTCAAACTGACTTTATCCTCCTTTGAAAGATTGTGAAAGTTTTAAAGCGAGACTTTTGAGAAAAAGTCATTTAAGGGTATCTTCCACAGCTACGGTAAAAAAAAAGGTATCGGTATCATTTTCTGTTAAAGACCCCCTGTGGTGAAAATCATGTTTTTAATGTTTTTTATTTGTCTATGTGGTGTTTTTAATATGCTTTCAACAAACCATGTGCAAAATTATAAGTCAACACCATTGCTGAGTATTTTCTCTTTAAAACTGCAGTGAACCAAAGACCGATTTGTGAACCAAAGACCGATTTGTGAACCAAAGACCGATTTGTGAACAAAACGCGATTTGAAATCGCTGGTGTTTCTGATGTCACTAACTACCCTGCAACCAATCACGCCAATGTGTGGGCGGGCTTTAGCATATCATTAACTATGCTGTGAAGCAGGGGAGTCTCAAGAGAAGCCATACCAGTATGTTTTTCTGTTGATATTTGAAATCGTGTACATTTAGCAATATAGTGTGTGAATTATGTATATGACGTATATTACGATGTTATGATGAACTATATGCCTTTCTCCACTGACGTTCTAAGATGTTCAAAGCGTTTCTAAGGATGCTGATTTTTAGAAGGCAGACTGAGATGGTGAATGGGAACATTGCTTGTGTAACATTAGCAACACATTATTAGCTGTTTGATAACGTAGTCGAGCAAAAGGCCAATCATATTAATTACCGTTATGTGTCCGACGCTGTAAAAATCTTTGTTCAGCGTTTACTACAGTAACTTGAGTAAAAGTTGACCCGAGTGGATCTCTGAGCTGGCGCGAGTGAGTGGAGGCAGGACTAATTTCTAATTTGCATATTCATTAATCTGGATATACTAAATGAAGCAATGGTGTAGAGTTACATTCAAGCTATTTTAAGGCATGAAGACATTTTTTTTCACAGGAAAAAACTTTTAAATATGTCATTTTGGTGATCAAAGATGAGTTTTAAGGGATACAATTATTGACGGGGACTTTAAGTTTACACTTCATTTAATCCTAAAACACAAAATGCAATGCGTAATTCAAAATACGGGGAAAACACATGTAAAAAATCAATAAGAAGATTTTTTCCTTCATATTAACACAGTATATTGGTCCCTATTTTTAAGGACTCCTCTAATACATCATGTCTTTCAGGAAAAAGAATACAGTGCATTCATGTGCGGCTGTTAATAGAGTTACTTTTAAATGCATCTTCATGAAAAATTGACCATGGTCTTAGAAAGAAGATGGAAAGGGCTAACAAAAATAGATCAAGTGAGAATAACAGACATGCGGTAAAAGTGCTTATCTCAAAGAGAAGCAGAAACGATGCATTTATGCCATAGTCTCTCTCTTTGTACATGTCTCATTCTCTCTCCTTCACTTTCCCACTGCTGACAGCTGCACTCTAGATCCCTACTTCTGTGGAGTCAGGAGACTTTGCAAGATTACTCTCTGATGGAGTGCCCCTGCTGCTCTTTGTAGTGGCCTAGAAAGGTAGGGTGGAGGCAAAATACTGAGATGACATTGAAAAACTTTATACACTTTTTCATTTAATTTTTCTTTTTATGTGACTCCAGATGTCCTTCATGACCATGTCTCCAGATAGAAAGTCTAAAACTAAATTAAGCTACCTTGATGATTTCATAGTCATAAGCGCTGATTTATGTTTTTTCCGGTGGCCACACCTCAAACCCCCCACCCCCGCAATGACAAACACACCTACAGTATGTCTCTTATTTTTGTTTATTGGAAACTTGCAAGTGCAAATACATAAATATAAACATTTTATTCACCTATGTTTCCACGATCAAATGATAACTGAGCTAAGCAAGGTGACACATACACGTATGCAACAAATGCAGCTTAAAACGTTTTAACATGCTCATTACTCAATACTTAATCAGTGTTGGTGGTAAGGCATTACAAGTAAAGTGGGTTACGTAATCAGATTACTTTTTTCAAGTAACTAGTAAAGTAACTCGTTACTTTTAAATTTACAACAAAATATCTGTTACTTTTTCAAATAAGTAGTGCAAGTTACTTTGTTTTCCCATTTATTGACTGACAGCTCTCCTGTCCCCATGTTGAGAGAAATCGTGAGTAAGGTTTAGAGGTGTTTTGTGCACAGTGTGTAAACATGATGCTTATTGTATTTCTAGACTAAATGTGAGCATGCAATTGCTCGTCTCAATTACAGATTCAGTATTCCTCGAAATGAATAAAACTGTGAAATGCGAACTCAGAATATACATGCAATAATTAAATGTTTAATTACACAAGTATACTTTATGTATTTAATCTCACTTTATTAACAATGTCTTTGCTGCTGACATTTGATGATCCAATTCAACCAATAAACAAATATGACTTTAGTTAAACATCACATTTGTGTTTAATTTTTTTTGTTTTTATTGCTTAAAGCCACAATATGTATTTTTTCGCTGCTAGAGATCGCTTATTCAAAACAAAGGTGTAGCTTGATGACACCTTGATTTCGCGGAGCTTTTATTATGCCACAGACGAGCGATTCCGCTTCTTACGCTCATGCGTATGTGGGGTAACGCAGCGCTGTTTTATCATATTAGATACATTTGAGTGTGTTGAAAGTTATGTTATAATGCTACTCTGTGCGTTCGCTCGGCAGCTACTATGAGACACTTGTTCACACTGCAGTGAGCTAGATCGATATTAGGCATGGTAAAACATAGTATTCACGGTAAATCAAGAAAACAAGATTTAAACAATAAGACTAACTGTGTTGAGCTATATAACGATTCGTTTTCTGTCGATGAATGTATCCAAACAGTTGCTCACCTGTCTAATACAACACACAATATCAACACACAATATGACACATCTTTGGTGTTTCCATGGTTTCTACAAAATAAAACCGTAAATCGAGGGTAACGCAATTATGTCATTAATAGGCGACGCACGGACACGGTTCGTGTCCTGGTTAAAATTGCTTATTTCTCTGGATTTAAACATTCTTGGAAACATTTGGGATAATATAAGTACACAAGTCAACAAAATATATAACATTGTTCTAGTGGTTTTTGGATATTTTAATCCAAAAATCTTACATATTGTGCCTTTAAGTATGGCCCTTTCCCAAATGGCTTAGAGGGTGCTTCTCAATATCCCTCCTCGTTTCCTCGCTCCTCCGTCCTCCATCCTATGACCCGGAAACCGATCGAGCTCAGCCATCTTGTAGGACATCTCAACTCTCTAATTGCACTGTGAGGAGGCGAGGATCAAGGAGTGAGGAGTCATGAGCGAGGATACACAGGTATATCCTTTGCTGAAGTGTTTTATCGACTAAACGTGACGCACGTATAAATTCTCCTCCCCCTTCACATCTTGCCACAGTTTATTAATTATTATAATTATAATGATCATTATTGTTTATATGTACAAGACACTAATGTATGTCAAATTACAACAACTATAGTAGGACAGGTTCAGAATTATATCAAAGCACAAGAAAATTAAAGAAAATTAAACAAACTGTAATACTATACAACAAATAAAAAGTAGTTAATAACTGGGAATAATTCATCGTTAATAATAACTGGTAATAAAAAAAAATACAAATACAAATGTGGTATTTGTGGAGGTTGAATTATAATATAAATAATTATCTCTAATGTTCAAGAATCCTGACGTGCAAGCTAAATCCAGCGGTGAAGAGTCATCATTAGTTGACGACGCTTTGAAGTCCCTAAAGGGAGCAAGTATATATCATTTCACTTGATTCAATTCCTCTGTCCTTGCATCTTTTCCTTGCGTCCTTCCCTCGCATCCTGAAGGGGTGGAGCTAAGACGAGAGGAAAGGAAACGAGGATGCACAAATAAGAATTGAGAAGCACCCAGAGTACTGAACTTTCTTCTCCTGTGTCCTATTCTTCTGCAATCCAGAATGGCAGCACAGCTGAAAGGTTTGTTTGAGCTGCGCCCTCTACTAAACAGGTGTGAATTTGCTTTTCCTTCAGTCTGAGGCTGAAACTTTTTCACTTTTGCTGTGAAAGGGCCTTTACATTTGTCAAATATATAACTTTTATTTTTTGTTATTAAAAACGCAATGGATTACTTTACATAAAAAGTAACTAAGTAATGCAAATAGTTACTTTTTTAGGGAGTAATGCAATATTGTAATGCATTACTTTTAAAAGTAACTTTCCCCAACACTGTACTTAATTATACTTGGTGTTAGCTTTTCAAGAGTTGTCTTACTGTCTTTCTCTCCGTGCAATAGTGCGCTTTATGGGTTCATTACACAAAAGGTATTCGTGTCTCGTGAAGAGAAAAACACAGGCTGCAAATACATTATCAACATGGGCAGAGCGTATGTAAGGCTGGGCAAGGCTTAATCTTCCCCTGGCCTCAGATTTGAGACTAGTGTGGAATTTTCTCACTCAAACCACTGCCTGCTGCTTCTGATTGCTTTTAGAGGGAAAAGCTGCCCATAACTGCTGATCTAGGAACAGTTTTCTCCGTAATAATAGCATACTGGCGAAACAGGTTTGGCAAACGATCCATTGCGTATCTGTGTTTGCGCTCTGGAGAGTGTCAAAGCTTTATATAGGTTTAGATATTTTTGATGAAAAACAAGACAAATCTTTGGTCTCTCTAGAAACTGCCTGATAAGGCAGCATTTTGAAGTGCTTAAAAGACCCAAAACTAAACAGTGTTTAAGGGTTTATAAAATTACAGACTACTCTGCACTTGTTCATAGCAAAAACAGTGAGTTGTTTTCGATTAGGTTCGAAAAACCTTCTAGCTTCTTTAATTTTACAGAACACCCTGTTGGCAGTCAGTCATGATTAAAAAGACGACAAAAAATCAACATCTATTTGTCTGCTGGTTTGAGTCCTAGATCACAGATAAATTCTTCAGGGTATCTTGTAGGGTAGAGATGTATAACTCACACTGAAATGCCCCAGGGTTCGGTGCTTGGCCCTCTCCTCTTCTCAAAATACAGGAAAATGGAAATCCTTACCACAGCTAAAACACACTGAACTCTGCACTGAAACACAGCTCTACTGTACCTCTTTTTCGTAGGGTTAGTAATATCATGGGTTTTAAAAAAACACACATGCTAGTCTTCTGATTTATCCAAGCATCAAGCTGGGACAAGCTAGTTAACAGTAAATCTAACATTGCACATTGGGAGGAGAGTAAATGTGTCACTGTGAGGACTTTTACATGGAGAGCAAATTAAATATTAACCTCAATTTGCTTGTTTTGTCCTCTTTCAAGTCTCCAAAGTCTGTTTGGCTTGTCCTGAGTTAACCTGATCATGAACTACAAAAAGTAGATCCCTTTATTGGTTCTGACAGGTCAGTGTGAGTCCCTGCATTTTCACGACTATATGGGGAAGAGAGTATTTAATGTGGAAGTAATTATTGCAGAAGGAGGATGATAGCCTGAGGGTGAATGGAGAAAATAAACGTGTGCACTACATTTATTCATGCGTTCTCTCTGCATTTACACTACCAGGCTTTCTTAAACAGTGTTACCAAAGTTATACTGTAGAATTGATATAGTACTGTATAGTTAGATATATTTATGTGTATATATGGCATTATATCACAGTGATGCCACCACTACTTTATTACTTTATGATTTAATGTAATGACTTTAAGAAATTTTAATTGAGTGAAAAAAATCCTAAAGGAATGCTAATGGGTTTCTGTCGTAATTTGAAACCAATCCAAATGGTATAAAATCAAAATTCGCTAAGAGTGAGGAAGCGAAACTTGGGGCTTTATCCAGTTGGATCATATTTGAAGTCTTAAGGGATTTTTATATGCACCTTTTAGGATAAGTTCCAAGTTCCATTAGCATTCTTTTATTTTTTATTTATTTATCCACTGTAAGTAGGTAGTTATCCATTTGCATTCCAATCCCTCTCTCAGGCAGATGCTCGGCTGCCACAGGCTCTTTATTTTAAAATGGACTGAGTAACTCCAGTTGGAACAGGAACATGTTCCACTTTGGGTAAAAAAACATTGTGCGACATTTGGAAGTTAGGAACCCCAGACGGTCGCCACTTCACTTCAGCTGGTCTCCATTCAGCCTGTTCATGTCTCAGCACTACTCAAATGCATTTATAGAGAGAACCATATCCTCAAATACCTCAAACCTAGCCCTTCCATTCTCAGACTACTTACAGAGAGAGAGGTGGAGAGAGCCTAAACTCATCAGATCAGCCTGGCCTAGAAACATTTCTGTTCCATACTGCGAGGTCTCTCGAGACAGTCGTGTTAGTGCAGTCAGTGACCATAGAACACTTTAAAATAGAGAAGTAGAGCCTTTCTAAAATATCAGCATAGGGCTGTTTACCAGCGTGTTCCTCGTCCCATCACCAGAAGAGTTGTAGAAGTGAGTAGCAGGGCAGTGAGTGTATGTTTTTAGTGTACGAGAGAAAGGAGAAGACTTGTAAGCTGACGTTTAGACCTAATAATAGAGCTCACAAAATCCTGTCAATTTGACATATTTAACTTAAGAAATTTTGTTTTGCATTTTTATTTTATTTATTTTATTTTTCTGCCCTTCAGGGTGTTTGCAGTTCAGGGTTCTGGAAAGTATGTAGTTATGTAGTTAAAGGGTTAACACAATCACTTTATATAATGACCATGTTTAATTTTAAGCTTTTATTTATATATAAACATTCATAAATGCACAATGAGGTTTGCTCTCATGCATTTAAATGTATTTTAAATAGTATATAATTTTTTGCATTAAGAAATGTGTTTACAGTAATTGTCATGATGTTACAACACAAAAATATTAGCTTTATTATACATATATTTTTTTGCTTTTGATTTTGATGTGAAATACGACCTGGGGCCGGAATGTTTTTAACAGGCTTCCTGAGATTTGCCCAGCACATTTTAATCAATGACATAGCTGTTGTCCCATCTGGTTGTGTATGTCAGTATGAGGCTATATAGCTAATATAGCTGTTAATCAATTTTTTGATCACATTAACTTCTAGAAGCATCAGAGTAACTGTAATATATCAGCAAATGAAGATCAGAAATGCAGATTTTCCTCTTTATGCTTATATATACAGTAGAGAGAACAAGTATTTGATACACTGCCGATTTTGCAGGTTTGCCCACTTACAAAGCATGTAGAAGTTTGTAATTTTTATCATAGGTACTCTTCAACTGTGAGAGACGGAATCTAAAACAAAAATCCAGAAAATCACATTGTATGATTTTTAAGTAATTAATTTGCATTTTATTGCATGACATAAGTATTTGATACATCAGAAAAGCAGAACTTAATATTTGGTACAGAAACCTTTGTTTGCAATTACAGAGAGCATACGTTTCCTGTAGTTCTTGACCAGGTTTGCACACACTGCAGCAGGGATTTTGGCCCACTCCTCCATACAGACCTTCTCCAGATCCTTCAGGTTTCAGGGCAATACAGACTTTCAGCTCCCTCCAAAGATTTTCTATTGGGTTCAGGTCTGGAGACTGGCTAGGCCACTCCAGGACCTTGAGATGCTTCTTACGGAGCCACTCCTTAGTTGCCCTGGCTGTGTGTTTCGGGTCGTTGTCATGCTGGAAGACCCAGCCACGACCCATCTTCAATGCTCTTACTGAGGGAAGGAGGTTGTTGGCCAAGATCTCGCGATACATGGCCCCATCCATCCTCCCCTCAATACGGTGCAGTCGTCCTGGTGCATGCTTCACGGTTGGGATGGTGTTCTTGGGGTTGTACTCATCCTTCTTCTTCCTCCAAACACGGCGAGTGGAGTTTAGACCAAAAAGCTCTATTTTTGTCTTATCAGACCACATGACCTTCTCCCATTCCTCCTCTGGATCATCCAGATGGTCATTGGCAAACTTCAGATGGGCCTGGACATGCACTGGCTTGAGCAGGGGGACCTTGCGTGCGCTGCAGGATTTTAATCCATGACAGCGTAGTGTGTTACTAATGGTTTTCTTTGAGACTGTGGTCCCAGCTCTCTTCAGGTCATTGACCAGGTCCTGCCGTGTAGTTCTGGGCTGATCCCTCACCTTCCTCATGATCACTGATGCCCCACGAGGTGAGATCTTGCATGGTGCCCCAGACCGAGGGAGATTGATCGTCATCTTGAACTTCTTCCATTTTCTAATAATTGCGCCAACAGTTGTTGCCTTCTCACCAAGCTACTTGCCTATTGTCCTGTAGCCCATCCCAGCCTTGTGCAGGTCTACAATTTTATCCCTGATGTCCTTACACAGCTCTCTGGTCTTGGCCATTGTGGAGAGGTTGGAGTATGTTTGATTGAGTGTGTGGACAGGTGTCTTTTATACAGGTAACGAGTTCAAACAGGTGCAGTTAATACAGGTAATGAGTGTAGAACAGGAGGGCTTCTTAAAGAAAAACTAACAGGTCTGTGAGAGCCGGAATTCTTACTGGTTGGTAGGTGATCAAATACTTATGTCATGCAATAAAATGCAAATTAATTATTTAAAAATCATACAATGTGATTTTCTGGATTTTTGTTTTAGATTCCGTCTCTCACAGTTGAAGTGTACCTATGATAAAAATTACAGACCTCTACATGCTTTGTAAGTAGGAAAACCTGCAAAATCGGCAGTGTATCAAATACTTGTTCTCCCCACTGTATATATATATATATATATATATATATATATATAATGTATATAGCCATGGTTTACTATGGTATTAGATATTAGCTATGTTTTGCTTTGATTTCTTCGGTAACGTATGTTGCTTGGCAACACTATGGAAAATAGAACAAAAGATCCACGTGCCACCAGTTAGCACAGATCTATCCGCTTGTTTTCATACCGTATTGATTTCGTTTACCAGACATTTACAGGCTTTTGAGCATCTGAGAGACACATTCAATTAGGCCTGTTGGTGAAAGCAATGACAAAGACTTCCATTTCGTCATCTGTCAAACTTTGATAAGCACAAGCTGATCTCTGCACTAAAACAGAGATAATGAAACTCAGCCTCCGTCAAGAGAAACACAAGCCTAATGAGCTGCTGTGAAATGGACTAACTCATAACAACTGTCCATCCCACAGCCAATGCCCTGAAAAGAAAAAAACAGCCTGTAATTACAGTTCCACAATGCAACATACTGGCAAAATAAGATTATATTCAGGGAAAATGAGAGGAAAACCTGCTTAATTGAACAGAGGATTCTGCTGCAATCACTCTATATGTATTGTGGTGTTATTAAAGTTTGCTAAGAAAAAACCCATCTCTTGGGACAAATGGTGTGACCAGCATATCGAGTAGCCCACAATGCAGTTATTCATAAGTCATGGCTGCATCAAAAATGTGTCTTACCTACAGACAATTTGCTAATTGGGTTTCCATTTTTTATTTAGTTGAAGCTGCTTGAGTTTGCAGTGCCATATGGGCATCTGAACATCCCTGACCATAGTTTCATAATGATTGAGAGCTTCTTTAGAGCTGTCGAGTATTGATGTCTGTTGTATTCAGTACCGAAGAGCTGTCAGGGCCTCCTGAGCTGCATCTTATTTGCTCTTTCTACAATTATTCTTATTTAGTCTCGAATGTTGACGTTAATATGCCTCATTTTGTTTTAAAATGCTTGTCGGTCCAATGCCACGTGATGAATGGTGCGTGACGTATATTTTTATTTCCCTGTCTTTGGCTGTCTGTGTAATGCATGACTCCACTTCCAATTAAAGGCCATTACTGAAAAAAAGACTGCCTGCCTCCTTCATGGCCACTGACTGCATTAAGCTCGCTCTTATTCTCTCTGTGTTTCCTTCCTCTCTTTTAGTGTCATCTCATCATGCTAGCGTTGCATCTTGTTGGCTGTAGTTAATTAGAGGCCCTGAAAACATCCTCAGATATGAATTTCTGATGTGTTTATTAGTCAGTGACTGTATTTGCATCTGATGCTTCCTAATGCTGCTTTACCCGAGGCACCGCTCCCAGCTTTCATTGCAGGCACAAGCTTTTTTTTCAAAATTCTTAGTAAAAGGGAAGAAGTGCACACTCATTTCAGGAAAGGTATGAATGAAGTGGCATTGAAATTTGATTCATTGACCATCACGCTACAGTCTCTTTATAGTTTGTTTAAGCACATGTTAGCAAAACTCTTTTATGAGATGTTACAGTACATGATCAATAATGAACTTGATTCCCTGTCGTTTATGAAGAAGTGTTGCAGGAGTATTCATCTATGGTCTAATACAGTCTTAACCCTGCACACGGGCCGCCCACGTACATATTGCACAAAAAACTGCCATTCATTTGTAGGAATTGGCTTGCCTGACTGCTATGTATCTTCCTAGAGGTGCACAGATTTTTGCCAGTCTGCTGGGAAATAAAAATGTTTCGAAGTTACCCGGTTAATATTAGTAGGCAGGGCCAGCCCAAGCCTTTATGGGGCCCTAAGCAGAATTTTATTTGGGGGTGCCTCAGTGTTGCCAATACGATTGACTATTGTTAATGCTTGATTATTCTCACACTATAAATCTAACACACCCATTATCAATTTTATTAATTGTAGCTGTGTTGCTTACATCATACTAATGTCTGCCTGGCATGTTCTTCTACGATTCCCTTCTATGGTTTTTAATTGTAACAGTAGCAAACCCACAAGAGTGGTCAGGTGTTAATTTGCACTTTGATTTTCAAAGTCTTACAGTACTAAGTGGTATACTTAATGTGGTGTACTGAAAAGTAGCTAAATAAACCAGCAGACAATGCATTTACTATAAACAAGTTAACCACTTTAATTGCTTTTGGTAAAAAAAAAATAGCAACGTGTAAAAGTGCAGAACAATCAACTACAAATAAATTAACTTAGGATAAACAGTATCTTCTTATATAAAAAATTTGATACAAAATTTTAAAATTTTTTTTTAAAAAATTACAAAAAAATACAAAACGGGCAATGTTATATTAAATAATAAATAATGGAATAATGACATAAAATGAACAGACTGTAAGGTTTGCTTGTTCTACTTATGTTTTCTCCTCGTTGATAGTTCTGTTTATAGTTTGGATTATTATATTAAAAGTCTTCTTGAATATATCTCCTTCATCGTGCACTTCAGTACTGCAACCACATCGTGACAGAAAGTTAGACCTTTACCGACTACAGTTATGAGCATTCCACTCCGTCCCCTGGACCAGTTATACACCCTCTCTCAGAATTGCCGTCCCCTTGCCGAATTTGCTGAGGTGTTCCTGGAGCTATCTTCAGCAGTTTACCTGGACGATGCAGAGCTGATGACACTTTTTCATGTGGGTTTGGACGAACCATTGTATTCACCCAGACACTGGATAACTAGCAACTGCACATTTGAACAATACATTCTATATGCCCTCCTGCTGAGCCGCCACGCCTGGGTCTTCAGCCAAGATGACCACCACACCAGTGATGACTCCAGTCCCAGTCCAGTGATGACTCCGATCCCAGTCCAGAGTCCAGAGATGACTCCAGTCCCTGTCCAGAGTCCAGAGATGGCTCCAGTCCCTGTCCAGAGATGGCTCCAGTCCCTATCCAGAGTTCCGTGATGGCTCCAGTCCCTGTCCAGAGTCCAGAGTCCAGAGATGACTCCAGTCCCTGTCCAGAGTCCAGAGTCCAGAGAGGGCTCCAGTCCCTGTCCAGAGTCCTGTGATGGCTCCGGTCCCTGTCCAGGTTCCCGTGATGGCTCCAGCCCCTGTCCAGAGTCCAGTAATGGCTCCAGCCCCTGACCAGGGTCCAGTGATGGCTCCAGCCCCTGAGCAGTGTCCAGTCCCTGAGTCAGCACCAGACACTCAGCCCTACACGGCCAGCTCTGCCATGGTCCCCCGAACTGCCGGCTCTGCCCTGGTCCTCGAACTGCCGGCTTCGCCCTCCCATGTGAAAAAGTCGTACATACTTGTCTACGAATATACTTGAAATTCAAGTAGTATGTTTATAATACATTTGTATTCCCAACATGCTTATTTGAAGTGCATTAAAAATATATTGAATTGCATTTTAATATATTTCTAAAAAGTATACTAGAAGTACTTTGGTAATAAATATATGCTTAATATAAATCATACACTATCAGAATAAAAAGGTTGCATTGGTGCAACGTCCTGTCACTGGCAGTCCCTTGTGAAAATGAACCATGGTTTATTTTTACTAGTTCAACTAGTATTTCCATGGTTACCACTACAAGTAAACATATTTTAACCATGTGTAAACAAAAATATGATTGTTGCAATTAAGGCGGATTGAATGTTAAAATGCCTTTAAAATATAATGTTAAGTGGGTATCTTTACCCATTTTACTCTTAGTAATTTTAATACTTTAATAAATTTAATCATTTAAAAGTTCAGTTTAGAAGTATCGTATTGGTATCGATATTGGTGATACTGGCTTTGAAAGTATCGGTATCGTATCGAAAACAAAATAAGTGGTATCGCCCATCCCTACTCTGAGGTACAAGAACGAGCTCATTATCATAAGAACCAATCAGAGCCGTTCAAAGGAACCAATCAGGTTTAATCATGTGTGTCATGTGTTGTTTGAATTTAAACACAAGTAAAAACTGGGATTTTTTAAACATCTTTGAAAAAATGATTTATGATGCATTTCAAATAATATGATGTTGAAATCCTTGTGGGAATTTCAGTAGTAGCCTATTACAAACGTATCATGTAATGGACAACAGCCTTTTAAGAAGTAAAAGTGAACAACATATTAATAAGTATGCATATTGCAATGCTTAATAATAGTTGACAAATGTTTATAATACATTATAATTTGGTACATTTTAAATGTTAAATGTTTTAAAAAATATCTTACTTTTGAAAATATTAAAATGATAAATACATAAATATTTAATATATATTGCATAAATATATTGCATATATAAATACACTAAAACTTCACTAAAAGTACGCTTGTGTTTAGCATATTTCTTAAAAGTGTAATTAACATTTAAAGAGTGTAATTGCACTATGTAGGCTACAATTTCTATTTGTTTATTGTGAAATAACTCAAACTTATTATGTTTTTCTGTCTTCTGATGAGCATTATTCTGGGCTGCGTTTTCAAAAGCATCAATGGTTTCTTCTTATATTTTTTGGAAACGCAGCTCTGTTTGAATACTACGGAGCCCGCACATGACGTGCAAGAAAAAAAAAAGTAAATTGTGTGCACGATTTAGCAAATCGGGGGAACGAATTAATAAATTGTGCATGTCATGTGCGGGGCTCCGTAGAATACAGTGTCAGCAGTGAGCGAACGCTCTCTCTGTGATTGATTGGTTCTGTCTTGCAGCATTTGCGTGCGTTCAGATCATGGTTCAGATGAGCAGGAAACTTTAAAGGTCCTATAAATCAAATCAAATCAAATCACCTTTATTTATATAGCGCTTTTTACAATGGCAATTGTTTCAAAGCAGCTTCACAGTGGTAACAGGAAAATAATACAACGGAATTTGATTCGGCTGTACAGCCGCTCTGGTGAAAACGGTGATGTCATCCAGCTCATTTCAATTATCATATAGTGTCAATGCGGGCAGATCAGTAATATAGTTGAAATTTAGGTGTCCTGAGCAAGCCAAAAGCCAAAGGCGACGGTGGCAAGGAACCAAAACTCCTTCAGGGCCAGAATGGAGAAAAAAACCTTGGGAGAAACCAGGCTCAGTCGGGGTGCCAGTTCTCCTCTGGCCGACGAACAAATAGTGTATGATTATGATTCTGGCAACATTACAGGTCAGAAGTCATATTAGATAAATAGATATTCGTAGGATTATTCGAAAGATTGGAGTTGTCACGCCGGGGACGGGTTTAATGAGGATGTCGTGTCGATGCGGCATTTACAGTTTAATTGACACTATTGTCTCTACAGACACTTCAGGGATATGGTCGTCATGTCCAGGCTAAGGTCCACCATCTGGTCTGGATACGGCCCGGATCCGGCCGACTGCAGTAAACCTCGGGATAAACAGAGAGACTAACATTAGCGTAGATGCCATTCTTCTTATGATGTAACGAGTACATCAGGTGTTATGGGAAGTGTTCCCGGTTCCGGCTGACCTAGTTAATGCAGCCTAAAACAATCATTTAACTGATTTGAATAAATGTTTTATGTGTATGCCATAGTAAAGAGATGTGTTTTTAGTCTAGATTTAAACTGACAGAGTGTGTCTGCTTCCCGAACAATGCTAGGAAGACTGTTCCAGAGTTTAGGTGCTAAATAGGAAAAGGACCGACCGCCTGCAGTTGATTTTGATATTCTAGGTATTATCAACTGGCCAGAATTTTGAGACCGCAATAGACGTGATGGAGTATAATGCGTTAAGAGCTCGCTCAAGTACTGGGGCGCTAAACCATTTAGTGCTTTATAAGTAATCAGCAAGATTTTAAAATGTATACGATGTTTAATAGGGAGCCAATGCAGTGTTGCCAGAACCGGGCTAATATGGTCATACTTCCTGGTTCTAGTAAGAACTCTAGCTGCTGCGTTTTGGACAAGCTGCAGTTTATTTATTAAGCGAGCAGGGCAACCACCCAGTAGAGCATTACAATAATCTAGCCTTGAGGTCATGAACGCATGAACTAACTGTTCAGCATTTTGCATTGAAAGCATGTGCCGTAATTTAGATATATTTTTAAGATGGTAGAATGCAGTTTTACAGATGCATTTACTGCCATATTTAAAGCGAGGGGACGGCTTTGCAGCCTTTGCTAAATTAAGTGTACATGATACTAAGTAATGATCTGAGATGTCATCGCTCTGCTGCAGAATTTCAATGGTATCAACATTTATTCCATGTGACAGTATTAGGTCTAACGTATGATTACGGCGATGAGTGGGTCCTGACACGTGTTGCCTTACTCCAATAGAGTTTAGAATGTCTCTAAATGCCAATCCTAATGCGTCTTTTTCATTGTCTACATGGATATTAAAATCACCAACAATTAGGACTTTATCTGCAGCCAGTACTAACTCTGATAGAAAATCAGCAAATTCTCTGGTAAAGTCTGTATGGTGCCCTATACTACACAACTATTCAGTAACATAGGTTATTAGTATTGTATGGATTAATCAATCTTTTTAAATAAACAAAAACACCTTAGTATCTATATTTTTATTTGAGTATCGATACTTTTCGATGCTGACATCAGTATCGATATATCGATACGCCCATCCCTACCTCAGAGATTCCGTTTATCACATAAGCTGTGCTTCCATATGTTGCTTGAATGCGATTATAAATCTAAATTTAAACTGTAAATTATATAGAGCGATCGTGTCTCTTCAGAGGCCTTGGAGGAAACCATGTGATTCATATGGATTACTTAGGCAATGTTTTTTTGTTGTTTTTGCGATAAGCTTTTTGAAACGTGAACAGTTTTGGTGAGTTGTCTTTCATCGGAGGGTTATAAATCTCTCTATTTTGTGACTCCAGGTAAAATTTGCATTTAATTAACGTTACTTTCTGTGCCAGTCGTATTTTTGACACAAAGTGTAACAGCACTTCTTTTTCGTTTTCAGCTAATGTACATTCAATTAGACCAATCAGAGCCAAGCTTTTCAAATCTACATTAAATCGAAGCAGACGCAAAGAGATGAAGATACTGCCCGCAGAAGTTACTGCTAAGTTTTAGTTGCTGTTTGCATAAATAAATAGCTCACTGTTTAGTTTTTTTCCTAGGTGGATAGGGCTGCTACACCAGCTAGATATCTAGCAACTTCAGCACTGGGTAGTCATATATAAAGTCCCTTTCTAAAGACTTTGATGAATCTGTTTTAAATCTATGTGGTGACATTTGTCTGTCCAATGCATCGGCAGAAAACATAATTAGTCATTTTAACATGTACAACATTACATTAACATTCTTTGCTAAATGTAGTTGTGTATTTATTTCTGATTTCCTGAAAAATTTTGCTTCATTGTAATGAGATAAATGATCTTTGAAAAGTTTGAAATAACCATGTTATAAACATAAATTTACTTTGTCTTGAGCTGACCAGCCAACTATGGCAATGTTAGTGTTTGTTGATTAGTGTTTATATTTGTTCAAGCTTGACAACCTGCCTTTTTGTTTATTTTCTAAAAAAAAATGTTTAAATTACAGATAAGTACAAAGATTAAATTGTAAAAAAGGATGCTTATAAGAGAGTGTACATCTGAAACTGCTGAGGCTGTGAAGGGTTTTGATTATATTACCCACCAGGTACATTGTACTCAGCGTTCTGTCATTCTTAAAAAAAAAACAAATCATTCATCATTATTTGTCTGCCTGTTTTTTGTGAAATATGAATTAATTTGTTTTAATTTGAGTGCATGTTATCATGACCACAATAGACACATTCATGGGAAATATAGGTTAAAATAAACCACAATAAAGTGGTGCAGGTATGACGTCACTTCGTAGGCCAACCGGAAGTTAGCATCGCACTGGTTCCCTCGAGAAAAACCCAATAGGATTTTCCCATAGACTTTTGGATTATCGCAAAAAACAAACAAAAAACAAGCTCTGTGATCAACACAAGTTTATGATACTTACACGTTTTGTCCATCAAGATAATTATCAGATGAACACAACTTTTATTTATTCTGAAGCCTAAATGCAGTCGTCTGAAGTATAAAGCTAAAGGTAGGCTATAAACGGACTACACCACGGTCCTGCGATTACAACGTCACCATCACTAAGATTCCGAAAACTCTTTCAGTTTTTATCTCAAAACATTTTCCCAGAACGTTTGAGTTTTAATTATGAGCATAATGAGGCTGTAAAAGCAGACTGAGCTTACCTGTTTAGCGTGATGACGTTTAATCTCCTTGATAGCCTCTGTAGTCCCATTTAGCCACTTGTTAGCAAAAGCCTTTTTCAAGACACGTAACAGCTTCAAAAAAATTACGAGTGGTACAATACTGATGTGTTTTATGTCATAGAATAAAACATGAAAGTGTCTTGAGCTTGTGTTCACCACAGACCTTATTTCAGCCATTTAACCAAAATTAAAAAAACCCATTGACTTCGGTACGAGGGAACCGGAAGTGCAAAATGTTAACTCGCTTCTGTGTTTTGGCCTACAAAGTGATGTCATACATGCACCACTCTATTACTACAACATACCCTGAAATACACAGGTTGCGTTATTGCTTCAAATAACAATATCAGTGACTGATTAATCTCTGCTCACTGTAAGTGGTGGTGTTGGTCTTCTAATCTTATGTTCATTGTAACTCAGAGTGCTGTATAGTGACGACAGACAAGAGGATAAAAATGGACATGTCAAGCTTGATGAAGATATAGTCAAAGCTTTGAAAGGTAAACTGAGAAGTCAACGGAATTGTAATGCATATCTATACAAATAATATAATATACACTCACCTAAAGGATTATTAGGAACACCATACTAATACTGTGTTTGACCCCCTTTCACCTTCAGAACTGACTTAATTCTACGTGGCATTGATTCAACAAGGTGCTGAAAGCATTCTTTAGAAATGTTGGCCCATATTGATAGGATAGCATCTTGCAGTTGATGGAGATTTGTGGGATGCACATCCAGGGCACGAAGCTCCCGTTCCACCACATCCCAAAGATGCTCTATTGGGTTGAGATCTGGTGACTGTGGGGGCCATTTTAGTACAGTGAACTCATTGTCATGTTCAAGAAACCAATTTGAAATGATTCGAGCTTTGTGACATGGTGCATTATCCTGCTGGAAGTAGCCATCAGAGGATGGGTACATGGTGGTCATAAAGGGATGGACATGGTCAGAAACAATGCTCAGGTAGGCCGTGGCATTTAAACGATGCCCAATTGGCACTAAGGGGCCTAAAGTGTGCCAAGAAAACATCCCCCACACCATTACACCACCACCACCAGCCTGCACAGTGGTAACAAGGCATGATGGATCCATGTTCTCATTCTGTTTACGCCAAATTCTGACTCTACCATCTGAATGTCTCAACAGAAATCGAGACTCATCAGACCAGGCAACATTTTTCCAGTCTTCAACTGTCCAATTTTGGTGAGCTCGTGCAAATTGTAGCCTCTTTTTCCTATTTGTAGTGGAGATGAGTGGTACCCGGTGGGGTCTTCTGCTGTTGTAGCCCATCCGCCTCAAGGTTGTGCGTGTTGTGGCTTCACAAATGCTTTGCTGCATACCTCGGTTGTAACGAGTGGTTATTTCAGTCAAAGTTGCTCTTCTATCAGCTTGAATCAGTCGGCCCATTCTCCTCTGACCTCTAGCATCAACAAGGCATTTTCGCCCACAGGACTGCCGCATACTGGATGTTTTTCCCTTTTCACACCATTCTTTGTAAACTCTAGAAATGGTTGTGCGTGAAAATCCCAGTAACTGAGCAGATTGTGAAATACTCAGACCGGCCCGTCTGGCACCAACAACCATGCCACGCTCAAAATTGCTTAAATCACCTTTCTTTCCCATTCTGACATTCAGTTTGGAGTTCAGGAGATTGTCTTGACCAGGACCACACCCCTAAATACATTGAAGCAACTGCCATGTGATTGGTTGATTAGATAATTGCATTAATGAGAAATTGAACAGGTGTTCCTAATAATCCTTTAGGTGAGTGTATATTATATTCAAACATGGATGCAAAACTGTTAATCATTGGTTCATTTTATATAAATATTTTTTTCCCTTTCACAGATCCTGTGATGAAGTCTTCAAACATTACACTTTCTGAATTGCAAGCCCTCAGTTGCAGAAAATGCAAGTCGTACTCAAAGAAGTGACTGTCCACTTGAAGATGTGGCATTTAAACTCTTGTTTCTTTATTTGGTTCAGCCTTTTGCAGGCTTGTTTGTAAAGAAAAAATGCATTCACTTCTGCACTCCCAGGTAAAAAAGACATACTATTAAATGTATTAAAAATGTACTTGAGTATGTTTTTAGTACAATTCAAATATAATATAAACATACTACTTGAATTTCAAGTGCATTTGTAATACATTCAATAGTACGTCCTTTTCACCCGGGCTTTGTTTTCCAGTGATTTTTATTCAGTGATGTCATATTCATAGTGTGCTTTTCAGTAATACAGGTATGACTGAAATGTTCTACAAGTGGATGAAAATAGCTCTGCCATAGCATTTCACTGATCTTTCATTTATTATAATGTATTTGTCAAGAGATTATGTATGCTGCTGTACTTTTTTAATGTACTCGAGTTTATTTTGTAATGTGTATAATGATATAGTACATTAAAGTTTTCTGTATTTCAAAGTGTATACGTTTCTTAACATTTATATTTAATGATTTTGCACTTTTTATACCATTTTGAATACTGAAAAAAAAACAGCTTTATAATATACTAGTAGTGTAATACTAATGCATTTCTAATGAACTAAAATGCTATTGAAATGTTCTTGAAGCACATTAAAATTAATAATTAAAAATATATTTTAAATGAATTTTAAAGATAGTTAAATTGCACTAAATGTACTTAAAGTTGTTCCATTTTAGCACAACTTAATATATTAAAATATATTGCAAATAGCTTAAAATTGATCTTAAGCATATCTTAAAATGCACTTAATATACTTAAAGTTGTTTCAAAATGATACATTTAATATAGTATAATTTAAATACAAACCCGATTCCAAAAAAGTTGGGACACTGTACAAATTGTGAATAAAAACAGAATGCAATGATGTGGAAGTTTCAAATTTCAATATTTTATTCAGAATACAACATAGATGACATATCAAATGTTTAAACTGAGAAAATGTATCATTTTAAGGGAAAAATAAGTTAATTTTAAATTTCATGGCATCAACACATCTCAAAAAAGTTGGGACAAGGCTATGTTTACCACTGTGTGGCATCCCCTCTTCTTTTTATAACAGTCTGCAAACGTCTGGGGACTGAGGAGACAAGTTGCTCAAGTTTAGGAATAGGAATGTTGTCCCATTCTTGTCTAATACAGGCTTCTAGTTGCTCAACTGTCTTAGGTCTTCTTTGTCGCATCTTCCTCTTTATGATGCGCCAAATGTTTTCTATGGGTGAAAGATCTGGACTGCAGGCTGGCCATTTCAGTACCCGGATCCTTCGTCTACGCAGCCATGATGTTGTAATTGATGCAGTATGTGGTCTGGCATTGTCATGTTGGAAAATGCAAGGTCTTCCCTGAAAGAGACGACGTCTGGATAGGAGTTCTAGAACTTGGATATACCTTTCAGCATTGATGGTGCCTTTCCAGATGTGTAAGCTGCCCATGCCACACGCACTCATGCAACCCCATACCATCAGAGATGCAGGCTTCTGAACTGAGCGCTGATAACAACTTGGGTTGTCCTTGTCCTCTTTAGTCTGGATGACATGGTGTCCCAGTTTTCCAAAAAGAACTTCAAATTTTGATTCGTCTGACCACAGAACAGTTTTCCACTTTGCCACAGTCCATTTTAAATGAGCCTTGGCCCAGAGAAAACGCCTGCGCTTCTGGATCATGTTTAGATATGGCTTCTTTTTTGACCTATAGCGTTTTAGCCGGCAACGGCGAATGGCACGGTGGATTGTGTTCACCGACAATGTTTTCTGGAAGTATTCCTGAGCCCATGTTGTGATTTCCATTACAGTAGCATTCCTGTATGTGATGCAGTGCCGTCTAAGGGCCCGAAGTTCACGGGCATCCAGTATGGTTTTCCGGCCTTGACCCTTACGGACAGAGATTGTTCCAGATTCTCTGAATCTTTGGATGATATTATGCACTGTAGATGATGATAACTTCAAACTCTTTGCAATTTTTCTCTGAGAAACTCCTTTCTGATATTGCTCCACTATTTTTTGCCGCAGCATTGGGGGAATTGGTGATCCTCTGCCCATCTTGACTTCTGAGAGACACTGCCACTCTGAGAGGCTCTTTTTATACCCAATCATGTTGCCAATTGACCTAATAAGTTGCAAATTGGTCCTCCAGCTGTTCCTTATATGTACATTTAACTTTTCCGGCCTCTTATTGCTACCTGTCCCAACTTTTTTGGAATCGGGTTTGTATATTAAGTATGTCCAAAAAAGCACAATTTAAATATATTTCCTTTTCACCTGGGCTGGTCCCCCGAACTGCTGGCACCACCCTGGAGACTGAAATGTTTCTACCTAAGCCACTCCTTGTCAGCCTCCAGGGAGCCCACCCTCCCACGCCTCAGATCCCTCAGATGTATTACGGCAGGAGGACGCGCCTTCCGGGAGGGGGAGGGTACTTTAACGTGTTTGGTTTGCTTGTTCTATGTCAGTGTGCTTGTAGTATGTTTTCTCCTGGTTGATACTTCTGTTTATAGTTTGGATTATTATATAAATCTCCTTGAATATATCTCCGTTGTGCGCTTCATTACTGCAACCACATTGTGATACAGATCAGATGGACCTGTAACAAGATAACAATAATACATTTATTAACATTAAAGGGATAGTTCACAAAATTTAAATTCTGTCATAAAGTCATGTTATGCTTCCATGGGCTCGCTTTCTGATTTGGTATCGTTTCATTCCACATGACAATCTACAGTGTGAATGTGCGTTTGTCCTCAGGGTTTCTCTCCCACAACAGGATTTCTGATCATATACTGTATATACAGTGGGGAGAACAAGTATTTGATACACTGCCGATTTTGCAGGTTTGCCCACTTACAAAGCATGTAGAAGTCTGTAATTTTTATCATAGGTACTCTTCAACTGTGAGTGACGGAATCTAAAACAAAAATCCAGAAAATCACATTGTATGATTTTTAAATAATTAATTTGCATTTTATTGCATGACATAAGTATTTGATCACCTACCAACCAGTAAGAATTCCGGCTCTCACAGACCTGTTAGTTTTTCTTAAAGAAGCCCTCCTGTTCTCCACTCATTACCTGTATTAACTGCACCTGTTTGAACTCGTTACCTGTATAAAAGACACCTGTCCACACACTCAATCTAACAGACTCCAACCTCTCCACAATGGCCAAGACCAGAGAGCTGTGTAAGGACATCAGGGATAAAATTGTAGACCTGCACAAGGCTGGGATGGGCTACAGGACAATAGGCAAGCAGCTTGGTGAGAAGGCAACAACTGTTGGCGCAATTATTAGAAAATGGAAGAAGTTCAAGATGACGGTCAATCTCACTCGGTCTGGGGCACCATGCAAGATCTCACCTTGTGGGGCATCAATGATCATGAGGAAGGTGAGGGATCAGCCCAGAACTACACGGCAGGACCTGGTCAATGACCTGAAGAGAGTTGGGACCACAGTCTCAAAGAAAACCATTAGTAACACACTACGCCGTCATGGATTAAAATCCTGCAGCGCACGCAAGGTCCCCCTGCTCAAGCCAGCGCATGTCCAGGCCCATCTGAAGTTTGCCAATGACCATCTGGATGATCCAGAGGAGGAATGGGAGAAGGTCATGTGGTCTGATGAGACAAAAATAGAGCTTTTTGGTCTAAACTCCACTCGCCGTGTTTGGAGGAAGAAGAAGGATGAGTACAACCCCAAGAACACCATTCCAACCGTGAAGCATGGAGGTGGAAACATCATTCTTTGGGGATGCTTTTCTGCAAAGGGGACAGGACGACTGCACCGTATTGAGGGGAGGATGGATGGGGCCATGTATCGTGAGATCTTGGCCAACAACCTCCTTCCCTCAGTAAGAGCATTGAAGATGGGTCGTGGCTGGGTCTTCCAGCATGACAACGACCCGAAACACACAGCCAGGGCAACTAAGGAGTGGCTCCGTAAGAAGCATCTCAAGGTCCTGGAGTGGCCTAGCCAGTCTCCAGACCTGAACCCAACAGAAAATCTTTGGAGGGAGCTGAAAGTCCGTATTGCCCAGTGACAGCCCCGAAACCTGAAGGATCTGGAGAAGATCTGTATGGAGGAGTGGGCCAAAATCCCTGCTGCAGTGTGTGCAAACCTGGTCAAGAACTACAGGAAACGTGTGATCTCTGTAATTGCAAACAAAGGTTTCTGTACCAAATATTAAGTTCTGCTTTTCTGATGTATCAAATTCTTATGTCATGCAATAAAATGCAAATTAATTACTTAAAAATCATACAATGTGATTTTCTGGATTTCTGTTTTAGATTCCGTCACTCACAGTTGAAGAGTACCTATGATAAAATTTACAGACTTCTACATGCTTTGTAAGTGGGCAAACCTGCAAAATCGGCAGTGTATCAAATACTTGTTCTCCCCACTGTATAACATGTTGGATATTTACGATTTGAACGTCACACCACAGGAAAATCTGATAAAATAATCTGTAGAACCATCAAGATAATCTGGACTTCACCTAGGATTTTTGGAAGGGGAGAAATGGGCCCGATTATCTTGTAGTGTGTGGGTGCCTTAATAGATACTTACCATAGACTATAAAAAAAGATGGACGATGTGTCTCCACTTCCCTCCACTGTAGAAAAATAAAGCCAAATTACCCATTACGTCATTTGAATCCTGAGTCTGCGCAGTAGTGATCCTGAGGTGGAGCCGTGGTATCAAGGTCCCGCCCACACTCCCGTCTCCCGCAGACTCAATCACAAGCACAGCTGTCAATCATGACGTTACTATTAGAAAATTACTTAAACCAAATTTATTTGAAAAACAAAAAAACACTTGAACATACAAACTAACTGAAATGACAGAAACCATATTTGTAAAAAAAAAAAATGTTTGACTCCCGTCCCATTCGATTACATGGAGAGGGTGGGGTTTATGACCTATACTGCATCCATCCACCAGGGGGTGATCGAAATGCTTTGTCTTCACTTTTCAGGACGTGTGAGGCACACTTGATTTTTACCAACAGAAATGTGTATTTTGCAGTTGTCTTTTCTGAAGAAAAAGAAAATATTATTGCTTTTCGACAGATAGATATTCTGATCACAATTTGTTCACTGAGACTGTTTTTGCTTCATATGTCGATCAGACCATCTGTTCCTGTTTTACTCAGTGGTTCTTGGCCAAAATAAGCTGCATCTTATTATTTGTTTTGTTTTGCATATTGCTTTGATAGACCTTCAGCAATATAATTTGGAGAATCCATACTGAGAAACATTGACTCCAATCAGAGCCACAAATTTAGCTTGTTATCTGGTAAACTGAATGCGTGCCAAGACAGCTAACTTGTGTGTGCATGTATAGGGGTATAAATGAATGTACATTCAAATTAAAGTCTAAAACATTCGTAGTGCTGTAATTACTATGGAGGCCATTAATGTTTTAGTTCATTAAACTCGTTTAAGTTGAACCTTCATTGGTTTAATGTAATAAAGGAAGGCACTGTCTTTGGCACACATGTATTGCTCATCTCAGCACAAGACTGAAATGATTCTGAGTGCTTGTATTTATAGTGTGAGACTCACACTAATTGTGTAATACCGTCTGATATACTTTAATAATGTTATATCGCTTTGCTAAAATAGAGAATATTACAGCCATTCTAGCACCCACAGAAACAGTCGGCAGAGTGCTAGATCAGAGTTTCTAATTAGTAATAGATTGTATTCAGCCAGTAATTATTGGTGATTAGAGTGTCTGGTGCTGAAGTCGTTTCCATAGTATCAGCTGTGCTGAGTCACTGACCTTCGGCTGACCAGCAGAATCATTTTCTGCCTCACCGAACAAATTGTCTTGTTGGGTCTCTAAACTGTCAAAATGAAGATAATTTGATGGAACTGGGTCAAATGATTCGGCTTTAAAGAACATTGTGTCAAGAAATGGCCTCATGTCTTGCGCTTAGTAAATTAATTTGTCTTTGGATCACAGACAGGGATATGGAGTGCCTCCCTTCGTGTTAAAGACACCATAGATGTCGCTGCCTATGATATCCCACAATTATTTGAATGCAGTTCTGTGGTGAGTTGAAAGGATAAAAAGATCCATAGATTGATGTTTCTTCTGTGATTAACGTTGTGTCTAAACGTGTTAAAATCGAACATGGTCTGCTGTCATTTGGAGGTACATTTTCAATCAGGACAAAACATGTTCTGGTTCCTAAGGATAGATCAGACCAATGATGGGTTTGCATAGCCTCACTTCTGGTTGATTCTTTTTGGGAAAACACAATGGTACCAAAAGCTTTATATTTGTCACTGAGCTTGGCAAGTCCCAAGGAAATAGAGTTCCCCCCACCCAGGCCATTTGGTTCAACAGCTAAAAGCTTAAATTAACATGAAAATGTGAACTGTTTGAAATAGAGAGCCCAAATTTGGTTTGAAAGAACGTCAGACCCTTCCCAACCAGCGTGCCAAATCGTATTAGATTGAGTCAGAACCATGTCCCGGTTCCTGGGAATAGATTTGTTTTGTGCTATTCCTTACCCTCAGGTCTGGACACATGTCTGTATTGTCTGTAATGGCTCCAAAGTTGCTGACAAGCAAATAGATGCTTAATGTCTCATTAGTGGTTAATAGGCACTCCTGATAAGTGCTTGTGTTCCTTTGCAGAAATATGTTACGTAAGGCTTTCTCCTCTAGTGTTCCATCAGTCTAAAGAGGGTAGGGACCTATTAAAGACACCAAATGCTCTCTCCACACAAACACTCCCTATTCCCATACAAATATGTGGATTAGGGGGTGTAAATCAGGGGTTTAGAGTCTTTATAACCAACCTTTTGATGATGTGGGTGTGATTAAGATACAGAAGAAAAAAAACTCAGATCGTTTAATTCAACTTATTTTTCCAATTATGGGAAATGACGCAAATTCCCTGCTGGAGACCAAAAAGTGAAGGTTATATTTCTCAATGGGTTCGCTAATTAAAGCGTTATGTGTTGTCAGCTGAAAGGAGAGTGGTGGCTGAGCTTTAGTGGAGGAAATAGGTGGAGAGAGAGAAAGGGCCGAGCTACATAAAGCTCAGGTGAGACCTTCATACTGCACACGCTGCACTCTGAGCATGCACTGATGACAGAGAACCTGCCTCAGCACCAATCTGGGCTTGTAATCACTCCGATTTGTTAACTAAATGAATCGTGTCCGGGCCGGCATCTCCGGGGAGACATTTTTATAACAGAAAAACAGAGAAGCTGGCAGGAAAGGTGGGAGACGAACACGGCAGCTGTCGGATGAGAGAGTGCTGGAGATTTCGGCTTGCTCGAGTAGATTTCTCATTTTTAAATCTCTAAATATTATGGAAGGGAACAGTTGGGACATGTATTTTCTTGTGACAAAGACAAATAAGCAGCAGCAGAGAAAACATTGTTTCAGAGGATTAAATACACAGCCAAGATCGAGGATTTTTGGAATACCTGGAGAAAGCTACCATTAGCATTCACATTCATCTCAATGGCAATTGCTTGGCTGGAGGCAAGACGCATCTGATTTGATTTTCTTATGGACACTCAATTCTGAGCCGTAAATGTGACTAATTACTCTGGTGTCACATTGACTGAATGTGAGGTGATTGGCCACAAGAATGACACAGTCACAAGCCCGTCAATAAAGAAAGATGTAGTTATGGCATCTACCAGCAGGGACTAAATTAAGTTACTAGCCACTGCTAGTAAACTGGGGCCAAGTTAGGCATCCTAATGTGTAACATTTACATTTATGCATTCTTTTATCCAAAGCGATTTACCGTACAATACAAACATAAGCCATTCGGCACTTCGGTTTAGAGGGCTGCATTGGGATTGGGATCCCACAAATCTTGCGGGCAGTCCCATAGTCCAATGATTTGCCACGTAACAGGAAAGGAGTCAACAGATGAAGTTCACCGCAGTCAGTCAGTAACATTCTCTTCCTCCATAGCAGGCTAGGCCAAGTGATTCATTATTTAATTCATTCGTTAAGTAGGTTTAATGTATTTTAGTATTATTTATTTTCTTTTTACTATATATTCATTATCTATAGCCTATATAAAAACCTGTGATATCTGTGAGGTTTTTATTTCCTATTTTATTTTTATTTATTTTATTTGTTTAATATTTATTTTATAAGTAATTCAATTAAATGTTGTACCTTGTTAGGTTACCATAGTTTAACTGTTATGGTTAGGGCTGTGTGTTGTTACTCATACGTTTAAATATGTTTTTAGGCTCCACTAGTTGTGATGTTGTAACGAGGACTCAGGCAGATTGGGATCCATGTGCAGTTTATTAAAATAACACAAATTCACAGTACAAGCAGGCGTGGGTCGGTAAACCAGGGTGAACAGCAATATCAGAGGCAGTGCATCAATCGTGGTCATAACAGGCAATAGGTCAGGGCAGGCAGCAAACAAACGAGAATCAAAGTCCAGGCACACAAAGATCAAGGGCAGGCAGAACAGGGTCAGTTGTTTCCTCCCCTTGTCATGGCTGTGAGCGGTGCGGCGACTGAACTGAAGTTCCTGATGAATCTCCTGTAGAAGTTAGCAAACCCCAGGAATCTTTGAAGCTCCTTCAGTGTAGCAGGTTGAGGCCAACTCAGGACTGCCCGAACTTTCCTTTCGTCCATCGCCACTCCTTCGGGGCTGATGATGTACCCAAGAAACGACACTGATGACTGGTGGAACTCACACTTTTCGGCCTTGGCGTAGAGCTGATGATCAATCAGACGTTGCAGCACCGTGCGGACCTGTTGGACGTGTTCCTCCATGGTGTTTGAGTAGATCAGTATGTCGTCGATGTACACCACCATGCACTGATTGAGCAGGTCTCTGAAGATGTTGTTGATGAAGGATTGGAACACCGAAGGACTATTGGACAGCCCGAAGGGCATGACGAGATATTCATAGTGCCCGTTGCTTGTGGAGAAGGCTGTTTTCCACTCGTCCCCCTCCCAGATGCGAATGAGATTGTAGGCGGAGCGGAGATCGAGCTTGGTAAAGAACTGGGCAGTTCTCAACTGTTCTAGAGCCGCTGGGACCAGAGGTAGCGGGTATCTGAATTTGACTGATGTCATTTAGGCCACAGTAATCAATGCAAGGTCTCAGACCTCCGTCCTTCTTCTCCACGAAGAAGAAGCCAGCTGCAGCCGGTCACGTGGATGGTCGAATGAAGCCCTTTGCTAGGTGTTCCCTGATGTAATCCTTCATGGCTTGGTCCTCAGGCTCAGAGAGTGGAAAGATGCGTCCCCTAGGTGGCGTGGTTCCTGGCAGAAGATCTATGGCACAGTCATTGTTGCGATGCGGTGGGAGTTGTGAAGCTTTGGACTTACTGAAAGCCTCGATGAGATCGGAGTACTCCGGTGGGACCCCCGGAGTGGTGTTTACGGTGTTGATCAGGACCGTGGCTTTGCTGGGTTGAGGTTGTGTTGAGCTTAGACATTTGGAGTGGCAGGTGGAGCTCCAACGTGTGATCTGTTTTTCTTGCCAGGATATCTGCGGGTCGTGTTCTTGAAGCCATGGGAAGCCCAGAATGACAGGGTTATGCGGAGAGTGAATGACGTAGAGATGGATGAGTTCGGAGTGAAGAGCACCCACTTGGAGATTGAGTTCAGTAGTGGTGTATTGCACATGACCAGTCCCCAGGGGGCGCCCATCTAGCGCTGCCACTGCCAAGGGAGAGTTGCAAGGGGTTAGAGGAATACCATATTGCCGTGCCAACTCTTCGTCAATGAAATTGCCTGCGGCCCCAGAATCGACTAATGCTTTGGCGTGTATAATCTTAGTCTCATATGTCAAGGTAATGGGTAGGTTAAAACAGTTGTTTGAGAGATGGCAGAAATCAGTAAACTCACCCTGCGGGCTTGTGTCTGTGGAGGTCGGCTCGGACAGTCGGCTTTCAGGTGTCCAGCGAGACCACAATACAGGCAGAGGTGATTCTTAACGCGCCGATCCCGCTCCTCTGTGGATAGGTGAGTACATCCGACCTGCATGGGTTCCTCATTGCTATTTGATGGAACATTAGGTTGGGGAATTCCTAGGCGTTTCGCCGTGAACGGATGAGATTGTCGATGCGGATAGCCAGTTCGATGAATTGGTCTAGGGTTTTATTTTCGTCTCGGCAGGCGAGTTCTGACTGTAGTTCATCATTGAGACCCTGGCGAAACATGGTTTTTAACATGTCCTCCAACCATATAGTTTGTGCTGCCAGTGTGCGGAAGGTGAGAGTGAATTCCACGGCCGTGCTGTTCCCTTGACGCAATGCAAGCAGTTGTTCCCCCGCGCTCCGTCCTCCTTCAGAATGCTTGAAAACAGTGCGTAAGCGCTGAATGAAGTGTGTGTATGTGACTCGTTCTAAGGCTTGATTATCCCAGACCGCCGTTGCCCACTCGAGCACCTTGCCTGTGAGAAGGGAACACACCAGTGAAATCTTGCCAGCATCAGTCGAGTAAAGAGAGGGTTGTTGGGCCAGAAACATTGAACATTGCATGAGGAAGCCTTTACATTTAGATGGAGTGCCGTCGAACTTCTTGGGGATCGCCAGGCGAGGGTTACTTGTTATCGTGTTAACAGGTGTTGGTGGTACTACCTGACTTGGCTGCAGCACTGGGGCGTTGGAGACCGCTGGCGTTTGATGAAGGTTCTGGACCACCTTTACCAGTTCCTCCGCCATGTTGGCCAAACTACTAAGTTCCTTGTGCTGTTAACTCATTGGAGAAGTGCATGAGAACCGCTGGATTGCTAGTTGGCGAAGTCTTCTGTAACGAGGACTCAGGCAGATTGGGATCCATGTGCAGTTTATTAAAATAACACACATTCACAGTACAAGCAGGCGTGGGTCGGTAAACCAGGGTGAACAGCAATATCAGAGGCAGTGCATCAATCGTGGTCATAACAGGCAATAGGTCAGGGCAGGCAGCAAACAAACGAGAATCAAAGTCCAGGCACACAAAGATCAAGGGCAGGCAGAACAGGGTCGTAAACAGTAGTCCAAGGCAGAGTCAAACACAGGCAGGATAATCACAGGGAATAACGCTCAGAAATGCAGCCAGGGCAAACAAGACTTCTCATTGAATAAGTGTGAGCGCAGAGTTTATATAGGCAAGGTAATGAGGAACAGGTGTGCAGTAATCAGTCCAGGAGTGAGGGTGTATGGGAAATGAATTCCGAAATGGAGGTTGGTACTCTGGTGAGTTCGACCTCTGGTGGCCGACGGTGGAATCTTCACCGGCGTTTGTGACAGATGTTTTGTTTGATAGAGTTTTAAATGTCTAATAAAAATCTAGACAGCTGTGTTTGTCATTTGTGGTGCTAGTGTTACATTATCTTATGGTCAGTTTAATTAAGCGTAATGTTTTATCTCTGTTATTCTGAACTTTTAGCATAGCTCTAATGTTTGTGTAATTTTTTTATCACAGTTTCTACAAGCTGAATGTTTGTGGGTACAGGCGGGAGTGGAACACACACACGTGTGCCTCATTGTAAATAGACAACAATATGAAGGTATTATTGGAGGAAAACATCTGAGCGGCACCTGTGACAGTGTGATTTGTAGTTAGACACACGAGTATCAGTAAATTTGAAGTCACAGAGAAAAATGTTTTAAAACTTGTAGTTTTTTCGCTCAATCCCACAAACAAAACACTGCAGGTTCTGACTCCCAATTCCATTGATTAGGGTTATTGGTTATCATGCTCAGACTAATAAACCAACAAAATTGGGTGTCACTTCAGCCAATATCATCCAGGCGACCAAATAAGGTTCTTTGATTGGCCAAAATTCTTTGATCTTTGAACAATGGCCATCCCTGCCGCTGTGGCTATTCTCTACCACTACAAATTCCACTGTCACAGGCACTTAGTTGTTTTCCTCCAATAATACCTTCATACAACAAGGGACTGGGTGTTCAGTGACTGCATGTACACTTGTAGGAGTGAATAGAGGTAAGGAGTTGCAATTCCAGTGGCAGTCCTGAAAGCCAGCGTCAAAACCTTACGGTTTATTCTGGTCACAACTGGGAGCCAGTGGAGTGAGATCGGTATAAAAGATAAGTATAAAACAAGATCTAATGAAAAATGCACACAGGAATAATCAGGCCAAATATTCTCAATCATTGCATCAATCATGATTTGAAGAATCAAAGACACAGAAGATGATTTTATGGCAGTTGGTTCAAAGGTCATACACTGATTTAATCCTAGTTTACAATGACTTAACTCGCTGCTTACTACCAAAGTATGATGCATTGTTGGATAAATTAACTAGGTAGTCCCGAAAATTTCCAGAAACTGTAGAAACACATTTGGCTAGAACACTTTTGAATCCACTGCCATGTTTGGAAACCATTACAGTTTGTTGCAAAATGTGGGCCGTGCAGGGCAGGTGTTCAAAAGGAAGTAATCTTGCGGCAGCAACCATGTTACGAGCACTGTCAGTGCCAAGTGTGGTTAACTTTTCTTTGATTTTTCATTCTTTTGCGGCATCAAGAAAATGATCAGTTCATGGCTCAGCTTAGTGTCGTTCTTCTGTTTTACTCACAGTTAGTGCAAATGATTGCAATTTCCATTCTTTATCAGTGAAGTGTGCTGTGAAGTAGTTGTCATTGGTAACAGAAGTCCAGTGGTCCCCTGTGAGCGCGATGTGTGTTGCTTGCTCTAGCATGTTCATCCTCCGTGGCCTCTCACCTTCATACAAAGTGTGTGTGTTTGACATGATGGTTCCTCTCGAGGGCAGATTATATAAGGTGTCTCCCGATGCAGTTTGAATGATTTCTCTTAGTCCATTGTCATCTTCTATGTTAACTGGGCAGCAGTTTTTAGCTATCCAAATAACCAAAGCATTCGTTACCTTATCACTTACAGATCTCGTTATTTGCCCACGAATAACACACTTCTATAATTTACATTGGCGAGGCCCCATAGAGAGTTTCGGTTGGGTGTTTTGCTTTTAAGTGATATGTCAAAGACAAATTACTTCTGTGGTAATTAAATTCGGCTTTGCAAAATGCACCGATTATTTTAGTTTTATCCAAAGATCCTTCGGGCAGCATTTTACAGTGAAACTTTCCATCTAAAAGTCCTTTCTGGCGTTTATCCATCTTTAGTCAGGATCATTCTGTAACGTATGGTTGCTGGCAAACAGACAAAGAAGATCAATAGTATTCCAACACAAAGTTTTAATGATAATAATCCAGGAGACAGGTTTAGCAACACACACACTTGACATATACGAGACTGGAAAATGAACATAAGAAAAACAGGAACTTAAAGCTGCAGTCCGTAAGTTTTGCATCTTTGTCACCATCTCTGTTTGAAACCTGCAGTTGCAGTTAGTTGCAGAATTATTATCTTTACATGGGTTGTGCATCGCCACTGTGCATTTTAAATTAGCATTTTTTATCAGGCTCCTATGTTTAGGTTCAGTAATTTCACTTTAATGGCAATGAAAAGGTTATTAGTCAGTTATTGAAATGCCTTATTTTCAGAAATGTCACTTTAGTCAATTCATGGGTATTTATCAAATGTAACTATCTTTTGCGGCAAAACCAGCTAAGTCCATGTGTGCTTCTTTTGCAAAAACCTCTAAGTCCACCTGTTTGGGTAAAAAGACTGAGACTGATCCACACAGTAGGGGGAGCTGTGATGCAAAGTGGCTGCCACATCCGTTTCTGTCAGAGTTTTACAGAAGCACAAGGAACACTGTTGTGTTTACTTGCTACTCGCAAAATCCTGTCATTGCAACTGTAACGATGGAAGCTTGGCAAATGAAAGACGCACAGCGTCATTCATCTTGAAATCATATGATTCAGTTCATGGTTTCTGTGGATTTTGCTGACAAAGGGAAGTGGTGTTTAGAGGTTTCTGCTAGCAAACTGGTATTTTTGAGTGTGCTGACACTGTGATTTAGCGGATTTTAAATGAAAGTATTTGATAAACGTATACTATGTGCGGAGAGCATTCGCTCAATATCATTATCTCATTTTTGATGGAGGTGGCGTTTAGCGGCTTTTGCATCTGAACTCTTCAAGTACAAACCCGATTCCAAAAAAGTTGGGACACTGTACAAATTGTGAATAAAAACAGAATGCAATGATGTGGAAGTTTCAAATTTCAATATTTTATTCAGAATACAACATAGATGACATATCAAATGTTTAAACTGAGAAAATGTATCATTTTGAGGGAAAAATAAGTTGATTTTAAATTTCATGGCATCAACACATCTCAAAAAAGTTGGGACAAGGCCATGTTTACCACTGTGTGGCATCCCCTCTTCTTTTTATAACAGTCTGCAAACGTCTGGGGACTGAGGAGACAAGTTGCTCAAGTTTAGGAATAGGAATGTTGTCCCATTCTTGTCTAATACAGGCTTCTAGTTGCTCAACTGTCTTAGGTCTTCTTTGTCGCATCTTCCTCTTTATGATGCGCCAAATGTTTTCTATGGGTGAAAGATCTGGACTGCAGGCTGGCCATTTCAGTACCCGGATCCTTCTACGCAGCCATGATGTTGTAATTGATGCAGTATTTGGTCTGGCATTGTCATGTTGGAAAATGCAAGGTCTTCCCTGAAAGAGACGACGTCTGGATGGGAGCATATGTTGTTCTAGAACTTGGATATACCTTTCAGCATTGATGGTGCCTTTCCAGATGTGTAAGCTGCCCATGCCACACGCACTCATGCAACCCTATACCATCAGAGATGCAGGCTTCTGAACTGAGCGCTGAGAACAACTTGGGTTGTCCTTGTCCTCTTTAGTCCGGATGACATGGCGTCCCAGTTTTCCAAAAAGAACTTCAAATTTTGATTCGTCTGACCACAGAACAGTTTTCCACTTTGCCACAGTCCATTTTAAATGAGCCTTGGCCCAGAGAAAACGCCTGGGCTTCTGGATCATGTTTAGATATGGCTTCTTTTTTGACCTATAGAGTTTTAGCCGGCAACGGCGAATGGCACGGTGGATTGTGTTCACCGACAATGTTTTCTGGAAGTATTCCTGAGCCCATGTTGTGATTTCCATTACAGTAGCATTCCTGTATGTGATGCAGTGCCGTCTAAGGGCCCGAAGATCACGGGCATCCAGTATGGTTTTCCGGCCTTGACCCTTACGCACAGAGATCGTTCCAGATTCTCTGAATCTTTGGATGATATTATGCACTGTAGATGATGATAACTTCAAACTCTTTGCAATTTTTCTCTGAGAAACTCCTTTCTGATATTGCTCCACTATTTTTCGCCGCAGCATTGGGGGAATTGGTGATCCTCTGCCCATCTTGACTTCTGAGAGACACTGCCACTCTGAGAGGCTCTTTTTATACCCAATCATGTTGCCAATTGACCTAATAAGTTGCAAATTGGTCCTCCAGCTGTTCCTTATATGTACATTTAACTTTTCCGGCCTCTTATTGCTACCTGTCCCAACTTTTTTGGAATGTGTAGCTCTCCAAAATGAGCCAATATTTGGCATGACATTTCAAAATGTCTCACTTTCAACATTTGATATGTTATCTATATTCTATTGTGAATAAAATATAAGTTTATGAGATTTGTAAATGATTGCATTCCTTTTTTATTCACAATTTGTACAGTGTCCCAACTTTTTTGGAATCGGGTTTGTAAGTAACATTTCACTTTTGTTCTGACCGACTGAGAAAAAAAGCATTACAATAAATTGTGCTACCAACGGGGATTAAATGTAACGATAGCTTAGCTCACATCATATCAAACCGTGCAAATTATTATTGTTAATACTTTGTTCTCAAATTGTTAATGTTAACAATATCAGCATTGCGTGACTATGTGTATTTAGTGTGTATTAGCGTTATCTGTAGATTTTAATTTCTGTACAGTCTAATCTTTTGCCTTTGACTACAGGTGAATCTCCAGTTGTCACTGATGATTGTCGTTTGGACCTTTCTGTATTACAATCCGCCATCAAAATGATATGTTTAATTATTCTAGCTACTGTGAGAAAAGGCTATAAATGATCCGCTACCTGCAGCATCCTCACACGCGATACTACTACTAGTCGGACTCCTTCTTTATGTATACCGATGTGACGTAATGACGCAAAGACATGCTCGAATTTCCCACGGAAATCCACCAGTAGTACCACTCAAATTATAACACATTATTACAAGCTTACCGTTGTGAATCAGGCTAAGGTAAGGAGATAGTTTTGAACACTGGCTGGTTATGTACTTGCTCAATTTTATTTTGGATGTTTTTTAACCAAAAAAGTTACGGACTGCAGCTTTAAGTAGTGCAGATAACAAAACACAGCTGAACCTAACAAACTCATAATGAAGTGTGACCATGGAGACGGAAGACAGGCGGGAACTCAATGAATACATGTGATGAATAACAAACTAAAAGCCCATGAAAACGAAACTAAGAATGAACATAACTGAACCTAACCGTGACAGATTCAGTTCGGCCAAACTTGGGACTAGGGTGGTGTGCATGTCAAACACATGTCAGCCGCCACAGGACGTTAAAAAAACCCAACTGTCTTATTTTTTTAACGTGTTAAATATTTCAAATTAATCACATGCCTTAATGCGTTAAGTTTGAAAGATATACAGTAGATTGTACTGCATCTTAGCCTGCTTATTTTGCTCAAGAGCATAATTTAAGTCCACATGTCATACTAACAAGAAACTTCTAACCACAGGTCAAAAGCTGTAGTCATAACCACACAAGTTTGCGAATGTTTGTTGAAACTATGGTTTCGGGAAACACTAACAATGATTTTGGGAAATGCACCTGGTCAGGTACAATCAGAGCTAGGTAGCATTATATGACATTTACCAAGTTTAAATTCAGAGTTTTGTCAAGATACAGACACTCCATGTTTTTCAGCTTTGTTGCCAAATTTGTTAATGCTTCATATCTAAGTGCTTTTAATAACTTTTTATTGGCATGGTGTGAAGACAAATTTGTGTCAGATTACAGAGTCAAGTCTGATCGCTCAAAAATGATTGCTTTCACAAAAAGTTTTTTTCAAAAAGTTTTTTTCACAAAATTTAAAATGGCTGAAAGGTTATATAATTGGTCTCAAAAAGTTGGCATTGTATGACTCAAAGAGTCTAAATTATGTTTTATTGGGTGTTTCTCAAAAGGAAGGCTGCATCCTATGAAGGCTGCATATCTCGGCTGCCACGTCATCAAACGTCGCTGAAAGCCATCTCAATTTGAAGGATCCTTGGAAGGCAGCTTTCATTTCGTGTCCTTCTTTCGGCCTGTTTTGAAGGATGCATCGGACATAGCCTTCGCGGCCTTAAATCACCCACAATCCTTTGCACGCACTGGGAGACCACAGACGGCTGTCATTCACTGTATTGCATTAATAGAAAGCCAGTTAATATAAATATTTGTAATACAAAGTATTTTTCCAAAATTAAGTTTAAATAGTATTTTCGTGATGTGACTGCAGGGGCGGGAAATGTGTGACGTTGCCATGTGCATTTACTAGACCTTCTCATTCTAGCATTTAATGCTGAGAAGGACTGTAGTCTACAAGCCTCCGAAGGACTGGACTATGAAGGACACAGCCTCAGTAGGATGCAGCCTTCCATTTGAGAAGCATCCATTAACAAAGTTTGAGAGGAGCATGCTCAGATAATTAACCTAATTAACATGGGAGGAGCACATTCAGTTAATCAACTCAATTAACGAGATAAGAGGTATATATACAGCAGACTTACCTCTGTTCCATGACAAACAGCATCCCATCCACCACCCCATCCAACCTCCACCACCCCATCTCCTCACTTCTAACTATTCCTATCCCAGCCTGGGAAGGGGGGAATTCTCTGGTCTATGGTTCGGGCCAAATTCCGAGCTCCCTCCCCTCGGACAGCATGGCAAATACACATAACCTTTACTCTATTTAATTATATGTAAGTGGGAACTTGTGAAAGAGAGCTAAGTAAAGAGTAAATTGCTTACAAAGTAGTTTTTGTGATCTAAACTGTAGCTATTTTCCCAAACTGCTTAGATGCCTTGAGGCCATGATAATTACCAAGCTTCATCTCAAAGAACTTTTCAACAGAATTCAAAATGCTGGGAAATACAGTTGGGTGGGAACTTAAACAGATGTCACTTACCTCAACATGACCCAGGGAAGAATTTTAGGGCATTCAGTTCAAAAGTAAGCTAAAATGTTTGTGAAATTTGTGGAACTAGAGGGTTTGAGACTCCATGTGTAGAAGACACTTAGATGGCTATGACATACATTTACCAGAATTTTACAGTATTTCTACTGTGAATGTCAGTGAAACAGTGCTCATTTGTGGGAGTGTGCATGCCCATAATGGGTACCAGTGAGGTCAGGATACGAGGGCTAGATGTCTGATTGCTCTGTCTACTGGGGGTCAGAGGGGGGACAGGAGAGAGGGTGGCACTCAGGTTTTGTGGAGCAAATTGCTTTTTGTGTATAGGATGAAAGAAGACATGGCGGAAAACCCCAGAGTGACACTAAGAGAATGAAGATAGACAGAGAGAGAGACAGGGAATAGAGACTTTTAGAGAGTTCACTTAAAAGAGCTAGCACAAAAGTGTTATCGTGTTTGACAAGCATCTGTCCTGTCAAAGTCAGGTTCCATTTGGCAAAAAAAAAAAGTATTTCAAATATATGCTTAAACATATATGCTTAAAAAGTTATATATTTTTTAATTTAATAAATATTTCATTTAAACATTTCAATTTCAAAATATTTTTTAAAGTCTTAAAATACATTATTGATAAATGCAAAATGTATATTTTTCAAATATATGTTATGGAAAATATTAATGTATTTAGATTGAATTTTTGTTTGTGAGTGGTTGCACTTGCATTTTTTATTTATTTTTTGCTTAGGCCAATGAGAATTAAGGAAATTCTGGGTATTAACTGGCTAATCTGCAAATAACAACATGCAAAAAAGTTTTTTGTGAAGTTTTTATTATGTTATTAATATGTGTTGGTCCCCCTTTTAATGCGAAAACAGCCCTGACCCGTCGAGGCATGGACTCCACTAGACCCCTGAAGGTGTGCTGTGGTATCTGGCACCAAGATGTTAGCAGCAGATCCTTTAAGTCCTGTAAGTTGCGAAGTGGGGCCTCCATGGATTGGACTTGTTTATTCAGCACATCCCACAGATGCTCGATTGGCTTGAGATCTGGGGAATTTGGAGGCCAAGTCAACACCTCAAACTCGTTGTTGTGCTCCTCAAACCATTCCTGAACCATTTTTGCTTTGTGGCAGGGTGCATTATCCTGCTAAAAGAGGCCACAGCCACCAGGGAATATCGTTTCCATGAAAGGGTGTACATGGTCTGCAACAATGCTTAGGTAGGTGGTACGTGTCAAAGTAACATCCACATGGATTGCAGGACCCAAGGTTTCCCAGAAGAACATTGCCCAAAGCATCAAACTGCCTCCGCCGGCTTTCCTTCTTCCCATAGTGCATCCTGGTGCCATGTGTTCCCCAGGTAAGCGACGCACACGCACTCGGCCAGCCGTGTGATGTAAAATAAAACGTGATTCATCAAGATTCATCATTCTTGAGCAGTTTGAGCTACAGTAGCTTATCTGTTTGATTGGACCACACAGGCCAACCTTTTCTCCCCACATGCGTCAATGACCCTGTCGCCGGTTCATCACTGTTCCTTCACCTTTGATAGATACTGACCACTGCAGACCGGGAACACCCCACAAGAGCTGCAGTTTTGGAGATGCTCTGAGCAAGTCGTCTAGCCATCAAAATTTGGCCCTTGTCAAACTCGATCAAATCCTTACGCTTGCCCATTTTTCCTGCTTCTAACACATCAACTTTGAGGACAAAATGTTCATTTGCTGCCTAATATATCCCACCCACTAACAGGTGCCGTGATGAAGAGATAATCAGTGTTATTCACTTCACCTGTCAGTGATCATAATGTTATGCCTGATCAGTGTATGTATATATCTCCGTTCTTATTCTCTTTGCTTTCTTTTAAAACATTTGTCCAAGCACATCTATCAAACACTCAAACACAAACAGTGTGCATGTGTTATGTCTATGTGGAAGTGGCTGTGTGTGCTTAGCTTACTGACCTGAAATGACCTTGTCCAGACCAAGGCAGCTTTTGTATGCCTGCCAAAACACTTAACAAGCTATATATGCTCATTGTGATAACGGGAGTGTGCTGTCAACATTCATTCACTAAAGATGCACATTAACTCAGAATTCCCCTGACCCTCCATTTGAGACGGCACAGTAGGGTGTTTGGATAAGTCACCTCTCCCTGATGAGAACATAAACCAGAGCATCACTGCAGCTGCTGTGTAATCTAATCTACATACTGCTTTCCTCGCCTTAGTGCATTACCGACAGCGCTACCTTTTATATGCCAAGACTCAATAGACTTCAAGTATACTCCTTAACCTCTGCCCACTCCCAACCCCCCACTTTTCACACAAGAATAGCACACCAATGACTGCGTATGAGCTCAGCAGAAGATGCTTTACTGAAACTGATCTGAAGGGCAGTTCAGTAACCAATCTGTGCCCTCCTTTTCCTGTAACTCTGAATAGGACTTTGAATTTTGAAAAGAATGGGCTTATTATATGTTATCTGTTATATGACTGGCTGGTTGAAGTGTCCATTATTTTTCTAATATGTACCAGTGGTGCTAAAGGCAACTGCTAAGTCAATTTTTTGGTAACACTTTATTTTATAATATCCTTGTTACACATGTTATGCTATAGTAATAACTATAGATTATGCATAATTACATGCAACAAACCCTAATCCTAACCCAATAGTAAGACATGTAGTTAATTAATATTATCAATACTTAAAGGGATAGTTCAGCCATAAATTAAAATTCTGTCATTAATTACTCACCCTCATGTCGTTCCAAACCTGTAAGACTTTCGTTCATTTTCAGAACACAAATGAAGATCTTTTTGATGAAATTTGAGAGCTTTCTGTCCCTCCATTGACAGCTACGCAGCTACCACTTTGACGCTTCAAAAAGTTCATAAAGAGATCATAAAACTAATCTATATGAATTGAGCGAAGAGACGTGATCGCTTTATATGATTAACAGATTGAATTTAGGCTTTTATTCACATGTAAACATTCATCAAGCACAAGCATGTTCGCTTGATGTGCGAGAACCAATGAGGTTCATTCTCGTGTTACGCAGCACGTTTGAGCTTCTGCAAGAACCAATGAAGTTCATTCTCGTGTTACGCAGCATGTTTGAGCTTCTGCAAGAACCAGTGAGGTTCATTCTAGTGTTACGCAGCACGTTTGAGCTTCTGCAAGAACGAATGAGGTTCATTCTTGTGTGTTATGCAGCATGTTTGAGCTTCTGCAAGAACCAATGAAGTTCATTCTCGTGTTACGCAGCATGTTTGAGCTTCTGCAAGAACCAGTGAGGTTCATTCTCGTGTTACGCAGCACGTTTGAACTTCTGCAAGAACCAATGAGGTTCATTCTAGTGTTACGCAGCACGTTTGAGCTTCTGCAAGAACGAATGAGGTTCATTCTTGTGTGTTATGCAGCATGTTTGAGCTTCTGCAAGAACCAATGAGGTTCATTCTCGTGTTACGCAGCACGTTTGAACTTCTGCAAGAACCAATGAGGTTCATTCTTGTGTCACGAAGCATGTTTGAGCTTCTGCAAGAACCAATGAGGTTCATTCTCGTGTTACGCAGCACGTTTGAGCTTCTGCAAGAACCAATGAGGTTCATTCTCGTGTTATGCAGCATGTTTGAACTTCTGCAAGAACCAATAAGGTTCATTCTTCTGTTACGCAGCACGTTTGAGCTTCTGCAAGAACCAATGAGGTTCATTCTCGTGTTACGTAGCACTTTTGAGCTTCTGCAAGAACCAATGAGGTTCATTCTCGTGTTACGCAGCACATTTGAGCTTCAGCAAGAACCAATGAGGTTCATTCTCGTGTTACGTAGCACTTTTGAGCTTCTGCAAGAACCAATGAGGTTCATTCTCGTGTTACGCAGCACATTTGAGCTTCTGCAAGAACTAACGAGGTTCATTCTCGTGTTATGCAGCACGTTTGAGCTTCTGCAAGAACCAACGAGGTTCATTCTCGTGTTATGCAGCACGTTTGAGCTTCTGCAAGAACCAATGAGGTTCATTCTCGTGTTACGTAGCACTTTTGAGCTTCTGCAAGAACCAATGAGGTTCATTCTCATGTTACGCAGTACATTTGAGCTTCTGCAAGAACCAACGAGGTTCATTCTCGTGTTATGCAGCACGTTTGAGCTTCTGCAAGAACCAATGAGGTTTGTTCTCAAGTGTTAAGCAGGTTTGGTTGAGCTTCTGTTGATGTTCGCTGATTAATGTTTATATGTGAATAAAAGCCTAAATTCAATCTGTTCGTCATATAAAGTGATTGAGTCTCTTCAGCCAATTTGGACTAAACCGCTCAATTCATATGGATTAGTTTTATGATGATTTATGCACTTTCATTTTGAAGCGTCAAAGTCACTCTAAAAAATAATTCAGTGGCTTAGTAAATATCACAGTAATAATTAACTTTATTAACTTAATAACATTTCTGAATATCATTTACTTGATGGTTTGAGTTGAACATACCAAAATAATTGACTAAAAATACAACAGTTAATTTTGTCTAAAATTGACAGTTATATTTAAGTTTTTTTTCACTAAAAGAATTTAGTATTTGAAAAACCAATTATTTATTTAAAATATACTTAATATATTTGTGAAATTTTTATCAAAATATTTGAGAATGGAGAATTAAATTGATCTGTTTCACGAACCACAAATATTACTTAATTCAAATCAAGATTATTAATATTTAACACACACTGAAGAAATTGAGTAAGTTTACTTGATTAAAACAATCAGTCATGACACACACAGGCCCACGCAGAGTCAACTGGCATTGGTGTTGACGTCGCCGACGAGCACGCACTTTCAGCCAATCAGCGATCAGCAGGCAGACGAGCTCATTCATGACAGGTTAGCGCGATAACTTGTAGCTGTATGTTCAAGTGACCGCTATGCCAAAGTGGCATAAATATACAGTAAATTGTATCTACACAGTAAAGAGTAGGAGAGTGATCCAACTCTCAAAACGTGGATTACACCTGTGACTCCAAGACTCTTTATAAATATAACCAACTATGAGAGCACAGTTGAATGACTTGAATTGAACTCAAATATGGGATATGACTCCTGTCCATCGTCATGTGCACACTGACCAGGACATCTGCAACTTTTTAGACCATCTAGACTGCACTCTACTCGTCCCCGACAGCCGCTGAAAGAGGTTTGAATCAACGATTAATCAGTTTTGACAGTGCTAAGTGCGTTATGTTCTATGTACTTCACGAAAGACGTAACATTAGTTCTGTCAAAGCGCAACACAAAGGTAAAAGCGCATTGTTGTTATTTTTTTGTTGGCAGATTACAGTATCAATGATGCATTTTGGCAGTGGTTTGTGTATGTGTGAAATGCCTGCTAATTTCATTGCTTTTTCCGATCTCTTATATTGGGCACTTTTTGCACTTAAATTGGCTTATTCTTACTGTTGACATTAAACATGATGCAGGTGTTTTTCTGAGGGTTAAATCACTGGTTAATTTCTAGATTGCCGTTTTGACAGTTTCCAACTGGACATTTTAGTCATATTTGCTCATTCTCTTTAATGTATTCCTTTAATGTTTTGATCCTGTTTTGTCATCAACATTATGTTTTAAGGAGATAAAATGGTACTTAACAACCTTGATTGGTATGGCAATAAAATTCTATCACATTATTTTAGCAGTTAAAGTTTGGGGCGGTTTTTTCTTGGAGTGGGCGGGTTTTGCTGAGCTTTTGGGCTGGAAATCGTCGACCCAATCTGGCAACACTGGGACTACAGCTCAACGGTTGAGTGAGTGCGGGCTGTTTGAATTTTCTTCAGTCTCCAGAGCAGTTCCTTCCTCTCAGCGTCGCCGAATTGGAACTTTCCTCTGTGAAATTTTTGTGTATGTATTGTGTATGTATGTATTGAAGGTTTGTGTATGTTTTATTTTATCAATAAAATCATTACTGTGCTTTAAATCATTTTATTTAATGCAAAACAACATACAGGAACGCAATGTGAGTCACCTAAACCAGTGTCTCATCCGTCTTTTTGCGTGATTGAAACACCTGAGGATGCCTTGCATAAAACACGACTTTATTTCTAAAGTTAATGAATAGAATTCATTCAGATGATAAAATGTTATCAGAATTGTGCACTGTTTGTTTATTGGCAGGTTATGGAGTCAGGCGCGTCGCAGGATCTTTCGGCTACGAGTGTAACGCAGGACGGCGGTCTGAAGTTCGAAGTTCACCCGCAGAGCACGAGTCCATCTCAGGCTCGACCAGCGCTGATACGATAACAGACCGGTTGATTACACTTGAATTACTTTTAAATGTTTAATTTTTACTTCTAAAATGTTACATGAGTTTAAATGTTGGCAATATTGTATACATGTCAAAACAGTAATATATGCTTTACTGCTTACATATCAGCAATAAAGGCCAATGTCGTGTATAAGTGTGGTTGTGTGGAGTATTTTACAAAGGTTTAGAGGAAATTCAAGTTAATATAAAAGTTATACTATAAAAGTTAATATTGCTCATAAATAAAAACAGTTAATATTACTCATAAATATTGTTTTTTAAATGTTTTTCCCCAATTATTTCTACTCAATTTTATTTGTTAATGTACCAAATGCAGTTACTCAGATCTACTTAATTTTTTTTACATACATTTACTCAGTTCATACGGTGTATGTAATTGATTTCACTGCTTTAAAATGTACTCAATATTTTAAGTGTAAAATTGTTTCACCAAAAAAATTGAGTAAATCATAGTAAAAGTTTTTAGAGTAGTTGCGTATAGTTGTATTATGGAAGTGAGCTTTGCACAAGCCAATGCTACTTCCTATTGTATTCAGAAAATATAACTGACCGACAGGGTTTTACATGGGGAATTTTCAGTCACTTTTTATTTAGACAATGTAAAAATGTAGTCTAATCTAGCGTTTACAGTTAATCCTAATGGAGCTAGTATAGAGTTTCTCTTCTGATCAGCTTACAAAGCGTTCATACGGTTAGAGGAACCGCTGGGTTCCCCCTAGTGCAATGTAGGGCTGAGAGGTGCCTGACAGTCTAATCCAAAGAGGCTCAGAAAGACTTCTTGGCATTATACTGCATGGGTTTTTGTCACGGTTTCACAGTATCAGAATATGGGAATTCTGGAGTATTCACATTTGCTATAGAGGAATGCAGGGATAATTGTAACATTTGTAAAATTGGTTATACCTTAATGCACACTGACTGCAGTCAAGTATAAACAATCATAATTCCCTAAAAAATGGACAGTTAATTAATGGTAGACAAAGATATTTTTATTTTTTATGTTAGTAAACTAAACTTAATTTACTCAGTTTTTTTACCAACTGATTTGAATGTATTTGAGTTGCCAAAAAAAGTAAAACTCAAAAAAGCCTATGCAAAAAATAAATAAAATATATTAGTGTTTTATATTTATATTTATTATATTTAGTTTTTTAGTTTTTACAGTGAAGCTATGGAAAGCAAGTTTTTTGTGAAAAATGTTCCATGTATATATATACATTGCCTGGCCAAATTTTTTTTTATTTGGATTTAAATAAGTAAATGCTTAAGAGTCAATGATTTGATCATTACTTCAGTGATTCAGAATCATTTTCACACATGAATTGACACCTCTAAGTCCTGACCTTAAATTCATTGGAAGTCTTTGTGATCTTGACCTTGAATTTATGCACCTCTTGATGTTATTTCCATCAAGCGGTGCATCATTTTTGGTATTGACAATGCAAGAGTCGAGCACTCTGTAAAGTCTACTCCAGCACATCCCAACTTAGACTTTCAATGAAGTTACGGTCTGGACTCAGAGGTGCCAATTCATGTGTGAAAATGATTCTTCATGCGCCGTCCCAACCATTCTTTCACAATTTGAGCCTGATGAATGTTGACATTATCATCCTGGAATATGGCCATGATGTGTCTTGCTACATGGTTGTTTAAGCAATGAAAAGCTACACACTCCATCAATTAGGGTTAGAAGAACTGTTGCCAAACATAATAATCACTGCAATAATGATCCAATCATTGACTCTTAAGCATTTGCCTATATAAATCCTTTTTTGGCCAGGCAGTGTATGTGTGTGTGTTTCAGGTATTTCTTACATTTCCTACATTCCTACCCTTAAACACAAGTCACACAGAAAAATGTGAGGCATTTTTACATTTTTAAAAAACATCATTCCGTATGATTTATAAGCTGTTTTCCTCATTTCCCCAATGTAGTGTTTACCGGGACCACACACGCACACACACACACACACACACACACACACACACACACACACACACACACACACACACACACACACACACACACACACACACACACACACACACACACACACACACACACACACACTAATTATTAATTGAAATACTGAAAAGAAATAAGCAAACACCAAAAACTGTTTTAGTTTTCCCTACTCTCTCCCTAAGATCTCTTTTGAGTTCTATAGGTTTATTTTTGTGTGATGTAGCCAGGTGACTGATTCCTCAAAACCGATTACTCTTTGAGACGACAGATTTCAGGTTCTGACCCATCTCAGGTTGCCATTTATCTTTTCTGTCGCTCCAAATGAATTCAGCCGTGTAGATTGCTTGTGTGGTGGAGCTTCCTCTCAGACTCAGAGCTCTCTGCCAATGCTGTCATCTCAACCATTCTGCCCAAATTAAAGATCTGTTGCTTTGGCTCTGTTTTTGCTCTTTGATTATCGTTTAAAGTACTCCACTAATGGTGTTTCCTTCTGCAGCTGTCTCTCTGGTGAAGTGGCTTGTTGTTGTGTATGTGTGTGTTTCATGGGGACAGATCCTACCTTGCTGGTGATGCCTTGTATCCTTGGCTTCCCTTACAAATGGCTATTTTCAACAGAATACAGCTTTCATGCCTGTTTGAAGAGCTAAATACATATTCTTAGTGTATCCACTTCTCTCAGGTCATTAAAATTGCAGAAAATAGTGATATTGAATGGTCGATGTGTGTTAGGTCATTGTGATTTTCCCAAGTAAAACATGTCCCTGGATCAATATTGTTGATCCTGGAACAACATTCCTGTCTGAAAATTTTGTCTTAACCAAAGATGTTGATCCAGGAACATGTTGCACTTGGTGAAATTCACTCTCACCCAATATCAAATCTTAATTTCTGAAACAGTTTGGGGGTTTTTGTACTGTTTCCATAGCTAATGTTTTTTTGACGCAGATGACGCAGAAATTTGGGTCAGCTGGGACTGCGTGACCCTAAAAAAGGATGTAAACAGATATTGTATGTGTGTTGTGCCACCAGGATGCAATTACAGCTCAAAAAACAAATTAGGTTTGAGTTGCACCTGCTGAGAGGACATCGAGTGAAGGATGATAAGGAGGACAGAACACTCAAACCTGAAAACAGCCCAAGAAAACCGGGGACATTTCTACTTCGGTGATCAATATGTGATAGAAATTATCACTTTTTACCTCTACAGTTACAGTTACAGTTTTGTGTATTTTGACTATAGAAATATCTGTCATACTCCTCTAAATTACATTTATGCTGTGTTCGAAATCACCCCCATTGCCTCATTCACTGTTCCCTACATTACTCCACTAATATAGTTCACTTGAAGGAGTGAACAAAAACGAGTGAGTGAATTCGGACACTGTGTGCGCCGGAAAGGCTGCCGCTTTTGCATAGTTTGTGCTTGCTGTTTAATAATCATAACTTAGCAAACTAGCAGCTCCAATAGTAATGAAAAGATTTATCTTGAACTCTGTCATGGAAACTTGCATGTTTAAACCTTAATTAAACAATTTAATAATCAATTAAAAAGGAATTTATACCTGTATTATACTACGCTGTAGCCACATTGGACCAGCAGTTTGGAAAATGAATGGATGGATGATTCAGCTGCGGACGCCATCTTCTGGTCAGACGCGGGAATTCATTCGACACGTGACTCTCAAAGTGCATTATGGGTATTCTCTGGCCATTGAGTGTACATCGGTTGAACACTCGTTATTGCGGTGCATTGTGGGATGGAATGAGTGCACTCAATAATGTCCATGGTTTTGGACACCACTACAAATGGCTGTCCCTTCAAATACTGTCCTATATAGGGGGCGATTTCAGACACAGCCTTAGTCATCAACACAGTTATTAACTGCACTGTTCATAGTAACTCCAGCGCTCATTCTCCTCAAACTATTGCTGGTGATGAGGTCAACGTACAGTACATCCAAAACAATAAGCAGACACACATCCGAGACATTCACCATTTGAACAAATAAACAACAGCCTTCTACAATAGTGAGAAGAGTGTAAACTAGTGATGCTAACGGTTATAAGCTATCCAAATGTTTTATCCAAATGTTCAGGAATTTGGATAAAACGAGAGTTCCATGTAAAATTTTGAATCGGGATATGTTCACCTGCTGTAGAAACAGAGAATGATAGGTTATAAAATTGATTTTAAAATAAAAACAGAGGATTACGATTCAAATTGAGGAAGCTCCAAACTCAAATTTTTAAAAAAGTGAAAATTCTTAATTTGTTGTCAGTTTGAATACATTAATGTGGAACAATTGGTTTAATGAGATTTCACCTTTGGCTACCCAGTGCAATGCAACAAAAATAGTCAAAAGCGACCAATAAATGTCACAAATGTTTCATTATATTATGGTAGATGTTTTTAGCAATTGCATTTTTTGTTTTTATAGCAGTATTAAACACATGGATGTCATAGCTCAGGATAGTCACTACTAACGGGTTTGTGAATATGTGTGTTCTTTTGATCAGTATTATAATTTTATGTGGCTCCAAAATGATTAATCACATGGCATTAATGGTTTAGGTGATTGACTCAAAACCCCTGGCTGCAGAAACGATCAGCCATGAGCCAAGATGGCATATTTCAAATCACATACTTTCAGGAGGTCTTGGATCAGCCGAACAATTGCCATTGAGATGAATGGAAATCCTTTTGCATAGCTTTCTCCAGGTTTGAAAGATTTCTTTAAAGATTTCGTTACAATACAGACGTAGGGGAGAGGTGGACCAAAAGGCACTATCAACAGCTTCCCTTATATGCCTGCATTGCTTTTTTGTGGAGCATGTGGGTGTTTGTCAAGAAGAGAGAGAACTTTGTACATGTTTACTCTCTTTCTCTGTCAAATAATGTTTCCATCTGTCAGTTCAGATGGCATTGAATAAGAGCCTGTGTGGTTTCTCTGTAACCCAGCATGAGTAGTCTGAAGGATTTGACATTCTCCCATATGGTTGCAATGTCTTATCATATTTGAGCTGTCTGGAACCTCAGACAGACTGATCAAATTACTATACAGTTCCATGAAACTCCCAGTGTCTAATTCAGTTATTCTTGCTCTGTCATAAAGAGTTTTCTGTTGTTCTTCAGTGTGACTTTTGCTCCAATATGGTTTACTTTGTAGAGCAAACATAACAAGTAAAAAACAGATTACCCATGACACTCTGTAAATCTCCCTATCACTGCATAGCTGTGAAGAGCAGCAAAGCAGTGGCTATGTTAAAGTCGCCATGAAATCAAAATTGAAGTTTTTTGGCTTTTAGTATGAATATGTTAGCCTTACTGTTATCTGTACGATAGTGTGCTCCAAAACAATGACAAAATTGGCATTTAGAAGATATAAGCATTTAAAACTTACAGTCTCTCACTTCCGCCAATATGGATCAGTGATTTTGATGACATCACTCTTCACTTCAGCTTCATCAGATTCTGTCCAATCAAATGCTCTCTAGAATCTAAAGCGTCCCGCCCCCTACATTATAAATAGCTAAATAGTTAAAATCGGTCACTTTTCTACATGGTGAATAGCACATAGTGCACTAGAAAGGGGATAGGGAATGAATCAGACAGTGTAAATACGCTTTCCATGGGCGAATGAAGTCTGGTTTCACGTTAGTGTCACATGCGGGCCTCATATCTAGGCCCTAGTCCGGCCTTCGCCCGAGACACTCAGGCCCTAGCCCAGCCCGTGTCTGACAGCTTATTAAAATTCTCGGCCTGAGTCCGACTGGAGCCGTTTTTTTTTTTTTTTTATCCTCCCTATTACACACTACTGTTGCAGCCATTAAAGTAGTTCAGTTTTGTCTTTAATGTCAAAGTAGTTATATTTCTTTTCGTTTCTTTATGTTAATTTTGAAAAATGTTTGGAGCAATTTTTATTTGTTAAATTAAAGTTTTTGTTTTTTAAAGTGACAAGCGGCCAGCGGCTGACAGTGAGTTAACCACATGCCTCTCAAATCAACACTTGACTTGTCTTGCCTATAATAAAATCCATAAATATAAAATACTTAAAGCATATCACAATGTTAGTTTAAACATTTACTATCACCACCACAGTAAAAAGGCATTTTTGACAAGCTGAGGCAGGCAATACATCTGAAACATCGAGTGGAGAGATCCACCTATGGGAAGGGCATCCGTACCTGACCTCTGCAGAAGCATCCAATTGCACCAAGTCTGACAAGACAGGCAGGAGCGCGCAGCCAATGCCCAGTAAGGCCCCACCCCTTACCTGCGGGCATATACAGTATAGCCTGCATGCGCTACTGTACATCAGTAAGTATATTCGCTTCTCATGCGGCAAGCGGGGCAAAGCTGGTGGATCTCTCCACTCGATGTTTCAGAGAACCGGGGTTACGACAGTAACCTATTGTTCTCTTTCATCATCTCGTGTTCGAGATCCACCTATGGGAGAGACATGGACAGCTCCCCGATTGCCCAATACACTCACAGTGAGGTCCTGTTAGCCAGAACACCCGTCACACCGACGCACACTAGTAACTGCGGTGTACAAGCAGGGCATGAAACGTGTGTGGCACACACAAAAGAAGGCAGGGTTATGAAGACCCCACCCCCAAAACCGAATGTGCTACCGAGGTTCTGGTGACATCCAGCCTATAGTAACGCAAAAACGTATGGGGAGAAGCCCAACTGGCAGCAGAGCAGATATCCTGCAGTGATACTCCCCTGAACAGAGCCCAAGAGGTGGCTAAGCCCCTCGTGGAATGAGCTCTGATGTCCTCTGGGGGTTGCACTCCCTTCGATTCGTAAGCCAAAGCTATAGTGTCCACAAGCCAATGTGAAAGGCGTTGCTTAGACAGGGGATCCCCTTTGTGGGGAGGAGCCCATGAAACAAAGAGGTCACTCTTCCGGAACGCACTGGTCCTAGCCAAATACGTCTGTAACGCACGGACCGGACACAGGGCATTCAACCTTTGATCCTCCGCGGAGGAAAAGGGCGTAGGGTGAAAAGCGGACAGCTCCAACACCTCCGATGTGAACGCAGGGAAACATTTTGGCATGAAGGCTGGATTAGGCTTAAGGAAAACCTTATCTCCACCCAGAGAGAATTTAATGCACGAGGGGTGAACCGAGAGTGCATGTAACTCACTGACACGTTTGGCTGACGCCAAGGCAACGCCATGGACAGCAACTTTAGGGAAATATTCCCCAGAGGCTGAAAAGGGAATTGAGACAGAGCTTCCAGCACCATAGAGAGGTCCCATCCAGGGATTGTTTTCCTAATGACTGGCAACGAGCGACGGGCACCCTTCATAAATCTGCGGATTAGAGGATGTTGCCCAACTGTTGAGCCCTCAAAACCCACATGACAAGCAGAGATAGCTGCCATGGCAGGGCATGTAACAGAGGGATTATCCACCTGGGCGCTATCAGAATGAGAGACAGGCGCCCCTCTTTCACCCTGGCCAGTGTGGGAATTGTCAGGCACAGGGGAGGAAAGGCATACAGCAGCACTCTGGGCCACGGGTGGGGCCAAGTCCTTTAGCGAGAAGAACATAGGACAATGGCTGTTTTTTGCGCGAGGCGAATAGATCTACGGACGCCTGTCCGAATCTCATCCATATCATGTCTACTATCTGAGGATGGAGGCGCCAATCTCCGAAGAGCGGGTTCCCCCTCGATAGAAGATCCGCGCCTCTGTTCAGAATCCCTGGAACATGAGTCGCGCGTAACGACAGGAAAAATCGCCTGCTCCATTCCAAAAGCATGTAAGCTAGAGCATGAAGTTTCGACGAGCGCCCGCCGCCTTGACGATTGATATAAGCCACTGCCGTGGTATTGTCACAGTGTACGAGCATATGATGTCCCTGCAGACGAGGCAGAAAATGATTCAGAGCCTTCCAAATGGTCAGAAGCTCTAAATAATTTATGTGCTCTGAACGTAGTTTGCTCGGCCACAAACCGTTCACAGTTCTGCCCTCTTGGGTGGCACCCCAGCCTGTTAAGGACGCATCCGTCGTCACAACTTTCCGCAACATAACCGTCCCCAGAGGGGCGCCCTATGCGTAAAAGTCCACGCTCTTCCAGTGGCGCAGAGCTGCAGCGCAGGTGCGCGTCACTGTTACAGAGCGGCAAAGATCGTGTAACGGGCTGAAACAAAACCCACTTCATGAAAGCCCTCATTCTCAGGAGTCCTAGTGGCAAAACCTGGATAGATGAAGCCATAAGACCCTGTAGCCTGAGACATGTGCGAAATTGTACCCTCACCCCTTCTCTGAACTGCGACAGACAGTTCATCAGAGAGAGAACGCGCTCCTGTGAGAGACGCGCTCGCATGGAGACTGAGTTCAGCTCCATGCCCAGGAAGATCACATTCTGGCTAGGTGTAAAATTGCTTTTGTTCACATTCACCCTGAAGCCCAGAGATGTGATGTGCGCAAGCACACGGCAGGTGTCCTGCAACACTTTTTCCCTCGAATCATCTATGATGAGCCAATTGTCTATGTATGTCAGGATCCGTAGACCAGACATTCTTAGGGGAGTCAAGCCCGCTTCCGTGTACAGACAAAATGTGCGGGGGCTTAGGCTTAACCCAAAGGGCAGGACCGTGAATTCGTAACAAATGCCTTGATAGGCGAAACGAAGAAACTTCCTGTGTGGTGGATAAATGCTTAACACACATCGTCCACTAAACACATGGGCTAGGCAGCCACGGGAGGGGGGCACCCTCCAGAAGAGACCCTCCGTCTTTTGGACAGGGGTTCTGGGGCAGGAAGGTAGTCCAAAGAGCTTGTCGCTCGAGAACGTGGACCCCAAGCCCCCATCGGCCAAACATCAGGCCGGCCGCTTGCGTTTGGGGTCGTTGGGGGTAGAGCTCGGGGGTTTTCCCGCAGCGGCAGGAGAAGGTTTCCCCCAGGGCTTAGCAGAGGGTGGGTTGCTCTGCCGTGGCGGGGGCTTGTTGCAGGGCCTTTCCTTGCTTTAATGAGGGGGTGCCTGGCGTGGAGCCGCCTTCCTAGGAAGGCACAACTTGAAAGCCTCGTCCTCCTTCTTCTTGTCGTCACATCGTTGTTGCATCAGTGCGATGGCGGGGCCAAAGAGAGCCTGGCCGGGCTCCACCGGGGCGCCTGCAATGCGTCTTTTCTCGCTATCCGGGGGACCCGAAAGGTTGAGCCAGAGCGCACGCTCTCCTACCACGGAAAGCGCCATGGAGCGCCCGCAGGCTTGAACGGCCTGACGAGTGTTACAGAGAACGAGGTCGTTAACCGTGATGATCTCCTTCCATAGTGCAGGCGAGGGAGATCCCTTGTCCAGCTGTTGGCCCAGGTCGTCCAGAATTTCTGCCTGGTAAGCGGAGAGGAGGGAGGAGACATTCAGGGCCCTAACAGCCAAGGCTGAGCATTTATAAGCGGCCTGGTGCACCGAGGCAGAAAAATGGTCCATCTTGTTCCTCCGAGACCCCGAGAAGTCATCACCGGACCCGGCCGGATTGTTGGCGAGCGGGGGGTTGCCCGCGAAGATGTCCTCTTCGGGAACTCAGGATTGGGCTGGTCAGCCCAGATAAGAGCAGTCGCATCCCAGGAGGTCCCCGGTAGCGCGCTGTCATCACCGTGTCCCACATCTGAGTCCGAAAAGTCGAGCTCGCCGCACTGGGTAGCAGCAACTTTAAGGCGGCGTCGCAGGAGTTTCTTAGGCATCACTAGGCAGTGACTGCAGTTCTCTGGATTCTCTATGGCCTCTTCGGCATGCTTGAGGCCCAAGCAAACCACGCAGAATTGGTGAAGATCCTTAGCGGCGATGAGAGCACCACACGCGGCCGGGCAGGCCCGTGATGAGCTACTGCTGGAAGAAGCAGGGATAGAGAGCGACATACCGGCGAAAAACTCAGAAAAGTCCGTGGCGGCAGCCGTGGAACAGGAAAGACGAGTGAGAGCACGGGCGGCTCCGAGAGCAGACACAGAGAATCTGGCAGAATAGAAACTGTCGCGCCTAGCGGAGGCTGATCTGAAGATATTTCCTCCTGCAGACAATAAGTGAGCAGCGCAAATTTGACCGAGCTGTGTCAGTGCAGAGATCGTGAGAAGCGAATGTCAACTGATGTACAGTAGCGCATGCAGGCTATATATGCCCGCAGGTAAGGGGTGGGGCCTTACTGGGCATTGGCTGCGCGCTCCTGCCTGTCTTGTCAGACTTGGTGCAATTGGATGCTTCTGCAGAGGTCAGGTACGGATGCCCTTCCCATAGGTGGATCTCGAACACGAGATGATGAAAGAGAACTGCTGCTGCTCGCAACGGCGCTCGCAAACGAAACGGGCTACACAATCTAAACAAATAAAATAAAAATAAAAAACATGCAGTTTGTCTTACCTTACACCTCTCCTTAAAATGAATATAAATCCGATCTTCAATTCCCGCGCTATATTCAAATTTAATGGGGTTCACGTCAATGAAAGCAACAGATATGAGCTGCATTTTATTTATCATCACCTCATTTCAAGATCAAAGACCGCAATAGGAGAAAGAGCGAGCTAAGCACTGGTAAAATCATTTAGTCTCATTAGTTTTAATGAAGATGATTGTGATTTTGAGCATCTGAGACTTTCAGTTTCACTTGCGGCAGTCTGCGTGTTGGCTTGCTTTACTCATTTGCAGCGATGTGTGTTGCAGTAGCGCCGTCATATCTGGCTACAACATGTCATATATAGCTTAGCCTTTAACACGCTCTCACACGTTTATATTTTAACAATTTGCCAGGAGTAAAATTTACATATGTGGTTTAAACAACCAGATGCATTTACACTTGTCCAGTTTCGTCTGAAATGTGTCCCAGACCACCTTCTGAATTGGTTTGTTTGAGTGATCAGATATAAATCCGTCTCGAAAGAATTTCGGAAGGCATTTACTCCTGGTCTTTTCACAATCGGATAGATATATGATCAGAGAAAACGAATGAAATGACCAGGTGTAAAAAAGCCATAACTCTTCCAGCTGCGCTGAAGGAATGCTCGCTGCTGCTGCTGGGGCGGACTCTGAACACTGCGAGCCAGTCTTGACAGTCGCGGTATCATGGTCTCGTGTTGTTTCCACCAGCGCAGCACATCTTATAGTTTCTTTTAATGAGTGAATGTCTAAAATATAAAAAGAAGGAGAAGCCTAAAACAGGCCTGAAGCCCGGCCCGCCTGTGAGGTATGACATGAAAATTGGCCTGAAGCCCGGCCCTAAGTCGGGGCCCGTAATGCAGGGCTCTAATCCAAGGCTCGAGCTGTACAGGCTCCACCCTCTTCTGGAAAGCGGGGTGGGGAGCAGTAGCTGATTTGCATTTAAAGATACATGCACGAAAACAGCATGTTTTTCCTTCCATTAAAAAATGGGCATTTACAACATGGCAGATAATAAATGATCTGTGGGGTATTTTGAGCTGAAACCTCACAGACACATTCTGGGGACATGTGAGACTTATATTACATCTTGTAAAAAGGGGCATAATAAGTCCCCTTTAATGACGAGTGGTCACAACTAGAAGTATCAATAACGTTGACATCCAAGCTGATGCTACCCGTCTTAAATGCGCCATGTTTCAACTGAATGCAATCCCCCTTACTTTCTTTAAGTACACGTAAGTAGCCTTGTATTTCATTAATATTAATTTACTTTTTTCATATTCACTTTCAAAGAAGAACACTTCTTTCAAAAAGAACGCTTCTTTTTCACAAAGGCCTTGTTACTCATTCACAGAAAATAACAAAAACACTTTTGGACTTTCAGAGCTCAAAGTGTGCTATAGTGCGATGCCCCCTGAAGAAATGGATCATCAAAATGTCTTGGTTATGACTGACTCATAGAATTGCATAGATTCTCCAGTGAGGCAGGAACCACAGGGTATATCACAAAATTCACCCCCCCTCCCCCTGTGATATACTAGCGGATGCAGAGCTTACATGGTAGGCTAATTGTAGCACAGCAGTCCAGACTCTTTTTTTAGCCGTCTCTAGTGAGGAGCCAAAGCTTCTCCAGCCTGAATATAGCAGCAGTGATTCCCATCAAGGGGCCGTTGCTGTCTTGAAACTAGCTTCTCTTGAAAAGCACTCAGAATAGAGCAGAAATATGAGGTTCTTGTCTCCTGAGAGCACAGTTAACTGTGCCACAGGCCTTCAGAGGGAAGCAGTTGAATAAGCGAGATCTGGAAACAGGTGCTCTGTGTTTGCAACATGTTTCAGCTCAGAGAGGTGGACACATATGTTGAGAGCTGGTTCGGCACTGTAAGTTCTTCACTGAAGTTTAATCGTAGATCTGCAGAGTTGGAATCGATATATATCAAGAAGAATTCTCATCTTAAAAGTGTTCAGAGAGTAAGTCAAATATGTGTTGGTTCTGGAGTGGCTTTCTGGTTATTTAATGCTAGAAATATAATATTTGTTAGGAGATACAGCTTGTTTTGATCAGCCATCATTTGCTGTGGAAGCCCGGGTTAAGTCTAGAAGAAATAAATTGGTTTTAAAGACGATTTGTAAATGACTGTCACATTTAAAGCATATCTGCACCATATCAGTTAACTGCTGACAACTATTTATCTCTATTGTATATTTATTATATTTTATGTATAAGTTAGTTTAGTTTATTAGTTTACAATATTTGAGTACTCTATGTATGTACGTTGATCAATGTTTATATGTAAATAAAAGCTTAACTTAAATCTGTGCATCATATAAAGTGATCATGTCTCTTCAGAAGACTTGGATTAAACTGATCGATTCATATGGACTTTTGGACTTTTTGAAGATTGAGAGTTTTGATGGAATGGACTTTCAATGGAGGGACAGAAATCTCTAAGATTTCATTAAAAATATCTTCATTTCTGTTTCAAAGATGAATGAAAGCCTTATGGGTTTGGACAACATTACGGTGAGTAAATGATGACAGAATTTTCATTTTTGGGTTCAAAACCTGTTTTACTATTGTATTTTACATAACTCAAGTTTTTATTTCAAGCAATCAAAACATGCACAAATTGCACATATTTGGATTTGTGCCAAATGGTTAAGTGAGCACAAGATTATTTGTATAGCGCCTTTCAATTTTGCTTTAAATAAATTTGTCGACTTGCCGTTTATGTTGTTTAAATGTATGCCATTCTGCTTTATCTTTGTTGTTCTTTCTGAATGCCATTAATGGATTTGTTGTGGAGTGAGGAGAACTCATTTACACGTTTATAATGTTTATAATGTTTGAAAGCATTTCATTTTATTCACTAGTATTTTACATCATTTCTGAATATGATTTTTTTCTCTCTCAACAATGCAATTATTCCCAGGGAGATTTATTGTCAAGTGCAATGTATTTTCCGGAAAATACGGTATTTTGACTTATTGATAAAATTGAAACATAATACTGAGTTTGGTGGGAATTAATTTTATCCGTCAGGATTTGATATTAGGGGGTGACATTCATACAGTCATATCATACAGCTATGATACACTACTATTGACTAAAATGTTTCTTACCCACCTTCTTTCCTGTGATTAGACAACAAGCATGCTTGTGTGTGTTCTGTGATGGTGTATTTGTGACTTTGCGCACTCAGTGGCATTGGGGTCAGTTGGCAGTGAATCATTTGCAGTCACTAAGATAGAACGGAACATCGGTGACTCACAGCAGGGCACTAATAACTAACGTCACAGTGCATGTGTTACAGAGAGAGTATTTTGAGGGGTTGACTGCATTGTCTGATTGTGTTTGGGATGATAGTCTTGCATAGTATATACTGTGACAATCAGCAAATTTATTTCCTGAGTGACAAATTTTGCACCATCATGGGCAAGGATGACTGTGGGAGCCATGCATGCACAATGTTCAGATTTGTCCTAGATTAACTCTGTCTCTGTTCTTGTCCTCATGAGACTTCCAGCTCGTCCTTCTCTCAGTTACCTTAACAGTTCGCTCTCTTCTCTGTTTTGCCTCATTCTCTCTGTCTTCTCGCAGTATGGGTGATTGGAACTAGTCTGTCTCTGGGTGGGTTTGTTTGCGTATTGGAGTCTGTTCTCCCCTCTGGTCCTGAAAGACCTTTTCACAGAAATGCACTACGATGCTCCATGTCTGCAATGCAGAATGAGAAATGGCTTGTTTTCATTGTGAACGCTCATGTTTTTGATATTTCGAGGGGTCTCATATCATCATGTTTTCACATTGTTTTGTTATCTTTTTCCCTGAGGTCCACTTATACTGTACAGTTAGGTAACAAGGTTTTACATTAATATTTTCTGCCTTCTCTCTCTGGCTCTTGAAATGATAATGACTGTTGTTTACTACTGTACTGTTAAGACCTCTATGTAAATGCTCTCTTTTCATGTGAATAAGTAAAAAAAAAACAAAAAAAAAAAACACTTTCACTAATGAATATCCTGCTAGTGTGTGAACTGTGACATCTAAAGCAGCAGACAGAGAAAATATAAGTACATTTTATGCTTTTAAGAGCCCCCTAAAATAAATAAATCCCTGCGAAAAAGGAAGTGCACAAAAGAGCAACTAATTGCATTTCAACTAACAAGTTCAACTAATTGCATTTAATATAATTTTTAAGTATAAAGTATAATTGTAAATAACATGCAATTAAATGTCTGAAAACATTACAATCGGTTCCCACTTAAAGGGATAGTTTGTTAAAAAATTAAAATTCTGTCATTATTTACTCACCCTCAAATAATTTAAATAACAACTTGAGGGTGAGTAAATAATGACAGAATTTTCATTTTTGGGTGAACCATCCATTTAAGTATATTATTTCTGTCTTTTTAAAAGTATGCTAAAGTGTACTTTTACAAAATAAGATTTATCCTTATTTTATTGTTTTAATATACCCATTATTGTAATGAGCTTGGTTGTAGCAATGACTCGCATGACGAAGGAATATACAGGAACACACTTTAATGGAAATCTTCACAGAAAACATGTAGAAAGCAACCAAACATCAATGAACATATGTAGCCACTAGAAGGAAACTAAGGGTATTGAAACACTGGGACTAATGGGATAATTAACGAGCCAACAGGTGGGAATAATGAACTAATCAGAACACAGCAAAACTAGGTCACAGGGGAAACACAAAGGAACTCAAGATGACCAAACATGTAACAAATTGCCCCCTCCCGGGTAGGCGCATCCTCGCGCTGTAAAAGAGGGCGTGGAGCAAAATAAATAAAACAGTTAATAAACAAAGAAATAGTCCAAGAAGGAGTGGAAGGTGGTAGAAGCCAGTGGGGAGCAAGGAACAGGAGGAGCTAGATGACATGCCAGAGACCAGCTAGGACGAAGCCCCAGGGTGGAGTCGAAGGCGGGAAGAGCCATGGGGTTGCCAACTTGAATGGAAACAGACACCCTGGAGACGACCAACTGAGATGCAGCGACCAATGAAGGAGACCCGGATGGAGCTGATGAGCTGATGTGCCCACGCGCCGCTGATGGTCCTGGAGACAGAGGTGAAGCCGCAAAATCCAGAGGACAGAGGTTGAGCCAATGGGACCGAGGATGGAGGTGGCGCCGGGGGGTTAGACGGAGCCAGACAGAGCGGAAGGTGCAGGCAGGTCGACGGCTGACCAAGGTGGAGCTGGAGGGACGAGGGAGCCCGGAGAAGCTGTATGACCGATGGATTCCGGTGGAGCTGAGGGGGGGAGGAGCCAAGGTGGTGTCCTGAAGTGTCGACAGGCTGAGGTGGAGTGATGGGCCCGGAGGCTGGAGGCGAAGACGGGATCCTCCAGGCTAGGTGGAGCTGATGGCCTGAAGACACTTGGCAGGTTCTTAATTCCTATGGGGGCTGCTGAGGGGTTGAAGGATAGCAGCGGAAGTGGGGCTGAGGAACTGGCTGATTGAGGAGGTGGGAGAGGGAGGCTGGGCGGGCATTTAGGTAATACAAGGGACACTGGAGATACAGGGGGCGCTGGAGATACTGGGAACTCTGGAGATACAGGGGGCTCTGGAGAAACAGGGGAAACGGGAATCACCTCGCCAAACCAGTCTATGAGGCTCTCCTCAGAAATGTCCTTCAGTTCCTCATAATAGTAATTGCCAGAGTCTATGGGCATCTCATCCACAGTGGTAGTACTGTGAGCAGTGGTTACCCCTTCACCCTCAAGCTGCACAAGCACTCCTTCTGTGACACACAATGTTGTTGGCTCATGCACCTGGTCAGACTCTGTTTATGGTCCGGGCTCTGTGGCGATGACACTCTCCATCCTTATCCTTGGTACGGGCTTGTCTGCGGTGGGCACAGACAACGCTAGGGTGCCAGTCGCTATCAGTGGTGGATGGCTGGTCTCTGGTTGTGGAGCGGGGCTGGTGTGGTCATCTTCCAGGCCGACGGTGAACGGAGAGTCATTGTTCACCAGCACCCACTCCACAAACACGCCAAAATCCTCTCTGGGGAAATCCGCTGGTAGGCGAGATGTAAAAAGTCCTGGATGTGGATTTCCAGCGGACGGTCTCCTTGCTCCAAGCAGAGAAGCTGGACTGAGGGAAGGCCCATGGGAAAAACAAAAAAATAAACAGAAAGAAAAAAACGCCACAAAAACTTTGTAGGTTGGTCTAACTGTAATGATCTTGGTTGTAGCAATGACTCGCAGATGAAGGAATATACAGGAACACACTTTAATGGAAATCTTCACAAGAAACATGTAGAAAGCAGTTACCGACAGCCTCTAGAAGGAAACTAAGGGTATTGAAACACTGGGACTAATGGGATAATTAACAAGACAACAGGTGGGAATAATGAACCAATCAGAACACAGCAAAACTAGGTCACAGCGGAAACACAAAGGTCATCTTGAGGATGACCAAACATGTAACAATTATCCAGTCCCAGTGTGTTTTCCAAGTCATGACAAACACCTTGAAATGGCTGGATTGATGTCAAACATCAGTAGATTTATTTTCTGTGCCTGTCCTTTTACACCATATTTTAACAAAGCAATTGTTATTTCCAAAGCTATGTTTCTTTGTCAGCTTAAAGAGTCAAGAAACTGGGAAGCCTTCAAACTTTCAGGAGCCACTTACATGACACCATTTTCAACTAAAAACGTAAAACTTTTTATGCGTTTTGGCCATTCGTTTACACATTCATTTTTTGGGGGCCTGAAAACGCAAACTTTTGAAAATGGGTTTCAAAGTGCACGTTTTTGAAAATTATATCGTTATTGTCTCTGTGTAAACTAGAAAAAAACACGAATTTGTGAAAATGGTGACTTCATGCTCATGTGTATTATGTGTTCAGTCTATAGGCGCGTAGTGTTTCTTTACAAAGTTACATCGCCAACTACTGGCCTGGCTCGAACAATACAGCGTTTTTAGTCTTTTCGCGGATCCATGTGAATGAGGATTGTTTTGACAACGTTGTCTGTACGTGAAAAACAAAGGATAAACTTTTCTGTTTGTAGTACATCGTTGTCATGTAGACATACCCTCAGAAATCCTCAACAGCTTTTCTTGGAATTGGAAGGGAAACCTGTGATTGGATTTTCTTTTGAATGGGTGTTTAGACATAAAGTCATTAATAATCTCGTTGTTGATATTTTTTGCTTTGTTGTCTACTGTGTGACATAAAGGAATTGACTTCAGAGAGATCATAATCAAATACATTTTTCCTCTGAATCTTAGATTTTTTTTCAACAGTTTATAGGGCAATTTAGAAGCATTGGTTGCATATATTTTTAACAGTCAGGATGTGGCATGAATAAAAAGAAGGAACACAGCAAGTTGTGAACAACATGAATTATTCAAATAGTGTAATTTTCCATAATAAAATCAAAAACACAAACAGTGTGCAACAGAGATTCAGAATAAAATAATGAGCATGTAGCAAATTAGCTCAGAGGGGAAATATTAATAATTATTCATAACTCATTATGATTATTCATTATGATTAATTATGAATATTTGAATCAGTTAAATTGATTAACTTGATGTAGCTACATTAACATTACAATCAATCAATCAGTTCATCCTGTGAACGTTCAGTATTGATTATTAATTAATTCTAAGAAAAGGATATTTTTCATGGCCACAGAAAAATAATTCTTCCTTTGTATTTACATAAGCGCTTAGAGCGCATAACAAGATTGATCATTTAAGTGACAATTTGTTTGCAGGCAGGGAGTCAGAACCAACATATATTGTGCACAAACTTTAATAACTAAATCGCGGACAAGATTAAACGGACATAAAACATACAGACACAAAACATACATGGCAAGAAGTAAAGTTAAAGTGGTTAGAAAAACCGGGTCAGTACAGATGGATGAAGTTATGCAAAGAGCCTAAACCTGGGAGAACCATCCCTGATAAGCTCCTTTGTCTGAGCAAAGGAGTTTACAGTTTTACTAACTACACAGCAACTTGTATTTCTTAGTACATTACTTGCAATTGCCTGGGAAGGCGTCCAGATATACGGCCGCAGGAGAAAGTCTTTATGGTTCCGTCCGATGGCTTTGCAGTGGCGATCGTTTCCTTCCGTATTGAGCAAAGGAACGAAGGTGAGCTTGCATGGTTGCTTTGACTCCATCGAGGTTGAGGAAGTTGCACACGCCGTGAGGAGTTGGGCCTGCTGGCCCAACTGGCCGTATGGTGGCATCTGGTTTCCTGTCCCACACACACACGTGAGGCTGTGTGTGTAGGCCTTATCTGGCCTGGCCTGTTGGCCGGCTGATAGACAGCCAAGATGACGCGTTGTTTTGGTCCAGAGCGAGAAGAGAAGAGAGTGTGGGTCGGCAGCATCTCTCTTAAGAGTCTTAGAGAAATCCCACCCACGACAGTCGGGTTGACCAATGGGATTGTTGGGCTTTTCCAGCGGGAAATTCCTCTGTGGGAGATTTATGGCTCATATATACTCCAATTAATGCAACAAACACACATTGCTTCCTACGAGAAAGTGACATACATGAAAGTGTAAGTCGTGAAGAGAGCATTAATTTGATAGGAGACACGACATATACAGTAGAGAGAACAAGTATTTGATACACTGCCGATTTTGCAGGTTTGCCCACTTACAAAGCATGTAGAAGTCTGTAATTTTGATCATAGGTACTCTTCAACTGTGAGAGACGGAATCTAAAACAAAAATCCAGAAAATCACATTGTATGATTTTTAAGTAATTAATTTGCATTTTATTGCATGACATAAGTATTTGATACATCAGAAAAGCAGAACTTAATATTTGGTACAGAAACCTTTGTTTGCAATTACAGAGATCATACGTTTCCTGTAGTTCTTGACCAGGTTTGCACACACTGCAGCAGGGATTTTGGCCCACTCCTCCATACAGACCTTCTCCAGATCCTTCAGGTTTCGGGGCTGTTGCTGGGTAATACAGACTTTCAGCTCCCTCCAAAGATTTTCTATTGGGTTCAGGTCTGGAGACTGGCTAGGCCACTCCAGGACCTTGAGATGCTTCTTACAGAGCCACTCCTTAGTTGCCCTGGCTGTGTGTTTCGGGTCGTTGTCATGCTGGAAGACCCAGCCACGACCCATCTTCAATGCTCTTACTGAGGGAAGGAGGTTGTTGGCCAAGATCTCGCGATACATGGCCTCATCCATCCTCCCCTCAATACGGTGCAGTCGTCCTGTCCCCTTTGCAGAAAAGCATCCCCAAAGAATGATGTTTCCACCTCCATGCTTCACGATTGGGATGGTGTTCTTGGGGTTGTACTCATCCTTCTTCTTCCTTCAAACACGGCGAGTGGAGTTTAGACCAAAAAGCTCTATTTTTGTCTCATCAGACCACATGACCTTCTCCCATTCCTCCTCTGGATCATCCAGATGGTCATTGGCAAACTTCAGACGGGCCTGGACATGCGCTGGCTTGAGCAGGGGGACCTTGCTTGCACTGCAGGATTTTAATCCATGACGGCGTAGTGTGTTACTAATGGTTTTCTTTGAGACTGTGGTCCCAGATCTCTTCAGGTCATTGACCAGGTCCTGCCGTGTAGTTCTGGGCTGATCCCTCACCTTCCTCATGATCATTGATTCCCCACGAGGTGAGATCTTGCATGGTGCCCCAGACCGAGGGAGACTGATCGTCTTCTTGAACTTCTTCCATTTTCTAATAATTGCGCCAACAGTTGTTGCCTTCTCACCAAGCTGCTTGCCTATTGTCCTGTAGCCCATCCCAGCCTTGTGCAGGTCTACAATTTGATCCCTGATGTCCTTACACAGCTCTCTGGTCTTGGCCATTGTGGAGAGGTTGGAGTCTGTTTGATTGAGTGTGTGGACAGGTGTCTTTTATACAGGTAACGAGTTCAAACAGGTGCAGTTAATACAGGTAATGAGTGGAGAACAGGAGGGCTTCTTAAAGAAAAACTAACAGGTCTGTGAGAGCCGGAATTCTTACTGGTTGGTAGGTGATCAAACACTTATGTCATGCAATAAAATGCAAATTAATTATTTCAAAATCATACAATGTGATTTTCTGGATTTTTGTTTTAGATTCCGTCTCTCACAGTTGAAGTGTACCTATGATAAAAATTACAGACCTCTACATGCTTTGTAAGTAGGAAAACCTGCAAAATCGGCAGTGTATCAAATACGTGTTCTCCCCACTGTATGAACTTACATGAACTAGTAAGTTGTTCATAAGACATGCATAAACGAAATAACATACAAGGGACACTTTACAAGACAGTTATATGCGTACATACAATGTCCTGGGGTGCATGTTCATTTATAGACGGTTTGTCTATAATTTGAGGCAAAAGCGTGTGTTTTACAGGCTTTGTGTCTTAACTATGGCCTTTTCCATGTGGCCACATTTTTTAGGGCCATAAAACGTCTTATCAGTTGGTATCCAGGGTAACTGAGGACCTTTCTCTGTTGTGTTGGGGGAAGGTCTGTTACTAAGCACAAAGCATTTAAAACATATTTGTTAAATGTAACAGGCGATTATGTGTCTGATTTCCCTCAGTCGCTACAAGCATTTAGAACAAAGGTCTCCCTTTGTGTTTTGGACACCCCTGAACAACTAAAAGCTGTCTAGCCCTTTATAAAGACTGTATACACAAACAATAACAGCTGCACAATGAGGGAAAATAAAACAATAAAAACAGAACATAAACACTACTGACTGAACTGAAAGCTCAAACACTATTTTAAGTTGCACGAACAGTCCAACAACACCTACTTTGGCATACAGTATTTGGCACAGTAGACCTTAATTTGTGGATTTTATTACAGGTAAAATAAAAATAGATAAGATAGTTCAGTCTGAAGGGCCTGTTTTTCCCTCAGTAAACCAATATCACGGTATTTAAGATTCAGTGCTGATATCTATGATTTAAACTATGTTTTGATAAACTGATACATGAGTGAGATGTTCCAGCAGCTAAAATATCATGAATAATTTGAATGAAAACACAATATAAATAACACCTAGTGAAACCTGAAGTTGTTGGAGTGCAGCGTGTGTAAGCGTTTCAGTGGAACAAAATGATTTCTTAATCTCATATATTATTTACTTATTTATTTATTCATGGCCTGGCACATTCTGAAAAGGTTTACTGTATTCACGCCAGTGATGGCTGGTGCTTATCAAGTGGGGGGAGCCCAGATGTCACTTATGAATGGCAAAATTTCATTTACATATATGATTTTTTTTTAAATTTGTTGCATGCAATGTTGCTCCTAAAGCATTTGCATTTCAAACTCTGAAAAGTGAAATTGCTTAAAGTGCCCCTATTATGCTATTTTAAAGTTTCCTAATTTAGTTTTGGAGGTCTCCAACAACAGGTTTACATGCATCAAAGGTCAAGAAACAGTTTAATTTTCTCATAATATACATTGCACATCACCACAATGTTCAATGATTCTCAAACGACTCGTTGGACGAATCAGTCTCTCTAAATCCCTGCTTTTCACAAGCCTACTCTGCTCTGATTGGTCAGATGGCCCAGTTTGTTGTGATTGGTCTACCATGTACAGCGTGTATTTTGGAAGCTAAATGACCATTACCATAACTGATCCACCTTTAGGCCAGACTTGGTACTCTGGTCCCCTTCATTGAAGTCTGTTTACATCATAGAGCTCACAGTCCCATGGGAGAATTCAACAGAAGAGGGCTATGAGCGCAAGAAACTGCGTTACATAGAACTGGCAGCAGACACTCAACAACGAGGATGGAAAGCGAAAGTCTATCCGGTTGAAGTGGGATGCAGAGGTTTTGGGGCTTCTTCCACCATCAGACTGCTGAAAGACCTTGGGTGAACAAGGTATGCGGTCAGCTCTAGGCTTGACTCAGGGAAGAGAACGCCCCCTGCCTTGCATAGTCCCGTGGGCTGCGCCATTTAAAACAACCAGGCAATTCTCATGATTGGGCATGGGACACAAGGTCAGGTCTGATCACCCTGTAGCTGGCCACCTTTGATGAGGGTGTCTAGTGTTGAAAGGCCGAAACACCCCCTGATAGATACACTACTGATGATGTGTCCCGAAATTTGCATCTTTCCCACATCTGAGATACAGCTCTCACACCACTCACAACATCAAGGCAAACCTCATGTGCATACCATCCATTGGCACAATGGACAGTTTAACATCACGTCCCGTGTTTCATGATTCTGCGATTGTACACACTGTAAAGACAGTACAATAACGTCGATTTTACATCAATCCCAGTGCGAGTCCGAATCGATGATGAAATATTGGAAGAACTAGTTATTCAACCTGAACCTTGAGCAGGACGTTTCTCAGTGATGCTTGAGGTACATTATGAGATATTTCAACTGTAATTCCTCACCATCAGCATTAACAAGTGTATGTCCATCAACAAACCTGTGTGTGTGTGTGCGTGTGTGTGTGTGTGTGTTTCTAATTTATTGCGGTGCACATGCAGGAACTGTATCAATAACGGTGCATACGTTAGCCCAGCACTAACGTGAATGACTGATGTAACAGTAAAGTTTGTAAAACAAATCTTGCTCCATCCTTTATCTTTACTCAAAGCAGTAAGAATGACTAACCCTAACCCTAACTCTGCATTAATAGACAGTTTTAAGAAATAGTGGACCACAGCTGATTTACAGTAGTATTTCAGTAAGACAGTAATAACATGAGTTAGCCGGTTAGCGAGATACCTGCACAATATGAAACACAAAACTACACAGTAGAAAATATATACATTAATAATTAATAACTTACAGGTTGTGATTCTGAGGAGCAAGATGGTCCAAACAAACTGAGTAATGACCCATCTTTTAAGAGCAAGAGTTTTGCGAATCCTTCGCGGGCGGACAACGTACAACATAGGCGGGCAATTTGCGAATGTCTATTCTAGTGACGAAGAACCGTCACACAAAAAGATTCAAAACAAAAACGACTCGTTAAGGTGGTTCAGAGTCGATTCTTTCTTTTTTGGAGACAATAACTTTATTTATTGTGTACTTTTGACTTTACAACTTTGCAGAATGTTTACATTCACATACATCTATATTACACACTGCATGAAAGGGAATTTTCGAAAAACCATAATAGGGGCACTTTAATAAAAAAATCTGACCAAGCTCAGAATATTCAATATTGAATATGCACGAAATAAGATTATGGACACTTAAATGTGTTACGACACACTGTCTAATTTTTATGTCTATATCCAAGGACTTGCTGGCTATTAATTATATAATTAATTACATATTAAAAAATGTATTATATATATATATATATATATATTTATTTATATTTATATGCAGTATATAGTATACTGTTCGAAAGTTTGGGGTCAGGAAGATTAGATGCATTATATTGATCAAAAGTGATAGTAACAACGTTTATGCTACAACATATTTCTAATTCAGTTGCTGTACTTTTAAACTTTCAATTCATCAGGGAATCTAGAAAAAATGCATCATGGTTTCCACAAAAATATAAGCAGCACAACTATTTTCAACATTGATAATAATAAGAAATGTGTCTTGAGCAGCAAATCCTCATATTAGAATGATTTCTGAAGGATCATGTGACACTGAAGACTGGAGTAATGATGCTGAAAATTCAGCTTTGATCACAGGAATAAATTACATTTCTAAATATATTCAAGTAGAAAATAGTTATTTGAAATTGTAATAATATTTCACAATATTACTGTTTTTACAGTATTTTTAATAACATTTTTAATCAAATGCATTCTTGATGAGCATAAAAGTCTTTTTTCAAAAATATTAGGGAATTGTACTGGCCGCAGGCTTTTGATGTGTATGCTAAGCCACTTTTTTTCTTTTTTTCTTTTAAACTGTTATTAAAAATGATTGCACATGAACAACGCTTGCAATGTGTCATGACAGAATATGTCAGTGCCAAGTCCATCACATCAGTGCAGTCAAAAATATGGCAGCAAGGATCTATTTTTGTCAAGAAATAGTACCACTCTGACCATCCAGAGTTTCACTCCCAGGAGCCTCAGGTGTCTGAGTCTTGACAGATGGATTTATGGGTTTCACACTTTCACCGGTGGACCTCGTGTCACCCAGCGTACAGGGCTGAGTAAAGGGTCAGAGGCGTGCAGACCTGACTGCACAAGTGTGAAGAGAAATCCCCTGACACATGCCATGTCAGTTCCTCTGAGTCTGTCCCAGTCACAGGGTTAAAAACAGACCAACCACAGGGAACTACGACAGCAGTAATTGAAGACCACCTACAAATAGAGTTTGAGAGTTGCTATGGTTATTCAAAAGGTCAGGTTGCGTAGTGAAAGTAAATCTGTTATAATGATTTGAATAGTATTACTTTATGCATCAAACTGCCAAGATCTTATTAAGTTGTTGTGTGCACTGTCAGATATGTGACAGGAAGGGAACTCTCCAGTCTGTCTGCGGCCATTCTGTGAGTGTGATGTAGCGCGTGTGTTTGCAAGATCATTTCTGCTGGGAGAGATTGGATCCCTTCACAAATAGCCATGTTTTATTGCTTGTCTACTATATATTTTTATTAACTCAGATGCTGGCCACTATACTATCACATCAAAGCTGGGCTGCTGCTGTCAAAGAGGAACCATGGTGTGGTTTAGTGTGGACGGAAACAAATCCTGATTACTATAGTATACACATTCATTTCTACACTGTAAAAAAGTTGCTGCCTTAAATTTTTAAGTACATTCAACTTGGCTGTATAAGTCATTTCAACTTAAATTACATTAAATTGACTTAAAAAATGAGTTGAATCTTGTATAAAAAGTTAAAAATCGCTTAACTTTGATCAGTTAAAGTAACGTAAAAACATATGTTGTCATAACTTATGGATCATATAATTTTTTACAGTGAATGGAAGCTTGTTTCTGCCATGAAAAAAAAGGTAATTGCTATTTTTTTATCTCACAATTCTGACCTTTTTCTCACAATTGTGAGATATAAACTACCATTTGTGAGTTATAAAGTCACAATTGTGATATACTGTATAAACTTGCAATTATGAGAAAAAAAGTCAGAATTGTGAGTTTCTAGCAATTCTGACTTTTTTTCTTAGAATTGTGAGATTGAAAGTCACAGTTGCAGGATACAAACTCGCAATTGCAAGAAAAAAGTCAGAATTGTGAGCTGTTTTTCTTAGAATTGGGAATTTATATAAAAACTAACAGGTCTGTGAGAGCCGGAATTCTTACTGGTTGGTAGGTGATCAAATACTTATGTCATGCAATAAAATGCAAATTAATTATTTAAAAATCATACAGTGTGATTTTCTGGATTTTTGTTTTAGATTCCGTCCTCTACAGACCTCTACATGCTTTGTAAGTGGGCAAACCTGCAAAATCGGCAGTGTATCAAATACTTGTTCTCCCCACTGTATTACTAACGTGCCCTTTAAATAACACAAAAAATATTGCGCCTCAAAATATAAATAGTTGCCTCAAAATAGCGTGCCAACAATGCGCCTGAACACACCTCGTTTTCAGACCAGCACGCCCATGGGTGAACAGATGGGCGCGAGTGCATTTGCTATTTAAACAACATGGCGCTGGACTAAAAATGATAACTGCGTCAGACTGAAACTAGCAAAAAACACTTGCGTCGTGTAAATTAACCGTAATACAATATGAAAAATATTCAGTGTGCTATGACATCAAAGGTAGCAGGAATGAGAACATCTGAACATAACTTTTAAATGACCCTCAATTAAGTAAGATGCCTTTTTGTCCTCATTAATGGTGTAGTTTTAGCATCTACCAGTAGAAGCTAAATGGATTATGCTGGACCTGCTAAACTTTGACCTCTTGGACTGTAACTATGGAAGCGAGTCAAAGGGCACGACACTGTGCCATGGAAACAGTTCATAGATGGCGTTGGTCTGACATCTGTACAGAAAGCGATAGCCAGAGGCATGTTTGAGCTCGGAATGTCATTATCTTTAATGAGACTCACAAATGTGTTGCTCTTTTCTTAATGGCTATTTAGTTTAATTGCGTTTACTCTTGGTATTGGTCATACTGTAGTGGGTCAGAGTAAACAATCCATTGTTCACTCATAATTCACAGCCCAATTTAAGAACTGGGGAATGTTATAATGTAATATGTGTGGAAAATATGGAATAGTGTGCGGAAAAGGCCATATATATAGGCTATTATATGGAATATAAATGCAATACTTCAAAGGAATTTTCCTGGAATGTCAACTGCATCATAAAATATCATCTGCTGCCTGCTGTGACTGATTATGATCTTCAGTTTGACCCATCTAATTTCAACGAAAAGCAATATCACGTGTAATTTCATCTCTTTCTATACGGGTGGACTTTATATGTCACTTAAAGTTGCACGCTAAACTGTTCTGGTGTTATATGTCTTTGAATTGAGCTATATTTATCATCGTGATACCAGATTGTTGGGGAAAGACAGAGCCATACAGAAATAGAATGGAAGCACAATTAAGGCTTATAGGGGAATGATATGATGCCCATAATGCAAGACAAATCTGAGAATTTCTACAGTGCAGATGGACAGTTGACATATCTGAATTTATTTTAAGTTACACTTAATTTTTTTAATTAATTGAAGAAATATTTGAACTAATATATATATATATACATTAGAGCTGTCAAGCGATTCAAAATTCATTACATGTGCCGAATAAATAATCTAATTAATCGTACATCAAATTTGGCTGAGAAATTACCCCCAAAAGATAATTTAAAGTCATTATTGTGTTAAATGAGAAAAGCATCAAATAAACATTACAAAAAGTAGCTTTAGAAAGAAATATTTTATTTGATTCAACATAGAATTTATTACACACAAACTTTTAGTCAACAACGGTCATAATTTTTTTGCAGAACCTGCATCTGAATTGTTATATATTTAGATGCATATATTCTTAAAGAGCAACACATTATATACTGTATATATATATATTTTTTTTTTCTTCCATTTAAATGAACTGCAAAAAAATACTATAATATTAAATACTACTAATAAAAAACTGATAAAAAAAAATCTTAATAAATAAAACAATAACCAGTCACGGGAACTAAAATATGCACCTTTAACCTAAAAATCATTCATATTTCATTAAAAAAATGTCCATGTCAAATACCTGGATCTATTTGCATTCGTATTATATTATATTATATTATATTATATTATATTATAAACAAAATATTAAATAAAATATTGCTTTCTCTACATTCTAACTTTACATGCAGTGACAACTAAAGTGAGCCATTTGTACAGATTTTCCCAAAAAACATAGGCTCAACACTAGTGCGCATATGCAAATGTGTACGTAAGATACGCTTAATGTGTGTGTATACCTCACATTTAGATGGCAGGCAACTTCCCTTAATCACAGTTATTCTCCAGTCTGTACTAATACTGTTTCACTGTGACTTTCTTTGAAGTTGGTCCACTCTTCATAATGTTGTTTACACAAAATGGCCCCATGTCATAGACGGTCGTCATGGGAACACCATATTCGGCCCTGAGGCTTTATATTATGAAGACGAAGGACAAGAGTACACACTGTGTTGTTCGTTCTGCCTCTAACATAAATGGATTACGCTCTGAATAAAACAAAAAATTGATTACATTCACTTCACAACAAGAAAGCCAATCATAAAACATGGAGAAAATCATCATACTGCAAGCTAATAATGTTTTTCACTCTGTTCATTTTGGAATCGATTGTGATGTCGTCGGTTTTCGGGCTGTCCTCAGATGAGACTGTGCTCTGACTGAATCCTCTGAAAGCGTCTATTGTGAGACTGCATGTGTCTTACCTGAAATCCATCAGGCATGCAGGCAGAGTGATGCTCATTAAAGATGACAGCTATGTGTTTCTCTATTCTTAGTTGTCATTTTCAGAGCCCACCATAAATAACAGGAGATGTCGGAGACGTCAATCAAAATGACACAACGCTACAGAAATATTAATCTAACCCTCAAAATCCTCAAAAGAATTCAGCATTTCTTGAAAGTTTTGCTCAGGCTTTAGACTTGGAGTCAATTCACACTGGAAAGAGGACACTATTTCTTTTGTTGCCGTTTTTGACATAAATTAATGTACTGGCAATTCAACTGTGCAAAGCATATGCCTGTTTATTTTAAGCAACGACAGTAAATTTACAAGCTCAGTTCTTGAACATTTGACAAAAACTATTTTTCTCTAAACAGGCAATTGATCATAACTTTTATTATAGGCTAAATGGTTTAATACATTTGTCAAGGTTGCAGTGCAGACCCTTAGTAAAGAAAAACAACAAATTAAATCTCATTATCACAGATGTGGCTGTATTGAAGCGCACAACGAAAGGATAGAAACAAAAGCAGTCTTTATTATAATCCACACAGAGATCGCAGGAGATAAACTAGAACTCAACCACATTAACATTGAAGATAATGGACAAATGAACAAGGGAAACTCAGGGCTTATATACACAGAGAACATAATCAAAAGAGAAACAGAACAGGCGCGTGGAATTAGGAACTATGGAAACTAATTAACAAACACGGAAACTAATTAGGAACTCAGACAAACGAAAACGAAAACGAAACTAAACTGTTGTCATCTGTGTGCGAAAAACGCAAAGGAACCCATTGATGTGTAAACGTACCCTAGAACTAAAACTATAGAATACTTTTCTAATAATTTAATTGAAAAAATCTAAAAGTTGAAAAAATTAGAAATGTTGTCTTGGAAATAAACTGAAATAAATTTAAGTTGAAGCACTAAAATTATTAACTGGAATTAAATGAAAACTAAAACTAAACAAAAACTGAACTAAAAAATAAATTAAACATAAATAGCAATATATATATATATAAACCTAAGAGCATGACCTAAAAGCACATAACAAAATGACTAAAAATTTAACTAAAATTAACATGAAAACTAAAAATATAAGAAATAAAATCCAATTCAAAATATAAAAAAACTATAACAAAACTAAAATGAAAAGTAAGATAACACTGCTACAAATTGTTTCTGTAGCTGTAAATACATAATAATGTCTATGTTTAAAAAGCTATTATTACACGGCTCTGTGGAACACTTGATTCTGATTGGTCAATCGCGCCATCCAGGCTCATTCGCGCTTGCTAGGAACGTTTTTTCTTCGTGAAGTTTTGCATTTGGTGAGCTAATAAAATATTAAAACTCAAATCAATATTTAAAGCTGTAGTCCGTAAGTTTTGCCTCTTTGTTGCCATCTCTGTTTGAAACCTGCAATTGCAGTTTTTTGCGGAATTATCATCTTTACGTGGGTTGTGCATCGGCGTGGCTCCTGTGCACGGATGAATCTAATGTTTTGAGGAGTATGTGTGGCTTGCTGTCAGTCACCGCACTGGTGTCGATACTGTACTTCAGAATCACAGATTCTACGTCTTAGAGTATGACCAAAATAAGAATTTTCACTGGAAAATGTCATCTGAACCAGTAAGTAACATGTCAGCCACTTTTGTTCTGACCAACTGAGAAAAAAAGCATAAAGATAAATCGTGCTACCAACGGGGATTAAATCTAACGATCGTTTAGCTCATATCACATCAAACCGTGCAAATTATTATTATTGTTAATACTTTGTTCTCAAATTGTTAATGTTAACAACATCAGCATTGCGTGACTACATGTATTTAGTGTGTATTAGCGTTACCTGTAGATTTTAATTTCTGTACAGTCTAATCTTTTGTGTTTGACTACGGGTGAATCGCGAGTTGTCACTGATGATTGTCGTTTGGACCTTTCTGGATTACAATCCGCCATCAAAATGATGTTTAATTATTCCTGCTACTGTGAGAAAAGGCTGTAAATGATCCGCCACCTGCAGCATCCTCACAAGTAATACTACTACTAGCCAGACTCCTTCTTTATGTTTACAGACGTGACGTAATGACACAAAGACGAACGGTGCCATGCTCGCCATGCCCGCGGAAATCCACCAGTACCACTCAAATTATTACACATTATTACAAGCTTACCATTGTGAATCAGGCTAAGGTAAGGATATAGTTTTGAACACTGGCTGGTTATGTACTTGCTCAAAAATTGATTTTGGATCATTTTTAACCAAAAAAAGTTACGGACTACAGCTTTAATTATGTATTATGGTATCAAAGACTCACCATCTTGTTTCTTACAAACTCAGCTGCTGCCATTTTGCCATGATTGTTTTGTATGCTGTAATAGATTATAAGATAATAAACAGGTAAGATTTTAAAACAGTTTTATCTCAAATCAATATCTCTTATCCCCATAATTATTTATGTGGTGAAAAACTGTGTAATAAGTGGTATGACTGTACCGTATCCCTTAAATATCCATCTAGTTTGAATTTGCCGATTGCTAGCAACTACTTTCTTCATGGAAGCTTTGTTTTTAAGAGCTAATAAAATATTTAAACTCAAGTAAATATTTTGTGTCTAATTATTTACTTATGTGGCAAGTAGATGTGTAATAAGCAGGATAATGTACACTCACCTAAAGGATTATTAGGAACACCATACTAATACTGTGTTTGACCCCCTTTCGCCTTCAGAACTGCCTTAATTCTACGTGGCATTGATTCAACAAGGTGCTGAAAGCATTCTTTAGAAATGTTGGCCCATATTGATAGGATAGCATCTTGCAGTTGATGGAGATTTGTGGGATGCACATCCAGGGCACCAAGCTCCCGTTCCACCACATCCCAAAGATGCTCTATTGGGTTGAGATCTGGTGACTGTGGGGGCCATTTTAGTACAGTGAACTCATTGTCATGTTCAAGAAACCAATTTGAAATGATTCGAGCTTTGTGACACGGTGCATTATCCTGCTGGAAGTAGCCATCAGAGGATGGGTACATGGTGGTCATAAAGGGATGGACATGGTCAGAAACAATGCTCAGGTAGGCAGTGGCATTTAAACGATGCCCAGTTGGCACTAAGGGGCCTAAAGTGTGCCAAGAAAACATCCCCCACACCATTACACCACCACCACCAGCCTGCACAGTGGTAACAAGGCATGATGGATCCATGTTCTCATTCTGTTTACGCCAAATTCTGACTCTACCATCTGAATGTCTCAACAGAAATCGAGACTCATCAGACCAGACAACATTTTTCCAGTCTTCAACTGTCCAATTTTGGTGAGCTCGTGCAAATTGTAGCCTCTTTTTCCTATTTGTAGTGGAGATGAGTGGTACCCGGTGGGGTCTTCTGCTGTTGTAGCCCATCCGCCTCAAGGTTGTGCGTGTTGTGGCTTCACAAATGCTTTGCTGCATACCTCGGTTGTAACGAGTGGTTATTTCAGTCAAAGTTGCTCTTCTATCAGCTTGAATCAGTCGGCCCATTCTCCTCTGACCTCTAGCATCAACAAGGCATTTTTTCGCCCACAGGACTGCCGCATACTGGATGTTTTTCCCTTTTCACACCATTCTTTGTAAACTCTAGAAATGGTTGTGCGTGAAAATCCCAGTAACTGAGCAGATTGTGAAATACTCAGACCGGCCCGTCTGGCACCAACAACCATGCCACGCTCAAAATTGCTTAAATCACCTTTCTTTCCCATTCTGACATTCAGTTTGGAGTTCAGGAGATTGTCTTGACCAGGACCACACCCCTAAATGCATTGAAGCAACTGCCATGTGATTGGTTGATTAGATAATTGCATTAATGAGAAACTGAACAGGTGTTCCTAATAATCCTTTAGGTGAGTGTACATCCAGCCGGTTGTTATTGCAGAATAAACACCTTCAGGGTGATGCAAGATGGTTTGATACTTTTATTTTAGCATCTGTCCCAATGTACAAATACATACGTTTTTGTGCCTCCAAATGTGTCGTACAAAGTTTCAAAACTGATCTCAACAACTGCTCAGATTTGTTTCAAGGTTTCACTATTTCAATATGAGCTCTAATATTTCTCAGTGTTGTCCAAGACCAAATTATTTGAGTTATGCTATATACATTAATTTCATAGCTCTTTTATGGTATTTGTATGCCAACAATTGTCTCAGCAAGTTTAATTTGTTCTAAGGAATTTTAAGAGAACCATCTGAGGCGAAGTTGATACTTGACTTGATAGCTCTTTTCTGTCCTCTGTTAAGTCTCCTGAGGTATGAGTGACCAACTGGAGAGGCTAGTTTTGGCTGCAGCTGACCAATTCTGTATTTTTATGGTGATGTTTGTAATCTCTTACGGATGGCTTGTTGATCCTAAGTGGCATATTGTGCTGATGAGGTTCACAATGTCCCCAATTTACAATCAAAGTGAACTCTTGAGCTGCCATTAAGTGTGTCATTGTTGCGCACAATCAGGGAGCGACCATTCCTCGAGTGTCTGCTGGCATGAAAGGTGACTGTTCAGACTTAATTTGTCCCTTGATCGCTGATTTTTTTTTTACATCCACTTGCAGTACTTATTGTGATAAAAACAAACTAACTAAAATGTCACTTATGAGTCAGACGCTGAATAAACACTGTGATATGTTTCGGCACGTGATATGGGAACTAGCAAACATGGAACCGGAGATCCAAAGTGAGCTTTGAGTGGAGGAAATGGAGGTTAAAATACAGACTGTAATTATACAAACACGTGATTATGCTGGAAAATTTTGTTGCTCAGTGCAGTGGTTGCACTTTTATAGCTCAAGATGAATAATGGAGTTTTCAGTTATTCTGATTTAAATCTCCTAAACCCCTTTAAGAGAAATAAAAACATATCGGATATTAACACATTTTTTAACTGAAAATTTGGTCTTGGAAGAATTTGATGGGAAATATTCTATTCTAAGTATCTATTCTCTCGCAAATGTTTGCCCATCTCATATTTTTTTCCACCACCATGTCTTTAGGGCCTCATAATTTTCAGATTAGTTATTTCTAATTTTGTAAAAAATAATAATAATTGTAGATTTTGGTATCAACAAATCTGAGCACATTGCTGAGATCTCTTGTAAAACTCTAGAGGAGACAGATATGAGATAACTAGTGCAGAAAAATCTAGGAAGCAGGAGACATCAGCAAAAATAATTTGCTTCCCGTTTAATCTCATTGCTGCCCAGATAAACCATTGCCATCCTAAATACAGTGCATCCGGAAAGTATTCACAGCGCTTTACTTTTTCCACATTTTGTTATGTTACAGCCTTATTCCAAAATGGATTAAATTCATTATTTTTTTCCTCAATTCTTCAAACAATACCCCATAATGACAATGTGAAAGAAGTTTGTTTGAAGTCTTTGCAAATTTATTAAAAATAAAAAACAAAAAAATCAAAAATCAAGTATTCACAGCCTTTGTTATGACACTCAAAAATGAGCTCAGGTGCATCCTGTTTCCACTGATCATCCTTGAGATGTTTCTACAACTTGATTGGAGTCCACCTGTGGTAAATTTAGTTGATTGGACATGATTTGGAAAGGCACACACCTGTCTATATAAGGTCCCACAGTTAACAGTGCATGTCAGAGGACAAACCAAGCCATGACGTCCAAGGAATTGTCTGTAAACCTCCGAGACAGGATTGTATCGAGGCACAGATCTGGGGAAGGGTACAGAAAAATTTCTGCAGCATTGAAGGTCCCAGCACAGTGAGCACAGTGGCCTCCATCATCCGTAAATGGAAGAAGTTTGGAACCACCAGGACTCTTCCTAGAGCTGGCCGCCCGGCCAAGCTAAGCGATCGGGGGAGAAGGGCCTTAGTCAGGGAGGTGACCAAGAACCCGATTGTCACTCTGACAGAGCTCCAGTGTTTCTCTGTGGAGAGAGGAGAACCTTCCAGAAGAACAACCATCCATCTCTGCAACACTCCACCAATCAGGCCTGTATGGTAGAGTGGCCAGACGGCACATGACAGCCCGCCTAGAGTGAAGGACTCTCAGACCATGAGAAACAAAATTCTTTGGTCTGATTAAAAAAAGATTGAACTCTTTGGCCTGAATGGCAAGCGTACTGTCTGGAGGAAACCAGGCACCGCTCATCACCTGGCCAATACCATCCCTACAGTGAAGCATGGTGGTGGCAGCATCATGCTGTGGGGATGTTTTTCAGCGGCAGGAACTGGGAGACTAGTCAGGATCGAGGGAAAGATGAATGCAGCAATGTACAGAGACATCCTTGATAGAGCCCTGGGCCAATTTTCATGTTATACCTCACAGGCGGGCCGGGCTTCAGGCCTGTTTTAGGCTTCTCCTTCTTTTTATATTTTAGACATTCACTCATTAAAAGAAACTATAAGATGTGCTGCGCTGGTGGAAACAACACGAGACCATGATACCGCGACTGTCAAGACTGGCTCGCAGTGTTCAGAGTCCGCCCCAGCAGCAGCAGCGAGCATGATATATATCTAAGATATGATCTAAACCACATATATAAATTTTACTCCTGGCAAATTGTTAAAATATAAACGTGTGAGAGCGTGTTAAAGGCTAAGCTATATATGATATGTTTTAGACAGATATGACGGCGCTACTGCAACACACATCGCCGCAAATGAGTAAAGCAAGCCAACACGCAGACTGCCGCAAGTGAAACTGAAAGTCTCAGATGCTCAAAATCACAATCATCTTCATTAAAACTAATGAGACTAAATGATCTTACCAGTGCTTAGCTCGCTCTTTCTCCTATTGCGGTCTTTGATCTTGAAATGAGCTGATGATAAATAAAATGCATCTCATATAGGCTATCTTTTGCTTTCGTTGACGTGAACTCCGTTAAATTTGCATAGCCTATAGCGCGGGAATTGAAGATCAGATTTATATTCGTTTTGCGGAGAGGTGTAAGGTAAGACAAACTTTTGCATGTTTTTTTATTTTTATTTTGTTTATTTGTTTAGATTGTATAGCCCGTTTCGTTTGCGAGCGCCGTTGCGAGCAGCAGCAGCCTGCCTCAGCTTGTCAAAAATGCCTTTTTACTGTAGTAGTGATAGTAAACGTTTAAACTAACATTGTGATATGCTTGAAGTGTTTTAAATCTATGGATTTTATTATAGGCAAGACAAGTCAAGTGTTGATTTGAGAGGCTAAATTGATCAAACATGTGGTTAACTCTGTCGCCGCTGACCGCTTGGTCGTCACTTTAAAAAACAAAAACTTTAATTTAACAAACAAAAAATGCTCCAAACATTTTTTCTAAATTAACTTAATAAAGAAACGAAATTAAATATAACTACTTTGACATTAAAAACAAAGCTGAACTATTTTAATGGCTGCAACTGTGTAAAAAAAAAACAAAAAAACACGGGCTCCAGTCGGACTTGGGCCGAGATTTTTGATAAGCTGTCGGACACGGGCCGGGCTAGGGCCTGAGCGTCTCGGGCCAGGGCCGGGCTAGGGACTAGATTTGAGGCCCATGCACCTCAGACTGGGGCGAAGGTTTATCTTCCAACAGGACAACGACCCTAAACACACAGCCAAGATAACAAAGGAGTGGCTACGGGACAACTCTGTGAGTGTTCCTGACTTGCCCAGCCAGAGCCCAGACTTGAACCCGATTGACCATCTCTGGAGAGATCTGAAAATGGCTGTGCACCGACGCTCCCCATCCAACCTGATGCAGCTTGAGAGGTCCTGTAAAGAAGAATGGGAGAAACTGCCCAGAAATAGGTGTGCCTAGCTTGTAGTATCATACTCAAAAAGATTTGAGGCTGTAATTGGTGCCAAAAGGCGCTTCAACAAAGTATTGAGCAAAGGCTGTGAATACTTATGTACATGTGATTTTTTTTTCATTTTTTATTTTTAAACTATTTGCAAAGATCTCAAACAAACTTCTTTCACGTTGTCATTATGGGGTATTGTTTGTAGAATTGAGGAAAAAAATAATGAATTTAATCAATTTTGGAATAAGGCTGTAACATAACAAAATGTGGAAAAAGTGAAGCGCTGTGAATACTTTCTGGATGCACTGTATATCACATTTGTGATCTTTTCTGATGGGCACAAAAGGAATGTACCATGTGTATTTGAACGTCTCCATCTCTTACTCTATATGTGTGAGCTATACTCCGACTGTCTCAGGAAATAACATACTGTCATGTCACATTTCATGCTCTGTTAGTGCCGCTTCAAGCGTCTTTGAGGAGGAGCGAGAGCCATGATTGAGATCAGATATATAATGAGATACTGTAGACTGTCAGGATTCTGTGATAGATGTGTGTCTGAATGCTTGCTGCGATGATGTTTTACTTTTGAAATCAGGCCTAACACACCTTTATGGATTGAAATGTGAAAAAGTCATATAAACCAGTTTAGAAAGCCAAGACACACATTTAGATTTAATTACGGTTATATTTCTTTCTTGATAGTTTGATTGACGCTGCTGATTTATGCACAGGAAACTTTTAAGTATTATAATCACATTAGCATCCAAATGAAACCGTATTGCAGTTTCTCACAATGAGGAATTTGCCAAATTTTCATCACAGCTCCTCAATTATTCATTTTCACTGTTTCAGACTGCATTTGATCTTGTTTTTCAGAGCAGTTCACTAATTTCACTTTGAGAGGCATGTCTGAGCTCCGAGTTATCAACAATGGGAGGAAAGAAAACGCAATGGAACCCATTTAGCGGAAGGCAAAATTGGCTGGCATCCGCTGCAAAGAGACAGGTTAAATAGCGTCTTTTAACATTAACTCAGCAGGCCTAAGAAATTATGTGTATAGGTATTCTCAAGCGCTTCTTCAGCAAATGTTGTCATCCATTTGACTTTCTTCCTTTAAAAATACAGACAGATATTTTAAGGGAGAGACTGGGAGGTAAATGGATTCATGCAAGGACCGTCACTGACCCTAGAAATAAAATTCATTAATTTTCAGACATTTTACTGTCATTTCATGCTGAATTATTTGTGTGCAACCAGAGTATCAAGTGTCAGTCCTCACACAAATTTACACACAGCTGCACATATTTGGGAGAGATTACATAACCCTATTTTGCCGCTCAAGCAGATATTATTTCCCCCCTCTGCTGTGTGTTCCTGTCCCCAATTTAACAATAGAGGGAAAGTGTTGGGATCAAATGAATTTAATGCTTTTGCCACAGATATTTCTTAAAGCAACAGTGCTTCACTTTTTCATCACCTCATACCCCTAGGGGTTTCCCCACTGAATTATTCAATCAGTGAGCAGAGAAGCATGGGTAGCAATAAGTCGTTAAAAAAGACACCCACTCTCCTCTGCCGTTTTCTACCTGAATGAGTGTTTCTTCTGACCGATCTGACCCTGTACCCTCCCTTCTGCAGTTCCTTACAGCTAGTACACTTCAGTGACCGTTGGGCACGGCCTCCTCGCTCCCTGCAGAACTGCAGACAAAGCACTTTCGATTAAAGTGAAGTGCAACGCCCAAGGAAACCCTTTGAATTTGGCCCCAGTAGTGGAGAAAGTATCTGAAACTACACCTCAGTGCTCAAAAATGGATCCACAAACTTTAACTCTGTGAGGAGGACTTGTTTAAAGGGATAGTTCTCCCATTAGCTGTTATTTTGTCCCTTATGCCCCGTGCACACCGGGACGATTATCGCACGCGTTTATCGCCAGTGTTTTTCGAGATGTTTTTTTCATTGCGTCTTTGTGTTCATACCCAATCGATTTTCATTGCCGATGCGGTGAGTGAACGTGCAAATTCACTCCCTGACAGTAGATGGCACTTTTGATTTGATTGCAGATCAAATAGGATGGAAATTCACCATCGAATCCTATTTGATCTGCAATTCCTCTCCATAACAACTCCCTCTTATTGAGATTTTTGTAGTCGCTGTGGCGTTTGTCATAAAGTTCTTTGTGTTCAGACACCAGAGAGACCAGCAGCTCTACATTCATTTTGCCTCGTTGCATCTTCTTCTTCGTCTACTTACTTCCTCTCCGTTGTCTTCTTCTTAGGTATCAATGTGTGCTCGGCAAGACCATTTTGTGCTTGAGCGCCACCAAGACGTGTTTTACTGTAACTTCAGCAGCTCCAGGCACGTGAACAAAAGCGCCAGTCTCACTGGTCGGCCAGTTGGTCAGCGCGTCAAACCAAAAAAAAGAACCTGAGGCGTTTTAAAAAAAAAATGACGCTTTTACGCCTGACGTTTTGCGTCTCGGTGTGCACACTCACATTGGTGCCCTTTGTTTAGTCATGAGGCGTTAAACATCGGCGATAAGCATGCGCGATAGTTGTCCCGGTGTGAACAAGCCTTTAGGCTCCACCTCTGCACTCGGTCGCTCCAGCTCAACCTCTGCCCTTCGGATCCTTGCTTCCACCTCGGGGGGTCCTCGCTGCAGCTCCTTCGTGGTCGCCAAGGTCATCGCTGTCGTTTCACTCCATCGGATGTCTGGCTATGCGGTGGGCTCCACCTCCTACATCGCCATCACCTCCTGTTGTCGCCATGGTGTCATCTGGCCGTCTTCCTCCAGCGACGCCACCATGGAGCGCAGCCCGGGTTGTGCACTGGGGTAACATCTGCCTGCCTCGGTTCAAGGAGACCCGTTGGATCAATCCATCATCTACACCACCCTGGACCTTTTTGTTTGGCCCTCTCCCAGATGTTCATCCTCCACTTAAGCCTCCTCCTGCTTGTTTGTGCCATCCCTTTGCCAGCCCCCTTCTCCATTCCTTCGCCACATCCTCATCCTCCTCGCCATTCTCTTCCGGGAGGGGGCATACTGTCACAGTCTTACTGAGTTTGGACTTTGTTTTCAGTTTGCACCGTTTTCCACTGAGTTAGTTGTCATGGTTTCTGATTAGTTCTCATTTAGTTCAAGTGTGTGTGTTTAATTAGCCTTGCTTGTATGTGTATTTAAGTCCTCTGTGTCTATTCATTTGCCATCGGGTCTCATCTGTGTTACATGTGTTGTAAGCCTTTCTCTCGGTTTGGATTTATCTGCCTGTGGATTTATTAACGTTTGCCTTATACCTTCTTCATCGTGCTCTAACAACACAGTGGTGTGACAGTTAGTATATATAAATATAGATTCTTTTCTGGTTTCACCTCTGCTCTAGCTTGCTTACTAATCCTCATTTGTAAGTCACTTTGAATAAAAGCATTTGCTAAATTAATAAATGTATATTTTACTTGGTTACACCACATGACATTTTTAGACTTACTTTTAAAATCAACATGAATTCAAAGAGCACATTTTTACAAATTTTGTATTTCTTTTTCTTTACCGTGGATGCTCTTATACGTCATTGACACAAATAGCCACTTAAAATTTGGCCTGTTCCTCACACAAGGCTATTGTATGGCTTCAGAAGACTTGAAATAATCATATGGATCAACTTTATGGTACTTTTTTTTTTTGTTTGACAGATGCGTGAAGTTTTGTGTTCCACAGAAGAAGAAAAAAAGGCTTGGATGAGGGCGAGTAAATTTGGGTGAACTGTCCCTTTAAAAGAGTTTGTCTGACAGCAAACTTATGCTTGATGGCAGTGTGCAGCCATGCACTGTGCACCTCCTACTGATACTCCTCCAAGACAGTAGAAATGATTTATTACACAACAACTGCAAATGCAAGAGGACTCGAGGCAGTTGAGGACGCCGGTATACAACGATGCCAAGTAGTGCTGTGAGTTTAGAAAACACAGGGGAAATAACCATTAGAGTCTCAAGAGAACTTAGGCACATTGAAGTATTTTAAGTAGGTCAAATGTCAGCAGATAGCTCATGTGTGCACATACACTTACACATTTATTGACCAATGAGCACTTGCCACTGATATGATGAGGGGACTAAAGAGCACAACAGATATTAAATCCGTCGCTGGTAAACCAAGCACATTCCCCTTAGCTTTGTGAAAGAAAGATATTTTCAGTTGGCGAGTTTTAGGTTGCTAAGTGACAACTTGCTTATGTGTTTGCAGGTAAAGACACTCTCTCAAATCAAAAACTCACAGCAGGACCGGCAGTGCTGGAGTTACAAGCTGACTCATTCCTTTTATTCCTCTGTTGCTGTACTGTGGACACTATCTGATCTATAAGAGGTGGTGGAGTTGACCTTCTCTAGCATTTCTATTAACTTCCTTTCCTCGCTGTAGAGGAATCAGTCTGTTGCCCAGCTGATATGTTTTCACACATTTCCAATGTGGAGGCTGGCAGTGTAGATGGAGTATATACTGTGTCCAACAATGGTTTTGGGTTTTTTTTTTTGACTTAAGTTGTTTGTTCACTTCAGTCAAGTCATGTGTAAATGCATGGTAAGTTGTAAATAGTCAAATGTTAGTTCCCTATCTAGAACCATCTTCACCCAAGCAGTATAAATACCAGGAAAAAAGATGTTTTACATTTTTATGTGGTGTTTGCACTTGACTCACAATCTCAGGGCACAGTGTGTTATGGCTGAATGCTTATTCTCATGCACAGTTGGCAGAAAACAAGACATAATGATTGTTTGTAGATCAATAAAGAAAGGTGAGCGGAGACAAAATAAAGAGAAACCTACAGTATAGAGGACTAAATTGATTGAAATAACATCTTATGCGGGGTCTCATGTTTCCTGCAGCAGCCCAACAGGTTAAAATGTATAGTTCATCGAATAATACATAACTTAATAACTAATAAATAACAAAAATAAAATAATAAACATTTCACAAGTAACTTAAAGGGATAGTTCACCCCAAAATTAACATTCTGTCATTGTCCCAAACCTGTATTATTTTCTTTCTTCGGTGAAACAGTACAATTTTAGTCAGTTAACCCTTCCCTGAGTGCTTGAGTTTACTATTCACCAAAAATAATGAAAGATATAACAGTCAACTAAATGTGAGCTTGCTTATTGTGTCCAAGAGCATGATCTATTTAAGTACAGATGTCATTTAACAAGAAACTATGCTTCTAACCACAGCTCGAGAGCTGTAGTTCCAACCACGTAAATTTGCACTATGGTTTCGGGAGACGCCAAATCGTTGAACTATGTTGGTAACGACGGAACGTGCAACAATAGATGGTTAACGTACTTTCGGGAAATGCACCCCAGGTTTAAAATGACATGAGGGGGAGTTATTGATTTTTGAGTGAACTATCCCTTTAAGTACTTAAACTCTCAGAAGGTAGTTGAAGTAAAAAATTTAAACCACAGGGGTTTAATTGAGAAATCAGGTTGAGATCCCCTGCACACCAGCCTCAGATGATTAGAGGGGCTACTTTAAATGACTGTGCCCTGATGGAAACATATGTGTTACATAGAGGAAGATTCTAGTGAACAGTTCCTCCTTTAAACTCATCAGAACATGAGGTTTGTCCTCTATTGTATGATTTCTGCTTACCGGCGTCCACGGATTAGAGCAGCAGCTGCGGCAGACTTTTACAACGGCCAAATCTGCTTCAATTTCCGTCTCTTTGCACATATTCCAACATTCTTGCCTCATGTTTCCATCCCCAGTTCCTGTAGAGCAATCTCTCAGTCAATTACACTAACTTGATTACATCTGTTCAACCGTCAGTCATTCTGTTCCATCTCTCTGTCCTTTCCTAGGCAGACTAACAGATTAAAAGAACAGGCTCTCCGCTCTCCTAATAATTGCTTGTGTTTCGAGAGTTAGGCTTTAAGCCTTACAAATTACTGTTTCTGATTTGTTGCTTCCTTTCACAATAATGCTGAAATGTTCTACCGCAAAAAGCCGGTTTGTGGTGTTTTATTAAAATGTAAAACTCAAAGGCCCAGGCTGCCTTTTAATTGTCTCATTTCCTAACCAAAGTATTATTGTCGTTCAAATCTGTTTGTTCAGTCAGTGTATTTTTTAATAATTAATTAATATAGATTCATTAAATGAGAAAATGTATCTTTGATTTTTACACTGCAATAAAACATTTTATCAATATATATGTTTTTATTTTCTAGTAAAATATATTTAAAGCAAGATAAGTAAAACTGCATTAGATATTAAGACTTGTTTTATGATAATTTATCTTGAATTAAAATCATTTTTCTTACCCATTGGCAAAAAGTTTTTTTTTTTTAAAGCATAAATCTAACTCAATTAGATTTATGGTTTAAAAAGAAAAAGAATTGGCAAATAGATGAGAAAATAAACTAAATTAAAAGTCTTAATATGTTATGCAGTTTTGCTTTTTAGATATTATTACTGAAAAACATAATGGTTAAAACAATTATTTGATACTGTAAAGAAAACTTTGTCAGACTGAAACGCTGGCTTAATTAATGATTTAAAAAATGGTAAGCTTTATTTTCTTATCATTTGTTCATGTTCATAAATGATAGTTTTATATTTTAAAGCTGCTTTTTGCAATTGAAATCATCTGCTTTACACACCCACTATAGATTATGTTTTTTTTTGCCTTAGCTTCTCACTTCCTGCTTTCTGGCCTGATTGATTACCTGTTCTTTTCCGGGCTCAGGATGCTGACTAGAGAATAGGTGGAGGAAAAAAGAAGGACAAGCTCTCCTCATTTACCTCTTTTCCTCCAGGGGAGAAACATTACTGGACTTAACAAGCAGTGTAATAGAGCACTCAGGCTTTATTGTATTTTCCTCTGTCAGCACTTTCTCTTGTTACCACTGCATTCATGCATTCATCCATGTTTAGCCACACTCACTGTCCATCTCCTCCCTCCGATCTACTCAGCTGTGGTACTTTTGCACAAAAACATTTCTTGCTGCATCCACAAGCGCAATGGTGATGTTGTGATGTTGTACGGTCCAAGACAGGAAAGTATGCTAGATCACAGTAGTCTGCTGAATCCTCCACAACACTTAAACATTATGCCATGCAAATTCCGTTATGCACAGATTTTGCAGGGACATTTGCAATGTGCTGCAGTTTACATAATTCCTTTAGTTAATTGTTTGTTAAAAGCCGATGGGAGTGGAAAGTTCTGCTGGTGATCTACTGACAATAAATTCAGTGTCATGTCAGGCACAAAATGGGTTAAGACATGCTTTTTTGGGCGTTAAAGCAACACTAGGTAACTTTTGGCGCTCTAGCGGTTAATAAACAAAACTGTATGCATCTTGCGGAAGAACATTTTAGCTGGAGCTACTTCTCTCTGTTTATGTCCAAGCGGCAACCTCCCGCAATCTCTCTTGAAACCAACACGGAAGTGACTTAAACTGCAATTCATCGACTGGCCGCTAGAGACAGGCTTCAAAAGGGAGTTAAATCTGTATCTCCCCCATGTTAAAATGCCCAACTTTACAGCAGAAAAAAATATGTTTACAGCCTGGTACAAAAAGTGGTTTTGGTCTATATAGCTCATTTTGCCCTTCAAGACAACTGTGAGGGTGGTGAATTTTTTTATTACTCATCCGTTTAAATTATATTAAGCCTTAAAGTTCTGCATAATTAAGGGCGTGGCCACTTGAGTGACAGTTGGATTGCCACTATGGTCAAGCTAGGCGGGCGTGGTTTCAGCAACCAGTCACCTGAGCTCCATCCACGTCCCACATCTTTGCGCATTTTCTGTTATCCGTGAGTGACACGCGACGACGCGCTGCCAAGATGGCAACGGCCGGCTTTTAGGCTTCAAAAATGCTCTTCAGAAACCTACGGGTGACATCACGGACACTACGTCCATATTTTTTTACAGTCTATGTTTATGTCTATGATGAGTCACGCAGGTACTGTGCTACTCCGCAGCGGTGCGACCCAAACTGGACTAAAATAGTCTGAATATAAACACTTATTATATGTTTACCGTATTGATTCAGGATAAGACAAAAACACGGTTTGGAAAATGGATTCATGATGTACTCACTCGTTATATAAATTTAGTAAATTTTGAGCACAAGAAAGTTACGTAGTGTTGCTTTAAATGATGGCGCAAATACCAGTAAATTGACTACTGCAAGCCTTAGTAAATCACCTTGCGTGATTCATTTAAATACTCTGACAGGGAAACTACTGCAAATGCATATAATAATAATAATAATAATTTGTTACATTTATATAGCGCTTTTCTGGGTACTCAAAGCGCTTTACATGGAAGGGGGGAATCTCCTCCACCACCACCACCACCACCAATGTGCAGCATCCACCTGGTTGATACGACGGCAGCCATATTGCGCCAGAACGCCCACCACACACCAGCTTATTGGTTGAGAGGAGACAGAGTGATGAAGCCAATCAGTATATATATGGGGATTATTAGGAGGCCATGATGGACAGAGGCCAATGGGCAAACTTGGCCAGGATGCCAGGGTTACAGCCCTACACTTTTGGCGAAGGACATCCTGGGATTTTTAATGACCACAGAGAGTCAGGACCTCGGTTTAACGTCTCATCTGCAAGACAGTGCTTGTTGCAGTATAGTGTCCCCATCACTATACTGGGGTGTTAGGACCCACACAGACCACAGGGTGAGCACCCCCTGCTGGCCTCACTAACACCTCTACCAGCAGCTACCTAGTTTTCCCAGGAGGTCTCCCATCCAGGTACTGACCAGGCTCAGCCCTGCTTAGCTTCAGTGGGAAACCAGTCTTGGGCTACAGGGTGATATGGGCTACAGGGTGATATGGCTGCTGCATAAGGTCAGCCGCAAAATGTCTTTTCACCGATAATTTCTCACTGCGTGTCTTTAGTTAATCCTGACAGTAGTTTTTTAACTCCAAACCAGGGTTTGCGCTCATGCAAGCTGTTAGTGAATCTGGCTCTGTGACTTAAATTGTCAGAGAATACGTCTTGAATTTTTTTGCCTCCAAAACTGCCTTAATTCTTTGTGACAGAGATTCAACAAGATGCTGGAAACATTCCTCAGAGATTTTGGTCCATATTGACAGCATCACGCAGTTGCTGCAGATATTTCGGCTGCGCGTCAATGATGCAAATCTCCCATTCCAGCACATCCCAGAGGTGCTCTATTGGATTGAGATCTGGTGACTGTGGAGGCCAATTGAGTATAGTGAACTCACTGTCATGTTCAAAACCAGTTTGAGATGATTTGAGCTTTGTGACATGGCACGTTATCCTGCTGGAAGAAGCCATCAGAAGATGCTTCAGGGTAAAACCCAAATTCAATTTTGCTGAAGTACGATGCATCCATCTTATTGTAGATGGATCTTATTGTTCACTTGATCTGGTCTGTATAAAATCACTCTCAAACAGAATATCTATTTTATTAAACCTCAAATAGGCCATATGGATCACATCAAAACATCTATTTAAAAGCAAAAGTATCTGAGGTGTTATTTGAAGCCCTGCTTGTCTGGTTTTGAGATCCTGACATGCAAAAGCTTCAATCAAACCAGAGAGTAAGGAGTGCAAAAGTCTCAGTAAGACATAAAAGATAGCTTTGAGGAAACATACAGTGACGAGTCAAGCTAAGGCTGTCTTATCAAATACTGTTGTAGGCACAGATATATTTTCGATCTGTTATATTTCTTTTGAAAAGTGTCTCTTCGCAACTATATTTTGAGCTTGTGGCTTCTTTTGCAGAGGGAGGATGATTATACAGACAGAAATTCTTGAGAAGTTTCTCTTCATCAAATTATACACTTGTTTTCCAAATTTGCAATAAGAATCCAAGTTCAGACTGTGGCATAGTTGTCTACCAATCTGACAAAGAAAGATACCTTTCCAGGTTCACAAGACCCAATAGTTTGCAAGAGCAGTTATACAGTATACACTTATGAAAAAGAAGTACACTTTAGCATACTATATTACGAAAATAATATACTTTAAAAGAATACATTTTGTTTTTGGACACATGATTGCATGTTATTTACAATACATAAAAATGTTTTATAGTTTTAATTTATATGAAATACACATAATTCAACTTAAGCTTGTTTTCTTTGACCCACTTAAGTACATCTTTATATGTAATTTCATCATTACTTCTATTGTCTATGAAATGTGTGCACACTACACATTCAATACAATTAAGTGCAGGTATTTTTTTTACTGTTAAAGTTGAGGGAATGCATATTGAAGAGCCAGTAGCATTTAGTTACTGGCTAGCTTATATGATCTTATATAATATACAATACAGCTTATTTAAAAAAAAAAAAAAAAGAGTAATTTTAACTGTAAAATCTTGTAAAACGCTACAGAAAAAAAATGTTAATAGGTTAACAGTAAGTTCCCGTACTATATATAGGGAAAAACTGTAGCCGGACTTTTCATGTAATTTTTATAGAACATTTTTACAAAAATACTATTAAATGTACAGTACAAGTTACTGGGTTTTTTACAAGTAAAAAAAGGCAAATCAAATTATAATTTACAGTGAAAAACTGTAAAATTGCCATTCCCATAATTCTCTGTGACACTTCACATTTGAAAGTATTTTGTTTAAATAATTATGTTTCTTCTAAGTTTTTCTTATCAGTTATGCACATTTGGGTTTTATGTTACCTCTTCTGTTGTTTAATGAATATTTATTGCATTATTTTAGTGTCATGTGTGTTATTAGGGCTGCAACAAACGATTATTTAAACTAATGTTCGATTATTTCACTGATTATTCAGTAGGCTTTGATTGATTATTCCACTTTTGCAATTAGTTAAAATATTGAGTTATACCTATTTTAACTAATAAATAAAACAAGGAAATCAGCTTTTGAAGTGTTTCAGGTTTTCTTTCCTCCTCAGAAGTCATCAATAGTCCAACTGTTACAATGAGTGGTACTGTGTTTTTATTAAGTCTGGGAATTGTAATAATAACTTTCCTGAGGTAAATGTAACGTTTTGTGACATTGTTTGCAAGCTGTTTTATTGACGTCTTTCTGCGTTTGAAGCTCTGATTAAGTGATTACATTAGAGATGGATTCATTTCAGTAAGTTGTACTGTATCTTTCAACATACTTTTTGTGATGTTCATTCATGTTTATTTTGAGCTGTAATAGTAGAAAAGAGGAAGAGATAATAGGTTCAAGTGCCGATGACCTGAGGTGTTACAGCGATCTGTCATGCCGCATTAAAGTGCGCCAAAACCACATGTATTGTTTGAGTTCCGTAGTAAAATTGACAGAATTTAAAAGCTGAGACTTTGTTTTATATCAAAAGTAACCTGCTCTGTCTTATCTGTCGGCGCGTTGTCTGTGTCCTCTTGGCTCTGCGATGTATCTTTCACTGCGTGAGAAAATGGACGTACAGTGTCAATTGCGTGAGTTTGAATGAGTGAGAGTTGGTGGCCCTGCATGACAGCATTTTTTTTGTAGTTATGTTAAACTTGACCACATTTTACGGGTTCGTCTTCGTTGGCACTCCGAAGCACCGTGTTATCTTCTATTGGATTGGATCCGGGAGGGCTGCAGTACAGTATTGCGCTACAGCGCCCCACTGGTCAAACCGTGTTATTGCAGGCCCTTCAAATAGGTCATGTGAGATCAAAAGACTATTCGACAACAAAAATATTTGTTGACAATTTTTTATTTTCGACGTTGTCGATAATGTCGACTAATCGCCTCAGCCCTAACCATGATGGTATTTTGTGTTTGCGTGAATGACTTCTGTATACTAGTATAATTCAGTTTGTGGAAACAGTTTGTGGCTACTTTTCTTCATGATTCTTCATGTGGCTTACTCTTTTACCACCTGCATTATTAAATTGGTTGTCAGTATATGTTAAAGAGTTAGGTCACCCAAAAATGAAAATTCTGTCATTAATTACTCACCCTCATGTCGTTCCAAACCCGTAAGACCTTCGCTCAAACCCGGAAGCACTGTACTTTGTGAATAGCCCAACAAAGTGAATAGCGTAAGAGAGTGACAGGGAAGAGAAGAGATTGTTGAATAAAGTCGTTATTTTTGTCGAGAGCTCTCAGATTTCATCAAAAATATCTTAATTTGTGTTCCGAAGATGAACGAAGGTCTTACGGGTTTGGAACGACATGAGGGTGAGGAATTAATGATAGAAATTTCATTTTGGGTGAACTAACCCTTTCAAGGTACAAAATAGATTTTAGTAGCAGTGTGCATTGTTGGATTTACCAGTTTAAATTGCAATTTTGTTGTTTGTAAATTACAGTTTTATACTGTAAAATTTACAGGTTCTGTAAATGTGTTTATATTTTTACCACAGCTGCCAGGATTTTTTTTTACAGTGTGTATACAAGACTGTATAAACCAAATAGTATACCACAAACAGGTGCACAGTGAAATCGCTTTGGAGTCCCAAAGGGGTCCGATTTTTCAGGGGAACTGAATCTTATGACACCTTGTATATGACATTACCGACAGTTGATTGGCGTAAAAACAAAGATGCAGATTTCATGTATGTGCCAGCCGATCAACTTCCATTGCGATGATTTTCGAATTGCTATTGATAGTTTGAGACAGGTACTATAATAATTTAGGGTGTGGATGTTCTTGTTTTACACTCTTAAAAATAAAGGTTCCAAAAGGGTTTTTCATTATTGGTTCCTTTTTAAAAGAGCCACTTTCTTTCTTTGTGTGAAGAACTTTTTAAAAATCTAAAGAACCTTTTTTTCCACTATACAGAACCTTTTGTGGAATGGAAAAATTCAGTGGATGCCAATAAAGATCCTTTATTTTTGTAGAGTATAGATTTGTAGTGTAGAGATTTTTGTTTTGTTTTCTTTTTGTTCTGAACAAATATTTGTAGATCATCAATATTTATAGTTCGTTCTGCTGCAAGCGATATCCTTTAGAATGCGTATAATAATTTTGTCATGGTTTAGGACTGCACAGAATATAGATGACCTCAGAGTTAACACACATGGAATAAATGCCACATAACGTCAATTCTCATGGGGTCTTTAAGCTGTGACATTTAACTGCAATGAAAAGCACAATTATCTTTTCAAAAAAACATTTTCCATTAGCCATACTTCTGATTGATGCTTAATTATTGGTAGTTTTGTGCCAGCGAAAATCTCCAGAGTCACTTTGACCAATTGTGCAGTCGAAATTACAAATCATTTTGACGAAATTCAATCTCAGAGGAGTTAAAAACATTTAGTGATTGAATTTATAAAGTCTGAATGTAAAGGTGAGCTGGAGCTATTTTCCTGTGAGGAGCTTGCAATGGATACGTGCTCCAGTCAATGACCTTTCGTGCCTTTCTGCGATAGTTATCGTGCTCAAGCGAGCGAACCCTCAGACCCAGCTGAGGCAGGTTTCTGAAGTATTGTACACTTTCATTCCTCTGATATTTACTTCTAAGCAGTCAGGCAGCAAGAAATCATTCCCTTTGAAATTAGCAAGCAAGTAGGCCATTTAAAAATCACTCGCTGCATTATCAGTTAGCAAGACAGACAATTAAAAATCGTTATTCATTTTCCTGAGAGTGTCCCCCGTGGAGGATACAGCCATTTGGATGAAACCTTCCAAAGCGATACAGGAAGGTCTACATCCCTTGGGTGAAGAGCATAAACATCATTGGCTTTAATACTAACAGTAGCTTTGAAAAGGGCTTGTAAAGTATCAAGTCTACTGGCAGATAAACACGGCTCTTCTGAGAAATGGCCAAATGTTGGCTGATGTTCTCTGCTTTGGACTAGAGCTTTGTGAAAGACTGGGTCAAGTTCTTGGCTTCATAACAAAGGCGTTAATTAAGCAGGGTTAATTAATGTCATACTGAAGAGAGTCGGTTTGGGTTGATAAGATGCTTCCGAAGAGGAAGAGGATTTAGGAGTGACTTGAATTGGAACAGGAGCAGAAGGAAGGACAGAGAGGACAAAGTAAGGGCGGTTGAGAGAGAGAGAGAGCGAGAGAATGCAGATGCCCTTTGCACTCCAGTGATAAGACTCATTCTGGCATTCTTTTGTCCCATATTGTCACTGTTCTCTTTTTAAGAGTAAGTTTTTTCTTAAACTTTTGTATATGTTTGAGTCAATGTCAGCCGTGCAAATGGCATAGAGGGAATCTTTCACCTTTAATAGGGCATATTCACCCAAAAATGGGTGGATATGTGTACAGTTTTGCATACAGGTTTGGGATAACATGAGGTAAATGATGACAGAAGTTTCATTTTTAGTTGAACTATTCCTTTAACTGGAGGTTTACACTGAATGCAGAGATTGCTCTTTTCAGATAATTTTTCTAATTTTCCTCAAATTCAAACCATAGCATTACAAAAAGCTTGCAGAAATATCAAATACTCTCTGCAGTCATGGGATGCAGAATGGGACATCAAAGTTAAGGAGGATGGAGATTATTTTGTGAGTAAGAGGATTAAGGTAATTGAGTATTTGGGGGGCTGGAGACGTGGAGACGGTGCTGGATGGATGGCAGCGCATGTGCGTGAGCAGCTGACGGAGCGTTTGCTGGTACGGCATGAAGCTGTTAAACAGAGACGTTACTGGATGAGAGAATGATCAGAGAGGCGAGGCTGAGGTTACATTAAAGCAAATAGCCTGAGCTATGACCATCTGTTGAACTGAAAATATCTTATTCAAATATCTTCTAGAGGAATGAACTGCTTGGTTTTTGCTTGCACCTCTGTTGTTTCAAAACAATTGGTTACATTCTCTTTCCCATGGGAACAATTTAACCATCAATACATTGATCTGATACTAAGTCAAGTCACCTTTATTTATATAGCGCTTTATACAATACAAATTGTTTCAAAGCAGCTTTACAGTGATAACAGTAAAATTATGCATTTCGGCTGTTGTTCAGCTGAAGTCAGTTCCGTTGTAAAAATCATCAATTAATTAATTAGTTCATTTCATCTATAAAGCAGTTGATATCATCATCCAGCTCAGTTCGGTTCTCATACAACAGTGTCAATACAGTCAGATCAATAATATTATTGAATATTAAGTGATTAAAGATTATGCTTTATAAGGTGTAGGAGAGAGTAAAGGGGCATGGAGTTAACCTGGCATAGACGGGTAAATTGTTATGCTTTGCTGGTTTTACCAGACATATTCCACTGTGCAGGTATAGAATTTTAAGCACAGATCTGTTGAGGTGTGAAATTGCTTGTGTATGTTTAATTGCATTGACAAATGTATTGATCAATCCCATGTCAATTTTCTCTCTGTTTTTCTACTGTGGTCATTTGTGTAACAAGTCAATAACGCGCCAATTAAAATTATTATTCAATGGGGAATTTGTGAGGGTACTCTTTAACTAACAATTTTCTTTTGGGCGAAGATGTTTCCAGAATCATATTGGAACCAGAAGGCAAAAAACAACAGTGCTAGCTCTTTACTTGCAAAAACTTAAACTTGCATATTTATTCCTTGGACCCAGCACTCAAGTTCTGCAGCCAGTAAAACAGCTGAACGCAGGAGCAATCAGATGTTGAAAGCTCCCTGTGTGATTGCCATGCATGATTTTTTCATCAGCTTCATTATGAAACATGGTAATTATATAATTACATATCAGGCACCGCGTGGATTGGGCATCACTCCAGGAGGGAATCTGGTTCCACTATTTGCATTTTCATAGTGCTATTAACAACATAAAAGGTTGATAAGATTAAATATGGCATGCTTTTTGCCTCACTTGGCATTATAGCCTACTTAGTGAGCCCTCTAGGTAGGGAGCCTTTTAACCAGTTATGGGCGCTGAAACCTTTCCCAAAAGGTAGGAAAATTAATTATGTTGCCTTCATAACATACTGTACATATACTGTTGTTCACTGATAATTCATGTTTCTTCATAATACATTAACTAGTGTTAATTTACAGAACTTATACACTTGTGAAAAAGAAGTAGACTTTAGCATATACTTTTAAAAAGAGAAATATACTTTAAAGGAATATACACTCTAAAAAATGCTGGGTTAAAAACAACCCAAGTTGGGTTGAAAATGGACAAAGCCAGCGATTGGGTTGTTTTAACCTGGCGGTTGGGTTAAATGTTTGCCCAACCTGCTGGGCAGTTTTATTTAACTCAACTATTGATTAAAAATGACTATATAGCTGGCTTAAAATGAACCCAAATATGTTGGGAATTAACGTTTATTATAATATGTTTAATAAATAACCAATGAAATATATAACAAATGAATAACAATTAAACAATAAACATTTATTAAATTGCTTATTAATAAATGTTCACCTTTTGATTATTATTGTTGCCTCAAGTAATTGTGTCTGATTTTTAATTTCCAACCTATTTTGGGTTCATTTTAAGCAAGCCATATAGTAATTTTTAAACAATAGTTGAGTTAAATAAAACTGCCCAGCACATTGTGCAAACATTTAACCCAACTGCTGGGTTAAAACAACCCAATCACTGGATTTGTCCATTTTCAACCCAACTTGGGTTGTTTTTAGCCGAGCATTTTTTAGAGTGAAGTGCGAACTGAATGCAATATTTTGCATGTTATTAACAATTTAATGAAAATGTATTATAAATTAAATGTATTAAATTTATATTAAAAACAGCAACTTAAAGGGATAGTTCACCCAAAAATGAAAATTAGCCCATGATTTACTCACCCTTAAGCCATCCTAGGTGTATATGACATTCTTCTTTCAGACGAATACAATCAGAGTTATGGATGTTCACTAGGTTTGGAACAAAACCATGGAGTTCAGAGATGTAGATTGACGGGGCATGCTGGAATATATCTGCAACAAAAGATATTTGACTGAAAACGAGCTGCTTGCAGAAAATTTAAAGCCTGCATTTGAAAAAGTCAATATAAATAAACTCTTGTTTAATGGCGGAGGTACACATCTTTGTAAAAAATAAAAGAGCAATAGTGCTTTTGTTGTATTCTAAGAAATCACAGTCTCTAATGCTATCAATACCGTTTCACTTCACTTAGGTATCGACAGCTCCCCTCCAGCTCATGCTAATTGCTAATCAGGAATCTCATGAAGCCGGTGATTGATTTAGTTAAGGGGGTGAGAAACGGCAGCACGGTGTGTTCTGTGAAGCTCTGATTGTTTGTTTGCATTTCCTTAAAGCTGTAATTGGGTTCTTGATCAGAGGAAGAAAACACAAAGGAAAGCGGCAGATTAGCGCACGCTTTGTCAAGCACACACACTGTGCTTTAAGAGTGGAAAGGTTTCTGATTAACTGGGCTCAGAATTAATCCCTCTTGAGTTTCAGGAAAGGACTCAGCCTTTGGTCCGGACTCAGCGGTGCTGCTCCGGTTCTAAAAGAACTACGGAGACACTGCATGAGCAGGAACAAGAGAGCCATTAGAGAGAGACAAATGAAGAGAGCAGAGGAAGCTATTAAAGCAGGAAGAAAGATAAACAGGAACCTATAGGAAAGCAAAGGAAAGGAAGGGTGAGAGACATTAAGAGATACTGGAATGAGACGCAAACAGTGAACACAAATGTAAATCTCTGACTTTACCTGCATGATTCCCAGGAGGTGTGCAGTTCTATTTCAACCATTTGGTCAATGTTTGAAAAAAAAATTTTCTGTTAAAATATTTTCTCCAATCTTAGCTTCATTTGAAGAGTAGATTATAAGTGAGCCATTAGTAGGTTGATTTACCAGAACATTTTAATTAAATATTTTTATTTAATATTACTATATTTAAAACAAATTCATGATAGTTGATACTGATTAGGTGCAGCAGCTTAAGAATTAGTCCATTATTATCACAGGAATAATACATCAGATTTTTTTTGTGATAATAAATGTAAAGTACGCAGTTTGACGGTCTGACACTGTGCACCAATGACAGTATTTGCATATGTTGATGCTTCATTATTAAAAACAAAATATGACATAAAAAAATCACAAAACCAGTTAATTTATCAAGTTACTCTACCAATTATAGAATTTAAATATTAAGTTTAATGTCCTTTCTGCAGTGCAAGCTAATGACTTTACATGGAAAGATAAAATTATTATAAGCAGTTTAGGTAGCTTTGTGTCATTACAATGGGAGAAATAGGTAAAACTTTACAATACGGGTGCACTAATATGCATTACTTCATGCTTAATTAATGCACAGATAATCATGAGTTAATGTATGACTCATGAAGAACTAAACCATTTATTAATGATTACTGCATCAGCAACTAATGAACATTCTATATGATTAATAGATTAAGTAATATATAAATTGCTATTAATTAAATATGACATCATGTATTAATTCCCTAATAACATATTATATTAACTAATAGTGTATATTCATATGTTACTTACCACAATGGTTGAAGCCATGCATTTCAACTTCCGGTTGTCTGCTTTAATTAATCATTAGCTAACGATTTGCAAAGGTATCATTTTGTTATGACTTTACCTGTTGAGGCACATGACTATTAACTAATTCAAAATTAATTCAAAAGCCATAACCACAATGACATATTACTTAACAATTAGTTAATAGTCATGTGCCTCAACAGGTAAAGTCATAACATAATGATACCTTTGCAAATCGTTAGCTAATGATTAATTAAAGCAGACAACCGGAAGTTGAAATGCATGGCTTCAACCATTGTGGTAAGTAACATATGAATATATGGGTCTTCACGGGTCCACTTGGATCCCAAAACCCGAGGTCCGACCCGAACCCTAACTATATAACCAAAAGTTCGACGAGTGCCTCGGACACGGGTCAGGTTTGATATTAGTGGCCTCGGGTAATTTAAAATATATGTGCTTTTTCCGAGAAGACACAAATTCTTTTAAACTATGTTGTGCATTTAACAAAATTTTATAGCAACGTTATTATCTCACTTTTTAAGTTCTCTCTGAAACCCCACTTCTATGTGCAATGGACTTTATGCACAGTTGCTTCCGCAATTAGACTGTTGCACCACATTTATGGCACATTTGTTTCGACGAGCGCCGTCAGCATAGATTAAAATAAACTTTAATCATTTTATGGTCAGGTAAATAACATTACGGCAAAAGTTACAGGACGTAATGAGTTTACAGTGATGAGTGATTGACATTTCAGCACTTTCGTGTTAAGTGCATTTTTGAGAAATGCATGTAGAAAAGGAACAAACGTTTGTAACCTCGCACACACAAATCCATCTTAGCTATGAGATCCATCATGTAAAGCCACTTGCTTCATTATGCTGCGTGTTCATGCAGAGCTTTTAATTTTTTTGTGTGCAGAAGCCCTTCGCCAGAGATGAGGTAAATATAGCGTTGCAGTCAAAACTAGTGAATCCATGATTTAAGATTTAATTTTTATCGAGCTATCACTTTTATTTTTCCAATCCACATTTCCATCACAACTGAGAGCTGAATTCAGAAATAACATGTATCCATTGGGCAGGCAATAATATAGTAAGTAACAATAAATAAGTAAATAAATGAAATTAATGGAGTAGCGGCCAAATCAGCCAGCGGGATTTTCCTGACTGACAGCGAACGCCAATGTTGTTCACATTCGGGTCCAGAAGGGTTCGAAAATAAATGCTGTGTCAGATCGGGTTGGACCAAACTCTGGTCTAATTTTATTGGGGTCTGTCTCAGGTCAGGTTTTTCTTTTTTAAAAGAATATTTATGCAGGTCGGGTTCGAGTAAGAAGTGATTTGGGTCGATTCGAGTCAAGCACAGATTTTACGACCTGAGAAGTCCACTAGTCTGAGGCCCCCAAATGAGAAAAAAAGATAGACAAAACATTGTATGCAATGCAACTGCAATTACTTTATTATCTCTGTGATATTTAACAGTGTTATCTCATATTTCACTCTTAATAGTCTATTTATAAACCCATTCTATCTCTTTAACTGGAACAATTGTTACAATCACGACCGAACACAAAAAAAGCATTCAAACTTCATCACTCTCTCAGCCCCTCAGCTAAAATAAAATGATACTAAAACTGCCAGAAGGTGGTGGCAAATCATTGTCTAAACAAATGAGTCATTGAATCATTCACTCAAATGATTTGTTCAAAATGGTTGATTTATTAAGGGAAAGAGTTGCAGAGTCATTCTAGACCGATTCATTAAAAAACGTGGATTTAATTAGTAATAATTTTGAAACTGTATCGCTTGGAGATGCACAATGGCTCTACAGTTTGGAACTATTTTTGTTGGCAAAATAGAGGAAAAACTGACAAAAAGTCACTTAATATTTATACTGTTGTATAAAATCAATATCACATTTGCAAACATGCTCATATTCGGGATACAGCACTCTTGCTCATGTGGTATTGCTTATAAAATTAACAACAAGAACTTATACAGAGACATTTTTTGCACCATATCTTGGATTTTGGGGACATTTTTTAAATTAATTTTGCTTTTGGTGAACTTTTACTTCAAGCCCCCATTAATTTCCGACCCTGGTGTGTGCGCAACGCGATGGCGGGTCGCGGGACTAGTCGACGACGACACGACTTAAGTCACATAAATGTTGACTTAAAAAAATCTGAAGTCGTTCAACCCCTAGTGACAACCGCATTCTATAACCTAACTCACACCCATACATTTTCTGGACTCACTCACTGTGTGAATGGAACCGGACTGGACAACTAGTTGCCTGTCACGTCATACACTGCGAGAGAGCCGCTCTGTACTGCACAAACGTGTCTACCGTGTCTAATATCTTTGATATTACTGTGGTCACTGTCGCTATGGTTACTGGTAAGAGAATACGGGCTTGACTCCCGTTGCACGTTCATACAGACTGTATTCGAGGTGCTACTGTAAGCTGCTGTGTGAACGGGCATCCCTAGTTAAAATTATAATCAAGTACTTTACATGTGCTTTAGTATGTTAGTCAACACATCAAAATAAGTGTACTTTTTTAAAATGACAATACATCATTAAAACATAATCATTTAAAATGTACTTTAACTTTTGACATTATTACAAAGTGCACTTTTTAAAAGTGTTTAGAAACATAATCATAAAAGTGTTATCTCTTTAAATACAGTTTAATGACTTTTTATTTCATTAATATTGTATTATCTGCAAGTACACCACACGTGCACTGTGAACACTCAATACAGGCTAATTACTGTAAGTGCACTTCTTTTTCAAGGGTATTTTTCTTAATATAAGGTAGGGATAATAAAGGGATCATAATGTAACCCTGGTGAACTACACTTCTTAAATATCTGCTTTCCTACTTACACCCAAAATATGTCTCAGCATCAGATTAACCTGCAACAAAGGTCATGTCAGGTGGTGCAAAAAGTTCTTGAACTGATTTTGTAGACTATAAACAGATTTATTTGTACCCCTGAATGTGCATGTGTGAAAATGTGTGCGTTTTGTCAATCTGCACAGCAGGAGTAACTTTCAATCTTCAGCTTTAAGTCTGTAAACAGCTCTCTACCATGTAAAACAGACGCTTCGTGAGAACAAACACCGCCTGCTGCGTTTTTCCAGAATACTACTGTGTGTGTATCATGCTGTAGATTCCTTTAAGTGTGTGTAAACAGGAGATAGCTGAATTTTGGGCTTAAAGTTGGCCATAAAGGCTTGATTTATTTGAGAGGCCAGCTTAGAGTCCAATTACTTTCTGTCTCTAACAACAGAATTTAGGAGCAGACCTTTGCCAAGTTCACTCTAAGTATTAGCAGTGAGAAACACCACTGTTACAGCCATTGTTGATCAGCTTTAATTGGAAAAAATCCTCTTTGCCCATATACAAAAAGCTTAAACTAACCAAAACCAGTCTATAGGCTATTGGTCTTAGATGGTCTAGATGGTTTCCCCTTTTGTCTAGTTTACTGACTTTTTTGGGCACTGGTCAGCTAGGAGATCAGCTGGCCAACTAGCAAAACCAGCTGAATAACAGCTTGGCTAGGCCGAGAGACCAGCAAACCATCTTAGCCTTGTTAGAAACCAACCATTCCAGCTAATACCAGTTTGAGCTGGTTAAAACAGCAGTGTAGATTAAATCCAACATAAAAGATAATTAAGAGTTCCAGAAATTACCCAGCAAACATTTGGACGTTTAATGACCATTGAAAAGACGTCTCCGACACGTCCTGTCATGGTTGAAAAATAGTTCCAAAATGAAAGTTGAACAGGCATATCTGAATGCATTTTTAGGAAATCTTCTGTGTACATATTTTTACTGATTTATGCTGTCCTACTGCAACTATTTTTGGCCAGGGACACGGCGTTGCCGTCGGACCAATGTTTGCTGGGTAGGAGTTCAACATATTGTTTGCTATTAAAATTGTGGCAACCCTGCTGAGTATATTATCTTTAACCAATCTAAGCTGGTTTTAGAGGGGCTTTAAGCACTTTTTAGCTGGAGTTCAGCTGGCCACCCAGGTAAACCAGCTAAACACCAGCTTGGTCAGGCTGGGAGACTGGAAGACCAGCTTAAACCAGTTAAGACCAGGAAGCTAGGAAGGTTTAAACAAGTTCAGTTGGGAATTATCCAGTATACATCCCCTAACAGTTACCATCTACAATACGCACAATACCGCTCTGAATTTCTAACTACAGTTCTCATAAAACATTAAAGTTATTGCCTTCTTTGTTTCTCAATATTTTTCCTGCAGGTCTCTGTAACCCTCTATTTGTCAAAGATGCCAGGACAACAGATTGTTTTGCGCAAAGCACTGGACAAAAGCTTTATTGTGAGAGTTCAGTATGATAGAGTGGAAGGGTTGTGACAGGCCAAAAAAATGACTTTTTCTTGGGAACGTCTTTCATGTTGTGATGACAGTTTGCCAATATAAACTCTTATTCTATTTGCTAAAGCATTTTTTGCCAGCGTAAATATCGGCTAAACGTCTGTGGTCAGTGTGGATATGTCATCCATTCATAGTAACTCTCAATTTGTTGAAAGTAAAGTTAGTGTGTAGTTTTATTGTGGTATTTGCAGTAAGGTCAGAGGAGGTGACCTCTGAGCTGGAAAGGTGATTCCAAGTATGGTCGAATATATGGTACTCTGAAAATATGGTACATGTTCATCATGACTGTCTGACTTCATTAAATTGAATCTGTTTGAGCTGCTGAAATCAATCCATCCATACCGTACATTTTATGGATGACAAATGAGTTTTCAGGACCATTTCCTGACAAATTGTACATCAAAATGGCTTGCAAACATGTTTTACGTTGCACAATAAAGTGATATCTAGCAAATTAAATATTTTATTACACAATATAACTGACTTTTACGATGTTATTAATTTCCATGACTTGTCCATGTTTTTTGACCACTGGATTAATCATTCATTCAATTTTAGATTAATTAATTCATTCATTCATTCATTCAAAAAAAAAAAAAAAAAAAAAATCTGAATCAGTTTGACCATTTAATTGAAAAAGACTGACTCAAAAGAATGATTTGCTCACAATTCAGACATACAATTCAGGCTATAAAACATTTAGGCTATAAAAAAATCTAGCTGATTACATATTTCCAAACAAAAACTAAAGTATTTAAACACACATTTAAAATTCTTAGTTATTTTCTTGGTTTTCAGTGACCATGGAACCCTGAGCTCTGCATTTTAGTTAGAAGCAAAGACATACTAGCAGTCAAATGTGTGCCACCCTGCAGTTTACTGTCTCATATTTGCAAGGCAGATACATCTATCACATCCGAGTGTGTATAAAGCGGCTCTCTTGGCCAGTAAAAGCTGTCCCCCGTCTGAATGGGCCACGCACTGAAAGTCTAATGCATCTGTTAGGGAGTTTTTTACTGATCATATGAAACTCAGAGAAGCTGTAATGAGATACAGGAATATGAATGGCCATCTGCCTCCATCTGCCATGACATTCCACAACTCAGATACTCCTCTCCCTGTCTGCCTACGCCGAGAAAACTAGATGCACCTCTCGCCATCTACATGTGCCAAGAAGCTTCCCCAACGTCTCCAACTCACTTCACCAAACTTCTATTCCTCTGCCAAATCCTCGTGGCTGTCAGTGTTATAACTACTGAGATGGCATTATGCTGAAGTGAAATGTTTAATTAAAGCGGCGGACGGACCTGTGCCAATGTTCCAGAGGATAGTAGACTCTGGATGATGCATTGAGGTTTTTAAGAGGTTTAAAAATTTTATCACTTAAATGATGTGTCAAAATTGTCACTGTTAAAAAAAATGTGCTCGAAGATGGCAGCTCATAGCAGCACACACTCCCTTGACGGTATCGCAATGGGTTAGCAAACTTCAGAGCTCTTTGCAAAGTAAGTTGTACACTTTAAGTGTCCTTGTTGGACCCCACACTGTGCTTTGGGTGTGGACTGCTTACACTATATGCTAATTGAACACTTGGGTAGTGCGATGTCCTTGTGTATCCAGTCTTTCCTCCACTGCATTGCAGTTCTTTTTAAGACCCCTCCTGGCCCGGCTCATGCCCCAGTCCTGCTGGCCTCATTAAACAGAGTTTGACGGAGTTCAGGGTTAGACAACCATGTCATGCGGCTGAATCCCGCTGAGCTGGAGGTGTGATGTACCATTCGATGTATTTTGACTCTTATGAAAAGTATTGCGGGTCTGTGGAAGTAAAACACAGTTGGTGGTATTGGGAGCATGAAGCTGCAAACACGCGCACACACATACATGGACTTGCTGAAGAGAGAAATGGAGATTGAAATTTTCGCCTGAAATCAGACATGTGGGCATGAGTCATTGCTGTTTTCTGGGGTCTGCTGGCTGCTCATGTGTTCAGATGATTCAAGTCGCATTTATGTCAAAGTGTAGCCGTGCGACATGCGACTGTGTGTGTCTCGTGTGCTTTAGATTCCCTGCTCTCTCTTTCTCTGTGAAAGTTCTCTTGCTCGACATCATGGAAACTACTGGAGGTAAGCAGCATTAGCGCATCTTCTACTTCAGTTGTTCAAACTTTCATTCCTGTTTGTGCTTTGAGCATGTCTGAGTTGAGTTGAACTGGGCCGCCATCCAGCCCTGTTTGCACACAGGTCATTTATCTGACAGTATGCACCTATAAAAAAAAAGGAATAAACAACATGCTGCACAGCCCTTCATGGCATATTCAAATCCCAGCAGAGGCAGGATCCTTTATAGTGTCGGGATTCCTACGGGTGCTCCAGTTTCCCCTAGAAAGATGCAGGAATTGAAGAAACTAAATTGCCCCTAGGTGTGAGTGACTGATGTTGGGATAGTCTTCAGCAACCCTGTGACCTTACATAGGACAAGCAGTTTGGAAAATGTATGTATGGATGGACATGAAATATTGATATCTGGTAGAATAAGCTGCAAAATGAACAAGACTTTTTGCCGATAGGTAAAAGTAAATGCAAAAAGCTGACAATGACACTGAATATCTAACCACAAAGATCTAGTCTGTCATTCCATTTTCAATTCTAATTTGTGTCTGTGTGTTAATTTTGGTCTGCGGTGGTACATTATTGATAGGGTATGTTCACAGAGAGTGTCAAGCCTTTGATCTAGGGGGTCGTATGTTAGAGATAGCCATTAACAGACTCCCGATGCCACTGGGGACGCATCAAATATTCAGCACTTGACTGGACATTGGCAAGCATCCTCCCTAGAGGAGTTCGCTTTGTCCTGTAGGCACAAAGAGAGAGAGATGGAATAAAGAGGGATGGAGGTGGATAGTCTTGAGAGAGACCGAGACAACCTCACACCACCCCCAAGATATAATCAATACCACTCGTCTCGGCAAACAGCTGTCAACAAAGTGACCACTTTCACAGCTCCGTCAGAGTTCCCTGCATGTGTGAGGCAGGTGCTTCATGGGGGGTTGTGCTGTCTGTGTTTGACCAGAGCTCTTGCGCAACTCGATTTCTGGAGAATGAAATGCTTAGGTGTGATGGTGCACGTCTGTGGCCGCCCGGCTGAAAATAATGCCTTCTGTCTGCTGGGTAAAAAGGGGACAGAAAACTGCAAAGAGGACTCGGGCAACAAACTGCAGAGAGGGGATGACCTAGGGGTGTGCGATATTGACAAAAAAGGATATCTCGATATTTTCTGGGATTTTCTCGATAACGATAATTAGATGATATTTTGCTGAGTGTGTTATTGTGGTACCTTGGCAGGTTTAGAACTGCCGTGGTCAGCTGACTCCTAAAGTTTATGATATTCTTCATATTCTGTGTGGTGGTTCAGTTCACAGCAATGACAGAAATCATCTTTTTTACCTTTATAAATTTATTTTTTAAACCTAATTATATGCATGCATCATCTTTTGTGTCAATTTCATAAATGTAATAAAAATTTATTATAATAATAAGACACAATAGGGCTGTTACCAATCAAATTAAAATCCATCTTTGCAGTGCAGAGGAAACACAGAAGCTGCACCTGAAGTGGCATTTAGATCATTTACTGTTTAATGCAGCTCAGAGGTGACAAATTAATAATGCATAAATAATGTTATGCATAAATAATGTTTTGATGTTTAAAACATAAAACGTTGAATATTGATATTTGAAATGATTTAAAACATGAAAAGATACTTTAACTGTGAAATTAAAACCGCCAGTAGGTGGCAGCAAGTCACTGTTAATGAGTCATTGAGATTCAACTGATTCATTCAAGGAACGAAGCATTTGACTATCTTAATCTATCTTAGTCAGTGAATCATTGATTCAACTGATTCGTTGAAAATGCTGATTCATTCAGTAAGAAAACACAGCAGTGTTTTGCTCAGAGAGGCAATTACAGTGCTGTGGCTTTGTTTTGAACTATTTTCGGTGGCGAAATAGAGCAAAAACAGGCAATATGGAGTCTAAAATGTAAGTCACTTAATATTAACTTCTTGTTTAGTAAACTTGCATAAAATCAATATCACATTTGTTATCATGCTGATATCTGGAGAAAAACTGCACTCTTGTGTGATATTTATTAACTATATTAAATGATATAAATATATTACTCTACTGCGCACTAGCACTAGTCTAATCTACAAGACTACATCAAGTAGTAAATGCATGCACTCTCTGTGTGTTTGTGAGGGATATACTCCATAATGTCAGATCGCACATCGTTAAAACAACAATTACGATATTATCGCAGACGATATATATCGCACACCCCTAGGATGACCTCTGACCATCAACTGGACTCTTTGAGGAACTTTTAACTTCCTGATGCTCTTGAGCATGCGTGCAAACACACTAACGCTCAAAAGCACTGCCAAGTTCCTATCCTCCAGATGCAGTCCTGACAGGCCCATATGGGCAAGAACTCACCGTCACCCTCCTATGTCTACCTCTCACCTTGGAATAGTGCTGCAAATAAGGAAATTTCCAAACTGTACTGAGACATACAGTATGCAACTAAAAGTGTGACCATACGTTCACAATGACAGCGACTGAATCACTGGAGGTCGCCTACTGTTGGTCACTAGTAGGCATTCTTGCTTGACTGATGTATCCATTTGTACCATGAGGCGCTAGTTCCGCATTGGTAGTCATCGCATCACATTGCTGCACATTTACATAAAGTTGAACTTTGTTGCATCGGCAACTGTTGCCGTCAATCATGTCATCTTAAATCGCCAACTCACGTTCAACTTCAATGACTTTCGTTGCTTTGTCAAGGAAATCACTGTCAGTATGAACGCCCACTGTGAAAACAATTTGTCACACATAAAAATCACCGTCACCCTCCCATGTCTACCGCTCGCCTTGGATTAGTGCTGCGGATAAGGAAACTTCCTTACTATACTGAGATATATGCAACTAATATTGTGTTGTGTGACCATACATTCACATTGACTGCGACTGAATCGCTGGAGGTCACCGACTGTTGGTCACTAGTAGGCATTCTTGCTCGACTGCTGTATCCATTTGTATCACGAGTCACTAGTTTTGCTCCACTTTCTGCGTTAGTAGTCACTACATCACATCGCTGAGCGTTTGCATATTGAACTTCATTCAGCTTTGTTGCATCGCCAACTGTTTCCGTCAGTCATGTCATTTTAAAGGGGACCTATAATCCAAAATTCACTTTTACATGGTGTTTGAACATAAATGTGTGTCGGCAGTGTGTGTACACAACCACCCTATAATGGTAAAAATCCACCCACTCCTTTTTTAATCCCCATAAATCATAAGCAGTGTCTATGCAGTTTGCAGTTTCTATGCATTGTGACGTCACATTTCACAGGCCCCACCCACGACTGCTGACGGACTCCGCCCTATTAGCATAGACCCCGCCCTAAGCGAGGTGTACACAGTCCGCCATGTTTATCTCCTTGTCAGAGCATTTAACAGCAGCATTCAAGTAAGAAATGTATTTTTATTAAAGTTACTAAAGTTATTCAATCAAGAGCAGTGAGTGATTGTCTGTTTTTCTTTTGTTGTTTGATTCATATTAACAGCATATATAGCAGTAGGTACTGTATATTAAGCTGCTTTCACTTTAAAGGGATAGTTCTCCCAAAACTGAAAATTACCCCATGATTTACTCACCCTCAAGTCATCCTAGGTGTATATGACATTCTTCTTTCAGACGAATAAAATCGATGTTTCTGTTTTGAAGTCCATAAAAGTGCATCCATCCATCATAAAAGTGCTCCACACGGCTCCAGGAGGTTAATACAGGCCTACTGAAGCGAAGCGATGCGTTTGTGTGAGGAAGATATCCATATTTAAAACTTTACAAACTGTAATCTCTAACTTCTGCTAACTGTCGTACTCGCGTTCATGAGAGACTGGCGTTCCAGCGTATGACGTAGGACGCACCGGTGAGAATATGCTAGTTCTCGCGAGAACCAATTTTGGTTTTGCAGTAAAATATCTAGCTTCCGGCGGACCGCCTTCCGTATTCAACTTACGGTAAAAGCGTAACTGGCGCGATGATGACGTCGGACGTACCGTAAGCATTTTGAACTGCGTGAGGCGTTACACTTTCTGCGTAAGTTGAATACGGATCGTGGTCTGCCGGATGCTAGATATTTTACTTCATAAAGTTTTAAATATGGATATTTTTCCATATTCCATTCCATATTTTACAAACGCATCGCTTCACTTCAGAAGGCCTTTATTAACCCCCCGGAGCCATGTGGATCACTTTTATGATGGATAGATGCACTTTATGAGAGTGAAACAGCCATTCACTCTCATTATAATGCTTGGAAAAGCCAGGATATTTTTGAATAAAACTATGATTGTATTCGTCTGAAAGAAGAATGTCATATACACCTAGGATGGCTTGAGGGTGAGTAAATCATGGGCTAATTTTCATTTTTGGGTGAACTATCACTTTAATACACAGATCTAATATTCACATGCGATGTCTTTACCGGCTGTTTACATTCATAGGCATAACTGGCTGTGTTTATGTGAACTTTGTGTGATTTTTACATAACCATGTGTGTATTTGACAGTTTAAGCGCAATATGACGTGAAAGAGAACTTAGTTTAATACTCACTGGATGCGCCATCTGACATCCAGCTTCATGCACACTTGCGTATCAGAAAATCATATATCAGAAGTTTAGGCTAACATGGCTTTAAAACGCATGCAATAAACTTTCATGATGATGAGGAACTGCAATGTCACGTGAGCGTGATCACGAATCAAAACCTAAGGCAGGAGCATCTGAGTATTGAGGCATGAGTTGTAAAGTGATTTGCATTTAAAGATACATGCACGAAAACAGCATTTTTTTCCTTCCACTCAAAAATGAGTATTTATAAGGTATAATAAATGATCTGTGGGGTATTTTGAGCTGAAACCTCACAGACACATTATGGGGACCCCTGAGACTTATATTACATCTTGTAAAAAGGGGCATAATAAGTCCCCTTTAACTCTCCCAACTCTCGTTGAACTTTAATGACTTTTTTGGTTTCACGCAAATCGCTGTCAGTGTGAACGCCTATTGTGAAAACAATAAGGATACTTCCTAACTGTATTGAGATATATGCAATTAATATTGTGTTGTGTGACCATACGTTCACATTGACTGCGACTGAATCGCTGGAGGTCGCCGACTGTTGGTCACTAGTAGGCATTCATGCTCGACTGATGTATTCATTTGTATCACGAGTCACTAGTTTTGCTCCACTTTCTGCATTGGTGGTCACTACATCACATCACATCGCTGAGCATTTGCATTTACATATTGAACTTCGTTCAGCTTTGTTGCATCGCCAACTGTTGCCATCAGTTATGTCATCTTAAACTCTCGTTGAACTTGAATGACATTTGGCAAATCGCTGCCAGTGTAAACGCCCATTGTGAAAACTATTTTTATATCACTGTCACCCTCTGATGTCTACTAACACCTGTACTGAGTGAGATACATCTAAAAAGTGTGAACTTAAAGGTGCATTCACACTGACAGCTGGAGGTCGCCAAGTAGCTTACTGTTAGTTGCTAATATAGCTCTTCCTTGAGTTCAGTTTCCATGAGGTCAGTACAGCTGTTACGCTAACTGTCTGCATACCCATTTGTACTTGCCGTATTGTGTCACTCTGTATTTACATAAAACTGAACTTTGCTCAACTTTTTGTTGCATTGCCAACTGGCGTCTCAGACTCTCACTGAAACTGAATGAGTTTTGGTTGCTTTGTCTGAAAATGTCAGTGTAAATGCCCTTTATTAAAACAATTTTTTTTTTTAAATATGGGCATTGTGGACTTTTTGAAACTCTCTTTAATCACACTTTTCACACTCTCACTAGTTTATTTAATTTATATACAATGTTCAGCAGTTTTTTCTGAAGGTGTTTTCTACCACATCTCAAATGATGTACTGTGTTTAACAGCATTCTGCGGTTAAAATGACATAGATGCAAATTACATTTTCAAAATACTTTTGTAATAAAAGGACAAAATCATTTGCATTTTATATATCCTAAATACACTCAATTAAATAACATTTTCATGCTTTTTTGCAGAATTTAAGAAAATTACAGCTGAATTGGAAATGACAATAAAAAAAACTGAATCAAGTGATATTGGGTGCGTCTCAATCAGTTCCCTAGCTCCCAAGTTCGTGAATCTGTATATCGTGTAAACGAATTTGGGCACTGGTAAGGACAGTAAAGGACGCTGGCTCACTACACATTAGGACACTGATGACTCTATTTCCAGCAACGTGACAACGTCCTCATTGTACAACATCATTACTGGTATTTATAAACAACAGCAGAGCTGATATCTTTCTCATGTTATTTAAAGTACATTATGATAAATACTTTGCTTGTTACATACAGTATATGTGCAAAATTACAGCCGTAAATAAATTATAAATGTAAGCTAGACTGTGTTCATTAACTGTCTAACGATGTATGTTTATGCTGAAATATAATAAAATAATGGTTTCCCAACTAACAGGGATCGTTCCCATAACTTTCACTAACGTTATGTAAAAGTTATATAAATGTTAGTAACAAACGTTCCTGAAATAATGTTTCTGGAACAGTCCTATAATGTTTTCATAGTTAAAATACATTCTCATAACGTTGAGAGAAAAACGTTCTTAATACATAAAAAAAAACTGGATGTTTTCAACGTTTAAGAAACATTCAGAAATAACATTTTCATAACTTAATGGGAATGTAAGCAAAATATTCTAATAACATATTTTTGTTAGCTGGGTTATATTTTTAAAAACATATATTACATGTCGTTATCGGTTGTTATGTGTAGTGAGTTGGCTCACGCGATTTAAGTTTCGCACTTCAGAACTTCCGTTAGGGGAACATAGTGAGCATCGATGCACCTTGGGTTTTGCGGTGCATTGTGGGACTTTTTTAGGGAGCGAAAGTTTAAGTGTACGTGAAGGATTCTGCAATTGAGACAGCCCTTAAAATGGCTGACTCCCTGATCAGTGCCCTGACTACTGAACTAGGGAGCTGATTGAGACACACCCATTCATTTCTCTTCACCAATAAATCATTGTGACCCTCTGATCTTTACCTTGAATTAGAGTTGGAAAAGGAGAGTCCCTAACTGTACACTTAGAAGTATCCAACGGGATAGTGAGCAAGATAATGTGAGCTCCACTTTGTCATTGTAATTCAGAATATTTTCATAAAGTTAAACTTCCCAGAGACTAATTTTGAGGCTCAGAGGTTGTTCATTTATACCTCAGAATACCTAATGAAGTTCTTAGCTATTTTTTTTGAAGTCATCGACTTTTTTTTCACTGGAAAATCTAAAATGAGTCAATTGCTGACGTACAGTAAGAGTATAGAGCTATAAAATGAACACAGATAACAGTTTAGATTATTTGATTTGAATTCATTTGTAAATTTTCATATTGAGATCTGTGAATTTTGATTAAAGACTTTGGTATCTTGGCAAATCTAAGCAGTTTGAGGAGACAGGTGTCTTTTCACAGAAGAAAAATTTGAGAAGCAAAACAAATATCTACCTAATTGCTGTCTTGGAGAATCTACTGAGACCCTTTAAATCATTTGTATTTTTCCCTTCCAATTTTGATATTTTGTTGCATATAGCCAGCAGTCAGTGTCATTCACGTCGACTCATAACTCTTATTGAAAACAAATGACTCACATCAACACAAATTATAAGTGAACATTTAGTGAAGTATTTGCTAAATCTCCATCTGTACATTTTCAGATCCAGACTTTGTTTTTTATTGCATCAGTCTGTCCAGTGTAATAGCGTATCCAGTGTATAATGTGTCAGTGTTAGTGCATGAGAGAGGGGGCAGAGAATGGAGGCAGACCTGGAGGCGGAGCCTTCGCTCTGATTGGCTGCAGCAAAAAGGGGCTGTCACAGAGAGGGCCGGATTAGCGGAGGTGGGGGAGGTGCCTCGCTTGTTCTGTACCTTTCAGCTGCAGATCAGAGCACAACGCCGAGAGATTAACACTGTTCACAAGCCCCGAGACGTGAGGAAGATGGAAGAGGAGCATGAATGTGTCCGTGCAAGGGACAGAAAGCTGATTTAGGAATGCTCAGCACTGGTTTCTTCTTCTAGGAGTGCCTCAGGGTAAGCACTCACTGTCCCTTGTCTGTCTCTTTTAGGAGACTCTCTGATCCTTTGAGGCATGGACTACATATTATTGCAACCTTCCTGGGACTCTTCCTCTAAGATTTTGGAGTTTCTTTTTTCACCCTATTTCTAAAAGAGTGAGGGATATTTGTGTCATGCACTGATTCTATCAGACTTGAGAGGTTTCATTTGAGAGGTCCTTCTCTTCCTTTCTCTCTTACTCTGTCTTTGTGATCATGCACTGAAATTATCAGTTCGTATACTAAGGGCACACCTGTCTCTCAAATTCACTCACTTGTGTGGATCTAACCAGAACTCTGCATCTGGAATTTTGGGATGGATATTGTGATGGATATTGGGATTGCTGTATATATTTCACACTGAACCTGCCGCACAAGACAAGGTAATAAAGGGTGAGAACTTTTCTTCATCTGTTTTACTTTTGTGCATGATGTTTTGTTTAAATTAGATATACTATAATTTAATATACTAAAAAATGTATCATTAATATATATATATATATATATATCTTATTCAGTGTTGGTTAAATATTATATATCTATGTATACAGTCTGCAAGTTTAAACGTAGAAATAAACAGGATTTTAAAAACATTTAAAAATGAATGTGAACTCCTTTGTACAGGCAGTCAGATGTTCTTGGTTTCAGTGAAGCTCAAGATGCTCTTTAAATAATCTCAAATTATGCCCGAGAACATGATCATCAGGTTTTACATAAACGTGTGTGCCATTAAAGCAAAAGAGACAAACCAAATATTAAGACATTCTTATAATTTCCATTTAAACCACTCATTCAAATGGTTTAGATAATATAATATGTAAAAAATTATGTTACAGATTATTATTTCTCACAGATTAGTCACTGATTTTTGACCCCTAACTTGTGCATCCCTTCAGTAGTGAACGCACTGTTACAGATTTATAAAAATGACATGCTTTATTTGCACATAAACATTGACTCACCTTGACGCCAGAAGCCACTGGTTGTCACAATTAAACTTTCTGCCCTTGTGGCTGAGGATGGCCGCTTTTTAACTACTGGCTGTGCGCGTGAGGTGAGGTGTGTGTTTGTGTGTGAGTGAGTGTGTGTGTGTACTGCCATGTGATGTGCTGGTCTCTGGATACCGAAAAGGTTACTGCTAATTAAACCACATTTCTCTCCACTGACGCACAAAATGTAGGACTCCCTGTGATCCTCCTAGCAGCTGTTATTCTCATAACACACTTCAGTATCTCTCTCTCTCTCCACTCACACATCTGTATATCAGCGTTTAGCAATCTCACACTCTCAGCTCTCTACAGAGCACTGTCCCTGTTTCACTTCACACAAGCTGAGCGATCTTCAATCAGTGTGTGTGAGTGTTTATACACTCAGGGAGGGGTTCATGTGTCTGTGTGTACACACTCAAGGGAGAGATTGTGAGAAATTGCGTGTGTTCGTGTGTGAAACAGGTGTGTATCGTCATGTCTGTATGCACGTCTTTATTTTTGAACTTCAGGCTCTATTGTGATTGTGCAGGTATGATGAGATTAGTATTTTCAGTGCTTCACAAAATCGCTGCAATTACAGTGAATGTAAAAATCAAAATAGACCCTATTTACTTTATACACATAAAACCACTTTTATTGCGAACGATTTATCTGTGCACATTATTCCAAAGAAAGCATGGTTTGTCTTTGTAATTTCTCCTCAAAGTGATTTAGCTTTTCAGATGAAATCATTTGGGCCATGTGAATTGGATAATGTTAACCAATAGCCCAAAATGCATATTTAGTCATGGTTTTAGTAAATTCTTCTTTCAGAAAAAAACTGTTCATGTGGACTTAAAAATGTAGTACATAGTGAAATATACATAATAAATAAAACAAAACAAAAAAGGAAAATACATGTAAAATAAATTATGTTAATTTCAAAAGGAGCAAAGAAAAAGATTTTACAAAATACATTTTTAGGGCATTCAAAGTTAACTTATTCACTTAAAACATATAGTCAAGGTAAACTAAATATTTTCCAGATAATTCACTTTGGCTTTATGTCAGTGACAAGATTTATAGTTATAAACAAAAATTCTTTATAATATCGGTAGCACTTTATTTGAAACTCCTGTTCCGTATGTACATAGGTATGTGCTTATTATAGCAATTACAATAACTGGGTTATAACTAGGTACTAACCCTGAACCTACCCGTAAACCTATGTGTTACCTTATATTACTAGTACTTTTTGGTAAGTACACTGTAAGTACACATACTGTAAATTAAAGTGTAACCATAACTTCATATAAATGGGTCTTTATAGGTTATGTGAAAATATACAGCTGCTATTATATTTTAGTAAGGGTGTCCCTCGCAAAGAGATCCTCATATTTAGGGGTCCTTGGCATTAAAAGTACAGTATACTAAGGCAAATGTTACAGCAATGCAAAATATTAATCTTGTTATATGATAATGCAATCATAATATCGTATTGCCTTGTCCTCGTTTCACATGCATAAAGTTAATGCTTCGTGACAGAGCTTGGCGATCTCGTCGTCACTGTTCATATCCATGTCTTTAGTGCCATTCCTACTTAACTCATTTTCTGAGGTAACTTCCGAGCAACGCTTCATGATAAACGAGCAGGAGAATGTCAAGCAGTTTTAAAGGCTTCCTCTGAGCCAGGCCAAAGCTTTACTCTTCCTGTAATAGTGCTGACACATTTCTGCTGGTTTTGCAGGACATTTACACTCATTTTATAGCCTGCTGGAACGACCGCAAGCAGTATCCTGACAGTACTGAGCGCAGTCTTGTCACTCTTTCTTATGTCTCTGTAGTTGTCGTCACCTCCAGTTGTGAACAGGCCCTGTTTGTGATTGTGATGGTGGTCACCAACTGTGTACACACACATGGCTAAAGCTTGGCTTAGGATGATTAGATGCCCACTCTATATCCTTCTGAACCACACACACACACACACACACACACACACACAAGGTCTGACAGATGGCCTTCCTTGTGCGAAAGACAGTGATCCTTTATCACCTTGTCCTGTGTAGTATCAACAGCGTCGTTTGAAGAAGTGAAACAGGCTCCCTGATTGCACCAAAAGGGCAGTTTGCTGACAGAATTGCAAGGATAGTGACCCCCAGAGTGATGCACGTTTCTGATTCAAATCACATTTTCGCATTCAAACAGCTCCTTTTCATCCTTCTCTGGTTACTCGTCTGTTCTTCCTTCATCATTCTCTCTTTGTCACTCTCAGTAAATGTCATAAATTCAGTGTGCTTTACAATAATGTGGGCAAACTGATTGGTAGATGCAAGGATGTAACCAAATATTCAGGGGCAGGAGAGACCAGAGATGGGGAAAAGTAAAGCTTTACCACAAAATTAAAAGGAAAAATATAAGAAATTGTATTTCTAAGCAGCATACATTTATGCTGCATCATGGATGAGCAAATTAGTTTTTCTTTTGATCAGGAACTCAAGTTGAAAGACTTCATTGTTAGATACTAGAATGGCTCAACATGTGGTCAATTTATATTGAGATTACCAGAAAACATCCTACACTGTAAAAAATTATATGATCAATAAGTTATGACAACATATGTTTTTACATTGCTTTAACTCTTGCTTTACTTGCTTTAACTTTAACAAAATAAGTCTAGTCAATTTCAAAATTTTTATAATCTATCTATCATCTGTCTATCTGTCTGTCGGTCTATCTATCTGTCTATCTATCTATCTGTCGATTCTGTCTATCTGTCGATTCTGTCTGTCTATCGATTCTATCTGTCGAGTCTATTTGTCGAGTCTATGTGTCTGTCTATCTGTCGATTCTATCTATCTGTCGAGTCTATCTGTCGAGTCTATCTGTCGATTCTATCTGCCGAGTCTATCTGTCGAGTCTATCTGTCTGTCAATTCTCTGTCTGTCTATCTGTTGATTCGATTCTGTCTGTCGATTCTATCTGTCTGTCGATTCTATCTGTCTGTTGAGTCTATCTGTCGATTCTGTATGTCTGTCGATTCTATCTGTCGATTCTGTCTGTCGATTCTATCTGTCGAGTCTATCTGTCTGCCGATTCTATCTATCTGTTGAGTCTATCTGTCTGCCGATTCTGTCTGTTGATTCTATCTGTCGAGTCTATCTGTCGATTCTGTCTGTCGATTCTATCTATCTGTCGAGTCTATCTGTCTGCCGATTTCTGTCTGTCGATTCTGTCTGTCTATCTGACGATTCTGTCTGTCGATTCTATCTATCTGTCGATTCTATCTGTCTGTCTGTCGATTCTGTCTGTCGATTCTATCTATCTGTCGATTCTATCTGTCTGTCTGTCGATTCTGTCTGTCGATTCTGTCTGTCTATCTGTCGATTCTTTCTGTCTGTCTATCTGTCGATTCTATCTATCTGTCTGTCTGTCGATTCTGTCTGTCTGTCAATTCTGTCTGTCGATTCTATCTGTCTGTCTATCTGTCGATTCTATCTATCTGTCTGTCTGTCGATTCTGTCTGTCTGTCAATTCTGTCTGTCGATTCTATCTGTCTGTCTATCTGTCGATTCTATCTGTCTATCTGTCTGTCGAGTCTATCTGTCGATTCTATCTATCTGTCGAGTCTATCTGTCTGCCGATTCTATCTGTCTATCTGTCGATTCTGTCTGTCGATTCTATCTATCTGTCGAGTCTATCTGTCTGCCGATTTCTGTCTGTCGATTCTGTCTGTCTGTCGATTCTGTCTGTCTATCTGACGATTCTGTCTGTCGATTCTATCTATCTGTCGATTCTATCTGTCTGTCTGTCGATTCTGTCTGTCGATTCTATCTATCTGTCGATTCTATCTGTCTGTCTGTCGATTCTGTCTGTCTATCTGTCGATTCTATCTATCTGTCTGTCTGTCGATTCTGTCTGTCTGTCGATTCTGTCTGTCGATTCTATCTGTCTGTCTATCTGTCGATTCTATCTGTCTGTCTGTCTGTCTAGTCTATCTGTCGATTCTATCTATCTGTCGAGTCTATCTGTCGATTCTGTCTGTCTATCTGTCGAGTCTGTCTGTCGATTCTATCTGTCTGTCTATCTGACAATTCTGTCTGTCGATTCTATCTATCTGTCGATTCTATCTATCTGTCGATTCTATCTGTCTGTCTATCTGTCGATTCTGTCTGTCGATTCTATCTGTCTGTTGAGTCTATCTGTCGATTCTGTATGTCTGTCGATTCTATCTGTCGATTCTGTCTGTCGATTCTATCTATCTGTTGAGTCTATCTGTCTGCCGATTCTGTCTGTTGATTCTATCTGTGGAGTCTATCTGTCTGCCGATTTCTGTCTGTCGATTCTATCTGTCGAGTCTATCTGTCGATTCTGTCTGTCTGTCGATTCTGTCTGTCTATCTGACGATTCTGTCTGTCGATTCTATCTGTCTGTCTGTCGATTCTGTCTGTCTATCTATCGATTCTGTCTGTCGATTCTATCTATCTGTCTGTCTGTCGATTCTGTCTGTCTGTCGATTCTGTCTGTCGAGTCTATCTGTCGAGTCTGTCGAGTCTATCTGTCGATTCTATCTATCTGTCGATTCTATCTGTCTGTCTATCTGTTGATTCTGTCTGTCGATTCTATCTATCTGTCGAGTCTATCTGTCTGCCGATTCTGTCTGTTGATTCTATCTGTCGAGTCTATCTGTCGATTCTGTCTGTCGATTCTATCTATCTGTCAAGTCTATCTGTCTGCCGATTTCTGTCTGCCGATTCTATCTGTCGAGTCTATCTGCCGATTCTATCTGTCTGTCTATCTGACGATTCTGTCTGTCGATTCTATCTATCTGTCGATTCTATCTGTCGATTCTGTCTGTCTATCTGTCGATTCTATCTGTCAATTCTATCTGTCTGTCTGTCTGTCTGTTGATTCTATCTGTCTGTCTGTCTGTCTGTCGATTCTATCTGTCTGTCTGTCTGTCTGTTGATTCTATCTGTCTGTCGATTCTATCTGTCTATCTATCTGTCGAGTCTACCTGTCGATTCTGTCTGTGGATTCTATCTATCTGTCGATTCTGTCTGTGGATTCTATCTATCTGTCGATTCTGTCTGTCGATTCTATCTGTCTGTCTGTCTATCTGTCGATTCTGTCTGTCGATTCTATCTATCTGTCGATTCTGTCTGTCGATTCTGTCTGTCGATTCTATCTGTCTGTCTGTCTGTCTGTCTGTCTGTCGATTCTATCTATCTGTCGATTCTATCTGTCTGTCTGTCTATCTGACGATTCTGTCTGTCGATTCTATCTATCTGTCGATTCTATCTGTCTGTCTGTCGATTCTATCTGTCTGTCTGTCTATCTGTCGATTCTATCTGTCTGTCGATTCTATCTGTCTGTCGATTCTGTCTGTCTGTCTGTCTGTCTATCTGTCGATTCAGTCTGTCAATTCTATCTGTCTGTCGAGTCTATCTGTCGATTCTGTCTGTCGATTCTGTCTGTCTATCTGTCGATTCTATCTGTCTGTCGAGTCTATCTGTCGATTCTGTCTGTCATTCTATCTGTCGATTCTGTCTGTCATTCTATCTATCTATCTATCTATCTATCTATCTATCTATCTATCTATCTATCTATCTATCTATCTATCTATCTATCTATCTATCTATCTATCTATCTATCTATCTATCTATCTATCTATCTATCTATCTATCTATCTATTGTTCTATTGTTCTATCTTTCTATCTATCTGAATTTGTTGGTTAACTGTCCTAAAATGGTTTCATCATAACACTGGTTTAATCAACATTCATTTCCTTTGATTTTGGCATGAAATATGAATAAAACATTTCTTTGCAACATTCACCGTACACCCCATCACACACCACATCTTGCATACTTTATGCACTCGAAGTCACGCATGACTAGTGTAAAGTTCGTTTGACAGAACTGGAGGTGTGTACATGCTGATTTTACAGCCTATGGTCACACACAGTGATTAACACATCATAAGCTCAGCCTCGCAGGTACACGCAGATATCTCTGACCTCTCAGTCTTAATGGAAAACCTTGCCACAGGTCTCATCGCTAACACTAGAGGCCTCTCTTTGTTGTGAGATGAGTTATGCAATGCAAGACTCCACAATGCTGTTTTTAGCATCGAGGTCAGTTACAGAAAAGGAGCTTTTGATGGTGTTTAAAAGGGCCGAGCTTTAGGTGCAGTAACGTATAATCCCACACTCACGTCAGTTAAAACATAAAAATAAAGACTGAAGGTGAATATCTTGAATAGTGTTATACAAGACAGCGCTGAGAGAAGAACTCAAGTGACCCTGAAATGAGGATTGGCTTTACCACCCACATCCTGCTTCAATGCACCCACGGAAAACGCACTGAGAGCATTAATGACTAGCGGGTCAGCACCCACGACACACGGCCGGTATTGGTGCACTCCAGAAAAACAGTTTTTAATTGATTTTCTGCTTTCACATAGAAGTAGCAAGAAAATGAATGGTCTTGAGACAAATTCTCAACTTTACGGTCCTCACTTTTGGCCTTCATTCCTTGGGATAGTGAAGGCTGACAGGAAATTATAGGGGAGGAATGGGGTTAGGCATTATGAAATATACAGATTTTAACCAACATACTTGCAGGCGTGCAATATGTTGCGCTTACTGTGTGTTTTGTGCTCACCAAAGATGTCGTGTGACCAAAATTTATGCAAACAAATGCCTAATGCTTCTAAGGTTTTCATTTTTTTTTTGTGTGTAAAAGAAGTACACTTTAGCATACTTTAAAAAAGAGTAATTATTACGGAACTAACACTTTAAAATAATATACTTCAAACAATTAATTGCATGTTATTTGCAATTAAATTAAAGTGTATTATAGTTTAAATATATATATTACATGCAATAGCTGCACTTTTTGACCCACTTAAGTAGGACTGAAGGACATTTTAATATGTATTTTCATAATTACTTCTATTGTCTTTTAAATTTGGCTAAAGTGTTCTGCTGAATGTACTGGCATGTATTAACAATAAACTAAAATATACTTTAATGTAATTTCTTTTGAAACAAATATATTTGTAATTACACATTTGTAATGATGAAATTGCAATTTAGGGCATTTAAAATGTATAAATTCAAATGTAATATCAAATAACACACTACAGTTAAAATTATAATCAAGTACTTTAGATGTGCTTTAAAATGTTAGAAAACTCATCAAAATAAGTGTACTTCTACAAAAGAATATTAATGATTTAAAATATACTTTAAAACTTTAATTTGACATTATTACAAAGTTAACTTTTTAAAAGTGTACTTTTAAAGTGTGTACTTTTTCAGTGTGTTAAGAAGCAGTCATTAAAGTGTCTCTTAAGTGGCCTTTTATTTCATTGATATTATATTATCTGCAAGTACAGTATTTTTTAAAAATACACTTTTAAGAAGTACACAAGCGCACATTCAATACAAGCACACCTCTTTTTCTCAAGGGTGTTCATAGGTTTAGTTAGTTTGAATATATGTTCTTGCATTGACAGTGCCATAATTATTTCATTAGATATTTGAGTTTTTGTAAGTTGTACCTTGTACGTGCTGAGACTATGATCAATCTGGGAAAAAGAGAGGAAATGATGTTCAGGATTAAAAATTGATATTCGCCTAAACATTCAATATTTAATCGCAAACTGCCTTTATTTCCTCGCTGTACAAGAACGCAACATCCAGCCTCAACAGAAACCCTGTCAGAACAACATGTCTGACTCGCTTTCATCTAACATTGTCTACAATTCTTCACTGAAGACATTTGTTGGTACATTTGCTCAGGATGAGGAGACAAACATTATGTTGAACAAAAGCCCTCCGTAGCCCTGCTTATCATCGCATCATTTCTCCCTTTTGTCCATGACCCAGGGTCAGAGTAGGTACTGTGAGAATAATAGGGCCAATGGCAAAGGCCGTTGTTCTTTTTTTAATTAAAATATGGTGGTCTTCAAGGCTCTAGAGTAATTTTTGAGGAACCATCAGCATATACATGTGTGGTTACGACCAGTTGTGATGACCCTTCAGCTAAATGCATGACACACTGTTAAAGTTCTGCATTCACATTCGTAACCCCCTCTGGCTCGTTTACACATATAAAGGCCCTTTGTGTGTGTGCAAGTGAGGCGATAACAATCTTGTGTTGTTTGATTTCAAGTAGGAGGTGGGGAATGTGCCTGATCAGCTGCCATAGGTGTGCACAGTTTATGGCGTTTGCATTACAGCAGGAGGCAGCAGGCTGTTGTGAACGCTTGTGAAAAAGAAGTACACTTTGGCATACTTTTAAAAAGAGTTCTTATTTAATGGATAATCCATGGCTAGCTGTGCATTAAACGATTTTATGGCAAAGGATTTACCTGTGAATATCCTGCGTCTGTGATCTCTACTAGCAATGAAGCGGTAGTTTAATTACTTCAAAAACAGCGACATTACACTCTAAAAACCCCATTTTGGGTTGTTTTTAACCCAAGGGCTGGGTAAATATAGGACAGAACACATGTTGGGTTAATTTTACCCAGCAAATTGGATTGTTTATTTAACCCTGCATAATGGGCTGATTTAACCCAGTATAATGGGTTGATTCATTTGTACTACTAGCTTATTTTTATTTTTTTACTTCATACATTAAGTAATGTTTACGGATTAACTTAAATCCTCTAAACTTTTTTAAAATACTCCACACAACCACTGGTTTGCAAGAAAATTCCTTTATTTTCGATCATATTTTACAGTATAGCATATTTTATATAATTTTTAATGCATAATGCCTACATTTAAGGTTGTTTAACAAATATTAGAAGTAAAAATTAAACATTTAGAAGTCATTCAAGTGTAATCGACCAGTCTCTGTTGTCCCATTTCCATCGTAACCGTGCTGGACCTCATGCCAGAGCTTGTGTCATGTCACCACCGCCCATCAAGTATTTCCTTCCCGCGAAAAGACCGACATGACACTCGTTTAGGTGACTCACATCGTGCCCCTGTATGTTGCTTTGCATAAAATGAAACGATATACAGCACAATAACGAATTTATAGATAAAATAAAATGTATGCAAACTTGTATTTTACTGAAGACATGCACCAATTTGATGGAACTGCACTGCTCTCTCCTGAAGAAGTCGCAAAAAGCCTGCGATAAATAACTCAACACCTGGGTTGTTACATCTGAACCAGGATCTGGGAAACACAAAAACTACCTAAACACTGAAGAAATAACCCAAAAATAATGACCCAAAAGGCTCAAAGCAGGATTTGGGAAGCAAAAATAATGTCTCGGTTACGTATGTAACCCCTCGTTCCCTGAAGGAGGGAATGGAGACACTACGTCAGTGACTGACGGAATGGGGGTTTCGTTTAGAAGCCTATCACCTTCGGGTTCTATAAAACGAGCCAATGGCAAAACAATGGCATGGGTCTGCGGAATTCGCATAGCGCAACTCCGGCCCACCTCGTGGGTATATAAGGAGCTGCGTGTGCAATCTCGCATTATGTTACCTGCTGAGGAGCCGAGGCTGAGCGCCCCGGCCGTACCAGCGGTACAGCGGTTGTGGCACAGGGACGTAATGTCTCCATTCCCTCTTTCAGGGAACGAGGGTTACATACGTAACTGAGACGTTCCCTTTCAGTCAGTCACTACACTTTACGTCAGTGACTGACGGAATGGGGGTCCCTATCTAATCTTGCCACAACGGCTGTCTTCCAGTGTCCTGCGCTGACCTGAGCTCCCTGCCGTGAGGCTAGCACGAATGAAGGGCTAGGCTCAACACCGAATACCAAGATACACTGGGAAGCATATCCCACGTGGAAATATGCAACACAATGCCTGCCCGCAGGGAGGACTTAGAATACACATATGACCCACGAGCGGGATGCATATGGAACACTCTGAGGTATCCAGCCCGCAGCTGTTTCAACGTTTCGTTTTCAAGGGATGGCAAGGTGGACTTGCCAAGGGAAGACACGTGCTCGGAGGAGACTTACTGTGGAAATACACATGTGAGGGTTGCCCAGAGGGGAAACCATGCACATGGAGGCACCTAGCCTAACACGAGGGCTGACCGAGCCGGCATGCACTCTGGTGTCGGCATCAACAGTGCTGGAGGAACTCAGGGCTTCACTGAGAAACTCACCTGAGTAAAATAGCGCACGTATTCAGTCCGTGGAGTGGAATGGCGCAGCAAGCGATGACACCGAGCCGGTGGTACTTACTGGCCACTGGGAGCGCGTACACGAGAGGACACTGGCTCTACACGGAGATTGTAGAATCTCGTGAATGTGTTAGGTGTCGCCCAGCCTGCAGCTCTGCAGATGTCTGTTAGCGAGGCGCCATGTGCTAGAACCCAAGAGGAAGCCACACTCCTGGTGGAGTGTGCCTTCACCCCTAGGGGGCATGGGAGGCCCTGAACCTGGTAAGCTCAAAGGGAGCCCTCTGCAGGGCAGATAAAACCACTGCGAGGTCCCAAGAGGGCATCTGTAGAGGGCGAGGTGGATTTAACCTCCTCACTCCTCTAAGGAACCTGATGACCAGGTCATGCTGTCCTACCGTTTTTGAATCCACAAGGTCATGGTATGCAGAGATCGCAGCCACGTAAACCTTCAGGGTGGAAGGAGACAGCCTTCGTTCCAACCCTTCTTGGAGGAAGGAGAGCACAGACCCGATCAGGCATTTTCTGGGATCTTCTCGGTGAGAAGAACACCAGGTGACGAAGAGGTTCCACTTCAGAGCATAGGCGTGTCTCGTGGACAAGGCTCTAGCTGAAGTGATGGTAGCCACTACCTGAGGTGGTAGGGTACTCAAACCTTCCGTGTCCCATCCAGAACCCACACGTGCAGGTTCCACAGGTCGGGATGCGGGTGCCAGAGGGTGCCCCATCTCTTAGAAAGGAGGTCCTTCCTCAGAGGGATTGGCCAGGGAGGGGCTGTCGCGAGGAGCACCAGTTCGGAGAACCAAGTCTGGCTGGGCCAATGCGGCGCAACCAAATGGACCTGCTCCTCGTCCTCCCTGATCTTGCACAGAACCCCAGCCCGTGGCGGAGGCATCTGTTTCCATACCGAGAAAAGAGATCCTCTGTACGGGGGAGAGTTTGCTCTTTTCCCAGTTGACCCGAAGGCCCAGATGGGCGAGGTGCTGGAGCACCAGGTCCCTGTGTTCGCAAACCTGCTCTCGAGAGTGAGTTAGTATCAGCCAGTTCTCGAGATAGTTCAGGATGCGAACCCCGTATTGCCTGAGTGGCACAAGGGCTGCCTCGACGACTTTCGTGAAGACGTGAGGAGACAGGGCTAACCCGAATGGGAGTACCGTGTACTGGTATGCCTGCCCCTCGAAAGCAAACCGTAGAAACGGTCTGTGTCGAGGAAGAAAGTATGCATCCTTCAGGTCGATCACTGCAAACCAATCCGACAGACAAACGCATTCGAAAATGCGTTTGGCTGTCAACATCTTGAATGGAAGCCTGTGAAGGGTTCGGTTCAAGACGCGCAGGTCCAGGATTGGTCGTAACCCACTGCTCTTCTTGGGTACAGTGAATAGGGGCTGTAGAAGCCAGACTTCATCTCGGCTGGAGGGACGGCCTCGATCGCACCCTTCGCCAGTAGGGTGGCGATCTCCGCGTGCATGACAGGGGCATTGCCACCCACCATGGTATAGCGGACTCCCCGAAAGCGGGGAGGAGACCGTGCGAACTGAATCGCATAGCCGAGCTGATCGTTCGAGTGGGACAGATTGGGAAGCTCTAGCCAGGCTCCCAAAAACTGAACCAGCGAGGTCATGCGAACCACAGGCGTACCCACGATGGGGCAGCGAAGCAGAATGACTGGCCCAGACGTGGGAGGCAGAGCGTCCCGAAGTGGGGGCGCGGTCATGTTCCGCATCCTGACAGAGGAGGCCAGGGAAGGACGAGCGTTCCGCGGCAACCTCCCATGACAGGGGTCTGGTGACAGAGGGAGACTAGAGTGGCGAGGGGTTGCGTCGCACACTGTCATCCGCGCCCTCTTGGAGCTCGGAGGTAGGGAAGTCAGTTCTAAAATATTGGTTACCGCCGGCCGTGATGCCAGCGGTGAAGAACAAAAGATTCTCCACTGGGGGAAGGAGTGGTCCTACTACCATCTCCTGAAAAGAACTGACGCCTATCTCCGAGCTGCCCGTCGGGATGCGCCACCTTACTGTGACCTCCTCCGCGCTCTGGCCTGGGTGAAGGCTGCTGCTGTGACTGAGCGGGAGGGGCGGGAGCCGCAGGGGGGCGCCCTCGGCGACGGGCAGGCTGAGGTGGCTGAGCTGGTGCCGGTGTAGGTGCACCAGCGGGCTGCCTGGTCAGCACGTGTTTGATCTCCTCAGACTGCTCCTGGGTGGCCGAGAACTGTTGGGCAAAGTCCTCGACCGTGCCGTCGAAGAGGCCGGCCTGGGAGATCGGGGAGTCGAGGAAACGGGTTCGCTCAGCTTCTTTCATATCTGCCAGGTTCAGCCATAGGTGGCACTCCTGGACCACCAAAGTGGACATCACCTGACCCAGGGACTGCGCAGTGACCTTCGTCGCTCGGAGAGCGAAGTCGGTGGCAGTGCGCACTTCCTGCATAAGCCCTGGGTCAGCACCGCTCTCATGCATGGTTTTTAAAACCTTGGCCTGGTATACTTGCAGGATGGCCATGGCATGCAAAGCAGATGCGGCCTGACCCGCAGTTCTGTAGGTATCGGCCACTAAGGTGGACGAGAACCCACAGGCTTTGGACGGGTGCTTGGGATCACCACGCCAGGTGGAGGTGCTCTGAGGATGCAGCTGCATCACAACAGAGCGCTCCACTGGGGGAATCCCCGCATACCCTTTAGCCGCGCCTCCATCGAAGGTAGTGAAGGCTGAGGTCATACCAGAACGACTACAGGCAGTAAAAGGTGCCCTCCACGAAATGGTAACTTCCTCATGCACCTCCGGGAAGAATGGCACTGGGGGCGGTAGCAGGCGATCAGCGTGCCCCGTGCCCAGGAACCAATCATCCAGCCTTGAACGCTCGGGCTAAGGTGGAGGATTCCAAATAATATACTTAAGTGTGAACTGAATGTAATGTTTTCAGACAATTAAATGAAAATGTATTGCAGTTTAAATTTATATTAAGTTGAACTTAAGAGTGCTTTTTTGAACCACTTAAGCAGGACTTTAGTACATCATTATATGTAATTTCATAATTTCTACGATTGTCTTTGAAATATGATTAATGTATGTAATGAATAAAGTATCTAAATGTAATACAGAATAACAGTTTTTAATCAATGTGCTTTTAATCATTGTTCAACATCAAAATACTGTAAGTGTAATTCTTTAAAGGATGACAAAAGATTATTAAAACATAATGATTTAAAATGGACTATAAAGTAAATTTTTTGTATTTTATATTATTAAAAAAGTGAATTTTTTTGAGTGTTCTGTAGTTTAAAAAAACAGTAATGAAACTGCACTCAATTTAAGTACACTTAAGTGGCCTTTTATTTCAATAATATTATATTATCTGCAATTACATTTTTTTTTAAAAACTGAAGTAAAATATATTTAAAATTTGAAGTACACTACAAGTGCCCATTTAATACATTTAAGCACACTTATTTTTCATAAGAGAGCACTTTAGCACAATAATCTGCAGCCTACTTCATATTAGCTAGTTTCTGAATCACATCTACTTCATTAAATGTTTAGCAAGACAAGTGTGTGATGAAGGCCCCCGGGCTCTTTTTCCATTTGGGTACAATCATAGGTCCGCAATCAAAATGTCTCATCCCCCACAATGCACCAAACTGCAGCTATATTAAGCCACATTCATTGGTTTTCTCCACATGTGAAGGCAGATGAATGAAAATAGAGAATATGGCTGTCCTGGGGGACGAGGAGCGGGGTTCGGCCCCTGCAGTGAGCTCTCAAAGGACACTGCGGAGGGTTATCTAAAAACCTCAATGCTCAAATCTCTCCGTACAGAGAGAGCTCCCAAGAGTCTTGAGGAACAGCAAGCGGTGTGCCTATTGTTAAAGGCCGGCCCACAGTGTGATCTGATATTTGTGTGCTATTGCTTTTCTTTTTATCGTCATTGTGGAAGTACGAAAATAAATGTGTCGTTATTCACGAACCGCTCACAAAATGTCCTTACTGTCAGGTAAAGTCAAGTCAGATTTATTTGTATAACGGTTTTCACAATACATATTATATGTAATATGCATGCTAATAAGAAACTAGTTAATAGCGAGAATTGAACCCTAAAATAAAGTGTTACCATATATATATATATATATATATACAGTTGCAAGAAAAAGTATGTGAACCACTTGCAGAATCTGTGAAAATGTGAATAATTTTAACAAAATAAAAGATCATACAAAATGCGTTATTTTTTATTTAGTGCTGTACTGAATAAGATATTTTACATAAAAAATATTTACATATAGTCCACAAGACATTTTTTAATAGTTGTGTTTGAGTCCCTCAGTTGTCCTCAGTGTGAAAAGATGGATCTCAAAATCATACAGTCACTGCTGGAGAAGGTTCAAATATGCAAAAGATGCTGGAAAACTAAAGAATTTGCAGGACCTGGAGGATTTCTCTGATGAACATTGGGCAGTTTAACTGCTCAGGACAAACAAGGGACTCATGAACAACCATCACAAAACACAAAAACAGCCGTGGATCATCCAGGGAACGACACACAGTGTTAGGAATCAATGGTTCATAAACTTTTGAACGGGTCATTTTAATAAATTCAGCTATTTTTTTTGTCTTGTGGACTATATGTAAACATTTTTTATGTAAAATATCTTATTCAGGACAGTACTAAATAAAAAATAACGCATTTTGTATGATCTCTTTTTTTTTGTTTAAATTATTCACATTTTCACAGATTCTGCAAGCAGTTCACATACTTTTTCTTGCAACTGTGTATATATATATATATATATATATATACTTTTAGTAGTTGTATAATCATTATGTGGTCATGTCACTGTCTGATGGGCTGTTTGGAATGGCTGGTCTGTTACCCATAATCCCCCATGGTCTCTTCCTCTGCTACTTCTCCTGCCTGGAGACTGTGTGACGGATCACGCTGGGCCAAATCCTTGGAAGTGTGGGATTTACTGCTGACTAAGGACTCGTTTGACGAGCCGAGGGAGTGGAAAACGAGGGAGGAAAAGGGGAAGATATTGTTAAAAATTCAGTAAGGTCAGTTGCTTTCCTGCGTAAGCGAGAGAGATCCAGAGTGACACAAACGTGAGGATCTGAGACTTGCTGTCGACCAGCATCACGTGTTCGCTCTGCCAGTTATAATGGTCATGCAAACATAATATCAGCAAATAATTATAAAAATATCAGTTGCCCTGCTCACGCTGTGCTTGTTTTTCATTGTAATTGTGTTTATGGATGCATTAGCAGCACTTGCCTTTTAATGGAACATTACCTGATAATTCATCCTGTTGTCTTTTCCCCTGAGAGGTGTGATGTGCGTTTAAGATGTGTTGTTAGTAAAAGCCATGGCACAGGACATTGCATTTATGAACTTCATTCACACATTGTGTATAAATATAAGGACATTGGATCTACTTTATAAAACTGACCTTCTATGTTTGTCTCCAGTGCAGTGGAAAAGAGTGCGGCTATATTTGGAAATGGAATGGAGAGATGCGTTCACACTATGTTGGAATTAGCGTAATTATGAGATTCCAACTTGTAAAAAGCGTTCACGTCCTTGTAGAATAACGCTGCGTTCACGCCATGTCGTAATTACCGTAGTCTCAAGATGACAACACGTGACATTACATTCGGAGCTGTTCACATCCTCGGACTGGGAATTATGCGTTTTTATGGCACCACTATCAACGGCTAAATGAATCTGCATTGGTCAGGTGGTACAGCAGTCATGTGGTACAAATAGGAGCTCTCACAAAATTCACACCTTACAAGCTGTAATTACGAGCTCTTCGAGGATGTGAACGCTTTTTACAAGTTGAAATCTCGTAATTACGGTAATTTCAACATGGCGTGAACGCACCTTAAGCTCTGACTTGTACCATGTGACTGCTGTACCACCTGACCACTGCATATTAATTTTGGCGTTGATAGTGTTGCCATAGAAATGCATAATGTCAAGTGTGAACAACTCTGAGTAGAATGTCACAGAACAAATACTAGTGTGTATACTGTATACTATGCAGTATATATATACTGCCTACTGTTTTTTAAATGTCTGTGAAACCAGGGTCCCCGCGAGTCCTTAAAAATGTTGGTGATGGAAAATCAAAAATTGTGATGTATAAATAAATGTGAGCACTGCATGTTCAAAGTCAAAACGCTACTCTGTTGCACATTCTACAGGCTTGGGGTTTCAGTGCAGTTGCAATCACTGAATACCACGCATTTATGCCAAACGATTACTCATAATCTACTGTTGATGAATTATGACAGTTTACTTTTATGGTGTTTATATTTTAATATGTTGTAGATGGTTGTAAGAGTGCATATTTTATCTCCCTAATCTTTTTGAATAAGCAGCTAGAAGTAGTAAAGCATTGACATTTCAAAATAAGAGTCATTGTGGGCTTGTAAAAGTCCCGCCTTCTGCTTAAAGACTTTTTTCTTATTTTTATACTTAATTCAATATGAACTCTGGCTTCTATCTGGGCCGCAACATCACATGAAAGAAAAGACTAAGAACATAATTTAACATATTCCATATATAGATTTTACTAGTATTGGCACAGTAGTCTTTTTATTGCCTTTATTCAAACACATTATTCTCATATCAGCAAAATCCAATATTGATCAACCTCTAATTCGTATCTTGTTTTGCAGTGACCCTGTGCTCCAGCCTGTTTAATTACAAGAATCTGAGATACATGCACAGACTGTATGGATTTGTTCTGTATAGACACACTGTGTTAATTTTATTTGTGCATGTCTTAAAAAAAGGCCTTAAAAGTCATACCCTGGTTTCAATTTACAACAGCTTTATGCTTGTTGTCTCATGACCTCTTTAGATGCATGTTTAATTCAGTGAATGGTGTCTTATTGCCTCTGAGAAATACGGTTATGTGCATTTTTATTTATTATTTATTTTGATCTTCTGCAAGTCTGGTCAAGTAATATCAGTATAGGTTTTCCAGGTCTTTCATAGCTCTATTCCAAAACCCGGAGAGCTGCCTTATGGTCTGCCAACATAGGCAGCTGTCTTTGAAGACTGGATCTTAAATGAAACAAAAAAAAAGTGACAAAATGTGAAATGCTTTAAACAGACATACAATCATCCAAATAGTGCTACTCATGTGAGGTGCATTGATTTATTGTTAGCAAGCATGTTGCTGAGCAAATGGCATGATACTCTATAAGCATGAGCTTGATGCTTTGTGAAGGTGCACTTAGGGTGTGTCCGAAACCACTTTTGCTAGTTTAACGGTCGGCGTGCCAGGCGCATGGTCCAAAGGGATTGTACCTAGTCTCTTAATGAGTCATGGGTGTGTTTTGGGCATAACGTGCAATAAACCAATCAGAGTCTCATCTCCCATTCCCTTTAAAAGCCAGTTGCTCTTGCACCATGGCGGATTCGCTATTTACATGGCGGAATTTGCGAGCGGAAAGACTGAACGCTTCTCCAGAGATGAATGCTTTTATTTTTAATATTTGGCATGTTTGTGTGCTGCCCTGTGTGTGTAATAAGCAGAGTGTATGTGCATTGTGCACCCGCCTATAGGTGCATATTACTAACTCACCCTTTAAATAACACAAAAAATACTGTGCTATTGACTTTAGAGCAGGTTTTTGTTGGTCAATGACGCAGTCGTTTTCATTTGCCTCAAAATAGCAACGTGCCAACAATGCGCCTGAACACACCTCGTTTTCAGACCAGCACGCCCATGGGCGAACAGATGGGCGCAAGTGCATTTGCTATTTAAACAACGTGGAACTGGACGTGAAAATGATAACTGCGCCAGGCTGAAAGTAGCAAAAAACACGGCATAGTGAATATGGCAAAAAAGGTTATGCCATACTGTGTGGCAGTGCTTGAGAGGCTGTTTCAACAACATCATAAAGATCCTTATACACTCCAGTCAAACTCTTAAGACTGGTAGCAGGTAAAGGGTTGAATGTGATATGTGCTGTTGTTTGTAACACTATTCATTTCTTGTACTAAATTATTCAGTTTGCATGTTACCTAGCCCCATGGGAACTCTGTTGGAGGTGTGTTTTGGACAGAAGGGAAATTTGTATTTTGGGTCTGTTCTGTATGTTTGTGTGTTTTCCTGTCTGGTTTCTGAAATCTGCAGGGGTTTTATGTACCTCCAGGGATTTAGATGCTCCTGTTACTTTAGTGAGCCTTAGCCCTGTGGGATTTTCATCATCTAAATCAGATTCATTCACAAAGTCCCTTGTCATCCACAGACACACCCCAGCTGTCACTGACCATTTTATGCCTTAACGCCACAGTGAACTTTACTCAACCTCCCAGCACTATGCAGCCATTTGAGTTTTAGCACTGTGTCATAAAACTGCATCGACTCTGGATGGACGATGGTGCCTTTTGCTTTTTAATCCTTATGGGCCAAATCAATGTGTTTTGTTACAGCTCCTTATCGGTTTGGGGCAGAAGTCGGTTTTAAGGCTTTGGAGGCGGTTTACAGCCCTGCCTATGGTCTGAATGGACGTGAGGTGAGGGAGGGGTTCTCCATTAGAAGAGCGATAAAACTCAATAATCTTCCCATCGGAGTGCAGTATGGCCACAGGCTAAACACAGACAGGCAGCGTAATTAACTCTAAGCAGCCTTCACAACTGCATAGATCTCTTTAAATAGAGGAGCTAATGGCTATTGGGCGCTGATCTGATTTTGCCATTGGGACCTGATGGAATTGCGCTCGGGAGGTATAGGAGAATTTGAAAGTGGTGAGGAGAGGGAAAAGGCAGAGAAAATGGATGAGAGCCAATTATGATTCCTGCAGGATGGGGACTAAAATGCTGAAAATGAACTGAGCAGACTCGAGTCACTTGCTTCAGATAGTCAGAGAAACAGTGAGTGTGGAAGCTGAGAGATGCCAATTAAGTTTTATATTATTAACTTTTGATGTAATTATTTTAGTTCATCACTTGACGTCTATGTACAAAGTTTCCTTTACGTGCCTGAAGGAAAGACAATTTTGTTTAAGCCGATAAATGTGTTTTGAAAGCTGGTTATTATCCGGTCAGAAATGGTCATTAGTTGTTTTTTTTCTCCTAGATAGCATGAGATCAACTAGATGGCAAATGGAATCTTTCTGTAAAATTTTGGGTATGGAAAATCAAGAATTGTGATATGGCCTAATGGGATTATTAAACTTAAAGGCAATGATTAATTAAATAAATGTGAGCACTGCATGTTCAAAGTCAAAACGCTACTCTGTTACACATTCTACAGGCTTGGGGTTTCAGTGCAGTTGCAATCATTGAATACCACGCATTTATGCCAAGCGTTGATGAATTATGACAGTGCTTACTTTATGGTGTTTATATTGTAATATGTTGTAGATGGTTGTAAGAGTGCATATTTTATCTCCCTAATCTTTCTGAATGAGCAGCTAGAAGTAGTAAAGCATTGACATTTCAAAATAAGAGTCATTGTTTATTTTGGGCTTGTAAAAGTCTTTTTTCTTGATATTGTTGGTATCTTTATATTTAATTCAATGTAAACTATTGTGGCTTCTATATCTGGGCCGCCCCATCACATGAAAGAAAAGACTACGAACATAATGTAAAATATTCAATATATAGATTTTTCTAGTATTGGCACAGTAGTCTTTTTATTGCCTTTATTCAAACACATTATTCTCATATCAGCAAAATCAAATATTGATCAACCTCTAATGTGTATGCATTTATAAATTGGTACATAAACAAATTTTAATAATGTATATTGAATAAAACCTATATTAAGGATTTTAAACTTGCAGTGACCCTGTGCTCAGGCCTGTGTAATTACAAGAATCTGAGATACATACAGAGACTGTATGGGTTTGTTCTGTATGGATACACAGTGTTCATTTTATGTGTGCATGTCTTAAAAGGGGCCTTAAAAGTCATAAATTTGACTTAAAAATTCTGCAGATACCCTGGTTTCAAACAGTATGCATTTTACATTTGTATGCTTGTCACATGACAAATGGAATCTTTCTCCTGATTTTCAGATGTGTCTCCTGAGAACAAGACACCAGTAATCTCACATATATCTCTTCTCTTGCAAAATTTTGCAAATAAGTACAAAGAAACAAGTAACACATACTGTAGAAAGGAGAAATACTAAAATTGAATTTTCCTGTAAACCGTACTCCAATCTTTTGTTTTATTTGCAACTTAGAATTGTATGAGCATTTTTAATTCAGATGATCCGCAACAGTGCCCTCTACAGCATAACAGTGAAATTGCTGTAAAAACTTGTCAATGGCGGGAAAGCAATCAGATTTTACAGCTCAGGTATATCTCTTTTTTCATGATCAAAGCACAGCAAGGTGTTTTTAGGTGAAATCAGCATTAAAAATTTTAATTACAGAACATTTATATTCTCTGTACAATTCCTGAGAACTGTGTTTCACACTGGGCAATGTAACCTTCACCGGCCTGTGATGTTATTTTAAAAGGGTGGGGGGCAGCTCGTATTCATTCCACTTCAAACATGTTCAGATACTTTCAGTGGTGACAATATTCCACAGTAAGTGCACAAAGGTCTTGAAAAACAAAAGAAAACGGCTGCTTACCACCAAGCTCAGTTGTACCTCTGGCACTTGTGAGTTCTTCAGTATTTTTCATGCCCTGTGGGATATGACTGGCATTTCAGGGCTGGTATAGACTGCTATTTCGAAACATCTCTTCATTGAGTTTTGTCGTGAATTGCATTAGCGCCGTAGGAAGATGAAGCCATGTAATGGTGCATAAAGCGATGCAGATACGTTCATTAACCCGAGGGTCGGTCCTGAAAAGAGAACAGCCCGTTATCTAATGATGGTATTGTTCTACTTGAAGGCTGGGGCTGTCGTTTGTTGTTTAGCATTATTCACCGGAGCGTACATCTCTTTTTTTTTTTTCTTGGTGTATTTTTTGTCAATTTCTTCCCATCGCAGCTGCAAATAGCAGGGGCTAATTCAGAGAGATGTGAGGCGTGTTCAGGCCATGATATTGTAATTTCCTCACATACATTATTACACATGTTTATATTCTGAATATTATATAGCTCTGTTACAAAAAAGGTTCCTTGCTGTCTACCAACAGTACATAGGCAGCTGCCTTTTGAGAGTCTGTTGCAGAATGCAATGATATTTAATAGAAGGCATTGGTGGGTATTGATCCTTGTGAAAAATAAGTGCGCTTAATTGTATTGAATGTGCACTTCAAATCTTAAAAGTATATTTGGTTACACTTTATATTTGGTGTCCTGAACTATTATGTACTTACATCAAAAAATCACTGTACTTATTGTGTTCATGTATTGCAAAACACTTGTGCAGCTATTGAGGTGAGATACGGGTACGGTTAGGGACAGGTTTGGTAGTATGGATAAGTTTAAGGGTGGGTTAAGGGTTAAGGGGTAAAGGAAGGGTCAACAGTGACAGAAATTAATTACAGCTGTAATTACATGCAGGTATTTTTTTTAAAAATAGAACAATGGAAAAGCATTTATGTACATAATAAGTGCATTGTACCAAATTATTTATTTAAATGTTAGTACATAATAGTTAAAGACACCTACAACTAATATAAAGTGGGACCGTAATATAAAGTGGGACTTTTTAAAATCATTGTACTTTCAGATAATATAATATTAATCAAATAAATGACCACTTAAGTGTACTTAAAGAGAGTACACTGACTAAGCCTCTTAACAAAGTTGAGTACCCTTTTAAAAAGTACTTTTTATAATAAAGTTATAAAAATAGTTTTATTTTAACATACATTTTAAATAATTATGTTTTAATAATCTTTTGTTGTGCTTTTAAGTACAATATTTTGATCTGTTGACTAACTTACTAAAGCACATGTAAAGTACACTGTAGTGTGTTATTACGTTACATTTAAAGTTCATATATTTTAAATGTACTAAATTGAAACTTCATTACAAATGTATAATTATGAATATGTTTAAATGTACATGACATGCAAGTTTCAACAGAAATTAAATTAAAGTATATTTTAGTCTACCATAAATGCTTGTCAGTACACTCAGCAGTAGAATTATGAAATTATATATAAATGTAAATGTACTTAAGTCCTACTTAAAGGGATAGTTCACCCAAAAATGACAATTATGTCATGATTTACTCATCCTCAAGTTGTTCCAAACCTGTAAACATTTTTTTTTTTTTTTCTGCTGAACACAAAGAAAGATATTTTAAGGAATGTTTGTATGGGGGAAAAAAAATTAATGGTGCCCCACAACTGTTTGGTTATTCTTCCAAATATCTTCCTTTGTGTTCAGCAGAACAAAGAAATTTATACAGGTATGGAACAACTTGAGGGTGACTAAATGATGACAGAATTTTCATTTTTGGGCGAACTATCTCTTTAAAGTGGGTCAAAAAAGCACTCCTAATTCAACTAGTTGCATTAAATATAAATTTTAATTGTAAATAACATGCAACTAAATATTTTAAACATACTTTTAAGATTTGAAGTAGACTACAAGTGCACATTCAACAGAATTAGGCACACTACTTTTTCACAAAGGTACGTTTCAATATTGAATAACATTTAATTTTCATAATGACTTTTTTGTCCACCATCTTGGATCATTTTGACACTGTGAAATGCGTTCTGAGATTGGCTTCTTTGTGAAGGTATCCTAGAAGTCATCATACTTATGGAGCCTATCAAGAACAGCTCTAGCACCAGATGCATCCCTAGGAGGTCTTAAAATGCTAGGCAGCTCAATAGGTTTTGAAACAAGCCCCTGTTCTCCAGTGAGGAAGAGCCCTGAGGAACCAAGCAGTTGTTGTCGGTCCTTGCTATAGTGGCAGGGCAGCCGATCTGATTAGAGTCTGTTTGCCTGACCTCTATACCTCTCTAATGTATTCCACAGTGAGGTGTCTTAGATTGGGAGCGTGTGTTGGCATAGCTGCATAATACGGAGCAGAGCTGTGCGCCTGCACGCACACATAGATGTGTTGTTTGATTATGAGATTAAGACCTTCTCCCCAGCTTCTGGAGTTTCATTTGCTATGGCAACTCTTTGATTGACTGAAGATTGATTTGATGGATAGGAGCAGTCATGGCAGGTCACTAACAGAACTGGGCCTTTTGATTGGATGATTGACTATTTTTTTTAATGCCAGTGACTGATGAATTGTTTGACTGGAGATTAGATTCTGGTATGCATGCCTAGAAAGTTTCTCCAGACCAATTCTAATTTTTTTTCTTTGTTCACACACTGCATTACTTTATTTTTGCAGCAAGGATGCATTAAATTGATCATACATTTATGTTACAAAAAAGTAATACATTTAAATTATGTAAATAAATGCTGTTCTTTTGAACTTTCTAGTCATCAAAGAATCCTGAAAAATGTATCAAATTTTTCAGAAATAGCACAGCTATTTTCAACATTGATAATAATTAGAAAGCATTTCTTTTTGTTATCGTAAGAAAGCATATTGAGCTGCAAATCAGCATATTAGAATGATTTCTGAAGGATCATGTGACTCTGAAGACTGAAAATTCAGTTTAGCCATCATAAGAATATATTCCATTTTAAAATATATTCAAACAGACAACAGTTCTTTTAAATTGTAATAATATTGTCCTATATTACTGTTTTTGCTGTATTTTTGATCAAAATAAATGCAGCCATGGTGAGCATAAGAGACAGATGTTTCTCACTCAGTTTAGTTCAAATATGACAGATTATGTTAAATTATATGTTTTATGTACCCATGGATATTATATACACATTTATATAAATGAAAGCATGGTAATTTATAGCATATTTACTGTATAGTATATAAAAGTATATAATGTCATCATGTCTCTGAACACACTGTGAGAATGGAATCATACTTCACGGCTACTTGTCCCGTGTTTTTTTATTTGAATAGAAAATCAGCTTGACTGTTATTCATACAGAATTCGAGCTGCTACTGCAAACTGTCTGAATATAACAACTTATATTCACGCCTGCTAGTGAAAATGGTTGTCAGCCCAAACACTGTTTGTGTGAGACACTCTACCTCATTTTGGTAATCTCCTCAGGGCAATAGACTACCTGTCCCCCACACTGAGGAGAGATATCGTTTCCCCCAGGCTTTAATGACTCTTCCATTATTTTCCACTCTTCTCTCGTAATGACCCCTTATTATGCTGTTTGGACACAAACTGGAGTGACAGCACTGCAATTAAGAGTCACAGAAGACTTAGAATAACCACCTCAAATTCACAGGCCACAGACCCCCGTCACGTCCCTCCCACAGCACTCTGTCCTGTGATCAGAGTCTTGGAATTTTGACTGGAATTTACAGCTCATGTGAATCACAGCACCAGATTCAGAATGTCAGGTATTCAATTTATATAACGTTCCATTGGTCTGTTGTTATATATAGACTTTATGTTCAGCCCAATGTTTTATATGTGTTTTTACTGTAGCGCAGGCCCGGTTCCAGAATCAAATCACTGAGGGTGCTTCTGGAATGACTGAGGGTGCTCTAATAAAGTGCAGATGTAGGCTAAGCAACGGCTCCACCATAGCAGTGTACAGTGAGACATTTAAGATTATTTTAAAGTCATTTTGAGTAAAAGGTTTTGAGCGGTAAGTTTATTCTGACTAACTTAAACACCTCTGATTGGCCATTGCGAGTACAAAATTGTACATTTTAATGTACAAATGGCTGTCACTGGGCTGTCACCACATTTTTGTACCCTAAGGACCAATTGTGTACCTATACGTTTTGTTACGCAAGGAATAAACTTGTACCTCCACTGTAACTTTTTTTCTGAGAGTGAGTGATTGGCTACATTGCTCACTGCTGCAAAAATACGTTGTAAATAGGTACATTTGACGTTCTCCAGAGTGCAAACACAAATATGCACTGGAGCGTTTGCCAAATCTGTTTCGCCAATATATTACTACAGTATCAACTTATTAAGCACATTTCTTTTTCAAACAGGATATAACTTTTGCTGAAATGTCTTGCTGTGATGATCACTGGGTGTTTTATTTCAGTTCTGTAATTAATCAGTATTTTGTTTAAAGCAGTCCTACATTAAAAAGTAGATTGTCGGTCCTGTAATTCAGAGGCCATTTGTCCAGATTCTGATTTGTTGAGATTCTAATTTGTTGTTGATTTTGGGTTTTGAGATAAAGGATTTGGACTAAATGATTTGAGTCCTGCATACATCACCAGAGAGAAGTCTCTGGAAGATCCAGTTATGACATTTTGATTAAACATTATAAGGTCAATTTAAGAAAAAATTAAACATATACATGGATAAATGGTTTGCAATCATATCTATAGCATGTATTTAGAAAATAGGGTTCGTTTTCATTTCATGCCGACTTTGAAGTTAAAGGGCCCTATTATACACCCGGCGCAATGCGACGGCAGGCACGACGCAAGTGTTTTTTGCTAGTTTCAGCCCGGCGCAGTTATCATTTTCACGCCCAGCGCCACGTTGTTTAAATAGCAAATGCACTCCAAACAGGAGGCTGTTCAATCATTTAGAATGAATGTAAAGTGGGGAGAGTCGGTCAGCTGATTTATCTGAAAGATTGGTGAGAACTTGTAGAGCCTCTTCTGTATTATCAGCACAAGGAAGACACAACTGTAATACAATACATTTTATTACCAAAGATAAACAAGAATAACTAACACAACTACTAAATGAATACAATGAATGATAAAGGAATAAAGTGCATAAGATGCATAAAATACATGTGATTAAGTTGAGTGTGGCTATGGAAGAGTTGCGTTATCTTATGGAAAGATAAACTGTTGTTTCTCTGAAACTAAGGTGAAGAACCTTATTATGCATCAAACAAATAAATGAAAGATCATTTGTTATTAACTAGCATCAGTTATATTACCTCTAATGTAAATTAGAAAATCATATACTGATAATATACAACAATGCCAAGGTCTCTGGAAAGTTTGGTTAAGTGATATTTACGGTCCACATGGTTGAGTAAGCAGTCCGATGGCGGTGACTACTTCCACTGGTTGTGCTTTCAACAGCCTTGAACACGAAGATCTGTGGGATGCTGATCTCCTGGAGCACCAAAGGGTCCTAAAATCTGGAACACGCAGATGAGGCCCTGAAGTAGGTGCAGAAGGTCCTTAATCTGGAACACGCAGACGAAGGAACCATAAAGTGAATGTTTGCTCTCCTGAGCTTAACATTGTTGCAAATGTCTCTGTGTCTTCTGCCTCTCTGGGCCAGACACTCAGAACTTGGTCAATCCGCTTTGGTCTCTCTGGCATGGAGACTCAGGAGGTGCTGTAGTCGTCACTGTCTCGCTGGACTAAAACTCTGAACGTAGTGTTTCTTAATGTCTCTTTCCTCACAGGCTGAAGGCTCAGAACATGGTCGTATCTGTTGCTGCCTCACAAGCTGTAGACTCAGATCCTCGGATCTTTTGTTGTCACTCTGGATTAACCAGAGGCTCAGAATGTTACGGTGTATCTGTTATGTCTCATCCTTGGTGGACAGACTCAGAACTTGGTGAACTGTTTGTCTCTCTCGAGGGGAAACTCAGAACTTGGTGATCTGTTTCAGTCTCATCCTTGCAGGACAGACTCAGAACAAGGAGTGTCTGTTGAAAGGGTACCTTTATCCCTTTCCGACGAGGAGGAGCGCAATCTAGCACTTCTCCATTCCAGTGCTGTGATTGGCTGCTGGCATCAGAAGAGGCCCACCCTTCTTTCCCCTGTGGAACTCATTAGAAGAAGGATCCGGGTACTGAAATGGCCAGCCTGCAGTCCAGATCTTTCACCCATAGAAAACATTTGGCGCATCATAAAGAGGAAGATGCGACAAAGAAGACCTAAAACAGTTGAGCAACTAGAAGCCTGTATTAGACAAGAATGGGACAACATTCCTATTCCTAAACTTGAGCAACTTGTCTCCTCAGTCCCCAGACGTTTGCAGACTGTTATAAAAAGAAGAGGGGATGCCACACAGTGGTAAACATGGCCTTGTCCCAACTTTGAGATGTGTTGATGCCATGAAATTTAAAATCAACTTATTTTTCCCTTAAAATGATACATTTTCTCAGTTTAAACATTTGATATGTCATCTATGTTGTATTCTGAATAAAATATTGAAATTTGAAACTTCCACATCATTGCATTCTGTTTTTATTCACAGTTTGTACAGTGTCCCAACTTTTTTGGAATCGGGTTTGTATGTTGTACACCTACAGTAGTTAGAGAGAGACTGAACCTGTGTGCATTTCCAGCGTATGTTGTATTTTTGATGCTGTTTCCTAGCTTAAGATGGTGGTGTCCCTAGCAGACTTGCTAACTAGCTTAAAGGAATAGTTAACTGGAAGCCATCATGATTTTATTCCAAACTTGTATGACTTTTTTATTCAGATATTTTGAAGCACCAAACAACATTGAACCCCACTGGCTTTCATTGTATGAACAAAAACATATCTTCTCAGCGAGAATTTCTTGGTCAAACAGCATTTTTATGCTGGTCCACCTGCTATGCCAGCACCAAACCAGCACTAACCAGCCTACACCAGCATTCGAATCCCCCCTTTCATTTTTCTACAAGTGTTCTGTCTCCTCCTCCTCATTCTGTCTCTGGCCTGCACGCTGATCAAGCTTTCTCAGCTGGAGCTCTGAGATGTGCTATCCTCAGTTCAACAGGCTCTTGTTGTAGGTAGGAGGACACAATATGTCTCTGCATAGAGAGAAACAGCGAGAGATAAAGCACGTTTAATTTACAGCCAAACAAACGTGTGAGTCAGAGCTACGTGCTGAAAAGACGGCATCCCACAGAGCACAGATGCTGTATCAACTCATGATTTGTTCACCACACGGTCCTGGGTTTGACCTTTCCTCCAGTCAACCTCAATCAATAATGATTTTACTTGTTAAGTTGCATCCAAACAATTTGAAGTGCTTTAAAAGAACAAGTTTAAGTGGGTTTCATATTTGATTTGTGACTCATTTTCTATGTTAGTTTTTAGCAGCAAATCAAAAGTACCATAGGGCTCTACAGGAGTGGATACATTGAGTTCACCCGTGCACCCGAGCTACATTGTAGCCTTGGTTTATGTAATATTTAAAGTACAATAGAAGATGCATATTTAATGTGGTATGCCTATAAAAGGTTGAAAATCTGTCTAACGGCGTTTATTACCTTATGTTACAGGTTTCAGAGAGATTGAAAGTAAAGGTTTCTCAGTGATTACTCAGCAGTCACATCCTCTTGGCATCATAGATCTTCCAGGACGCATTCTGGTGAGTCATCAGTGGGGTTTTATATTTTATCATTGGAAATATTATTATAAAGGCCTTTTCACACAGTTTTTTTTTTTTTTTAATGATACCTAGTGAAGCATCAAGCTCAGCTGTGAGGTTCAAACATTTCAACTTTGAAACCACTGGCTCTTTGGCCCACCGCCAAAGACTACAGGACAATTTTCATGATTACGTGGGCAGTGTAGAGGGTAAAAAATAAGCAAGATGGAAAGGAGTCTGATCCTGTGACTCTAGATACAATAAGGTGCAAAAATCGTGGGTGCACTGAAACTGTTGTAGTATTTTGTATTATTTTTATTATCAAATTTGTCCTCATGACAATGAGATAATTTAGCTAATAATTGAGTCAATCATTGCAGCACTGTCCGGTCTTTCTCTATCTGGGAAATGTCACCTGTGACTAAAATGGGTGGACACATGTGATTGTTTCCCAAAAAATTTTATGTTTCGGTGGCTTACTGCGAGGAATATTTCCAACTCAGTCTCATTAAAAATATGTGCCTGTGGCAACATTTTTGCAAAAATGATATTAAGTTGCTACTTGCACTTTTCACAGCATTTTCAAAGTAAAATGTCCAATGAGAGGGGCTAAAAGGGTGCATTCAGTTTTCTCCAAAACAGATAAACAAGACTGTGTTAATATTTTATTATGTTGGTTCATGCACGTGGCAGTTCGGGAATGAAATGTCTGGTGAGTGGCACTAAAAGGTTAATGCACTCTCACATTTGAATGCAAAGTACCACCTATACACTAAACTCTATCTTAAAACTAACCAATAGTCTTAAGAAAATCAAACACAAGATAAAAATACATCTGCTGAAGCAACTCATCTTTCAGCTCTTTTGTCCAACCTTGTTTCACGGGACTCGTAACTGAACACTGGACCATGTGAGCTACTGAGCAAGTTTACTACGTCGGAAAAGCCATACATATGGCACTGGATATGTGATGCAACTATCAAAATGTATTAGTTTACAAATCATGGTGCAATGAACTGTGCAATGAGACTTCATTAATTGATAATCTGCTCCTGTAATCATAATTTGTGTAAAAAAAAGTTGTTGGCGTTTCACTGACACTTGTGTTAGTGTATACAACATGTTGTATTGATACACATGTTTTTACAGTGAACCTGGGTTGAATATTTCACATACTAGGTTGAATTTTTCACATTGCCACATGGAGAAAAAAACATTATTTAGCCATTTTAGATGGTAGAAATTCTTCTGATTGCTGAAGTATTTTTAGAAGACACGGAAGTCACAGCAAATGTTTTGTTTAGTGGATGGTTTGATTTGAATTGTGCACTTTAGTTACATCACTGTGGATCAGTTAATCATTCTTACAGTTTGACTTAAACCATGTTTTTTTTAATGTTGTTGGTCAGTGATTCATTTGGCGAGTGTTTTTGTTTGAAAAGGCATATCATGACATCCTTTTTCTCTTTCTGCAGTTTTTCAGTGCAATTTGCAGGACTTTTTGCATTCTAAACAAAAAATTGTACTCGTTTTTTATAGTGTGTTCACTGTTTAGTGTACATACTTCTTTCTTAGCAGCCCTGCTGTGAAACCATCTGCAAATCTTTTCATGTGAAGGTCAAAGCAGCACATGATGTGTCGAGAGATGTGTTGAAGCTCTGACATGAGTCATGCATGAGGGCCTTAACACCTTCAAATGAAGATTAAAAAAGCAATACCATGTCAGCAGGGCTTGACATGAACACCCACCAACCCACCAAATGCGGGTGGATTTCAGCAGTGGCATGTAATGCAGTCACGCCAACTAGCCGTTTTGGTGGGTTAAATTTTATATATAATATGTACAGTTTTCAATTGTAGTCTTTTAAAAAGGCTTCTGAAATAAACTAAGTGCAATGTAGTGTTGTCATAAATATAGGTTTTTCGATACACCCATACTGGGTAACACTTTATAATAACTGTATGCTATGAATCATTAGTTAAGCATTAGTAAATAGTTAATTCATCATTTATAAAGCATTAATAGACATTAATAAGCAGTTTATAAATACAGCTATAAATGCTTTATTCTTGATTTCTAAGCATATCTATAATGTGTTTAATAATTGTATTTTCATACTTTATACATATTATTTAGACATATAGTAATAGTAACTCAGTATGTTAATAAATGCTTTATTAACATGTATTCCTATTGTAATTCATGATTAATTCAGGTAGTTATAAAACATTTAGTAGTTGTCAGTTAAATATTTTTGTGAGCTCATCTAAAGTGAGGACTATTTATGCCTCGTAAAGCTTTTACAAAGGAGATTTAAAGGCTCAGTTATCTATCTATAAACACTGAACAACTATTACTATACTTTAATTACAATTTTTTTTTTAAAATAGTTTATTAATCATTTACATACACTTTGTAAATGATCTTATGAACCACTGACAACTCCTAAATAACTGGTTTGTAAATAATGTAATAATTAAGAAATTATAAATTGATCATTAATAAAGTATGAAAATACAATTATTAAACACATTATAGATGCTTATAAATCAAGAATAAAGCATTCATAGCTGTATTTATAAACTGCTTATTAATGTCTATTAATGCTTTATAAATGATGAATTAACTATTTACTAATGCTTAACACTAATGAGTCGTAACATGCAGTTATTATAAAGTGTTACCAAATACTGAAACACTTCCAATACTCATTTTCGGCTAGACGATAGGCTACATGATGCAGCTGCGCTTTCTTTCTCTCTCATCTCTCCGACAGCGAGTTGACACACAAACCGCCTCCCTTCACTCACTTGTTTCATTTGCTCCAGATGTATATTGTTGGTGTAAGAGGGCTTGAATTTCTCTGTGGGATTGCGCATATTGCGCATAATTTTACCCATTCACAGATTTTGCGCGCACATAAAGCTGCCTCTCAGTACTAAACTGAGTTCTTTTTCGCTGCTTATTGCACTTAAACAGTCAAATACACACAAAATAATGTCAAAATGTCAGTCTTGGCGAGTATTCACGTAAACGCAGTCAGTTATGTTTTAAGTAAATATAAACAGTTGAGAAAGAAAGCGCATGTGTAACAGCCTAATATACCTGCTGCCAAATTATGAGATAATATTAAAAATATCTATATGGCAGTTTTTCCCTATGGTATCGATGTCAAAATTGTGGTCAGTGAAAAGTGACTGGTCACTTTGGAAAACCACTAGCCACAGTGGCTGGTGAGCAAAAAAGTTAATGTCAAGCCCTGGACGTCAGTACAGCAAATGTTAAATAAAGCCAGGTTTCATTTGCTCAGAATCAAGCTCGGCATCGTTCTTTCTTAAGTGGTTGTCAGGGAAACAAATCACTGCAATGCTAAAGCCCTAAACAACTCACTTAAATGTTATGTTTTCAGCATCTAAAGGGCAGAGATGCACACGTATATACTTTAATATCCACAAACAAACAATCCCTCGCATTTGTAACTGGAACATTTAAGAGGGTGCATTAGCCGAGCTCATGAAATATTGATTGTTGCGTATTGTTTAGTTTTATCTGTGATAATGGCTTTTGGGTGCTTTGCCATCAGGCTCTGTAGAGGTTTGCTTTTCGCTCAGGCCGTAGGATCTTCTGGATTGGAGTTCATGTTACATCCACTGTCAGGCAAAAGTGGATATTGAAATGTTTAGCAGACATATTAGAAGCAGTCGACCGTTCTACTCAAATGTGATGTTTTTTCATCAAAAAGAACACAGTGATTGTTTCTCTGATGTTTCTAGAGTGTGTAGGCAGGTTGCTAGAGAATTAGCGTGTGTGGAGGTTGTGCAGACCACAGCCCATGGCCTACAATTGGCTTTGAAGAGGATGAGAAACAATAAAGGGCTCCTGAGAGGGAGCAGAGAGGCCTGCTGATACATGCAGCTTAGACCAGCATGGATTTCTATGCTGGTCCAGGTTGGTCCGTGTGGGTTAGTTCTGGTCATGTAAGATCAACCTCTGAGATATACAAATTTTCTCTGCGAACCAGCAAAACCTCCAGAAAGGAGCTACTTTAACCAGAAAGACCATACATGTACTGTAAAACTTAGCTGGTGAAGCTAGACTTTCTGATGAAACTAGTTTCTTTCTGGATGTTTTGCTGGTGCCCAGGTAAATTTTATTGCTCATAGTTTGCTTTTCCAGCTGAAGAGACTTGGAGTTATTTTTCATACAAGTATCAACTTTATATCAGGTTTATATCTTAGAAATAAAAATAGACAACTGAGACAATATTTACTGTAAGCTATCAACTTTTGATGAGAAATAAATGTTTTAGTTTTAATGCTTAAATAAAATGTTAGTAATCAAAAGGCATGTCTAATTTATTGAAATAAAAGTTTAGTGCCGTATGAAATTTGCCAAATTCCAATTGCCAAAAGCAAATTCCATTTTTATGATTGGATTCCGCAATTCTGTCTGCATTTTCCGCATTGTGGAAATCAAATGTCCCTAGAATTTGCAGATAATGTTCAGATTTCTCCTAAATCTCAAGAAGAGATATGTGAGATTATTATTACATGCTTTTTACATGTTGTGTGTTGCAAAAATAGCAACTAACCTCACAAATGTGAGTGTCTGCACATGCGCCTGGAATTGACTGGTGGCAACATTCATTTCTTTTAAGTATGTGAAGAAGAAGATGGAAAATGCCAATAAAATCAACAGAAGATGGTGTAAACAATAAAAAAATAATATGCGAGCAGGTCGGAAAATATCTGCATTTGTGTAACTCGAATGCATAAAGAGTATAAAGATGATGCAGCTCCTGAGGAAAATGTTATTGCATACAGATCAGGAGACCTGTAGTTATTTTTTAATTTAAGTATCAACTTTATTTCAGGTTCCTCCTAAAATTCTTTTGAAGAAATAAAATAGACACAACTGAGACAGTTTTGTTTACTTACAGCAAGAGTATAAAGCTGTAAAATTAGCTTCACTCGGATCATTTGGAGAAGACTTAGTTTGATGAGAAGAAGCTAGAGTAAGAATTTGATGAGAAATATTGTTGAGTTCAATCTCTGACTTTTCATTGCAGACAATGTTGAAATTTATTACCAATGTTGGAACTTTAAAGGAGAAACATATGAGATTATTGAAGGTTTTCCATTCACTCTCCATTTATTTTAAATTCTATCTAGGAGAAACCATCAAAATAGTTAAGAAGATTATTGAGAACATTAGCACAAGTTTCTTGACATCCAATTCTAGCCTGACCTCGGCCTGCTCTGACCTTTCACCTTCACCTGGGATTCAGCAGATCTTCTTGCTCTCCCACAAGGTGTACTGCGAATGCAAGAAAAGGCCATAAAATGGACCAAATAAATCATGTTCAATCTCAGAACCCTCAGGGTTCAAAACAGGATATGCTCTTTTGGGGTGTTTTATAGCCATTTCTAGGAACTTTTATCCCAGTCTCCCGCTGGTACACCCTGTGTTAATACCTGATGGTGCTCTCTTTCAACGCCGAATTGGATTGCTTAGGCCTTCGGCGGCAAAACTAGGATAAGCGTGGCAGATGCAAGCTGTAAAGACTGTCCCAGGGCCGTGCTGGTGTGGAGAAGAGCTGTCTCTGACAGAATGAGAGATTGCAGTAGCTAGTTCAGATGAGCCTACTGGAGATCACTTTGTTTTGAAGGGCGGTGAAGAGGAGGGGAACGCACTGTGATTCATGCTCCCCTAATGGAAAGCTCTCAGTGCCCTGGAGTACACACTTTAGTACAACACACTCACACTTTTTCATCCACAGAAAAAACCCTTCTTGTTCCCCCTTAGAAAGTAGAAGAATAAGGGAACCAATGGGGATAATGCTGCCTTTCCTCAGATGCAGACCTGATCTTTTGACTCTCTGTTAACCCTACCTTCTGAAAGTGGCCCGCTGGGATTTGGCTGCTGCTGTCATCCTTTATCATAATTTGATGAAATTTAGCACCGTTAGCCTGAAATGCATCTCTGATCTAATTATAGAAGTTCAAACAGAGTGTCTTATGCAAATGCCTTCGAAAAAATACAGAAACAGATGCTTTTCTAGCGGTTCCAGGTCAATTTATGGGGCTTTCAGCCGTGTCTTAGTGGAAGGAGTGTTCCCTCGTCTTTCTCTCGCATAATTGAAGAACAAACTCCTCGAAGCGTTTGACTGGCGTATGATCTCTCAGAGAGTTTTCAAACTTGAACACAGACCCCTTTAAAGTGAACTGAACTCGACCATCTTGGGTGATGAGTCTGAGTCAAGGCTTGTGTGGTTAGTTTTGACAGTCTGTTAGATGCCGTGACTAATTATGCGGTTAAAAAGCATACTTCTCCAGGAGCATATTAAAAAAACATCTTCCTTCAGTTTCATGCAAAAAGGTTAAATGAAATTGATGAAATCACATCAGCAATATATGCGTAATGGTTTTTATACAATTGGAAAACACTTTTATCCTTTGTGTTGCTAATGCCTTTCCCTGTGCCAGCTGAGACACAGAAATACATATTACTGTTGTATAATAACTTTCTATTAGCCCTATTCATTTATGAATAATAATTTTAACTCTTTCCCCACCATTGACGGACAATGGCATTGACGGAAATCATTTGTTAGAAAACGCTTCCCTGCCATTGACAGAATTTTCCGGCTATCCATGTTTTCACTTAGGGGGCGCTATTATGCATCTCTTGAAAGAGTACTGAATCTCCTGATCAAAACACATACGAAGAATACGCAGAAACAAGCGATATCATATGAAAGCAGATGCATATGTAAAATAACATGATCATCAACATTAAACAGCATATAAATCAAAACTGCTTAATGTTATGGAATAAAATGTCGACCCAGGACGAGCTGTAGGACTGTGAAGCTTTGGGGGTGTTGATGGACTCGATCTACTCCATCTGTGTTTGATCATCGTTCTGAATCCGATCCGGATGAGGTCTTTGACAAAAACCTGATTTTCTCAGCTTTTTGCTCAGAATGTTGATTTTTTTTAATGAAATTTACCAATGTTCAAGTGTTTATAAAAAAAAGAATGCATGAAGCTAGAATAAAATGGGTTTGTTTGTTTAAAGCAGAGGGTCTGTTCTTTCTTTTGATATATTGCATGTTCAGATATTCATACAACAAAATATTCTGGGAGCCATGAAATGTTTGTGAAAATGATCAAAATCACTGGCGGTGGCTGGCAACTTTAAAAAAAAATAAAAAATGTATATTATTTTATTGAGTTGTATTTATTTTATAGTCATAATAATAAAAAATAATAAAAAAACTGATTTATAAAAAAAATAGTTTTATAATAATTAGAAGTTGAGCTAATAAAATTAAGTTGAAATATTAAGTTAAAAATTAAGTAATAAAATTAAGGCTAATAAAACATTTAAAATAATTTACATACCAATAAAACAACAATAATAATCCAACAATAATAATATGTAAGGAATAATTGACGACGGGCCGTTGAATTATTAGAAAAATAATGCACACCTGAGGTGGTAATGAAGCGGAGTGGCCGTTACACCTCGGGTGTGCAATATTTTAAAATAATTAAACGGCCTAGAGTCAATTATTCTGCTTATACTACTGTTACCACATCACAAAACATTGCATCTAATCCCAAGCCTCCGTTGCTAATTCCAAAACATCATTTTAGAGCTAGTAATGGAGGCTTCAGCCCCTGATAGCAGACTAATGCAGTTATTAATTAATTATTATTACAGTTATTAGAGAGAGAGAGAGAGAGAGAGAGAGAGAGAGAGAGAGAGAGAGAGAGAGAGAGAGAGTGTGTGTGTATTATCTCAATCTGTGCATCTCTTAACAGTGTTCGGCACCAGCGTCTCTACTAATAGCGAAACTGTACGTTTATCTACTCAAGAACAGCAGCGCTATTACCTCGCTAATAAGAAATGTCATGTTTCTTTTAAGTTGTTAAACTATTTTACTGATAAAATCCCCAGAGCAGAGCTGACAACACGTTTCTGTGCGAGTGTGTGTCCGTATTGTATGTGTGTGCATTTTTTGGGAGACAGAGCAGGAGAACATAGTACATAGCCTAATAAAACAATTGGTCAGTGTTGTTGTGGGTTTTGGTTCTTTTGCTGTTGTAGGCTGTAAAGACATTGGAAATAACTGAAATCATTTGGCGACGTGATATGGAACTGTAATGCGGTCAAGACCTGCCTGGAACTACTTTAGCCGTGCGTTTCCTTGAAAATAATTGCACACCTTAGAATGTTTGTCAACCAATCAGAATCAAGCATTCAACATATACACTCACCTAAAGGATTATTAGGAACACCTGTTCAATTTCTCATTAATGCAATTATCTAATCAACCAATCACATGGCAGTTGCTTCAATGCATTTAGGGGTGTGGTCCTGGTCAAGACAATCTCCTGAACTCCAAACTGAATGTCAGAATGGGAAAGAAAGGTGATTTAAGCAATTTTGAGCGTGGCATGGTTGTTGGTGCCAGACGGGCCGGTCTGAGTATTTCACAATCTGCTCAGTTACTGGGATTTTCACGCACAACCATTTCTAGAGTTTACAAAGAATGGTGTGAAAAGGGAAAAACATCCAGTATGCGGCAGTCCTGGGGGACGAAAATGCCTTGTTGATGCTAGAGGTCAGAGGAGAATGGGCCGACTGATTCAAGCTACAAATCGGATGGGCTACAACAGCAGAAGACCCCACCAGGTACCACTCATCTCCACTACAAATAGGAAAAAGAGGCTACAATTTGCACGAGCTCACCAAAATTGGACAGTTGAAGACTGTAAAAATGTTGCCTGGTCTAATGAGTCTCGATTTCTGTTGAGACATTCAGATGGTAGAGTCAGAATTTGGCGTAAACAGAATGAGAACATGGATCCATCATGCCTTGTTACCACTGTGCAGGCTGGTGGTGGTGGTGTAATGGTGTGGGGGATGTTTTCTTGGCACACTTTAGGCCCCTTAGTGCCAATTGGGCATCGTTTAAATGCCACGGCCTACCTGAGCATTGTTTCTGACCATGTCCATCCCTTTATGACCACCATGTACCCATCCTCTGATGGCTACTTCCAGCAGGATAATGCACCATGTCACAAAGCTCGAATCATTTCAAATTGGTTTCTTGAACATAACAATGAGTTCACTGTACTAAAATGGCCCCCACAGTCACCAGATCTCAACCCAATAGAGCATCTTTGGGATGTGGTGGAACGGGAGCTTCGTGCCCTGGATGTGCATCCCACAAATCTCCATCAACTGCAAGATGCTATCCTATCAATATGGGCCAACATTTCTAAAGAATGCTTTCAGCACCTTGTTGAATCAATGCCACGTAGAATTAAGGCAGTTCTGAAGGCGAAAGGGGGTCAAACACAGTATTAGTATGGTGTTCCTAATAATCCTTTAGGTGAGTGTATATATATAATGGAAAGTTGAGACATAGTCACAATTAAGAAGCCAAACTGGCCAAACTGATATCTTTGAGGTCAGAGCCCCTAAAAGTGGTTTATGTTTTGGTCCACTGAATTAGGTTTTGTTTTAAAGAGGGCTGTAGTGTCTATTTTAGTACTGCTATTTTTTTATCCTGATATATGATTTCTTTTTCATTAGAAAACATATCACACCCAAAGTGTTCAGTAATGTATCTCCAAACACAAGATGACATCCAAAAAAGCTTTCATATCTGATGTTCTTGCTAATGCTAACTGGCTCCTCTGAGATCCAGCAAAATCCTTCAGTGTCTGAGCTAAAGTGTGTGTGTTATTGATGTGTGGTGGTGAAAGAGAGTTAGAGATGCTGTTTGTAAATGAGAGATGACAGTGTGAGACATGACAGCTCCCTCTCGGATTTTATCCTGTGCGTATTTTTATGTGCGAATAGGTTCATGAATAATGCAAAGGCAGGTTAAATGATGTCACAGATGCAGAATAAGCTCAGTGTTTGTTATTGAAATGCATGTGCCGTTTCCGTGAACGTGGGTGTGTTTACTGTGAGGGGAAGTGAGTGCATGAAGCCTCCTGCTATTTTGTGGGCTATGAAACTTGGAGGCATATATGCCTCGGTTGGCTAGAGAGATCAAGAAGATTTAAAGAGGCGAGTTAGTCTCATCAGCCAGAGAAGTAGCATCTGAGTAGATGGATAGAATCTAGTGAACCCAAGATCTGGGTGAAAACAATATTGGCAGCCCGTTCCCCCGCTAACAATCTGCTGTCTATTTACCAAGTTGAAAAGCCAGGCTGCTTCTGCAAACTCCCAGGTTCAAAACACTGTTGCTATATAGGAGCGGTTTCAGATTTTCTTTGTGGAAAATGAAAACATAAGAATATAGATTAAGATCTACTCAGGGTGAGATGGAAAGTCCTATGACCTTCAAGACTGCAGACTCATTCTTATACAATAGACTTTTTAAACAGCTTGTGAATGTATGTATCGACTTTTGCTGTGAAGCCCATGCAGTCTGATTGGATCTTGCACCACACCATCTGGGACCAGAAGAAAAGAAATTCCTTGTAAGTGGTCATGATTAATTCTCAGAAGGTCACAGCAGACGCCCAGCAGTGCTACAGCCTTGGACATGATGTGTGAGCACCTTTCTAAAGCCTCCACAACCACAGTCATAATATTAGATGCTCAGACATCCTCCCATTTCGTTTTTCGTTTGGGAAATTGCTGTTCCCTGATGTCTCCCAGTTTTCCATGACCGTGGGAGCCCTGCCAGGGAGGAGTGGACATGAAATCAGGAGATTAACCTTTTGTGCATGAGCTCAATATGACAGATGGAGATGGTGAGTTTGCATTTGTCAATAGTTAATCAACCCAGGCTCATTGGGAAAACATGCCTCTTTTTTTCGAAAATTCTAAAAATGCACCTGTCCATACAGTTCACTGCAGTTTCCAGCTGAAATGAACACAAGTGGCAGTGAAACAACAACAATTTATATTTCTTTTCACGGAAATTATGATTACAGGGGCAGATTATCGATTAATAAAGACTTATTTTGCAAACTTCCTTGCACAATATTATATTATGATAATATCAAAACACTTTTTGATTTGTAAACTAAAACATTTTACGTTTGCATCACAAATCTAGCTCCATATTTATGGCTTTTTTCATATGTATAGTAAACTTGCTTTGGTAGCTCACCTGGTACAGCTCAAAGACTTGTAGAAGCAATCTAAAATTGCATGGTTGCTATTGTTAAAGTTGGCATGAAATGGAAGTTGCTATCATTTTTTCTTCCCTCTTTTGACGTTTATATTAGTGAAGCGGCTTCTCAAATTAGAAAAAAGGCGCATTTGTCTTTATTCTCTTTTAAACCACTAGATGGCACAAAAATTCACCTCAGCACTTTTCTTAAAGTGCCCCTATTATGCTATTTTAAAGGTTCCTAATTTTGTTTTGGAGGTCTCCTAGAACAGGTTTTTTTTTAAAAAACACTAATTTTCTCATAATATACATTGCACATCACCATTTTTTTCAATGATTCTCAAACGACTTGTCCGATAAATCAGTTTCTCTAAATCCCTCCTTTCCACGAGATACTCTGCTCTGATTAGCCAGATGACCCAGTCTATTGTGATTGGTCTACTGCTTATAGCACACGTCGGAAGCTAAACGGCCATTACCATAACTGAACTTCAGCTCAGGAGGCTTTCTCAGTCCTCAGAGATTGTACACACTGTAAAGACAGTAATGATGACGTTGATTTTACCAAATTAATCCAACGTGAGTTCGATGATGAAACATTGGAAGAACTAGTTATTCAACCCGAACCTCCATCGCAAGGATGACTTGAGCAGGATGTTTCTCAGTGATACGCTACTCATTTTGAGGTACATTATGAGATGTTGCAACTGTAATTCCTCACTATCAGCATTAACAAGAGTATGTTCATCAACAAACCATTATGTATATTTTGAATTTATTGCGGTGCACATGCAGGAACTGTATCAATAACAGCGCATACGTTAGCTGAGCACTAACGTTAATGACTGATGTAACATTAAAGTTTGTAAAACAAATCTTGCTCCATCCTTTATCTTTACTCAAAGTAGTAAGAATGACAGATAATCTGCATTAATAGACACAGTTTTAGGTAATAGTGGCACACAGCTGATTAGCATTAACTATTTCAGTAAGACAGTAATAACGTGAGTTAGCCGGTTAGCCGGAGACCTACACAATATAAAACACAAAACTACATATTTTGAACACCCGGTAGAAAATATATACATCAATAATTATTTATACTTACAGGTTGTGATTCTGAGGAGCAAGCTGGTCCAAATAAACTGGTACTGACCCATCTTTAATTGATAAGCGTTTTGTAAATCCCATTTAGACCTCTATTTGAGAAGCAATTGTCAGAAGGTTATACTGCTGTTGTATCGCTGTGGTAATTTTAACCACTGACTCTTCACATCCTCATCCTTTGGAAGTGTTTACACAGAGAATTTGCTTTTGCAGAGCTTTCTGTGTCTTCTCAACATGTACACAACACAGCTACAGAGTTTAAGGGCAGGTCAAATTGTTCACGGGCGGACAATGACAATGTAGACAATGTAGTCTTGTTAATGTTTTTCAGTTTTGTTCAAGGTAATTAAAGCAATAGTTTTTCAATAATGGAAGCATATGTAAAAGTATGGTATTTGGGGTAAACAGCGCCCGTGCTGTCTGGGCGAAAGACGCAATAGTTAACATGATGATAAATAGTTTGCTGACTTATCTATTTGTTGACATGACACGGTTAGATTCAGATGGTAAATATCAATTATCAAGTCGGGTTTCCACCTTGGAGATAATCACAATATTTATATAATGAAACCATCATATTTAAAAATATATTAATCATATAATAAAATATCATATTTATTTGTTACTTCTGTAAAGATATAAAATTATTATGGGATCTCATTCAATGCTTTTTAAAAATAATTTTGTTTCTCTATTTTTAAAATTAACCTATTTTAATGACAGTATATGTATTGAACAAAAATTCATTATTTTATGCATCAAAATAAACCAAAAATAGTACAAACTTTGCTAAAGCGATTGTTTTGAACCAGTTTTAACTTAGACATTATTAAAAACACATTATTTGAGCTAAAGTATTTATATCAGTACATGTGTGCCTTTTGCCCCATGCTGGCTTTACCCTGTGTGTGTGAGGGGTAAAAGGCCCTTCTCGCCACCTCATACATTTATAGGATTTTTAAACAAAATGAACCACTTTTATGATAAAAACATATATTTTTTCTGCAATCAAACACTATGGGAATAGTGAAAAGCACATTTTTCTTAAGGTCTGCCTTTAGCCCCATTGTACCCTATGTTATTTTCACACACAATAGAGAATTTATCTTTGAGTGGCACTCATCAGACATTTCATTTCCGAACTGCCACAATATATACAACAATAAACATAATAAACATGTTGGAGAATCAGGCCATCTTTTTCGGATTAAACTGAATGTGCTTTTAGTGCCACTCATAGGACATTTGACTTTAAAAGAGTTGTGAAACATCCAAGAAGCAATGTAATATAATTTTGCAGAAATGTCATCGTTGGCACGGTTTTCCAATGAGTCTGGGTTGCAGTTATTGATATGAGGATTCTTCTGACCTTTTAATCTCCCAGCAATAAGGGTTAAAGGTCACATTTCGCTAATGAAAAGAGATGTTGAGTTAATGGATGGCTTCACCACAGAAATTTCTCACACCCCTCAGCTACATGTGACCTTTAACCCTTTATTTGTGGGGCGTGAGAAGGTCAGAAGAATCATGGTGCCAATATATAATAACAGACACATCTGTCTCCATCTGTCATGTTGAGAACATGCTGAGTGTTTTCATTTTCATTTCTGTGTACACATCAGAGAATTTTAAAATCGCAGTAACCAGGCCTGGAAACGTTATAGGAAATAGATAAAATCTTTCAAATAAATGGAAAAGTTGTGGAAAATAATATATTGAATGTTTTTGTAATTATGCTCAGTGTGTAGATATTTCATCCACTCATAACTGCACTTTGTGAGTGAAGTTTCTATAAAATATATATTTTTTAAATATCCATATCCAGAAATCATGACTGGATAATTCATGAAAAATTCTTGGAAGAGAGAACCATGCACTGGCCAATTAGCTCTCATAATACCTCCCCCATCACCATGGCAACATGTTCTGTAACTATGGTCAACATTTCAAAAAGCGGCCTTCTTAATTAGTGTAATTAGTCCAATCAGTAAGAGTCATAGGGATAAAGAGCACATTCTTTTCTTTATATTGAAGCTGTTTGCTTAATGAGACGTTTCTCTCGTTCAAGAGTAAGACTCTTAAAGAGTGTGGACATGTGGGTGTATTAAGAACTGATTAAGTTCACTCAGCAGAGTGCAGGCGGAGGTAAGATGCTGTCTGTGTTATTTTAGTCATGTCTGAGGTCTCGGATACAATCGCCGTTCGGGATGCCAGCAGCTGACGCTGCGACTGGGTGAAACTCTATTTAGAAAAGCTGTCTGGAGCCGGCGATTGGGGTGAACGCAGGCCAAAGAGAGACAACATGTAGTAAAGTTTGCTAACCCGTAAGCCAGCCTCTAAGTAAATTGTCACTTTTCCATCAGCTTTATGCGTGTGTGCCAGTATCGATCATTTTCGCTCACACCCATAACAACACCTCATTGTCCTCACGCTATATTCTGTTCCCATCAGCCATGGAGAGTGCAGGCAAAGCACAATGCCACTTGTTTTGGAGACTTTGACCTCTTGAGCCATGTAAATCCTTTGTGGTGGACTAGGTATTATATTTCTTGTTGTTTTGTAGTGGTCATGTCAAAGCCGTCTGTCCTGACTTGTGTTCACACCAAGAGAGGAGGATTAGGAAGTGTTTTTACTGCAGTTTGGCATTTTTAAAGGCACAGAATTATTCAGTGGGTTTGCTGAATTTCCACTGAAACAGGAAGACAGGGCGGGACATTTCGAACAGGTCCTCCCCTTTTTTTAAATAGGCAAAAGCAATTAGTTTATATAACAGCCGCTGAGCTCGGTAAAGCCATAAACTCCTCCTAAACTCCTCCATATCACTTTCAAATGTAACATTCTATGGAGAATTCAAACGGGTCCGATATGTTTTGTGGTCTGCGCCGACTTGTGCATATGATCCGCTCTGTGCTATCGTGTCTCTGGATGGGAGACTGTGTGCTCGCTGCAGTGGTTCGCATGACACTAACGTGAAACCGGAATTCATTCGCCCCAATGGAAAGCATATTTACACTGTCTGAATCGTTCCCTATCCCCTATATAGTGCACTATGTGCCATTCACCATGTAGAAAATAGTACGTGTGAACGAGTGACTGATTTTAGCCGCAGCTTCAGTGTCTATTTATAATGTAGGGGGCGGGGCTTCAGATTCTAGAGAGCATTTGATTGGACTGAAAATCTGATGAGAAGCTGAAGTACAGAGTGATGTCATCAAAATCATTAATCCCTATTTGCGGAAGTGAGAGACTGTAAGTTTTGAATGCTTATATCTTCTAAATGCGAATTTTGTCATTGTTTTGGAGCACACTATCATATAGATAAACTTAAGGCTAACATATTCATACTAAAAAGCCAAAAAACTTCAATTTTGATTTCATGGGGACTTTAACTCTTTCCCCGCCATTGACGAAAATTTTCGGCTTCCGTGTTTTCGCTGTTATACGGTAGGGAGCGCTATGACACATCTTCTGAAAGAGTACTGAATCTCCTGATCAAAACATAGCCGGAAAAAGAAGCAGACACAAGCGATATCATATGTAATCATATGCATATGTAAAATAACATGATCATCAACTTTAAATAGCATATAAATCAAAACTGCCTACTGTTATGAATGAAATGTCGACCCAGGACGAGCTGTAGGACTGTGAAGCTTTGGGGGTGTTGATGGACTCAATCTACTCCTTTTATGTTTTGATCATCGTTCTGAATCCCATCTGGATGTAGTCTTTGATAAAAACTGGATTTTCTCAGCTTTTTGCTCAAAATGTTGCTTTTTTATGAAACTTTGCAGAGGCTCTGTTCTTTCTTTTGATATATTGCATGTTCAGATATTCATACAGCAAAATATTCTGGGAGCTATGAAATGCTTGTGAAAATGATTTTTCTAAAAATGCTGGCAGTGGCTGGCAACTTTTTAAAAAAACGCTGGCGGGGAAAGAGTTAACATCATTTTCTACTCCATGAGTCAAAAAAAAGTTCTGGTATCTATATTCTGGGAGAGAGGAAGACTGATGAAGAGAACGCATGTGAAATAGTGAATAAATTCATACGGCAGATGTCAGGCAGGAGTGTTTTAGTGGATATAGTAGGGGACAACAGAGGAAACGCTCCAGATGATTCAGTTTTTATCCCTCACACAACGGCTAAACCAGAGCTTAGTCCTTAAATGCTAATCTCTGGGTTTCTACAGCCATTATTTCTCAGTGAATTTGTCACAGAGATTGTGATATTTTGTTCACAAGGATTAGAATATGCAGCTGTCGCAGGCATAAACTCATATGCACCAACGCATCGGGTGCTGCCACTCATGTGCAATGCAGGTTTTGTGACATTTCCTGATTCATTTAGAATGCTGTGCTCTCTCCATCATGTCCTTACTATTTGTTCATCCCAAAATCAAACAAAATCAATAAGAAATGGTATTTTGATTACTGAAAATGAAGCCTGCTTTTTTTTATGTTGAATTTGTTTTTGTTTTTTTGTATTACGTACCAAGAATTGGATGTGTAGATTTGATCTAATATTTAAAATAGATTCTAAAATTTAATATTTTTGCATTGTTATTTTCATGTTTTTTCCCTTTAAATTTCCATTGTTTCTGGGTTCCCTTTTAATGGTTTTAATTAAATATTAAATATAAATAATAAAAAAACATGTCTAATCATAAAACTTTGATTTTATTAATCTAAGTTATAAAATGTGTTTTATATTTTAAGAAAAAAACTGTGATAATCAAATTAATGCATAAAACATTTAAAATGTAACAATTAAATTAAAACATTAAACATAAATGTGTGATAAATTGTATTATTCTTACTTTGAGGAGTATTTTCTACTGTACAAGAGTCATAATTTCTTCAAGTAAAACAAAGCATTTATACATCAGGATACTATTTGCACTGTCTATAAATTAAAATAAAAATAATTGTATTACAGTAATATTTAATGAGAATCTAATTATCTAATTATCATTAAAAATATAACACTGTAAATCATTGAGAGTAATATAATAAATAATAAATACTATAATAAAATAAGAGTTCATATTTTGAGATTTTTTTGTGTGTGTGTGCGTGTGCATGTGCGTGTGTGTGGCTTAAACAGTTGTTAGAGAAACCCAATGCTCCCCCTCCTCCCCATGTAAAGGACTCCCCTTTCGAGTGATAGATTAGTAGTATCTCACTCCATGGTGTCTTGGTTTACCGTCACATCTCCCAATTCCACCCCCCAGGCTTCTCCAGTGACCTTTATTTCCTTAATGAGGAGAAAACATGAGGTGTTAACTTATCAAACATTCATTTAGCTGTCATCTTATCCTGAGTACAACTGAGGAAGTTTATTGTCAAGGAAGAATGACCATATCTGATAGTAACAATACAAATGTCACAACAACCAAATATTGGTGAATTAATAAATAAAGGTGAATGGTGCGACTTGATTTCTCAATTACGATTAGATTGGATTGTTTGGATTATTAGTATTGGCTAATATTTTTGACTTTGTATATTATGTTTGATGAAAGATTATGAGGTGTCAGCTTCAACATTGTAGCTTGGTGCAAGTTTGACACTAAACCTTCAAAGTGCAGCCAGACAATTAACATGGCATATGCAATGTTTGCTTTGCATTAACAGGTCCAACTTTACACTTAAGTGATTTTAAATCAAATCAAATCAAATCACCTTTATTTATATAGCGCTTTTTACAATGCCAATTGTTTCAAAGCAGCTTCACAGTGGTAACAGGAAAATAATGCAACAGAATTTGATTCGGCTGTACAGCCGCTCTGGTGAAAACGGTGATGTCATCCAGCTCATTTCAATTATCATATAGTGTCAATGCGGGAGAAACCAGGCTCAGTCGGGGTGCCAGTTCTCCTCTGGCCTACGAACAAATAGTGTATGATTATGATTCTGGCAACATTACAGGTCAGAAGTCATATTAGATCAATAGATATTCGTAGGATTATTCGAAAGATTGGAGTCGTCACGCCGGGGACGGGTTTAATGAGGATGTCGTGTCGATGCGGCATTTACAGGGGGGAGTTTAATTGACACAGTCTCTACAGACACTTCAGGGATGCGTTCGTCATGTCCAGGCTAAGGTCCACCATCTGGTCTGGATACGGCCCGGATCCGGCCGACTGCAGTAAACCTCGGGATAAACAGAGAGACTAACATTAGCGTAGATGCCATTCTTCTTATGATGTAACGAGTACATCAGGTGTTATGAGTGTTCCCGGTTCCGGCTGACCTAGTTAATGCAGCCTAAAACAATCATTTAACTGATTTGAATAATATAAATTAAAAATGTTTTATGTGTATGCCATAGTAAAGAGATGTGTTTTTAGTCTAGATTTAAACTGACAGAGTGTGTCTGCTTCCCGAACAATGCTAGGAAGACTGTTCCAGAGTTTAGGTGCTAAATAGGAAAAGGACCGACCGCCTGCAGTTGATTTTGATATTCTAGGTATTATCAACTGGCCAGAATTTTGAGACCGCAATAGACGTGATGGAGTATAATGCGTTAAGAGCTCGCTCAAGTACTGTGGAGCTAAACCATTTAGTGCTTTGTAAGTAATCAGCAAGATTTTAAAATGTATACAATGTTTAATAGGGAGCCAATGGAGTGTTGCCAGAACCGGGCTAATATGGTCATACTTCCTGGTTCTAGTAAGAACTCTAGCTGCTGCGTTTTGGACAAGCTGCAGTTTATTTATTAAGCGAGCAGGGCAACCACCCAGTAGAGCATTATAATAATCTAGCCTTGAGGTCATGAACGCATGAACTAACTGTTGAACTAAATGTTGCATTGAAAGCATGTGCCGTAATTTAGATATATTTTTAAGATGGTAGAATGCAGTTTTACAGATGCTAGAAACGTGGCTTTCAAATGAGAGATTGGTATCAAAGAGCACACCCAGGTTCCTAACTGACGACGAGGACTTGACAGAGCAGCCATCGAGTGTTAGACAGTATTCTAGGTTACTACTTGTGGAGTTTTTTTGTCCAATGATTAAAAATTAATTTTTTTTCTGAATTAAGTTACAGGAAATTACTAGTCATCCAATTTTTCATATCAGCTATGCATTCCGTTAATCTTGTGAATTGGTAAGTTTCGTCAGGGCGTGAAGAAATATAGAGCTGAGTATCGTCAGCATAACAATGAAAACTAACGCCATGCTTCCTAATAATATCTCCCAGTGGTAGCATGTACAGGGTGAAAAGCAACGGTCCTAGCACTGAGCCTTGCAGTACTCCATACTGAACTTGTGATCGGTGTGACATCTCTTCATTTACTGCTACAAACTGATAACGGTCAGATAAGTATGATTTAAACCATGCCAATGAAATTCCACTAATGCCAACATAATTTTCGAGTCTATTCAAAAGAATGTTGTGGTCGATAGTATCGAATGCAGCGCTAAGATCGAGTAACACTAATAGAGAGATACAACCACGATCGGATGATAAGAGTAAATCATTTGTTACTCTAATGAGAGCAGTCTCAGTACTATGATACGGTCTAAATCCTGACTGGAAATCCTCACAGATACCATTTCTTTCTAAAAAGGAGCATAATTGTGAGGACACTACCTTTTCTAGTATTTTTGACAGAAAGGGTAGATTTGAGATTGGCCTGTAATTGACTAATTCTGTAGGATCAAGTTGCGGTTTTTTAATAAGTGGTTAAATAATAGCCAACTTAAAAGTTTATATCCTAATGTCAAGGATGAATTAATGATATTAAGAAGAGGATCTATGACCTCTGGAAGCATCTCTTTTAGTAGTTTAGTCGGTATAGGGTCGAGCACACATGTTGTTGATTTTGATGATTTAACGAGTTTAGCCAATTCTTCTTCTCCTATAGCAGTGAATGAATGTAATTTTTCCTGATGTGATACTGTAGTAGACGGCTGCATGGTTATAATTTTTTTCCTAATATTATCAATCTTACAAGTAAAGAAGTTCATAAAGTCATTACTGCTGTGCTGTTTACAAACATCAGAAATTGAAGCTTTATCTTTGGTTAATTTAGCCACTGTATTGAATAAATACCTAGGTTTGTGTTTGTTTTCTTCTAAGAGAGTCAAGAAATAAGCAGATCTAGCAGTTTTTACGGCCTTTCTGTATGCAATCATGCTCTCTTTCCACGAAAAACTTGCGAAAAACTTTCAGTTTTGTTTTCTTCCAGCTGCACTTCATTTTTCTGGCTGCTGTTTTAAGGGCCTGGGTGTGCTCGTTGTACCACGGCGTTGGACTATTTTCTTTAATCTTCTTTAAGCGCCGGGGAGCAACTGTGTCTAAAGTGCTGGAAAAGAGAGAGTCAATAGTTTCTGTTGCAACATCGAGTTCCTCTAGGCTATCTGGGATGCTGAGGAGATGAAACTGATGAGGAAGATTATTTACAAAGCAATCTTTAGCCGCAGCAGTGATAGTCCTGCCATATTTGAAGCGAGGGGACGGCTTTGCAGCCTTTGCTAAATTAAGTGTACATGATACTAGGTAATGATCTGAGATGTCATCGCTCTGCTGCAGAATTTCAATGGTATCAACATTTATTCCATGTGACAGTATTAGGCCTAAAGTATGATTACGGCGATGAGTGGGTCCTGAAACGTGTTGCCTTACTCCAATAGAGTTTAGAATGTCTCTAAATGCCAATCCCAATGCGTCTTTTTCATTGTCTACATGGATATTAAAATCACCAACAATTAGGACTTTATTTGCAGCCAGTACTAACTCTGATAGAAAATCAGCAAATTCTCTGGTAAAGTCTGTATGGTGCCCTGGTGGCCTGTATACAGTAGCCAACACAAATGTCAAACGGAATTGATCAATTTCACTACATAACGTTACATAAAGCACCAAAACATCAAAGGAATTATATTTGAAACTAGACTTCTGAGTAATACCGAAGATATTATTATAAATTACAGCAACACCTCCCCCTTTGCCTTTCAGACGCGGCTCGTGTTTATAATAATAATCTTGGGGGGTGGACTCATTTAAAGTAATGTAATCATCAGGTTTTAGCCAGGTTTCTGTCAAACACAGCACATCTAGGTTATGATCTGTAATCATATCATTAACAATAAGCACTTTTGAGGAAAGGGATTGAATATTCAGCAGCTCGAGCTTTATCATTTGATCATCTGTATTATATCTGTTGTTTATTTGTTGGACATCAATTACATTTTTACCATTGAATGGTTTTGATGGTTTTTTGTATTTACTAATTTGTGGAACAGACACAGTCTCTATGTGATAATATCTAGGTGAAAGAGTCTCTATGTGCTGGGATTTATCTGACTTCTGTGACGTGAGACAGCTAGCAGGTGGTCGGGTAAGCCAGTCCGTCTGCTTCCTGACCTGGGCCCCAGTTAGTCAATGTTTAGCTCTAAGACTATGTGCCAAATTACTAGAGAGAAGAGCGGCACCATCCCAGGAAGGATGGATGCCATCTTTTTTCAACAGGTCAGGTCTGCCCCAAAAGCTTTTCCAATTGTCTATGAACCCTATGTTATTTTGCGGACACCACTTAGACAACCAGCCATTGAGTGATGATAGTCTGATAAGTATCTCATCACTCCTTTTAACGGGGAGGGGACAAGAGCAAAAAACGTCATCTGCCATCGTACTTGCGAGTTTACACACCTCTTTAATGTTAATTTTGGTGATCTGGCAATCTTAGAGAATTTACGATTAGCATTAGCCAGCACTTTTAAATTTGCTTTGATGTCAGGCGCTCTGGCTCCCGGTAAACATGTGACTATGGTGGCTGGTGTCTCTATTTTCACGTTCTGCGTAATATAATCGCCAATAACTAGGGCACTTTCAACAGGATTCTCAGTGGGTGCATCACTAAGTGGGGAGAACCTGTTTGATGTTCTAATCGGAACGGAAGAGTGGTTTTTTGATCCGCGACTATGCCTTCTCACCGTCACCCAGTTGCCTTGCTGCACGGGCTCTACAGCCTGAACCGAACAATGTACAGAGTTCACTAAGCTATTCGCATCCAAAGCAGTGTCTAAAGCTATTACAATTCTCACTACTCTCAAATAAAGTCTGGATGCGTGTCTCTAATTCTGAAATCTTTTCCGTCAGCCTGACTATCTCCTTACATTTATCACATGTGAAGCCCTGTTCGCCAACGGAGAAAGATATACTAAACATGAAACATGCAGTGCAAGTGACAATGACAGGAGAAGAAGACATGGCTTACCGTATTTGTTGATTAATCCAACTTACCACAGTTGTTTGATGAACTCAGAAAACAAGAGACCGGATTGCAGAGCTGGCAAGCTAACAGGCTAGCGAAATGCTAACGCGTGATAGTGATTTAGATTAAAAGCTAGCGATGTCAGATTTAATGCGGTAGACAATATTAGACAATATATGGTGATGGGTAAGTTATATTTAGCAGTTTAAACAACAGGGAATGATATCAAATAAAGATTCAAAAGCAAGCAGAGCACACGCGAGCACAGCAGGCAGCAGGACAAACAGGAGGCCAACACGTTTACTTCTCTAACGTTTACTTCTCTGTTACTTCTCTAACAGTGTCTTTTAGAGTACAAAACAAGAGATGTGTAAAGCCATCAAACTTTATGGTAACAATTTACTTTAAGATGACATATTTACACGTTATTTGTGACACTGGACCACAAAACCTTTTTTTTTTTAATTGTGATGTATACATCATCTGAAAGCTGAATAAATAAGCTTTCCATTAATGTGTGGTAGGAAAATATTGTTAGGATAGGACAATATTTGGTCAAGATACAACTATTTGAAAATCTGGAATCTGAGGGTGCAAAAAAATCTAAATATTGAGAAAATCGCTTTAAAGTTGTCCAAATTAAGTCCTTAGAAATGCATATTACTACTAATAATAAATTTTTGATATATTTACAGTAGGAAATTTACAAAATATCTTCATGGAATATGATCTTTACTTAATACCGTAATGATTTTTGGCATAAAAGAAAAATCGATAATTTTGACCCATACAATGTATTGTTGGCTATTGCCACAAATATACCTGTGCGACTTATGACTGGTTTTGTGGTCCAGGGTCACATTTACTATTGTAATAAAAGTAAAGTATGCATAATCACAAGTAACTAACCCTAAACAAACCGTAACTCTATAGTAAGTGCATGTAGTTAATTAATGTTACTCAGTACTTATTTGCGTAAATACCCTGTAACAACAACACCTTAAAAAAAGGGTTACACTTTATTTTATGGTGTCAGTATTACAGTGTAATAATACATTTAAATACTGAGTAATAATAATTAACTACATGTACTTACTATAGGGTTAGTTGGTTTGGTTTAGTTGCATGTAATTATGCATAATTTATAGTTATTACTACAGTAACTACATGTAACGTGTAACTGACACTGTAAAAGAAAGTGTTACCAAGTTTAACCAATTTTATTAAGCCATCTTTAATGTCTCTTTTATTCTGTTGTTATATTCATTATTATCTGAGTTTTAATTGATGCAACTGATTTATAAATCAAATATGCATTATTAATAAAATAAATAATACATTTTAAAATTATTATGCTGTTATTTAATGTTTTTGGTATGTACCAAAGGGTACATGGGGATAGAAAAAAAATGAGATGGGAAGACAAAAATTATATTTCAATGCTTTTGCATTCGCTCTCAAACGTTTGTGTTCCCCGAGAAACCTTTGCAAGTGAACAAAAAAAACCTGAAATGAGAGGAAAAACTGTGCTTTTGTGAGAGAATGCAAAAGATTCTTGAGGGAACACAAAACTTTTGCGAGTGAACACAAAAGCACTGAAATATATTTTTATATCCAATTTTTCCATCACCATGTCCCCTTAGGGCCTCCATAGGCATGCTTTCACTGTGACGTTATCATTATGAAACGGTATATGTTCAAGCTATAGGGCCCGGGGCCTTTAGATGGACTGCAAAGTAAAACCAGGAACATTTTGATTTCATATCTTTATCCAGTTTGATCTTTTCTGATAACAAATATACAGTAGTGGCCAGAAATTATGTCTGGCCTAGGAAAATTGACATCGTCAACCTTTATTCAAAAAATGTGTTAAAGATTTTGTAAGTAGTTGTGCTTAGAGTCAAATGTTTTATTTGTAATAACGCAATGAAACATGCCAAATTATGCGGACATCATGATTTTTGGCCAGGCTGACATACGAAGAACACATGCAAAAACAAGAGAGAACCAATGAAATATGAATAACTGATTATGTTGTAGTCAATGTATGCTTTTTTTTGTTTTTCCATGCATTTTTTGCATAGTAAAACAAAACCTGTAGCTGTTTGAAAAGAATAATTTGGTCAGAAACCAAGTTTAGTGCTTTGCTCTTTCCTCGTATTTAAAATATTTTCCTCATATTTTGATGGTTTAATTGAAGGGTCATTAAAAACTTTGGCCACTACTGTGTATTTCAACCTTCGCAGGAAGTGCGTCAATCACTGAAATAGTAATTCTCTTAGTGATACCGAGTACGGCGTAGAGATGATGTGTTTCATTAAGAGACTCTCCAGCCCATCTGCTGCGATAAGAGCTTCTAATGAGAGCCTGTAGAAATCTGAATGACAAAACAAGCCGTTTCATTGTCTGATAAGAATGCTTGATTACACTCGCCCGCGTCGTCTAGAGCTACTGTCTGCATGTGACTATCTGTGCTGCAGGATCATGTCGCTGGTCAGAGGAGAGGCAAAGCTTCCCAGACTCCTGCATTCCTGCACAACCCATCTTTTGTCATGCAGCAGCAGTTATTTGGAAGGTGACACCCTTCCCCCCCTCTTTCTCCCAAGTACATGCCAGTCATCTTTCATTAAAGGGAGAGAGGGAGGAACGGAGGAGGAGTGAGAGTGAATGAGCCAGCGGAGGTCAGGGCATTTAGTAAATCAGGTGTAGCAGAGGCTCACAAAGAAGGTTTTTCTGTCATGGCGAAGTCAGCGGCAGCGAAGTAACTTTAAAAGCAATTAGAGCGTAAAGAGAGATTTGGAGAAAGACAGAGCAAAAGAGAGAGTGCCTTTGATCCGAATGCGAGACATAAACCTGCCGTGGCACGCTAGCAGAGAGGTGGAGAGAAAGAGGGAGGAGTTTTGTTCTCCTTCCCTCTCAGACACACATGAACCTACACAGGTAGAGCAGTTCAAAGTTTGCCACTAGTGATTCATATCAGCCCAAAATCTCATGCATGTCGAGCACTGTAACTTCATTCAGCTGTCAGACCGTCGTCAAAGAGCGCTCAAGCTGCCGGACAGAAGAAGAGAAGGCGAGAGAGAGAGAGGGGGAACTGGCCTTGGCGCTGAGTAGAGGTGAAGATAAGTGTGTTCTTTCTCCCCCTTTCAGCTCTCTGAATGCAGGCTTTGTGTATGTGGCTCCTTTTTCTTACTCAGTTTTTCTCCCTGGTGATATGAGTCCGTCTTCTATTGTAACACGAGGTATTGTCCCACTTTTTCTACTTTCTCTCTACTGTGTAAAAGTTGCAGTGTTTTTATGGTGCAAAGATACTTGGGATTTACCGCACTTAACAGGAAAGCATGTGTGAAGGTAGGTTTAGGATAGGGTTTGGGTAAGGGAATAGAATATACAGTTTGTACAGAATAAAAATCATTGTCTATGGAATGTCTCCATAAAACATGGAAACCCAACGTGTGTGTGTGTGTACGTGTGTTTGCTGTCTAATGGGTGTGTGGTGTTTGTTGAGGTGAAGTCCTTTGTGTGTGTGTGTGTGAGGGGGTGGGGTTACACTTTAGGGAGTATTATTAGATACATTTTACAAATAATATATATAAAGTTTAGAATGATTAAAAAATGTTCAATGTTTTTGAAAGAAATCTTGTATGCTCACCAAGACTGTGTTTTTTGGTCAAAAATACAGTAAAAATGGTAATATTGTGAAATATTATTGCAGTTTAAAAGAAATGTTTTCTATTTGAATATATTTTAAAATGTAATTTATTCCTGTGATCAAAGCTGAATTTTTTTAGCATTATTACTCCAGTCTTCAGTGTCACATGATTCTTCAGAAATGTTTGATTTGGTGCAAAACATCAAATTACATTTTTAAAAAAAAATATTAAAACAGAAAAAAGTTATCTTGAAATGTAATAATATTTGACAATATTTCTGTTTTTACAGTATTTTAAACAAATATTAGTGTGCAGAAGAGATTAAAAAATCATAATGATTTCAAACTTTTGACCAACAGTGAATATCATGAATATAATATAATAAATACTTATAAAAATGTGTTATTTTTATAATAAAAAGGCAAAACATACTGTTTTAAGTTAGTCTGTATAGTAATTAGTAATTAGCTATATTTTATTTTAATTAAAAATAACAGTAGAATCTATATTGTGTCCTCATTTAAATAGCTAGGTAAACGTGTGTTTGTGCGTGTGTGTGTGCGTGTGCGTGTGTGTCTGTCTGTCTGTGTGACCAGCTATATTATGGGGGCAAAAGTTCCCCTCAAAGATGGCAATATCCAAAATCCTTGTCCTTGTGGGGACATTTTTTGGTCCCCATTAGGAAAACAGCTTTGTTCAGTATAAAAATCATTATGTCCATGGAAACTCCCCATAAAACATGAAAACACAATGTGTGTGTGTGTGTGTGTGTGTGTGTGGAATGACTTGGTGAAGAAAGCAGGTTAGCCTTACCCTGTCAGCCTGTGTAGCCATTTGAATGGTAAACTTTAAGATAATGGCTTAATGATTTACATTTTAATTAACTTTAGCTGTGTGGACTTTTGTCATGTGACTTCTCACTGTCTTGTTTTATTTAAAAAGAGCTTTGAGGTCAGCCTCGATTTCCTCACTGTGCGGAACAGAGATTGTAATGTAAATAACTGCAGAAGGAAGCTCATCTTTATCGCTTTAGATTTACTTTTTCTGAACTTAGTCGGCTTGGTTTGTCTAAAGTTGATCTGAAATGACCCCTCTCATCTGTTGTTTTGTAGTGTAGATATGTTTTTTTAAAAAAGAGCTTTTTGTAAAAAGCTGTTTGCTGGTGAACCCTTCAGAGTTGATCAATGCTCCGTTCCAGCACTTCTGATGTCGCTTCAATGCAGGCAAAAAGAAAAAAGAAAAATACAAAAATGAATGAATGGACATCTAACTGGAGTCATTGATTTTTTTTTGTATGGAACTGAAACTGGGAGGAATATGCAGTGCTAATAAATTTGTGAGACAAGGGCCGCATCCTTGAACAGTGCAGAGATTTGAAGTTTATAGCAGCTCCAAGCACAGTTACAAAAATAATGAGTGTTTCCAAACATACTAAAGCCCACAGAGGATATACATTATTTTTTGTCTTGTTTTCTTAAGGCAAGACACCCCAGGTGAATAGAGTAAAAAAAAAACTAATAGATATCACCATATCACCATACTTCCCCAGCTGAATTCCAAACATTTTTTGTATTACAAGATTTCTGAAATGTTATGTTTAAATATGCAAATGAGTTGCTATCTAATTAAATATGCACTAATTTGCATACATTTCTAGAACAAAAATCTGAACATTGAATGAAGTCAGGTTCAAAATTCTTGTTCCTTTTTTTGACATATTAGTGTTAAAGGTTTTTACAGATGGTAGATTGGATATTTCTTTTTATCACTCCATAAATCAGAAAATACTGTCAACAGCCAGAAAAAAGTTAATTTTCACATTTTTTTTTTAGGAATAAAATGTATAAAATCAGGCAAATTATATATATATGAACAAACCCCTCTATAAAAACCTTCAGAATATAGATGGGAATAAAACTGTAATGTTTAGTGTATGTAATTGGTACTGAAGTTAGAGATTTCTGGCTCAGTGCAGGAGAAAAAACTCATTTTGAGAAAATGGTCTTTAAAGATATGTACTGTAATTGAAATCTACAGACGCAAATAGATAAAGTGCTATAAAAGATACACTTAAAAGTATAATTTTGGAAGTTTCTTTTCCACTAATCTTAAAAAAACACTTTATGAAAAGCCAAAAAGCACAAAATCTCAAAATTGACAGATGCATGAAAAAAACTGTTTTTGCCTGTAGTGTCTCGCCTTAAGACAATGCAAAAGATATGTCATAAGAAGAACATAACATAACACTGACAGGTGAATTGAATAATACTGATTATCTCTTCATCCCGGCACCTGTTAGTGGGTGGGGTATATTAGGCAGCAAGTGAACATTTTGTTCTCAAAGTTGATGTGTTAGAAGCAGGAAAAATGGGCAAGAGTAAGAATTTGAGCGAGTTTGACAAGGGCCAAATTGTGATGGCTAGACGACTGGGTCAGAGCATCTCCAAAACTGCAGCTCTTGTGGGGTGTTCCCGGTCTGAAGTGGTCAGTATCTATCAAAAGTGGTCCAAGGAAGGAACAGTGGTGAACCGGAGACAGGGTCATGGGTGGCCAAGGCTCATTGATGCACGTGGGGAGCGAAGGCTGGCCCATGTGGACTGATCAAACAGACGAGCTACTGTAGCTCAAATTGCTCAAGAAGTTAATGCTGGTTCTGACTGAAAGGTGTCAGAATACACAGTGCATCGCAATTTGTTGCGTATGGGGCTGCATAGCCACAGACCAGTCAGGGTGCCCACGCTGACCCCTGTCCACTGCCGAAAGCACCAACAGTGGGCACGTGAGCATCAGAACTGGACCACAGAGCAATGGAAGAAGGTGGCCTGGTCTGATGAATCACGTTTTCTTTTACATCACGTGGATGGCCGGGTGCGTCGCTTACCTGGGGAACACATGGCACAAGAATGCACTATTGGAAGAAGGCAAGCCGGCGGAGGCACTGTGATGCTTTGGGCAATGTTCTGCTGGGAAACCTTGGGTCCTGCCATCCATGTGGATGTTACTTTGACACGTACCACCTACCTAAGCATTGTTGCAGACCATGTACACCCTTTTGGCAGCAAAAGGGGGACCAACACAATATTAGAAAGGTGGTCATAATGTTATGCCTGATCGCTGTATGTGTATATATATATATATATATATATATATGTGTGTGTTTTTCTATCCTGGTGGGGACTTCAACCTGAACACACACTGACTCATGGGGACTCATGGGGACTAAATTGAGGTCCCCGTTAGGAAATTCATACAGAATGAGTTTATTTTTTTTGTATATGTAAAAATGCAGAAAGTTTTGTGTGTTGGGTAGTTTCTATAGGTAGTTTAAATAACATTTTTATGATTAGCTAACTTCACTCTACCAGAGGCGGTGACTGTCATTCATAAATACGCATTGATATTTACATTTTACATTAATCATATAGAAGACGCTTTTATCCAAAGCGACTTTCAAATGAGGAGAACCAACCATAGAGCAACAAGTTGGTCTAGCACAGTACACGTAGCAAGGTTTTTTCTTCTTCTTTTTTTTTTAAAATAAGTAGATATAGAAAAGAAAGTGTATGGTTATTGTTAGGGGATAACAGTTGTGAAGAATGAAGACCAAGAGTCAGGAGTGCAATTAATTAAAGAAAAAATTACTGAAGAATAGTTTGCAGTTTCATTTCACTTGTTGACGTTTTCACCCCGGAATTAGGCACGTAGTGACCTTCCAGGTCTGGAGCAGGCGCCAGCTTGTCCAGAACAACATACTGTCACACTCCCTAGGATGCCCATTGTACACCTTCAATACTGATCTGTAACACAGAATACTACGCACATACACAGATACACAGTTTCTCCAAGGTTGGAGTTGGTTGAACTCCAGTTCTGACCAGAAAGTTTCCCAAAACATACTGATAACATGAGCTTTCTCTCAGTGAGAGGTACAGACAATATTGATTTTGATTCTTTAGTGTTTCAGTAAAAGGAAATATAAAATGAAAGACAAATCCATATTTCATATCTGGAAGCCGTGGCTAAGTGAGCAAGCACTGTTACTGCACTCCTGGCATGTTAGGGGTGTATGTGATACCTCCAAAATCCAAACACATGACAACATGTTGCTATCAAGTGTTTAGCGACACATCACACATCCCTAGGCCAGACCCTCAGTCACTCCTCAAAGACCAAATACAAACTTTAGAAAACATATATGAAGAAACAATAAACAATCAGTGGTTCTCTTGATTAAGTAATATCATAACTGGAAAGAATCATTAAAAAACATTACAATAATATAGGAGGATGAATATTGATTAATGCTTTGATTATAAATTTAATTAGGATATATATATATATATATGTATATATATATATATATATATATATATATACAGTGGGGAGAACAAGTATTTGATACACTGCCGATTTTGCAGGTTTGCCCACTTACAAAGCATGTAGAAGTCTGTAATTTTTATCATAGGTACTCTTCAACTTTGAGTGACGGAATCTAAAACAAAAATCCAGAAAATCACATTGTATGATTTTTAAGTAATTAATTTGCATTTTATTGCATGACATAAGTATTTGATACATCAGAAAAGCTGAACTTAATATTTGGTACAGAAACCTTTGTTTGCAATTACAGAGATCATACGTTTCCTGTAGTTCTTGACCAGGTTTGCACACACTGCAGCAGGGATTTTGGCCCACTCCTCCATACAGACCTTCTCCAGATCCTTCAGGTTTCGGGGCTGTCGCTGGGCAATACGGACTTTCAGATCCCTCCAAAGATTTTCTATTGGGTTCAGGTCTGGAGACTGGCTAGGCCACTCCAGGACCTTGAGATGCTTCTTACGGAGCCACTCCTTAGTTGCCCTGGCTGTGTGTTTCGGGTCGTTGTCATGCTGGAAGACCCGGTGCAGTCGTCCTGTCCCCTTTGCAGAAAAGCATCCCCAAAGAATGATGTTTCCATCATCCGGTTGGGATGGTGTTCTTGGGGTTGTACTCATCCATCTTCTTCCTCCTAACACGGCGAGTGGAGTTTAGACCAAAAAGCTCTATTTTTGTCTCATCAGACCACATGACCTTCTCCCATTCCTCCTCTGGATCATCCAGATGGTCATTGGCAAACTTCAGACAGGCCTGGACATGCGCTGGCTTGTGAGATTGTGAGTCCCAGCTCTCTTCAGGTCATTGACCAGGTCCTGCCGTGTAGTTCTGGGCTGATCCCTCACCTTCTTCATGATCGTTGATGCCCCACGAGGTGAGATCTTGCATGGTGCCCCAGACCGAGGGAGATTGACAGTCATCTTGAACTTCTTCCATTTTCTAATGATTGCGCCAACAGTTGTTGCCTTCTCACCAAGCTGCTTGCCTATTGTCCTGTAGGCCATCCCAGCCTTGTGCAGGTCTACAATTTTATCCCTGATGTCCTTACACAGTTCTCTGGTCTTGGCCATTGTGGAGAGGTTGGAGTCTGTTTGATTGAGTGTGTGGACAGGTGTCTTTTATACAGGTAACGAGTTCAAACAGGTGCAGTTAATACAGGTAATGAGTGGAGAACAGGAGGGCTTCTTAAAGAAAAACTAACAGGTCTGTGAGAGCCGGAATTCTTACTGGTTTGTAGGTGATCAAATACTTATGTCATGCAATAAAATGCAAATTAATTATTTAAAAATCATACAATGTGATTTTCTGGATTTTTGTTTTAGATTCCGTCTCTCATAGTTGAAGAGTACCTATGATAAAAATTACAGACCTCTACATGCTTTGTAAGTAGGAAAACCTGCAAAATCGGCAGTGTATCAAATACTTGTTCTCCCCACTGTGTGTATATATATATACACTCACCTAAAGGATTATTAGGAACACCATACTAATACTGTGTTTGACCCCCTTTCGCCTTCAGAACTGCCTTAATTCTACGTGGCATTGATTCAACAAGGTGCTGAAAGCATTCTTTAGAAATGTTGGCCCATATTGATAGGATAGCATCTTGCAGTTGATGGAGATTTGTGGGATGCACATCCAGGGCACGAAGCTCCCATTCCACCACATCCCAAAGATGCTCTATTGGGTTGAGATCTGGTGACTGTGGGGGCCATTTTAGTACAGTGAACTCATTGTCATGTTCAAGAAACCAATTTGAAATGATTGGAGCTTTGTGACATGGTGCATTATCCTGCTGGAAGTAGCCATCAGAGGATGGGTACATGGTGGTCATAAAGGGATGGACATGGTCAGAAACAATGCTCAGGTAGGCCGTGGCATTTAAACGATGCCCAATTGGCACTAAGGGGCCTAAAGTGTGCCAAGAAAACATCCCCCACACCATTACACCACCACCACCAGCCTGCACAGTGGTAACAAGGCATGATGGATCCATGTTCTCATTCTGTTTACGCCAAATTCTGACTCTACCATCTGAATGTCTCAACAGAAATCGAGACTCATCAGACCAGGCAACATTTTTCCAGTCTTCAACTGTCCAATTTTGGTGAGCTCGTGCAAATTGTAGCCTCTTTTTCCTATTTGTAGTGGAGATGAGTGGTACCCGGTGGGGTCTTCTGCTGTTGTAGCCCATCCGCCTCAAGGTTGTGCGTGTTGTGGCTTCACAAATGCTTTGCTGCATACCTCGGTTGTAACGAGTGGTTATTTCAGTCAAAGTTGCTCTTCTATCAGCTTGAATCAGTCGGCCCATTCTCCTCTGACCTCTAGCATCAACAAGGCATTTTCGCCCACAGGACTGCCGCATACTGGATGTTTTTCCCTTTTCACACCATTCTTTGTAAACTCTAGAAATGGTTGTGCGTGAAAATCCCAGTAACTGAGCAGATTGTGAAATACTCAGACCGGCCCGTCTGGCACCAACAACCATGCCACGCTCAAAATTGCTTAAATCACCTTTCTTTCCCATTCCGACATTCAGTTTGGAGTTCAGGAGATTGTCTTGACCAGGACCACACCCCTAAATGCATTGAAGCAACTGCCATGTGATTGGTTGATTAGATAATTGCATTAATGAGAAATTGAACAGGTGTTCCTAATAATCCTTTAGGTGAGTGTATATATATATATATATAGGTATATTGAAGCGGCAGTGGATTTCAGAATCCCCACCTTTCATAATGGATCAAATGTTGATGAAAAATATGCGTCTCATGAAAAAATGGCCAAAGACAGCAGCTCGGGTTGAGTTAGGCAGGTCATTCCACGAGCAGGGAACAGTCCAGGTAAAGGTCAGGAAAGTGATTTTGTGCCTCTTGTAATGTGATGGCACCACAAGGTGCCGTTCACTTGCAGAATACAAGCTTCTGGAGGGCACATAAGTCTGAAGTAGTGAGTTTAGGTATCGGGTGCAGAGCCAGTGGTCGTTGGGTAGGCAAACATCAGTGCCTACAGTACAACGACATCATATTTAAATATGAGTGGTTGTATGTTAATATGGTAACATTGTGACATCTAACTAGACTGCCCCCATTTTAATGCTGTAGTTCAACCTGTAAAGCATGACACTACTAGTAATACCAAGGTCATGGGTTTGTAGACAGATCCGCTGATTAAGAGTGTGGCTCACTTCAAGTGTAGACTGGCCTTTAAAAAAAGAAGAGGAAAATGCCCAGTTTGAATTCTAAAAACTCTTTAGAAATTGTTATATATATATATAGTGTTTTAGTAACTGTGCCAGGGGCGCCACAAAGCAGTTTGGTTGCACAAGATGTTTCTGTCAGTAATTTAAAAATCAGCTCCACAGGATTGATAGGTTTGAGAAGCTCTGCTTTACACCGATGCACAACTGCAGCAAGTTTTTTTAAAGTACTGGTTGTCTCATGGATGGCAGCTCTATCTTTCTCATTATCATCTATCACTCTGTCTGTATCTCTCTCTCTCACGCGCACACACACAGACATATGATTGAGGCTTTGTGGGTTTTTTTTGACTATAAGACACTAAGAGATAGAAACTGATTTGGTTTCCTGGCTGGGAAGAGAGAAAGATTAGCCGGATTTCAGGCCTCAAAGGGACAACTGCAGCATGTGAGGAGATATTAAGTGGAAAGAGAGGGATTGAGTAAGGGAGGGAGAGAGCAGTGTTTTTGAAGATTAGCCCCCTAATGCACCAAGAATCAGACTGGGGGACGGACTCGCACACTGAGTTTTTATAAGTGATATCCCACGATCCCTTGCTGCAAAGCCACTGGAGAGAAGTTCTTAATGGCTGTCAGTTCTTCTCTGGTGGCTTAAAGATGGAAAGAGACGTTTCAAACCTGGGTCTGTGCGGTTCATTCTTCAAACCTTTGAAGTTCACACATGCCTAGAGATTTTCTGTTGTTAGTTCGGGGCACTAATGATCAGACGCTCGGTTTGCCACTATTTTGTGGTGTTGTGTTAAGCCAGCATCCAACAAATCTGTGCTCACAGAAAGGTGGCAATAAGATTAATTTTACAAATACAAATAATCGGACCAGCACATGCTCTCAGTCTGCTGTCAGCTGCCTTCTAACCAAAATGAAAACTCTTTGATAGAAACGCTCTGCATTGGCCGCAACTCACTTAGGGGCTTTTGTGTTCAAAAACAGCTTGATGGAGTGCCACAAAATAGAATAGAATGCAATGGTTTAACTTTTAGCACAGCTTCTTAGCAATGGAAAATGCAGTACACTAAGAAAACAGTGCGATGTGTCACAACCGTCAAAGACACTTGTCTAGCATGTGTTTAAATCCACAAACAGTTGGAAAAAATAGTTTTGCATGCCATAAGACTAATACTTTGCATGTTGCTAGTATGCTGCTAAGCAAACAGCACAATATTCAAATAAGAATAATATTTTGTGAAATACTGTACAGTAGATGGAGCTATTTTTATTGATATTTTGCAGCATTCAGTAAAATAATCATGTCTTTTTTGACTCCGGTTGCCATCATGCATGATCATTTTCACTGAGCTCATTTCAGTGCATTTTGGTGAATATAGTAGCATTATCATGTACAGTATAAAACATGGATATTCATTTTGAGCATTGTTAAATTATCAATGTTTTTTAGATTAACTTAAAGTGACTGTTAGATGACAGCAAAAATGATTTAAATGCATAACCAAATAAATATCCAAATATCGACCAATATCCATCCAATACTCATAGCATTGAAATAAAAAAATCTCTAATGTCAGCCAATAACTGGTATGGTACAGATATATTGGGCATCCCTTTGAACGAGGTATCTTAGAAGGCAGTGCTTATGATTAAAATGTGAGAAGAGCTTGCTAGATTAGATTAGTTAGATGCTGGAAATTCAGAACTGCCCGTAAAACACAGTGTGTGCAGAAAGTGCTGAAGTGATTGTGCTTCAATCAAAGAGATCTCATCCCTGATTATATTCACTGATTATATTCACATTACAAAGTCCCTCATTTAAAAGGGCAACACTGTTGTAATTCCAGGTCTTTCCTATAGAGATTCCCTTCCATATTAAGGGCATTATCATACTGTGACTGACAGCAGCAGTGGATCCGGTCCCACCTGTCCTGTCCTCCAACAGAACATGAACATGACAAAGACAGAGTTGAATAAATCAAATAATTATCTAAGTAATGTAGTATTTTTTTTATACAGTTGTCACAGGAACAATCCCGCTGTCCCATAATCCCGCTGCACAATGGTGATAGTTCAAAACGTAGCACGTTTTTTTGTATGTGTTATTGCTTATATTAACACTTCCATGTACATAATATTGATTAACAGTAGTGATGCTTTGTTACTGAATGAATTTTTGTCACTAAAAGAATTTTTAAATGAATCAGTTGAGTGAATGATTCAATGACAGTTGTTTCATTATTGACTCAATCAGTGTTTTTGAATTAATCATATGAATGATTCAATGACTTGTTGCTGCATCTAAAATCACATGCTGTACTAGGTGCATCTTTTGAATAAGTAATTACTTTGCAACCGTTAAAAAAGTATCTATTCTCTAGTTCTATTTAGTATGAATGTGTGAAGTATAAATGTAATCCGGATGTACTGCATTCATCATGTTGTCAATGCCATGTGACATACCAGCGTCAGTTGCGTCGTTTCAGTTAAAAATCAGCACCATTTATACATATCTCCCAGACTGACCATTTTCTGACAAGCCCTTGAACTATAGTCAAAGTCCCTTTAAGACAAGTCATTTCACTCGGCGGCCATCTTTGAAACGTCTCTCGGGCATGCAAGTGCAGCTCCTATCTCTTTGAATGAGGAAACATCAAATTCTCCAAAACTGTTCGCCAAACTTACGATTAAATTTCATATTCGAAATCACCAATGAAATCTGACAACAACTGTCTCATAAATGTTGTTTCGAAATGCTCGAATCATGACAAAAAAATTTTCAGCCTTGACGAAGCTAATGCGCATGTGCAGTCCTAAGCACGCGTCTCCGAACGCTTGACTGTTTCTATAGCAACCGGAGCTTCTAACAGCAGCTGCAGTGACTCGTGACTTTACTAATCAACGATTGGCTCTTTCATTTAGAAGGTGGGGCTTATTCGCCATATTGGGCGTGGCAGTTTCTCCCATTCATAAGTAATCAGAATGCGCCGTCTTCCTATATACAGTGGGGAGAACAAGTATTTGATACACTGCCGATTTTGCAGGTTTTCCTACTTACAAAGCATGTAGAGGTCTGTAATTTTTATCATAGGTACACTTCAACTGTGAGAGACGGAATCTAAAACAAAAATCCAGAAAATCACATTGTATGATTTTTAAATAATTAATTTGCATTTTATTGCATGACATAAGTATTTGATCACCTACAAACCAGTAAGAATTCCAGCTCTCACAGACCTGTTAGTTTTTCTTTAAGAAGCCCTCCTGTTCTACACTCATTACCTGTATTAACTGCACCTGTTTGAACTCGTTACCTGTATAAAAGACACATGTCCACACACTCAATCAAACAGACTCCAACCTCTCCACAATGGCCAAGACCAGAGAGCTGTGTAAGGACATCAGGGATAAAATTGTAGACCTGCACAAGGCTGGGATGGGCTACAGGACAATAGACAAGCAGCTTGGTGAGAAGGAAACAACTGCTGGCACAATTATTAGAAAATGGAAGAAGTTCAAGATGACGGTCAATCTCCCTTGGTCTGGGGCACCATGCAAGATCTCACCTCGTGGGGCATCAATGATCATGAGGAAGGTGAGGGATCAGCCCAGAACTACACGGCAGGACCTGGTCAATGACCTGAAGAGAGCTGGGACCACAGTCTCAAAGAAAACTATTAGTAACACACTACGCCGTCATGGATTAAAATCCTGCAGCGCACGCAAGGTCCCCCTGCTCAAGCCAGCGCATGTCCAGGCCTGTCTGAAGTTTGCCAATGACCATCTGGATGATCCAGAGGAGGAATGGGAGAAGGTCATGTGGTCTGATGAGACAAAAATAGAGCTTTTTGGTCTAAACTTCGCTCGCCGTGTTTGGAGGAAGAAGAAGGATGAGTACAACCCCAAGAACACCATCCCAACCATGAAGCATGGAGGTGGAAACATCATTCTTTGGGGATGCTTTTCTGCAAAGGGGACAGGACGACTGCACCGTATTGAGGGGAGGATGGATGGGGCCATGTATCGCGAGATCTTGGCCAACAACCTCCTTCCCTCAGTAAGAGCATTGAAGATGGCTGGGTCTTCCAGCATGACAACGACCCGAAACACACAGCCAGGGCAACTAAGGAGTGGCTCCGTAAGAAGCATCTCAAGGTCCTGGAGTGGCCTAGCCAGTCTCCAGACCTGAACCCAATAGAAAATCTTTGGAGGGATCTGAAAGTCTGTATTGCCCAGCGACAGCCCCGAAACCTGAAGGATCTGGAGAAGGTCTGTATGGAGGAGTGGGCCAAAATCCCTGCTGCAGTGTGTGCAAACCTAGTCAAGAACTACAGGAAACGTATGATCTCTGTAATTGCAAACAAAGGTTTCTGTAGCAAATATTAAGTTCTGCTTTTCTGATGTATCAAATACTTATGTCATGCAATAAAATGCAAATTAATTACTTAAAATCATACAATGTGATTTTCTGGATTTTTGTTTTAGATTCCATCACTCACAGTTGAAGAGTACCTATGATAAAAATTACAGACTTCTACATGCTTTGTAAGTGGGCAAACCTGCAAAATCGGCAGTGTATCAAATACTTGTTCTCCCCACTGTATAAAGTCTTTGGTTATATTTAGTATGAATGTGTGAAGTATAAATGTAATCCGGATGTACTGCATTCATCATGTTGTCAATGCTATGTGAGTTGTCAATGCCATGTGAGTGTCAGTTGCGTCGTTTCACTGCCATTCACAAATCCTCTCCTTCGGCTTCATGGGATAGTAAAGTGTCCATTGGATGCACACTTTGGGATCACATTGAAAGTTGTAGGTCATCTGGGTACTGTTTTATAAATACTATGAATTCAGACATACTACCCCAGCAAGCAATTTTGTGTTTAAAAGACGTCTAATAGCTGTCCAAACACAGCCCTGACATCTAGGCTAAAACAAAGCAAAATTTTGGCTGTCAGTGAAAATTTAATAGACGTCTAACCATAGCCCAAGAATAGACTAGTCATCTATAACATGAACATGTCAAAGAAATGAAACCAAACACCTTATTATCACTGTTGACTTTGCTTACATGATGGAATAAATCATCTCGCAAAAACGACATGTAACCAAAGTACAGACACTTGAAAAATGTACTTAAGCAGAGTAAAAATACTAACTGTCCGCCTCTGGTTGGGACTTTTTTCACCTACTATATATTGTATGGAAGTATGTGATTTCGGATGCAGCCAGTCACTTTTTTTTGTTCCTGAATGAAGCAGCACTTTCAAATGAATTGGTTGGGTGAATGATTCAAATGACTCTCTTGTAAAGACGGTCACTTGTCACCACCTACTGGTGTAACAATGTAACCTGTTGAAAGAGTCGGTAAAATTATCGGCACCAATTATACACATCTCCCAGACTGACCATTTTTTGACAAGGTTTTGAACTAGGGATGCAACAATTATAGATTTTGTTGGTACGATTATAGTCTGAGAAATAATCAGGGTTTCACGATTATCACGATTATTATGCATTCATTAATTTCACAACAATGTATAAAATCACATGAACACTCTTTCGATTTTTAAAGTGTTATTTTTTGCTGCCTTTTGAAAAAAAGAAATAACACAGTAACCAAATAATACAGCACAAAATAATAATAAAGACAAAAGTCCATCTCTCCCTTTGGAATTAAAGAAAGGTGACCTCTGCTCTGTAAACATCCATGTCAATATGAGGTGAATAAACTGTTACTGTCACCAACTGTCATCCATACGTATTCATTTTAATAATCTTTTTAATAATTCATCTAATTTTACATGTGGCCTGAGAAAGTCATGTCTATTATTTTGGTTTGTTTGTTTGTGTCACTGATAAATTCAAACGTGCTTCCGCGCTTTGGCTGGAGCTGAGCCAGAGACGACTATTCATATATCACTATTCCACCAAATAATGTTTATTTGAGGTTTCAGAGATTTAAATAGACATTTAAATGAATTACTAGCCTACATAAAAAAGACATGTATAGTTTGTTAAATTTAAATTCCATACACTGATATCTATGGAAGCTGCAATAATAATGCTTTCAATTATAATTCGAATAAATATTTTATTCATATCAGATACACATTGTGCATGAAACAATAAAGTTTGTTCTTCTCCCATGTTCACTGGCAACTTACTTCTATGTATTTCGGGGAAAACTGATGAATTTACGTGATGTAAACAGATCCTCTGAATTGCAAACTCATCGCGCGTTATATCAACTAACATGATCATTATAAAGGTGTTTAAACCACATTCACTTACACATATTTGACAATCGGAATATATCATGATATAGTTAACAAGTTTGTAAATATTTTGAATAAAAAGGAAAAACGAAATAAACGCGATACTTATCTGTATTGTGACTGCATGACGCGTCGGCATGGAAATAATAGCTACGTTCTAAAATAACGGTCGCTTTAAAAAAAACGCTGGGGGCTCAGCTATAGACTGCCGACTTCAGGCGTTTCTTTGGTGGAAATAAATCGTCGCTGTTTGGTCCCTCTGCCATAATTAATCCAGTGTGTACAGTAGTAGCCTCCATGTCTCTGAAAAGCACTGCACTTTAAACTGGTCCACCGCTGGTGTAACTTTGTTTTCGTGTGCAAGTTCTTTGTGCAAGTTGCAACAGTTCCGTTCCGTGCAAAAGAAATACTCGGTGTAGCAGAGCCTTTACGGTTAATTAACCGTGACGTTGTTAAGCGCGGTTAATCGAGAAATCGGTTAATCGCTGCATCCCTACTTTGAACTACATATACTGTAGTAGCTATCAGCGCTCTTTGAATGCTACTCGGGCCAAGTGGATTTGAGAAATTATTAAGTGGACATTTCATATCTCTGTTTCAAACTGAAAAAATACACGCATCATCTTTAAGTATTACCTTATGAACAGTGCAATCCTACCCTGTTCTGTAATCACTATATAACAACACTGTGTGCATGCATTTTCTACAAAATAAGCATCTAAATGGATGTATAGAGGTATGTAAGCTGTTACAGGACTGTGCTTTTACACATTCATGGAACTTATATAGGTTGATAAGTGTAATGTTGAGATAGGGTGGTGTGTGTACTGTTTGTTCACACAGATCAATACTGGAGTGCACTAAAAGGGGCTCACTGGTTTAATGTGCACTGCCTTATACTGCAGATGAGATGAGTATGTAGGCTATAAAAGCCAGCGGGGGCTGAGTGTTATGTATAGTATTTCACCTCCCTCCACTACACAACCTCAGTAATTCTTGTTTTACTAGGGCACCTGTCCCTGTAGAGAAGGCTTGTGAGGCTCGTTGCTTGTTCAACTAAAGTTCCTTATGAAAGCCGCCCAGCTAGCCCACCTTGACCCGGCTCTCTCCTTCTCTCTCGCTTGCTATGTTTCCTTTTTTACTTTCACTATCACTCTTTCTCTCTCTTTTAATGGATTTGGGTGGAGGCGTTTGACCTCTTGAAAGTGTCATAAAGATCCTCTACAAAGTGACCAATTATATCTTAGTTATATCTTATTACATCTTAAACCGAAGTCATAAACTGCATGCATTTCCTGTTTGGAAAGATTGACTGGGCAGTACAGATTTGGCTGAGGTGGCGTTTTAGTGTTCAGCCTGAGCAAGAATAGGCAGGTTTTGTAATATAAGACACAAAAATGAGAGTTAAAACCCAATCTGACCTCAACTCTGAAGCATTTGTGCCGTTCTACTCCCACAAGCAGTAGAGACAAGCCCTGAGGTGATGCTGTGTCATCTGTGGTTTCTCCTTACTCGCTCTGTTCAGAGAATATTAATAAGCAGCAGATGAGAGATATGAGCAGAGAGATTTATGTGCTGCTGATCAGCCATGGAAAAGGCAGGTTTCAGCTTACCTGTGCCAATGCAAACAAAGGAGACGTTCTCCATGCTGGGTCCTCAAAACAGGTGCCACATCTATTACACTTCAGTAAAAAATTCAGGATATTTTCTTCTACTGCACATAAAGAGTAGAAGAGTAGGTAGAGTAAAAAGAAAGCATTCTGAGGTTTAAGATTGGGATTCTCATGGAAAACCTTGAAATATCAGAGTAATTTCTGCGCCACACACAATATAGAGAATGATTTTAGAAAGTATTTTAACATAAAATATACACTATTATGGAAAAGTCTTGGATTTTTAACCTTTTAAAGTCATGCTCAGCTTTAAAATAAAAAAAGGATTAAACTTTATTTTGATGGCACCCTTCATACATTCTGTTGACTATAAGTCTACATGTGAACTAACTCTCATTAGAGTATTAGTTGAGTGATAAGGCTTGTTCACACCAAGAATGATAGCTATAAAGATAACTATATTAGCGTCAACACCAGCGGACAGTATTGTTCTGTTTATTCTAAGCGCATGCTTGTCTGTCGCTTTAAATGCTCCAGCTCGTTACAGCAGGGTGGATTCTGATTGGCTGTCAATGTTTTTATCATTCATCAGCTGGATAAAATCGTTCTGAAAGTGATTCCAACAATATCGTTTCTCTGTGCCGTTATTGTTATAGCTGTGGTGTGAACTCTGCTATTCTTTAATATTGAGAGTGATTTTTAGAACTAGATCTTTATCGTTATCCTTGGTGTGAGCGGGCCTTTAGACTGTTAGGGGTAGGGTTAGAGTTAGTAGAATAAGGAGTTAGGGTTAGTAGATTAATTTGACATACTTGCAAAGTTATCAATAGTCAGATAGTAGAATGTCTGTTGGGGGAGCATCAAAATAAAGTGTTAGCAGATATTAAGCAGACAGTAAGGTTTCATTAGTTAACTATGCTTTAGTTAACATAAACTAAGAGTGAACAATACTTCTACAGCATTCATTAATTAATGTTAATTTCAACATTTACTAATACATTATGTTGTAACATTAGTTAATGCACTGTGAACTAACATGAACAAACAATGAACGACTGTATTTTTATTAACTATCATTATCAAAGATAAATACTGCAACAAATGCACTGCTTATTGTTATTTCATGTTAGTTAATAAACTGATAAATATGATTCTGTGGTGAAGTAAATACTACAGAAAAAACGAATGTAATTTCTACATGAAAAAGTTAGTTCAGGCAAGAATTCAGAAAAACAAAGTCAATTCTATATTAGTACTCAATTCAAGCTTGTAGAAATTAAAACGTAAATATCAACGTTATAAAATTAAGTAAAATCTACTCAACTTTTCTGATGCTGGTGTTCCCATCATGCACTGGGGCATGAATAATTAATAAGGTTGATTTTTCGCTGTTTTCCAGCTGCGTTTACACTGTTTTATCATTGATTTTGTTGTTAGGTTTAGTAACTTGCCATTTTGTGACATGGAGTTCATTTTCTACTCAAAATGACATTAAAATTAAGATTACTTTATGTGCAAATTTTCTTTCAACAGACAGAAAAATTAAGTAATTTGTTCAAAGACGAGTCTTGTTTGATCTATGTAATAAAATTATGCAAAAAAATAATATTTTTTTAAGTAAATCAAGGAGAACATTTTTATCAGTGTAAATTAACTAATGCTAACAAATGAGAGCTTATTGTAAAGTGTTACCATGTCTGCTAATACTCTACTAATACTATAATGAGGGTTAGTTGACTAAAGTTACTTATAGTTAGTAGAATGTCTAAAGGGGACCATCAAAATTAAGTGTTACCTAAAAATATTAGGCTAAGTAATCACGAAGGACTGGAAATATCATCAAAATGTATGGTTCAAAAGGTGTGGGATCTGAATGCACATAACAAGTAGTTGCGTTACATCTCATTTGAGTAATAACATTTTTTTATTTACATTTATTTACATATTTAATATTTTAAATATTAAGATATCAAGTCAACTTTTAAAAATGTATCTCAATGTATCTATGTTCTGTTCTGTTGTGCTTGGTCTAGCTATTTTTGAACTCAAGAACACACCTAAGAGACGGGCTGGTTGGGATCAGATGAACCCGAAACCACTGATTAGTTGACTAGTCTGTGACTGGCTGATTCAATTTAAAATTACAATATACCTATGTCTTGTAAATACACATAACTCCTGTTTCTAAATTATCTATACAGTATTCCAGTCCAATTGCATTGATTTACATTGAATTTCCAGTTCAGAATCAACTGGGTGTAATGTGGGTGAGAGGGTGCTTGAGAGGTGCTCTGAGGACACAGGGTGCTGGCAGCAGCTGAAAGACATTCTCTAACTGCAAGGGGGCACATAGTGGGAACCTGGCCGTTTGGATTTACAAACAGCTGACCTTTAGTGCTGGACGTCCACTACCAGGAGGCCTGTAATGTCTGAACGGACAGGAGAGGAGAAGAAGAAGGGAGTCCAGTGAGAGAAAGGTGTGTGGCCAAGTAGATGTGTCCAACCACATCTTGATGATTTTTATGCAGATTAAGTGAGAAAGAGCAGAAAATTGTCCATGTAAGTTTAGCTGGTGTGTGCGCCTGTAATAATTCATATTTGACTGGTTTTGTCATGGCATTGTGGGACTATAAGCACCTTCTCTTAACCCGGTGCTTTTTTGTAAATAGTAGTCAATGACAAATGGATGTCTGATGTAATAAAAATGCAAATAAAAAAGTTTATAAGGCAAAACATCTAGTTTATAAGGCAAGGCAATTTGACACTTAATTCTAAATGGATGAGCAAGATTAAAAGTGCTGTAAAATGCTGTAAATGCACATTCTATATTAATGTGCCATGTTGCTTGACAACAACCAACAGCCGTCAGGCTAATTAACTACCATTTATTCAGATTTTTATCATCATTACATGCAATTATTTAGTAAACATAAGTGTCTTCTATTAGAATGTTGTTGCTGCTCGAGGCCCTGTGCTTGTTCCACAGTTCTAATCTTGGTGTTGATGTTGGTTACAACAAAAAGTGTATTGAAAATGTCAAGTGGTCTAACCATCAAGTAAATATAAATAGCACATTTTTCTTTAGACTTTTACCAGATTTATGCATTTTAATCTTTAATATACAATATAATTCTGAAGGTGAAATGAATAATTTCTGGTACAGGTCTCTACGGGTCCCTGCAATGTCATTTGTTTCATGGTTTTCTTGTCACATGAGAGTAAAAGAAATAAGAAATAATACATCGATCAGGCATTATGACCGGTGGCAGGTGAAGTGAATAACACTGATTATCTCTTTATCACGGCACCTGTTAGTGGGTATATTAGGCAGCAAGTGAACATTTTGTCCTCAAAGTTGATGTGTTAGAAGCAGGAAAAATAGGCAAGAGTAAGGATTTGAGCGAGTTTGACAAGGGCTAAATTGTGATGGCTAGACGACTGGGTCAGAGCATCTCCAAAACTGCAGCTCTTGTGGGGTGTTCCCGGTCTGAAGTGGTCAGTATCTATCAAAAGTGGTCCAAGGAAGGAACAGTGGTGAACCCGCGACAGGGTCATGGGCGACCAAGGCTCATTGATGCACGTGGGGAGCGAAGGCTGGCCCGTGTGGTCCGATCAAACAGACGAGCTACTGTAGCTCAAATTGCTCAAGAAGTTAATGCTGGTTCTGATAGAAAGGTGTCAGAATACACAGTGCATCACAGTTTGTTGCGTATGGGGCTGCATAGCCACAGACCAGTCAGGGTGCCCATGCTGACCCCTGTCTACCACCGAAAGTGGCAACAGTGGGCACGTGAGCATCAGAACTGGACCACGGAGCAATGGAAGAAAGTGGCCTGGTCTGATGAATCACGTTTTCTTTTACATCACGTGGATGGCTGGGTGTGTGTGCGTCGCTTACCTAGGGAACACATGGCACTAGGATGCACTATGGGAAGAAGGCAAGCCGGCGGAGGCAGTGTGATGCTTTGGGCAATGTTCTGCTGGGAAACCTTGGGTCCTGCCATCCATGTGGATGTTACTTTGACAAGTACCACCTACCTAAGCATTGTTGCAGACCATGTACGCCCTTTCATGGAAACGGTATTCCCTGGTGGCTGTGGCCTCTTTCAGCAGGATAATGCGCCCTGCCACAAAGCAAAAATGGTTCAGGAATGTTTTGAGGAGCACAACAACGAGTTTGAGGTGTTGACTTGGCCTCCAAATTCCCCAGATCTCAATCCAATCGAGCATCTGTGGGATGTGCTGAACAAACAAGTCCGATCCATGGAGTCTCCACCTCGCAACTTACAGGACTTAAAGGATCTGCTGCTAACATCTTGGTGCCAGATACCACAGCACACCTTCAGGGGTCTAGTGGAGTCCATGCCTCAACTGGTCAGGGCTGTTTTGGCAGCAAAAGGGGGACCAACACAATATTAGTCATAATGTTATGCCTGATAGATGTATATGTATTAATTAGACTAATTTCTCTTTTTTTTCGGTCTTATGAAAATCATACCAGACTTTTTATTCAGTAGTTGACGTTGATTAAACAAGATTTCTCATTTATTGTCTGTATGAATAAAATTTTTTTAAAAACAAAGTAGTAGCTCTGGAAACAAAAAAATAAGAGTCGCGTAATTGACCCATGGAGATATTTGATGGATGAACGAAAGAGCCACATTGCGTCACTGGTCAATCGTGGGTGACTGAGTTATACATTATGTACGATTAAAGGAGACAGTAAATTTTTTCCAGTTAACCTCTTTGTATCCCTGTCAGTGTGAATTCTGTCTGTGTAATGAAGAGAAGATTTTAGCGGTATTGTTGGTTTTGAAAAGGCGGCAGAATGCACTCCAGAAACGGCTGCCTCTTCTCTGGGTTAATTGCTTGAGGTTACACTTCACAAGGCCCATTAATGAAGGTCGACTGTGTGTCTACAGGACTGCATTCTCTTTATAGAGACCCACCAAGTTCATTTCTAACTTATTTTGATTTATTCAGATAGTTTTGACTCAAGACGAGTAGACTTACATACTGTGCTAGCACTTAGTGTAGTTCACACAAAGTCCTTCCACACACTTTCTGCTTCGCTCTTTTTCCCCCCACCAGCCGCACACACTTGGCATCCATCGCTGAAGTTTGTGAGAGTGTTTTGCAGCCGTGGCAAGTGTGTATGTGTGGGGGTGGTTGTAATCTGGTAATGAGCGGTGAAGAGCTAAGGATGGCCTTGAGTGTGCAAGAGTGCCACACATAGAAGACGACAGACAAACAAACAAAGGCTGGTGTCAGCAGAGTCAGGTGATGAAGGACATACTTTTTCAATTACAGTGGTGACCAGTGACCACACAGGACAGCTCAACACAAGCTCAGAGGCAAACAATACACACAAATAAACAAACATTCTGACTACAGACACTGTGTGCTAGTAAAAAGGGTTGTACGCAGTACAGAAAATACATCCAAATAACGCTGTTGATGCTAGCGATCACTGATTAAAGGGTTAATTAATTCTGTCAGATTATTTCAAAGCTGTATTTCGTCCTTCTAAAAAACTAAGAGGGAGATTTGGGGTTTGTATTGTGTTTAATTCTGTGATAGTAATGTAGATTTCATCCTTAAACATACTTTTAAATACATACATTTAAAAAATAAAAAAAATTTTGGCTGAACTATTCATTAAAAGCAGTGGTTCTCAATTCTGGTCCTGGCGCCCCACAGCTTTGCACATTTTGTATGGCTGTGTGCAAAATCGCTCCCTATACCCTCATTCACTATTCCCTACATTACTCCACTAATATAGTTCACTTGAGGCAGTGAATGAAAACAAGTGAGTGAATTCGGACACTGAGTGCCGCTTAATCATTTGAAACGTAGCAAACTGGCAGCTCCAGTGTAATGAAAATATTTGTCTTGAACTCTGTCATGGAAACTAGCATGCATAAACCTTAATAAAATAAAACTAATTAATTAATTAAAAAGGAAGTTATACCTGTATGATAATACACTGCACCCACATTGGATCAGCGGTTTGGAAAATGGATGGATGGATGATTCTGCTGCGAGCGCCATCTTCAGTTCAGACACTGGAATTCATTCAACACGCGACCCTCACAGTGCATTATGGGTATTCTCTAGGCATTGAGTGTACATTGTTGTACGCTCGCTATTGAGGTGCATTATGGGATTGAATGAGTGAACTCGATAATGTCCACTATGGTTTCGGACACCAATACAAATGGCTGTTCCCTCAAATAGTGCCCTATTTAATGATATAGGGAGTGATTTCGGACACGGCCTATGTCTCTCTTATCTAACACACTTGATTCAGAGTGACACATATAAAATGTGCAGAGCGTTGGTGCGCCAGGACCAGGATTGAGAACCACTGCATTAAAGACCAATTTTAAGGGTCGGTGTGTAAGCTTACTTTGCCCATTTTAAATTCAGAACTTTCAGGAGTTTGACAGAGGTGATGTTATTAGAGGGTGGGACATTCTAATTGTAAAGAGGATTTGATTGGACGAAATGAGTGAGTGCATGGTGAGTCATCAATATTTTTGTTCTGTTTTCCCAGCGTAGAAAGATTCTACATTTTAAATATAGAGTTAAAGGTGCTGTATGTACGGAATGTCTGTTTTAGTTTTGTTCTGTGCGATACTGCACTTTGCCAGTTTACCCAATAGTATTTCAACACCCCAGGTTGCCAGTTGGCAGAAAACACAGCATACTGTTGCCACGGAAGCCAGCAAACAAACTGGGTCAGAGATCGCAGATTCTACCCGACCTAAAAAGCCTCGGCATCCATCTAAAAATCTCTATGAACGGAAGCACATTAAAATGTGGATAATCAGCTCATCACCTTACAGTGTGGCTTTCATTGTCAATTGCGCTCGCTCCTGTTGCGTGTCTTCAAGCTGGCAACTTTTGCGTAAACGTCGAGTCTGAGGAGGAGGGGGCGGAGAAAACAACGATCTCCAATATTTTGGATTTGGACTGCAGTACCCATTTTAACCACTAACTGCCAATCCTACATACCGTACCTTTAATTTTTACTTGCTAAAACTTTTAGTAACACTTTCTATGAAGACTGTATTTATAAGGATATTCTTAATGCATTATAATACATGCATAATGAAAAACTTGTAATACATTATAACTATGCTATAATTGATAAGTGTATATAATGTGTTTGTTATCATACTCTTAAAAGTTAAAACCACAAATAGGCAAGTATTATAATGCATTATAAATAGAGTTTGAGTGACTGAATGGAGCTCAAGCGTAGTTCAGGCAGACCATGGCGTGACAGCCAGCTGTCAGCTGACGCTCAGCTGATCCCTAACTCCTCCCATTACCAATTAATTAAGGCATAAGTTCATCTGTACACTCACCTGCTTTAGTCTGTTGCACAGACATGCGTTAAGCCAGCTTTCAGTTCGCACAGACACATGCTTCAGTCTGTCGCACAAACATGCACTTACCCATCCTCCATCCCCAACTCCTCCTTATGCAGGCACATGATCGCTAGATGCTTGTCCAAGGAGATATATCTATCTATCCAGCTCGTTGCTCAATCTTGTCCAATCTCATTACAGTACTTGTATTACTTCCACATGGAATTGTGTGGAAAAGCCTGTCGCCAAATAACGTTTAGAGCCTCTACAATAATCTTAATCAAACAGAGAGGTCCTGACTGAACTGTTGTTACAATTATTCATGGAATAATACTATATATATATTTTATACAATATATTTTTTTAAGTACTATGCATGCATTACCCTTATAAAGACAGGATTAAACATAAATCATAAATTTGGTTTCATGGTGTCTTTAAAAGGATATAACAGCATGGCATTGCACAGGATGGCCAAATAATACCATAATAAATCCAACATATAAATAAGCTTTGAACAGCAGGGAAAAAAAAAAAAAAAATCTATCTATCCATCCATCCATCCATCCATCCTTTATTTATGTATTTATTTATTTGTTTTTTGTTTTTTTTGCTGTCAGCATCCAATCTTGTTTCCTGCAGGCATATGTCTAATTATACAGAAGCATGATTAATTAAGCTCATAATAAAACAAAGACAATTTTGTCTCTCTTACGGTCTCCTTTCTCCCACTCCCTCTCCCTCTCCCTCTTTCTCTTTTTTCTGTCGTTAATCTGCGTCTGCTGGGGTGATGGAGAGCCTCCCACGGCTCGCTCTTTAATTAAGAGTGGTGTAAACAACAATGGCTGTCGTGTAGCCCACGTGGCATGAACACAGACATGAATGCGTGCCGTAAAGTGGCGTGCAGAGAGGTTTACAGAGAGTTACTCTGGACCAGCCAAAAGCCAGGAGTTTAGTTAGACTGGAGGCCTGTCATGCTTTTAATGCAGACACAATGCTGCACGAGGAGGGAAACAACATCGGATCGATATTTATTATTATACCAATATCTGCAAAATCTGTCTTGTCATACTGGCGCTTTTATAGGGCGGTTGAATGCAATATATATTTGTGTTTAGAAGCTTTGATGAAAGTCATTCCTGTGATGTATTATCAGATTTTCTGCACTGATTTTGGGAATAAATTCTGTGGAATGTTTTTAAATATGATCAAATGTACTTTATTGGTAGCTCAAGGCATAATTAACCTAAATATTTAAAGGCGCAGTGTTATTTTTTTGATGATAAAATGCTTTCTTCTATCTCACCTTAATACAAAGAGACAACTATAAATATGCCATTCATATTTATTTATTTACAAAAGTGTAAATACTGCATCTCTGTGGTGCTAACAAAATATTGTTCTGAATCAAGGATAAACTGAAATTCATGACATTTCAACACATTCTGCTTACATATGTGAAGGCTGCTATTGGATCATTGAGGGTAAACATCATATTATGAGAATTTGCATTACTTTACAAAAAACTTACAACCTACAAGCCATCGGCCGTCTGTCGGATGGCTTGTAGGTGACCAAGCAGATGACCAAGCAAATCTCGGCAGCCATTGACTACCATAGTATTTTTTTCCCCACTATGGTAGTCAATGGCTCCTTGGTTACAAACATCCTTCCAAATATCTTCCTTTGTGTTCAGCAGAACAAAGAAATTTATACAGGTTTGGAACAACTTGAGCTGACCAAATGATGACAGAATTTTCATTTTTGGGCGAACCAACCCTTTAACCGACAGACGGCCGATGGCTTGTAGGTTGTAAGTTTTCTGTAAAGTAATGCAAATTCTCATAATATGATGTTTACCCTCAATGATGATTTTTGGGTGAACTATCCCTTTAACATCGGGCAGTGGTCAAGCATCTGTCAGCTTAGTTTTTACGGTGTGTTCGCACCGTCTGCACTAGTCAGACCTCGTCTGTGGCTTTTTATCTGATTGAGCATGTTGAATGTGCGTTGGGCAGTCAGTGAGACAGATCACTCGTATTGGCTGTTCAGTTTAACGAACCAGTGCACAAGAAGAAAAGTGAAAGTGATTGTACGTGATTGATAGTCTTTGCGGTGTGATTAAGGGCAGCTTTTTGGCTGAGACGCATGCAACACGATGCGACAGCTCAGTCAGCTTTCACCGCCGCCAGTTCTTTGATGTGTATCATGGACGTTAGGGTTAGTTCACCTAGAAATGTAAGTTGTCAAAATTTAATCACACGTCATTCCAAACCCATATAACTTTCGTTCATCTCCGAAAACACAAATAAAGATATTTTGTATGAAATTTGAGAAATTTCTGTCCCTCAATTGAAAGTCTATACACCCAAAACTCGTAAAAATCGTAAAATAAATCAATGCGAATTAAGTGGTTTAATCCAATGCTGTTTTGAATATCGCCCCCTATACCCTCATTCACTATTCTATACATTATTCCAATAATATAGTCCACTTGAAGGAGTGAATAAAAACGATTGAGTGAATTCGGACACTGTGTGCGCCGGAAAGGCTGCCGCTTTTGCATAGTTTGTGCTTGCCATTTAATAATCATTTTAAAAGTAGCAAACTGGCAGCTCCAGTAGTAATTAAAAGATTTATCTTGAACTCTGTCATGGAAACTAGCATGTGTAAACCTTAAATTGAATAATAAATTTAAAAGGAATTTATAGCTGTATGATATTACGCTGTAGCCACATTGGACCAGTGGCTTGTAAAATGAATGGATGGATGATTCAGCTGCGGACGCCATCTTCTGGTCAGACGCGGGAATTCATTCGACTCGCGACTCTCACAGTGCATTATGGGTATTCTCTAGACATTGAGCATACATTGGTTGTACACTCATTAATGCGGTGCATTGTGGGATTGAATGAATGCACTCCATAACGTCCATAACGTGGTTTCGGACACCACTACAAATGGCTGTCCCCTCAAATAGTGCCCTATTTAAGGATATAGGGGGCGATTTCGAACTTCTGAAGAGACAATCTCTTTATATAATGAACAGATTTAATTTAGGCTTTTAGTCACATATAAACATTGATCAACTCACATACATAGAGCACTCAAATATGGTACAATCTTTTGAGCCATAGTTTTGGGTGAATAGACTTTCAATGGAGGGACAGAAAACTCTTAAGAGATTTAATTAAAAATATCTACATTTGTTTTCCAAAGATGAACAAGCATCTTATTGGTTTGGAACGACATGAGGGCGAGTAAATAATGACAGAATTTTCATTTTTGGTTGAACTGTCCCTTAAGAACAAATGAAGTACAGAGTACAAACTAGCTAGTATCTAAGCCTGTAACCTGGACTTCACATTGCAATTTTAGCAAGAACTTATAAACATCTGGTGCACCCTAAGTTCCATAATATCAACTACAAAATGACTGACAGGCTTTCTTAGTTTTCCGATTGGCCCCCTGGGAATAGGGCTGTCATATACGCATGATACCTATCAGTGATATCTGTCAGGTAGTGGGGACGTTTTATGCATGGTACTCCTAAAAAATTAAGAAACCAGCATGCAAGGGGCAGTGGATATATAGAGCTCTAAGATTGATGGCTGTTCCAGTTGTGTGGCGCTTCAGATTATGTCATTGGCCTGTGCATTACTAACAAATGACCTCTTTCTCTTTCTCTCTCCTCCAGAAGAAAGGATGCTGCAGGAGACCAGTGTGAGAGTAAGCCCAACCTGATCGCTCCATCCACTCCCCCGCCCAGTCCTCCACAATCCCAGGATGCTCTGCCCCTGTCGAGGAAAGCTGAAGTTGCTGGTGGTGTCTCTGAGTTTCGTCATCCTGTTCACCTGGCTTTACCTACTCGTGGGGAACTCGGAAAGTGAGTATCAAGACACTTATCATCAGATCTTTAGATTTCTGGAAAGAAACAACCTCTATGAGTCAGATACAGGCCCATTTTCTGTTTTCTGATGTAAAGGCTGGATCGACAAACAGTTTTCCCCTTAAGCTGGGTTGACTTGGGTGTTGAGACTGTCAGTCAGTCTTATCTCGGTCCATGTGCTAAAATCCTCATCTGATGGGTCTGTCATCCTCAGAGACGCACAATAACACTGCGGAGTGCTGATAACAGAACTGATCTGCAGCCAGATCTCAGAAAACTAATCATTATAAGAGCTCATTCTCTTGCTCTCGATCTGGCATGTGAACATATCTATCTATAATCATGAGAAAGGTCCCATGTATGCACACATAGGCCCATGCAGCACACAGAAAGGGAGATTATCCGAATATGATCATCAGTATTCATAAGACTGAAAGAGTTTGAGAAGACTTGTCATTTCCTTTAAAAAGACTGCCAGAGATGTATTTCTGCACCATTTTGTGGGCCATTCTTTGAAACGAGTGCATTGGAAAGCAAGATTTTAAACATTCTTTCGAAGAATGCCTTGAAGTGGTAATAAATTGCACTGAATTGTGCCATATCAAGTTAAATTAATATTTAAGCAGTAAGGTATGAGTGCCTGAAACCCCTTCAGCTATAACTGCATTCACAATACAACATGGCCTGTACAAAAGTAGTTGGTTGTTTTCCAAAGTGCAACTTATAAAATAGATTAAGATTTAATGAAGTTCATTAAAGGTTTATTTTCATTCAAAAGTGGCATCCTTCCACTATAACAGTGGCCTTTGACCTAAAATATTTACTTGAAGTACTCCCTTTGATTTAAGTTAATATTTCAGTTATTTAAAGGTACACTATGTAACTTTTGGCTCTCTAGCGGTTAAAAAACAAAACTGCATGCATTTTGCGGATGAACATTGTTTTGGTTGTGCTTCGGCTCAGTGTGACCCTTCGCAATAGATAATGCTTTACAATGAACTCTGTTATATGGCAATTTATATGTTCAATAGAATACCTTACTCACCTGTTGAATAATAAAAACACATGGCTTTTAAAACATTTCAAATCCCTCAGTTCTCGCCATCTACGAAAAGCCAAGTGTAACCAGTCCTACTCATCCCACTCCGAGCAGGATTCGAACTGGGGTTGTTGCGGCATGGGTGCGCTAAAAAGGACGCTAAAGTTTGCAGCCTCTAGCGTCAGTTGCTAATGCCCCTCTTGAGGCCAGGGAAGTGAGGTTTACACACACAGCTCTTACTGGCCTATTTGCGTTACACTCACCCCCTAAACCTCACTCCCATCTGGGTCACGGCACTAAATGTAACTGGTCCTACTCGACCCACTCTGAGCGGGATTCAAACCGGGGTTGCTGCAGCGTGGGAGGTGGTCACACTAACAAGGATGCTAAAGACTGCAGCCTCTAGCGTCAGTCGCTAGAGCGCCTCTTGAGATCAGGGGGGTGAGGTTTGCACGCACAGCTCTTACTGGCCTACATCCCAAATGTAACCGGTCCTACTTGACCCGTTCCGAGCGGGATTTGAACCGGGGTCTTGAGCGTGGGAGACGGACGCGCTAACAAGAACGCTAAAAAACGCAGTCTCTAGAGCGCCTCTTGAGGCCAAGGGAGTGAGGTTTACACGTACAGCTCTTACTGGACTACGTCCATTCCAATTTTGATTCTCGTTTTATTACGAGCTCTGTCGCGTTCTCTTTTTGCCAGCAGAATCTCCTCTGTTTAGCGTTTTTTTTTAAACTTCTGGGATCATTTAATAAATCGTGGTGCATTAATTTACTCTATCAACAGTTTGTCAAATATTGTGTTGGACAGTGGGGGGTATTTGAGTCAAAAAGGCTGAGAACTGCTGCACTACATGGTGCTTTTTGGAAGCTGAAATTTATACTGATATTTCTAAAAAGAATCATTTTCAGTTATCAACTGCGTACTAAACAAAATCTTTGTAACATGGTTGACATTTTAAAAAGGATTTATTTACTTGCAGAGTTCACTTCCTGCCGTTTAAAAAAAAAAATTAAATAGTACATTATTTTAATAAGAGGGTTTCGTAGAATAACCTCATAATGATAGATTATAGACTAGTTTTTGGAGTGCTCATAAAAGCATGAAATGGACTTTTCTCCGCCTGCTGCCTTTTGACATCACAGCTCAGGATAGACAGTAGTGAAGCGACTGTCTGTGTGTTATTGTGTGTGTTGTCAGCCAATCAGTGCACATAATTTTCCTGTGGCTCTAGAGTCATTAATCACATGGCATTTATGGCTCAGGTGATCAAAACAACCTGGTCGCAGAACTGAGGGCACATAAGCAAAATGCAGATTTCATATCACATACTTCCAGGGTTGCAGTGCCCAACTGCCTGAGATGAATGTGAATACTAATAGATAATGGATGGAGACGACATGGGGGCGCTCAGTAAGACCCAACTCTGGTTAACAGGAATGAGTGATCTGCACTCGCTTATACATGAGTGCAATGCAAGAAAATCCATCAAATCATTCCGATAAATTCAATGCCTGTTACTTTGTTCTCCCTGATCACAACCAATTTTCTGCATCTTTAATCATTCCAGCAGAGAGCAATGTGTAGATTGAGATACTCTTGGACTCTGTCTTATATTCTGAATGACATTCACGTATATTGTCTCTCTGCAAATTCACCTCAAGCTTCCTATTTCCTTACCTCTCATCCATCCATCTCTGGGGTGTAATCTGTCAAGATCACTCGAATTAAATGAAATCTATTGTGCCGTATCAGACGGGCGTTCCCTGCTCCTCTCCGCATGCTTGGTGGAATCTACAGAAGCACGACTGCTGGAACGGGATGTCCTGGCATCGCGGGTTCGAGAGGTGGAGGAAGAGAACCGGCAGATCCGACTTCAGCTGAGCCAATCGCAGGGCCTGGCTGCCCAGCCTGCCGAGGGTAACTATGGCAACCAGCAGTGGGTGGCATCGGCAGACACCGGTCCAGAGGACGTGGAAAACACAGCAGAGGAACGGGCCAATCACAGCGAGTGTTCTCGCTCGCCCACCGCAGAGAAGTGTGAGGTAAGATGGCATATTACATCCTGTCAGATGTGAGAATAAGTCTTTAGGAACATATGGTGGCCCCAAAAAGTATTTGGACACTTGCGTAAGACAAAAAAATATTAAACAAAGTGGAATTTAAAGTGGAATTTCCAAGTGAAAAAAACCTTTCACAAACACTTTTCAAGCAAAAGCAGGTTTGATAAGTTGAAATAGGGTCCTAAATGAAGACAAAATATGTTTGGACACATTTCATATATCCACATAAAAATCCCCTCAAAGCCAAAACTAATAGCAAAAAGTATCCAAAAAGTAAAGTTAGTTCCGTGGAAAGTACTGGCATCATCATCATGCTGGCAGATTCCACTGTAGTTTGATATTTTGTATTTATTGCAACAGCATTTGTATACTTTTTAGTGTGGCATATTCTGTCTGGATGGGACGCTGCATATTAGAAGCTTTTTAAAGTCTACACAGACCACACAATGAATCTCAAGAATACCTTAACAAAGCTGAAATTCTTCATTACAATCTGAAACGTTGGCTCTTCTCTCCACACACAGCTGATTCACGTGGCATGTGTATGTGCGGGTCACAACGCCAGTCGGGACGTGGTCACTCTGGTCAAATCTATCCTGTTCCACAGGTAAGAAACAACGACAGCGAAATTCATAGTAAATAAATAGCAATATTATGGTATATTGTGTGGTGATATATAGAGCTATGTTGTGCATATGCAAAGCATAAAAGAATAACAACTGGGATTTAGCCATTCTCTTGTAGATTTTATAATTTTATTTATACAACAGTTCTTTCTGGTTCTTGAATCTGATTGGCTGAGAGCCTTTTCCAGCCGTGCGATATCCACCCAGTATCGGCACTCAAACCGTTTCACCGTTTGTATCACTCCGCTTGCGGCGACTGTCATGGCGGTCGAGCAAATCCACCAGTTTTAAAAATACTACTGTTGTTGTGTCACGAAATGTAGTTTTAACAATTTTTTAGGCGAGAATGTAGTTAATTGTAAAGTACATTTATTGTCACACCACAGGATCATTCAAAATAAAGCCAAAATATCATCAAAAATGGTGACCATTTACAGCACCTAAAATATAGACTTTACCTTATGCATTCATATAAAACTTAACATGTCAACATGTCCACATCTCCCTTTTCAGGAGAAACCCACTGCACTTTCATTTCATCACAGACACAGTGGCCAATCAGATCCTCAGCACACTGTTCCAGTCATGGATGGTACCGTCCATACAAGTCAGCTTCTATGACGCTGATGAGCTCAAAGTAAGTACCTGCCTCATAATGCTCCCATAACACCCCTGCCACTAACCGCCCTTGCCCTTTGACCCAGAGATAATGACCATGTCATAGAGCATCAGTATAGAGGCTTAATGGGAGGCGATAGTTTTGAAACGATGCAGGCGGCAATGACAAGTCTGAAGAATGATGCCGATCGCAATCCTCTCTGAGCTCATTCAGGCACAAACAACTGGAATGAAATATGTGTCACATGTGCTTATGGATTGTAATGAGGGGGCAAAGGTCCCCTTGGGACAGTACGGCATGTCTGTGATAGTGGAAACACTGAGCTTGTTGTTTACACTCCAGCGATCTCAAGAGCTTTCGCTCTCTGAGAAAAATTGCATGCTCAAGAGGGAGACGGAAGCATAGAATTATTCATTTCTGTTCATATATTTAAACTGACACTGTGACTCTTTTTTCCACGACTTGGCATGCAAGTGCTGCCTTTGCTGTGGCGTTGAATTATTCACTGTCTGTTTGTGATTTTTTTTAATTTTTTTTTTATGCAGTGCACGGAACGCTGAAAGAGCGAAGTGACAATCAAAGAGCTTGCCTCCTCTACACACACATGTGCGCGCACATATTCTAGGAGGGTGCATTCTAGTTTACATTACACTGCACACTCAAGGACACTCACATGAATGGATACACACACTCATATGCACAATAACACAAACACAGTCTTTCTTGTCCTGTTTTGTGCTCTCGTCCTCCTCCCGCACTGAGTTCACCTCTGATTGTCAGCTGTTTGGCTCGGAGCCGTCTCTAATCACGCGGATTTTACATCCTGTGTCTCTGCTGTGCATAGAGACCTCTTTGCTCTCCTGAGTATATGAAAGCTAAGCTGCAGGAAATCCAGTCTTTTTCAATCAACCCCTCTCTGGCAGATTATTATTATACCTGAGCTCAGGTCATTAAGGATGTATGCTGAAAAGATGAAGCGCACAATAAGAACTGTAGTGGGTGCAGATGATGCTATAACCGCAGATTACAGTTCAGAAGAAAACATGGAGCAGACAGTGAGCTCTAGTAGGTGATGGTGAACACATGCAAGGTTGAGAGAACTATCCGAAAAGTCATTTGGGGGTCTTATTCTAGTCAGCCATAACAGGTATAGTTGCTTCACCCTGGAAATACATGTTTTGTATACATTCTGTTTACATTATTACACCGTGTCTCAATGCGATAATATTGTGATTCTTACATTTAGTGTACAATAATTCAAAACTGTGTCTATTGCAGCCTTTTACTGGCTTTCATTTGCATTGGATTTCAGTGCTTTTTGAACTTTTAAATTGACAATGTAAATTCTGTAATGATTACACTTTAAGTAATCATTATAAGTAATGTTGCACCTACATGTCAACTAACTCCCATTAGAGTATTAGTTGAGTATTAGTAGACTGTTAGGGGTAGGGTTAATAGAATAAGGGGTTAAGGGTTAGTAGAATAAGTTGACATTTACTTGCAAAGTTACATATTTTCAGTAGAATGTCTGTTGGGGGAGCTTTAAAATAATGTGTTAGCAGATATTAAAGGGATAGTTCACCCATGATTTTTAATGCCCATGATTTAATCACCCTCAAGTCATCCTAGGTGTATATGACTTTCTTCTTTCAGTTATATTAAAAAATGTCCTGGCTTCTTCCAGCTTTATAATGGCAGTGAATGGCTGTTTCTGTTTTGAAGTCCATAAAAGTGCATCATAAAAGTGATCCACACGGCCCCGGGAGGTTAATAAAGGCTTTCTGAAGCGATGCGTTTGTGTAAGAAAAATATCCATATTTAAAACTTTACAAACTGTAATCTCTAACTTCCGCTAACTGTCATATGCGTGTTCACGAGACTGGCGTTCCAGCGTATGATACTTTTATGATGGATAGATGCACTTTTATGGACTTCAAAACAGAAACAGCCATTCACTGCCATTATAACATTTTTTAATATAACTCAGATTGTATTCGTCTGAAAGAAGAATGTCAAATACACCTAGGTGAGTAAATCATGGGCTAATTTTCATTTTTGGGTGAACTATCCCTTTAAGCAGACAGTCTACTAATACTCTAATGAGAGTTGACATGTAGATGCAACATTACTTATAATCATCAGACTGTCTAAAGGGGACTGTCAAAACAAAGTGTTACCAAGTAGGTTTCCATATATATATATATATAAAATTACATTCATTATCAAGGACATTTTTATCCATAACATATACCTTTCAAGACAGCACAGAGAACAACTTGATTTTTAAACTTGATTAATTTGGTTGATTTCAATGTAATTTTCAATACGTCATAGCTAGACTACTAATCATAGTGACAATCCCATAAATCATTGAAAAGCTAGTCTCATTACAATTTCAAATACTTTTTTTGTGGTTTATAGAGCTGGTTGATTTTATTGACGTTTTTAGTAAAGAAGGTTTTGAATTATCTAGGTAAAAAATGAATGAGAAAAATACTTGCCGATAAAAAAGTGGGCACTGCCACTGTCGTGCTCTTTTGCTGGTTTCTCACAGATGTCTCTCTCTCTCTCTCTCTCTCTCTCTCTCTCTCTCTCTCTCTCTCTCTCTCTCTCTCTCTCTCTCTCTCTCTCTCTCTCTCTCTCTCTCTCTCTCTCTCTCTCTCTCTCTCTCTCTCTCTCTCTCTCTCTCTCTCTCTCTCTCTCTCTCTCTCTCTCATTCTCTTGCTATGAATAGTCAGAGGTGTCATGGATACCAAACAAACACTATTCAGGAATTTATGGCCTGATGAAGCTCACTCTCACCAAAGCTCTGCCATCCAACCTTTCAAAGGTCATCGTCCTCGATACAGACATCACCTTCGCCACTGATATCGCTGAGCTGTGGGCCATCTTCCGGAAGTTCACAGGTAATCAGTCACTTTCCGTCACGAGTCATACTGTATAAAGCATCAGGGCAGTGAAATTTAACCCTGATGTTGTGATTGCAGAGAAACAGGTGATTGGTCTGGTGGAGAATCAGAGTGATTGGTACCTTGGTAATCTGTGGAAAAATCACAAACCCTGGCCAGCCCTCGGACGGGGGTTTAACACAGGTGAGGACACCAGCTTCCATCTGAACTCCGCTCATCAACCTTCACTGTCTTTGTAACTGGTTAAATTAGTTTGATATGAGTCTAATAAATTAACAAATGAAAGGGGAAAAATGTATGGCCATTTATTTAAAGGTAGGGTAGGCAATTTCTTTGAAATCATAAGATCCCACCCTCCCTTTCAGAGTGTCTCCAAAGCCACACCTCCTCCAAAACACATGAACGCACACAGCCAGAGCAGAGTCTGCAAAGCGCCACGAGAGACGGCGTTAAATTACCTCATGTCTGAAAGCACATAACATTACAATAATAAAAATGAACGTAAGCAACTTTGACTTGTACCACCTGACTGCAGCAGATTCATTTCAGCGTTGATAGTGCTGCCATAGAAATGCATCAATCTAGAACGTCACGGGTTGCCATCTCTTAGTTAGGGTAGTTATGGCGAACGCAGCATAAGCTCGTTGTAATGGCACTCGGTGACTGTCTGTAGCCTTACGGAACACGCTAATGTCGTGTGATGTCTGTGTGAGCAGGTGTGCATAGGTATGGAAATTCAGTTTGACAGGCAGGTAGGAAATCGAATGATTGAATTTGGACCGAATGCAATGATTGGACGAAATTTTTTTGTTCCTGAAACGTCCACAGAAGGTATATGTACGTTTTATTAATATTTAGACCACTTCTATTACTGATTGCTAACAGGATGTGAAGAGAGTTTCAACGAATATAACAAAAAGCGTTTGCCTACCCTTTAATAATTGAACATACATTGAACATTTGTATATATACACTACCGGTTTGGAATAATTAAACATTTTTAATTACAGGGAAAACAGTAATATTGTGAAATATTACAATTTATTTAAAATATTTAAAATAATTTTTCTATTTGAAAGCATTTTAAAATATATTTTATTCCTGTGAAAAGTTGCATATTCAGCATCATTACTCAAGTCTTCAGTGTCACGATCCTTCAGAAATCACTGTAATATGCTGATTTGCTGCTCAATTATTATTTAATATTATTATCAATGTTGAGAACAGTTTTTGCTGCCTAATATTTACGTGGAAACGGTGATTCATTATTTTTTTTTTTAGAATTCTTTGATGAATAGAAAGTTTATTTTAAATATATTTTGTAACAATATAAATATCTTTACTGTAACTTTTCATCGATTTAATGCTGAATAAAAGTATTTTTTTTTAACTTTCTCAAAATTTTGTTTAGTAGTGTATCAGTTTCCACAAAAATGAAGCACCACAACTGTTTTCAACATTGATAATAATCAGAAATGTTTCTTGAGCAGCATATTAGAATGATCATATTATGAATGATTATTATAGAATGATCATGACACTGAAGACTGGAGTAATGATGCTAAACATCAGCTTTACATCACAGGAAAAAATTACATTTTAACATATATAAAAAAGTTATTTCAAATTGAAATAATATTTCACAATTTTGCCATTTTTACTGTATTTTCTTAGTATTACTGTATTACTGTATTTTTAGACTTCTTTCAAAAATATAACAAAAAAAACCCCTCAATTGTTCCAAACTTGACTGGTAGTGTATATATAATATTAAACTAATTAATTACTCTAAAGTATTTACCCCTTTTTGGAAGGGGTTATTCATCGGTTGCAATCAAGTATAAAGATATTAAATTTCTGTTCTCTGAACTAAATATGAGCCTGTGTAGCCTTTGCAGGAATGAGCACACAGGCATGATCACTTCTAAATGGAGCACACTGCTTATGTCACATTTCATTTCAGTATAAAAAAAAATAGAGAATAGTTTGCACCGGGGTCCATTTGACAACAGGTGTTTCTTGTTTGGGCTGCAGGTGTGATTTTACTCTACCTTGAGAGACTGCGCAGGATCGGCTGGGAACAGATGTGGAGACTGACGGCTGAGAGAGAGCTAATGAGCATGCTTTCAACATCCCTGGCAGACCAGGTCCATGTCCTTCACGAACAATTCAAAAACACTTTATAAGAAGAATTTATTTCATAGGACCTGTGAGATTGTGCTTTCTGCAGCAGTAGTCTAAACGATGATGAAATCATTGCTAAATATTGTTGTATAATGCAACAAAAATGTTACTGTTTTATGTCTTCACAGGATATATTCAACGCATTCATAAAACAGAACCCAGTTCTGGTGCATCAGCTTCCATGCTTCTGGAACGTACAGTTATCGGATCACACTCGCTCTGAACAGTGCTACACTGAGGTGTCAGATCTAAAGGTAACTATATTAAGTGAATGTTTCTGTATGCTGGGTATAAACGATCAAACTGACCCAAAGGAATTAAAAAATAATGAGTCGTTCGAAGTAAAAAAGGGCCCTTTAACTGGTTCGAGCTTTGCTTTAATCATTGCCAAATTCACTGTTTGTTTTACAAATTGTCTCTAATGCAAATGTTCACCCAACCGGCACATTCATTTCCTGTCAAATTTCCATTTTAGCACGGAAATTATGTCTTTGAAGTTGTTTATTGCTCAGTTTTATTACTTCCTCCTGCAGGTCATTCACTGGAACTCTCCTAAAAAGCTGAGGGTAAAAAACAAGCATGTGGAATTTTTCCGTAATCTTTACTTGACATTCCTGGAGTACGATGGGAATCTTCTCCGACGAGAACTCTTTGGCTGTCCCAGTCAGGCCAGCTCAGAGAGCACAGTGGTGAGTTACTTAAGTAGTTTATTATGCAGGATTATGCAAATGTCTTTTTTTTTTTTTTTTGGAATAGCATGCAGACAATATTTCTATTACCTGACAAATATCATTGAAATACAAAATGCATGATAAAATTGGTATGTATTATTGGTATCATCTGATGGTCCTAGGCTATGGAAGCTTGCTTCTACCTGAGATTACATATTTTTAATAGGGCTGTCAATCGATACATTTTTGTAATCGCGATTAATCGCACTCTTATCGTAAAATTAATCATACGGCATTTATCTCATTAAACACATTCATTTTGTCATCATTTGCTATATCCAGCAAAGTAAACAATCAGAAAACTGTATTTACTGCAAGCTTCAAGGATCATTGGAGACTCCAAAAGGACACCAAATAACCAAATATAAGGAGTCCATATAATTATATTATATAATAAATTTATACACACCTAAGCACCCATGAAAAAAAACATTACAGAAAAAAACGTTACACAATTCACAGTGTATAGTGTGTGTACAGAGCAACAACGAGATTGTTTTCATTTTAGACGAGTCAAGCTGCGATACCAAACAGGACCACACGGAGATGCCAAAAACTCCTAAATCATTCGCTTTGACTGCATAAACCTACGATTACTAATCACAACAACATACACATGACAAATCAAACATTATCCTTCCCGAGTGTGTGTGGAAACAACGCGAATGTACTGTGTGTCTGTACATGAATGCAGCGTGCGATCAGTGATCGAGAGAGCGCACACATGGTTTGTTCTTTGTGCATCAATATAACAGACTCTCACGCGCTTACTGTACGACACCAAAATTGCGCTCTTCAGAAACAATCGCAGAATACGACAGAGCTCGTGTTTTAAAGCAAAGCACACACTGGAATGAATAATTCACTAAAAACTCAATGTGAGTCTCTGTTCTCTCTGATATCTCTGCTGTAATCATTCCTGGCCTTCTTTACATTAGCGCTGTTTTGGACTGTTTGAATGATTTCGATTACTGGATTACTGAAAACTTTCCCAGAGTTTAACGGCTTAAAATGGCCTGATCACAAACAGAGAAGCAGAATTGGGTTAAAGAGTTAGAATGGACATTTCCTCCTTACCAGGGTTACAGGTGCTTGTAGATGCTCAGTGTGATTGTGATAAACTCTCGACTTCTAAGATCATATAACGGCGTGACGAAAATTACGTTAATGACGCAGCTTCACGTACTTCTGTAATTTATTTGCGTTAAATTATTTTAACGCGTTAAGGAATTTAAATTAAACGCATGCGTTAACGGTGACAGCCCTAATATTTAATTCATATTTTTATATATACATAATATAATAATGTAATTTATACATAAAAGGGAAAAAATTTATTTAAAATTTAAAAAGTAAATTTAGCTCAATTTAATCCTGTAAATTTAGTTTAGCTATGGAAGTGTTACATGTTCCCTTGGTTTTGTGTTTCGCGGTTTTGTTATATGGACTTTTATTTTGAACTGTTTTTCTGTTTCCGTTGTTCCCTGTGTTTACTTCCTCTTTTACTTAGTTCCCTTGTTTTCTCCTGTTAATCACATAGTGATTTATCAGTCTCGCCTGTGCCTTGTTATCCTGAAACAAGGATAACACGTGGATAACTCGCCTGTGAACTTTCTACTGCTAATAGATACACAGACACGCTGCACTGAGCATGTAAGGTATGCTGCTGCTGCATAGATAGACATAAATCCCATAGCAGATCTAGGCAGGTGGAGCTGGGGGAGGTGCAGGGTTTCAGAAGAACTCTGATTGCACACTGCAGGACTGGCCTACAGCAAACAATGAACCAGACTATTTAGATGTTGAGCAAGCAACCTCATTGGCTGCAGGATCAGCAGAGTCATGCAGCAATCAGCTTGTGTCATGCGGTAATGATGTGATTGATTGCTGATTGCATGTAAAGGACGTATCAGCCGATGCCCTCTAGAGTTTCATGACCGTGCCCTCCATGAGTTACATGTAATTGCCACTTTATATCATTCTTTCTTGTTACTTTCTCACAACCTTATTTCTCACAGTAGTAATTTTCCATCTCACTATTTAGTTTAGTTCCAAACCCGTAAGACCTTCGTTCATCTTCGGAACACAAACTAAGATATTTTTTATGAAATCCGAGAGGTTCCTGAACCATCAATGGGCAGCAACGTCATTGCAACTTTCAAGGTCCAGAAAGGCAGTAAAGACATCGTTAAAATAGTCCATGTGACTACAGTGGTTCAACCTTAATTTTATGAAGCGACAGGAATACTTTTTGTCCGCAAAAATCAAACAAAAATAACGACTTTATTCAACAATTTCTTCTTGTCTGTGTCATTCTCCTACGCTGTTGACATAGTAAATACAGTGCAGCGCTTCCAAGTTCTACGGCAGAACGGTGGCTAACAATTGGCTAGCTCCTGCGTCAGCATCACACGCATGCGTCGTGGTGCTCACGTGCACAGTGTCGGCCAGTGGTAAGCCAGCGTTTTGACGTAGAACGATGTCTTTACTACCTTTCTGGGCCTTGAAAGTTGCAATGACGTTGCTGCCTAATTTCATCAAAAATATCTTCATTTGTGTTTTGAAGATGAACAAAGGTCTTACGGGTTTGGAACGACATGAGGAAGAGTAATTAATGACAGAATTTTCATTTTTGGGTGAACTAACCCTTTAAGTAAATCTTTAAGGGCCAGATTTACTAAACAAGTCAAATTAACGTGAGAGCGCAAAACCAAAAAAGCGCTGATGGGAGTGGAAAGTTCTGTGTGTGATCTACTGATGACTCGCAAATTAAAGAACACAGACCATAATGATCAACGCAATCTGCTAAGAGCAGCGCAAATTAGCGTTTAATACATGTCTTTTTTGGGGAGCTAAATAATGCCGCAAATACCAGTAAATTTTTCACTGCGTGTCTTTAGTAAATCCTGACAGTAGTTTTTTAACGCCAAAAAAGGGTTTGTACTGGCGCAAGCTGTTAGTAAATCTGGCTCTAAGTAACTTTCTTCCTGTTAGTCTTTTTGTACGGTCTCACGAAAAGCTATTTTCTAGCATTGCTTTTGACACTTAGCTCATTGTGTTCAGGTTTACTGATAATCAAAAGGCTGATTATATTTTCCATACCCTCTAATAACTCTCTGATCTCTGTGTACGTGTGTATATGGGTGCGTTCACACGTGCTTGTAGAACTTGTAATTACAGCGTGTAAACTCATAATTTTCTCAGAGCTACAATTTATACCACGTGGCCGCTGTACCACCTGACCACTGCAGATTTAAGGTGTGTTCGACTTGAAGTGGCACTGTGCAGACTGATTGGTGTCTGACATTATGACAAGTAACTCGAGAGCAATTCAAAAGCATACAGAGCTTTATTTACGGTAATTACAACATGACGTGAACGCGGGCTGGGTTTTGGAAAGATGGGGCGTGTCTTCAGTACCCTAAAGCAGCAGATGGCAATACTTATGTATATCTTATGAGTACATGAAGACTTAAAAGAAACAGGAACAAGGGATTTTATAGTCTTAAGCTGGATCATTCTTAATAAGTAATGAATACCCATGTCTAAAAGCAGCTCGGCCTTGGATTTGGACAAAGAAAAACAGTATTGTAAAGTCTCAAAGGATAACACGACCAGTGCCTGCTTGTTTCCTCCTCAGCACAGCTGATAAAGCATATTATTATTGTTTCTTTCCAGCTTCAGCAAGCCCTAGAGGAGTTAGATGAGGATGACCAGTGCTATGATTTTCGGAGGGAGCGAATCATGGTGCACAGGGTGCATCTGTACTTCCTGCAGTATGAATACACACCTACAGATGATGGCACGGACATCACACTGGTCGCACAGCTCTCTATGGACAGGTGAGGATGACGGACTGTCTGAACGAATCTGCAGACACGCCTGTGCCACTCATGCCAATGCAATTTAATTACAGAAGTGTCATTGTCGTGTTTAATGAACCCTGTGCAGCACTTTGATTGAAATGAGAAAAGATTACTACAGCATTGCAACATCTTCAAAACATGTTGAACCCTCACGTAACTTTATTTCAGGGTTGCTGATTTTTAAAAAAAAAAATGCAGTTAATCATGCCCTTGATCCATACACATGTAAACAGACCAACAATAGAAAAATAAAATATTTGAAAAAAATATTACAATATAAAAAAAAAAAGAAAAAAAAAAAGAAAATAAATAAATATTGCAAACAGAATGATGTAGATTTTCTTATAATTTTTTTTATATTTTTTTTAATTATTTTTGTAAGAATGTATCCTGTAAAGTCTACCTGTGGATTTAATGGATTGTCATTGAATAAATAATTTAAACAATTTCATAATAATTAATTATCATAGTAAAAAAGCATGAAAGCAAGCACACAATCAAAAAGGTCAAAACATATAAAAGTGTTCAAAAATAAATAAGCTTTCCATTGATGTATGGTTTGTTAGGATATGACAATATTTGGCCGTGTGCAAAAAAAATCTAAATATTGAGAAATTTGCCTTTAAAGTTGTCCAGATGAAGTCATTAGCAATGCATATTACTACTACTAATAATTTTTTATCTATTTACGGTGGGAAATTTACAAAATATCTTCATGGAACACGATAATTTTGACCCATACAATGTATTGTTGGCTATTGCCACAAATATACCCGTGCAACTTATGACTGGTTTTGTGGTCCAGGGTCACATATTAGACTACTATTTACACAAAACTCAACTTCAAACAAATTAATTTTAATCAAATTAAATACATGTCATGGCAATTAATTAATTGAATTAGCATACAGTATATTTCTATTTGTGATTAATTCAATTAATTAATTGCCATGACATGTATTTAATTTGATTAAAATTAATTTGTTTGAAGTTGAGTTTTGTGTAAATAGTAGTCTAATATGTGACCCTGGACCACAAAACCAGTCATAAGTTGCACGGGTATATTTGTGGCAATAGCCAACAATACATTGTATGAGTCAAAATTATCGTGTTCCATGAAGATATTTTGTAAATTTCCTACCGTAAATAGATAAAAAATTATTAGTAGTAGTAATATGCATTGCTAATGACTTCATTTGGACAACTTTAAAGGCAAATTTCTCAATATTTAGATTTTTTTTGCACACGGCCAAATATTGTCATACCCTAACAAACCATACATCAATGGAAAGCTTATTTATTCAGCTTTCAGATGATTATGAATTTGTCAGGCTTTTTTTATATCATTGTAACTTTTGTTTTCCCATAAAGTAGTCTTGCCATTTTCACAAAGATGAGTGTTATGCAGCATAGCAACATTGTTTGTGTTTGAAACAAGTATCAACTGGAAATGTTTGACATAGAGAAGATCAGAACAAACTGTGCTAATACTGAAAGCTTGCCCTGCAGGTTTGAAAAGTGTATCAGAAAGAGCCTGTTAGCTTGCCTCACTTCAATTACTACCCAAAATTTCACCAGAGACACTGTATTTCTCCACAGACTGCAGATGCTGGAGGCGATCTGTAAACACTGGGAGGGCCCCATTAGTTTGGCCCTCTACATGTCTGATGCCGAGGCTCAGCAGTTCCTGCGCTACGCTCAGGCCTCTGAAGTCCTCAAAAACCGCAAGAATGTGGGCTATCATATCGTTTATAAGGAGGGTCAGTTCTACCCTGTTAATCTGGTACGCAATGTGGCGCTCCGCAACGTCAACACACCCTACGTTTTTCTGACTGATGTAGATTTTCTGCCCATGTACGGCCTCTATGATTACCTCAGGTAAGACTCAGGGCTGTCAATTTGTTAGGAATAATCTGTTAATATAATGGATACATTTCTGTAATTCATCTGTGTTTTTTTTTCTTTTTTTTTTTTTCATGTAGAAGAAGTATAGTCCAACTGGACATGGCCAATACCAAGAAGGCTCTGGTTGTGCCGGCCTTTGAGACGTTGAGATATCGCCTTTCATTCCCTAAATCCAAGGCCGAGCTGCTGTCTATGCTGGACATGGGGACTCTCTACACCTTCAGGTACAGTAGACATTCAAAATAATCCTATCTCAAGGAAGTTCATAATTAACCCTTAAATGCATACCTCGGGTCTTTAGTGACCCGGGACGTCATACACTACCCTCATCCTCCTCCTATTTAGATATACAGTAGATCCGGGTCACTAAAGATCCGAATATGCGATAATGATTGGCGAAACATTCATGTGTTTAAGGGTTAATAATAGGGTCGATGAAAAATAAGGTTGTCCGAAATAAAGAAAAATGACAATTCTTGTGAAAAATCTAATTTAAAACACATGTACCATATTTGTAGAATTGTACTTTTTATATTCATGTTGGTTTCATGTGGTTTTTAAAAACTTTTCTTTTCAAGAAACCTTTAAAGTTACTAACTTTTGGCCCTCTAGCAGGTAAAAAACATTACTATAGCTATACCCATTAATACACATGGTACTTGAAAATAAATTCCATCACAGCGCTACAATATATGAAACGACCCTTCACAATAGATAATGCTATACAATGAATTCTGTTCATTGTAACATATGGCAATTTATCTGTTCAGTAAAATACTTTACTCACCTGTTGAGTAATAAAACATCTCTGCGCCTCTTTTCCAACATTTCAGATCCCTCAGTTCTCGACATCTCTGAAAAGCCAAGCCAATGTTTTCGTTTTATTACGAGCTCAGTTGTTTTTTCTTTTTTTTTGTTTTCTTACACTTTGAACACATGTGAGTGTACACATCTTAATCCTTTAAAAAATATTCATAAATATCATTTAGTTTTTGGGCAGTCATACCACATGACATTTTTCAACCTGGTCTAACCTCGCTTTGTCATAAAGTCAAATTATCTGATGTTTTAAAAGACTTATTCAGTGTAACACTTAATCAGTGTAGCATTTTTAAAATAGTAATAAAAGATTATGATAAACTAATTAAGATTTGATTTACTTTTTTTCAATTGGGCTTTTTTCTTTATTATGATATCACCTTTTCAACTTTTTGCTCCAAAAATATTTGAATTCAGAAATTAAAACTAGGGGAATTGCAAGAAAAGCTAATAATCAAATCATAAAAATGTAAAAGTAAAATAAATAAAAAATGTTAAAATAAAACAAAGATTTTTTTTTTTTTTTTTACCTGCATGTTATGTGACCATCAGCCAGAAAATGTGAATGTATTGTTAAATTATTTAAATATTAACTGAAAATCAAGTAAATATTTTAGATCAATGGGGTTCATCTGACAAAAAAAAAGTTTGGGAATCCCTGTTATAGAAGATAATGAATAAAGATGAATTAATTAATAGGACAAACAATGAGCATCCCATCAATGGCCTGTTTTCAAAAGACCAGACATAATAGTTCATGCATTAACACTAACATTCACATACTACTTTCCTGAAATGTAGGTATCATGTCTGGACAAAGGGTCATGCGCCAACCAATTATGCCAAATGGAGGACAGCCACAACGCCATACAAGGTGGAATGGGAGGCAGACTTTGAGCCGTACGTCGTCGTGCGCCGAGACTGTCCTGAGTATGACCAGAGATTCGTTGGCTTTGGCTGGAACAAAGTATCCCATATCATGGAGCTTGATGCTCAGGTAAGGTTTTCAAAAACGTTTGGCCTGTTTCTACCGCCAGTTGAAGTGTCCGGTGCCCCTAACCTGTCCCTTTTCCTTGTTCCAAAGGAGTATGATCTTATCGTGTTACCAAATGCTTTCATGATCCACATGCCCCACGCGCCCAGCTTTGACATCTCAAAGTTTCGCTCCAGTCCAAGTTACCGCTACTGCTTGACGACTCTGAAGGACGAGTTCCACCAAGACCTTTCTCGAAAGTACGGTTCTGCTGCTCTCAAGTACCTCACAGCACAGAGGAACATCTGAAACCTGTTTCAAATGTACTTTAGCACACAGGAGAATGGCTCGGTCTAGTCGTTTGAGGCTCAACAGCCAACATGCTGCTCTGCTACATGTTACGGTGTCTAGAGGTACGAAGCTGCCCTGCTAAAATCAGAGCTTTAATCAACTTTTTGATAAGTCATACAGCAGAGAACTGTGAAAACCAATGACATCAGACTGGTGGCGAAAACTCGACCAAACATTTCAACTGCTAAAAAGCGCAAAGGACATCGGTGTACGTTTGTGACGACTCATTTTCTTATAGTCTAAAATGAACGTCATTATAAAGACCTTTTTTGACAATCAGGGCTTTTTCTTCACTAAAGATCTACGGCTAGTGATTCATGGCGCTACGCAACTTTGGACCTGGCTAAATCCATCCGATGACGTATCGATGGGCCGAAAAGGACAAGAAATGAATGAGCTTTCCAAAGACTCTTCTGCTGGACTGAAGTGTGAGGAGGCCATCAAGACAAGAGGGACATTTAAGCCTTATAATTTCCTTGTTATTTAAAATATTTAAAAGTATTTTTTGTTTTTAACGAAGACAAAACAACCTACAGCCTACGTATGTTTTACACAATATAAAAAAGGAAAATCACATTATTTTTTAATTTAGAAACACTGATTTGGTTGTAGCGAAAAAAGAAGCTTGAATGCTCGATAGAGAGTATTTTGTGTGGTTTCGGAGGTCCCGAATGTTAGTCATTTATGATTTTGGTGAGGAATGATCAGAGCGTTATAACTGCTGCATTTATAACAAATGGCGCATATTATAAACATCCAGTATCATAGTGTATACCTGCTCTGAACTCACATCACTTTTTTCACTTTTAAAAATTTGCACTACATGCTGTTACTCAAACATGACATTATCAACTATGATTATATGATATATGATTATATGTACATTTGCATTGAGAGTCACCCAAGGGACCATGCAAAAAAAAACGGAGCATCCAAGTTTCTCAAGGACTAAATATTTGTTGTCAGTGGAACACTTTCTGTCATTGGAAGCGATATTTATTGTGTAAAATGTCACGTTCTGGTCAGTCCTGAAGTAATAATCCAATGTCCAATTCAACATCAGTCACTCAAGTTGTAAAAGAAAAAATAACATCGGAAACCTGACAAGAAAGTTTGTACGATGTATTGTACCAGTGGCTGCTGTCACAATGTTGTGTCCCATCTTTATAAAGTAACGCTCCTCCAGGTCATATTGAGTTCACCCCTCATACGCCACCCATGCCCTTCCGCTCCATCAGACTGCAGATTTACGGTAAATACCCGTGCCTTTGCTGTGTTGCGAAAACTGGATATTGATTGTACTACTGTACGCATCAGCGGGGCCTGCAAGAATACAGGTACTCTATTTATTATTGTTGACTTAAATCAATCATATTTTTCTATGTAGGGGACAAAGTGCTTTAAATAAATTCTCCCTGTTTCTATAGTTTGTCAAAGTTCTTGTGCTTTTTATTGTAGATGAGTCAGGTTGCTCTGTGCTTTTCTCTGAATGTTCCATTTTTGAGTTCGTTCTAAGACTCGCTGGTGACTCATAGTTGGAAGGTCTACAATACAGGGCAGTGCTGATAAGAAAAAGCATTACCTCGTCTCTTTCTCCACACTAATCTCACAAAAAAGCGTTTCTTTGTGAAATTTCATCCAAAAAATGAAATTCTTTCATCATTTACTCAGATCCTTTTGTTCCTAACCTGTGTGCTGTTGTCTGTGCTACACAAAGGGAATTTTTTAAGGACTCTTCACACAGCTCTACAACAACAGTCTCATTTATAAAATGTTCTGTAGAAACGTCCTACATTTGATCTGAGATCATTTCTCAAATATGCATACACGTGATTCAGAGAAAGCGAACGTACGCACCAAAAAGTGCATACACCTCTCTTCCAGATGCGAAATATATTTCTGCATTATAGGCCATTTTATAGCCTATAGATTGGTGTGATGTGTGGAACCAAAGAATGCATACTAAGTGAACTTTGCTGTGTAATGCTGTGTAATTACGCTAACAGGGTTTTATTATTAATATTATTATTGCTGCTGCTTCTCTGCAGTATTCTGACTCTGTCAAAAGGAAAGTGCATACACCTGCTTAGAATCTGATGTGCCGCTAAGCACTTTTCCATGTCAAAAAACTGAACGTTAGCAAATATGAAACAGTCTAAGATCAAATATGTGCATACACACGTTTTATAAATGCGGACCTAGATCTGTGAAGATCCTAAACAAACATTAAAAAAAGCATATCATTCATATTATATCAAAATCATACATTGTGAAAAGGTGTACTTAATTGTATTGAATGTGCACTTGTAGTGTACTTCAAATCTTAAAATTATATTTAAAAAAGATATTATGTACACTGTTTTTTTTTTTTTAATGTTTTTGAAATTTGTTTTCTGCTCACCAAGGCTGCATTTATTTGATCAAAAATAGAGTACAACAGTAATATAACAATTTAAAAGAGCTGTTTTCTATTTGAATAAAAAATTTAATTTATTCCTGTGATGTTAAAGCTGAATTTTCAGCATCATTACTCCCGTCTTCAGTGTCACATGATCCTTCAGAAATCAAATCGAAATAAAAAAGGCCACTTAAGTGTAAAGAATTAAGTACACTTTGTAATAATGTCATATTAAGTTTTACTTTAAAGTTATGTTTTTATAATATTTAAAGGGGACCTATTATGCAAAAATGACTTTTACATGGTGTTTGAACATAAATGTGTGTCGGCAGTGTGTGTACACAACCACCCTATAATGGTAAAAATCCACCCACTCCTTTTTTTAATCCCCATAAATCATAAGCAGTGTCTCAGAATAAGCCGTTTGCAGTTTCTATGCAATGTGATGTCACATTTCACAGGCCCCACCCACGACTGCTGACGGACTCCGCCCTATTAGCATAGACCCCGCCCTCAGAGAGCTGTACACAGTCCGCCATGTTTATCTCCTTGTCAGAGCATTTAACAGCAGCATTCAAGTAAGAAATGTATTTTTATTAAAGCTACTAAAGTTATTCAGTCAAGAGCAGTGAGTGATTTACTGTTTTTCTTTTGTTGTTTGATTCATATTAACAGCATATATAGCAGTAGGTACTGTATATTACGCTGCTTTCACTTTAATACACAGATCTAATATACACATGTGATTTCTTTACTTGCTGTTTACGTTCACAGACATAACCGGCTGTGTTTATGTGAACTTTGTGTGTTTTTGACATAACCTTGTGTGTATTTTACAGCTTAAGCGCAATAAGATGTGAAAGAGAACTTAGTTAAATACTCACGGGGCACGCCATCTGACATCCAGCTCTCTCTGTGTGTGCTTCGGATGTGTGCGCTCAGAAAACCATATATCAGAAGTTTAGACTGATATGGCTTTAAAACGCATGCAGATAATAAACTTTCATGATGATGAAGAACTGCAATGTCACGTGAGCGTGATAGCGATGATAATCAAAACCAAACAGATGTTTTAGTTTAGTTTAGAGTATCTGAGGCAGGAAATGTACAGGCTCCGCCCTCTTCTGGAAAGCGGGGTGGGGAGCAGCAGCTCATTTGCATTTAAAGATACACATTCTAGGGACACTTATATTACATCTTGTAAAAATGGCCACAAAAGGTCCCCTTTAAAGTGCACTCATTTTGATGCATTGATGAACATATTACGGCAAGACTTGATTTTAACTGTAGTGTGTTATTCAATAAAACATTTAAAGTTCATATATTTTAAGTGTTCTAAATTGCAACAATTTATCATTACAAATGTGTAATTACAAATAGATTTAAATACATGACATGCAAATTTAAATAAAAATTACATTAAAATATATTCAATTTACCATAAATTCTTCCCATACATCCAGCAGTACACTTTAACCATTTCAAAAGTAATAATTATGAAGTTACATATAAAGCTGCACTTAAGTCCTATTTAAGTGGGCACTCTAAAGTTAAGCTAATTGCATTTAATATAAATTTAAACTATAATACATTTGATTTGCAGCAGTGTATTAACTCTCTCCCCACCATTGACAGAATTTTCTGGCTTGCCGTGTTTTCACTGTTATGCGGTAGGGGGCGCTATGACACATCTTCTGAAAGAGTACTGAATCTCCTGATCAAAACACAAGCGAAGAAGACTCAGAAACAAGCGATATCATATGTAATCATATGCATATGTAAAATAACGCTATCACCAACATTAAACATCATATAAATCAAAACTGCCTACTGTTATGAATGAAATGTCGACCCAGGACGAGCTGTAGGACTGTGAAGCTTTGGGGGTGTTGATGGACTCAATCTACTCCATCTGTGTTTTTATCATCGTTCTGAATCTGATCCGGATGAAGTCTTTGATAAAAAATGTGATTTTCTCAGCTTTTTGCTCAAAATATGCTTTTTTTATGAAACTTACTCACATTTAAGTGTTGATAAAAAAAGAATGCATGAAGCTAGAATAAAACAGGTTTTTTATTTTTTAAAGCAGAGAGAGGGCCATGAAAATTTTGTGAAGATGATCAAAAACGCGAGCTGTGGCTGGCAACTTAAAAAAAAAAAAATAGAAATAGTTTTACAGTTAAACTATCAACTTCAGGGGCTGGATACGGCTTGTGGACTGGAAGTTTAAGATCTCTTCTTTAGATATTATACAGAGACTTGTTATTACTGTTGACTGAAAATGACTTCAGCCAATCCATCTGTTAGTGGCAAGAGGCTGAAGCTGATCAATTGTTTTCCAAATGGATCTGACTCGTGTTAAAACAAAGTTAATTCCGGCAATTGCAAGAGAGAGACTGCGGTAACCGGAGCCCTGAGAGCGAGCGGGGAGCTGTTTCCTGCGCTGTGTGGGCTAATGCATGTGTAATTGCCTGAAGTGGCCCTTTATGACATCATGAATCAGAAACCATTGCACACAGTGAAAGAGTTTCAAGCAGCTTTTCAGCATTCATTCAATCTACCCAGCAGCACATTACAGGAAAGGGCATGCGGGGAAACTCTGCTCTCAGTGTGTGAGCGGTGCAGCTCAGGATGCCCCAGCAACAATCTAGAAAATGGACTCACATCAGGAAACATGCTCAAGCTTGAATAATTCATTAGATACAAGACAGTGGCAAGTAAAAGGCTGTTTCTTGCTGATTCCAAGAGTCCCAGATGAGTGTCTGTTCTTCCAACTTGGGAACTTTTATTTAATTTAATTTAATCTAGTTTCATTTTATTTTGAAGTCCAGACTCATGACATGGCAGAAGGGAGGGGAAAAAAAGAAAACTTTCACATGTGCATTGTTATGAAATCAGGTCACTTTCACAGCTGGCAGACCAAGCGTGCAAATTCTCATTAGTAACTGCTAGGACATTATTTTCTCTGTGGTTTTTCCCTTTCATAATGAAATGTATGTTTCTTTGGGAATTTGGCTTAATGAATTGGAACTATAATTTCTTGCATTTACATCATTATTACGGAGAAGTGTTTGTGTTTAATACACCCTCTATGGTATGGTGTTGCCTCCAGGCAACATAGTCTATTTTAGTTTATTTTTAATAAAATGAAACACCAATTTATTGGTCAAACCTATCTCAGGGAAGAAGAACTTCTTCAAAAAATTGGTCACATGACCCACAGGGGTCCATTTTGTGTCCTGTTTCAGCACATGTGCACAGGTCATATGGCTCCATATTTTCTCCAGTGAAAAGTGCATTTTTCACTAATTTCCGTCCAGTTAATCGCCCACAAAAAATATGAGTCACCTTCACTGGTAAGCAAAGAAGTATTTACGAACTTTACATTATATATCATCAAATGTTTTAGAGGAAATAACAAAAAACTGTGTGTGCCTCAAAGCAACATTGTACCATAATGGAATCGCATAAGGCCATACCAGACACACTAGGTTGGATACAAATATAGTATATTTGTAAGGAAAAGAGTTAGAATTCTCTAAATATATTTGCATTTTTGGATGATTTTGTAATGCACTTATAAGAATAGTAATTCACATACTATAACTGCACATATTATGATCTGCACATTTTCTATAGCACTTAAAAAAAAGGTATAAAACACAACTGCCAGTTGATGAGGGTGAGGATGAGGTGTCATACTGTGATGAGGAAGATGAGGTCATAGTGACAATTCGGCAGGGAGAGAGTGAAGGTGAGATCAAAGATGGAGATGAGGATGAAGATGGATATGATAACTTGATATGATGGTTTGGTTATACTTGTGTTCCACGATGGTACAATGTTGCCTGAGAGCAACAGCTGAATTTTAAATGTTACTTTTTATTAAATATGAAATTTGTAATACATTAAAAACTGGATAAATGTGTTTTTTCAGGTGTCTGGTTAAAGAAATTGATGTTTTCAATAAATATATTTCTTTTTTCTACATGAAAATGTCAAATGTGAAAATTTGTTATAGTGTCCAATTTTAAGCAGGAAAAACTAATATTTTTTTCCTTATTGAAATCATATTGCGTACCATAGAGGGTTAATACAGTAGATAAAAACAAAGAAAATATAATTTAGAAAGAACAAAGACGAAAGCTGGAATTTCTCATTAATGGTATTATCCAAAGTAACAACCTTGTGAAAAAGAAGTGCACTTAATTGTACTGAATGTGCACTTTTAGTGTACTTAAACCTATATTTATAACACACTTCTTACAGGTAATATAATATTAATGAAATATAAGGCCACTTAAGTGTATTTAAAGAGTGAAGTGTATTTCGGTAACACTTTATTTTACAGTGTCATTGTTACATATGTTACATCCAGTTACTATAGTAATAACTATAAATTATGCATAAATACATGCAACTAACCCTAAACCAAACCAAACCGTAATCATAACCCCATAAAAAGTACATGTAGTTACTTAATAGTACTCAGTACTTAAATGTATAATTACAGTGTAACAAAGACACCTTAAAATAAAGTGTGACCTGTATTTCTAACACACTTAAGTACACTTTTAAAAGTGCACTTTGTAATAGTCAAATTAAAAAAATATGATTTGATGTTGACATAATTTTAACTGTATTTTATTATTCAGTATTACATTTAAAGTAAATATGTACTTCCTGTGCTAATTTGCATCATAAATATGTGTAATCATATTTAAATACATGACATATGTTTCAACAGAAATTACATTAAAATATATTTTAGTTACTGCATAAATGCAGTACATTTGGCAGTACACTTTAACCATATTTCAAATGTAAAGATGTAATTAAGCCTTTCTTAAGTGGCCAAAAAAGCACTCTTAAGTTTGACTAATTGAATTTAATATGAATTGGAACTAATACATTTTCATTTAATTGCAAATAAAATGCAATTAAGTGTCCGAAAACATTACATTCAAATGGAAGCTCTCGTTAATGGTGTCACCACCTAAATCGATGAATTTCTCTTGTGCGAGTCAAACAAAAGGAAGTAATTCCTCTAGATAGCCCCACACAGATCAATGCCAATAGCCCACTGCACCATTTATTATCTCTTAAGTTAATGACAGGAATCAAAACACTCCATTTATCAACTGGTGACAGCCTCCAAATATCTTCTCATCTCAACAGTGACTGCTCGATATTGATATTGAAATCCTCATATCAACTTCAGTAATGGTTGCTCAATATCACTTGCAGTGACGTTTAGCAGGAGGCCATGATTTGTTCTGTTCTGTTTGTTCCTCAGCTGTCGTCTCCCCTTCACACTCTGTGTAACACAGGCAGTAAATAAGGAACTGTAGATCAATATTACCCAGATGTCCTTGTGGGGTTAACAGAGCTTGCTAAGGTCAAAAGAGTCGCAAAGTTTTTCTTTCACTAATGTTCAAGTGATTTCTCAACTTGACATTTCTGATAATGAAATTGCGTATGCTGTGCACCCTGAAACTGTGGTATTACCCAGCACAAGGGTTCCCACAATTTCTGACCAATTTTATGACCTTTCCACTGGTTTTACTAGATAAGGGCTTAATTGAAAAACAATAGGAAAAAAAATATATACATATTTGCTCATAAATCATTCCAAAAAATATGTGAAAAAGGATAGTTCACCCAAAAATGAAAATTCTGTCATCATATACTCACCCTCAAGTTGTTCCAAACCTGTATAAATTTCTTGGTAACACTTTACTGTAAGGTTCATTAGTTAACATTAGTTAACAAACTAATAATGAACTGCACTTATAAAGCATTTATTTATCTTTGTTAATGTTAATTTCAACATTTACTAATACTTTATTAAAATCTTGTTAACATTAGTTAATGCACTGTGAACTAACATGAACAAACCATGAACAGCTGTATTTTTATTAACTAACGTTAACAAAGATGAACAAATACAGTAACAAATGTACTGCTCATGGTGAGTTCATGTTAGTTAATACACTAACTAATGAAACCTTATTGTAAAGTGTTACCAATTTCTTTGTTCTGCTGTACACAAAGGAAGATATTTGGAAGAATGTTTATAACCAAGCAGATCTCGTCCCCCATTGACTACCATAGTATTTTTTTCCTATATGGTAGACAATGGGGGACGAGATCCCTTTAATCAGTTCAAATGAGTCATAGAAAACAGACAACTCAAAAGAATGGGCCTATTTATATTTGGCACTTCATGGTTTTCTCAGATAACAATCCGTTTGCGAAAGTACCAGGTGTGAACGCACTGTGTAACGCATTCGCAAAGGATTGCAATAATGACCTATAATGACCATATGACCAATGAATCATTTCCATAATGACCAACGCAATCTACCAAGAGCAGCACAAATTTGTGTCTGGTTTAGGACATTTTAAGATATTAAAAGATTCATGGTTTAAGACATTTTTTTAAATTTTTTTGACATTTAAGACATGCTTTTTGTGCAGTAAATAATGGCGCAAACACCAGTAAATTGACGATCACAATCCTTAGGAAATCACCTTGCATGATTCATTTAAATACTCTCCTCCCATAAATTTTGCGTCTGAAAAGGAAACTCCTACAAATACATATGCAATAAGGTCAGCCGCAAAAATAACCCTGTCCACGCCTTTTCAGCGCTAATTTTTCACTGCATGTCTTTAGTAAATCCTGACAGTAATTTTTAACAGCAAAAGAGGACTTGCACTGACACAAGCTGTTAGTAAATCTGGCCCCAAGTGCAAATTGGCCCACAAGAACATGGTTTTACCCAGACAAGAACATCTAGCTGATTAAATATTTAGCTTAGAAAATTCACTTTAGAAATTTCCATGACTTTTCCAAGTGTGGGAAACTTGAAAATGTTAAAATTCAATCTTAGAGTTCATTGAATTTTAAAGAGGCCATATTATGCCCTTTTACAAAGTCTAGATTTTTGCCATCTACCATTTCATTTTCATGCTTGAATGCTCAAAAAACACAATATTTTTCATATTGTTGCAGCACCTCTCTTCCGAGTCTGTCAGTAACGCTCTGGGGTGCGTTTCCTGAAAGCATCGTTAGTCATCTATGGTCGCAATTTCCGTCTTTATCAGCGTAGTTCAACGAGTCAGTGTTTCCCGAAACCATAGTTCCAATGAACATTCGTAAACAGCATCTAGTATGCAAGAACGAGCCTATGATTGCATCTGGAAATAAAGCAAAATAACTGAGAAAAATGAGAATTATTCCTCAGGTGACATGTCTGTAATTAAAATTAATTAAAACTAAAACTAGCATTAATTCGATCTCAAACGGATTCATTAAAATAAGTTATTACTCCACCATGAGCGTGACACCATTAACCAACGTGATTGAACAACAAATTTGCGACAATAAGGTGTAAGGACCAAGGTAAGAACCCAGTTGCAGAAATGAGAGCTCAGTCAGGGAATACACTTAATGTCTCTTTAATTAGTCCAGAAAGTAATTCCAAACAGAAGATCCAAAATGTTCCAAAAAGAAGAAAGTGATTCCAAAACTGTAACTCCAAGTTGTTCCAAGAAGTCAATACAAAAAGCCAAAAGAGGGTCTAGAAACATCAAAGGGTAAATGAGTGTCTCCCAAAAAGGTAAATCAAAGACATCCAAAAAACTTCAAAGGGAAAAAAATAAGGACAACAAAAAGCAAAAGTCAGATAATCAAACAGAGCAAATAAATCCAGAGAAAATCACAAGAGGGATTTACCAAAAGACTGGAGAGGTTGGTCTCAACATATCAAACGCTGAGCAAAGAACAGAGGAACAGAGCAACTTAAAAACACACAGGAAAGAAGGTACAGGTGAGAACAATAACACATGATACAATGGCGAGAAACTGAAATGAAACACAATGAGGGCCTCTACTGGCCAAAACTAGTCCATAAACCGAACATAAGGTTTTAGGAAACGGTCGTGACTAGTTAGTTGATTTCTTCAACGATGCATCGTACTATGGCAGTTCAGCAGTGAGTTGCATCGCTGTACGAGAAACACACCCCCGTTTAGTTCCTTTCTCTATGAACCCCCTCTTTCCGAAAAGTGCAATATTTTCTGATTGGTCGGCTGGACCAGCGTGTTGTGATTGGTCAAACGCTTTGAGTGTGTTTTGGAAATATCAAACCCCTTCCTTTACCATAACTGCAAGTTTCAACACACTACTAAGGCCACGCAAACAGGCCTCTGCCCCTTTTTTCAAATGAGGAATATTGTGACGTGTTTGTTCCTGGAAGAAAACTCAAGACTACAATCGAGGCGTTTGAGGGAGTTCAGAAACAGTGCGCACTGATATAGAAAATAACTCCCTTTGGAGAGACTTTGTGCTTTGTAACTTTGCAGACCTTTTTCATGCTCAAACAGCAACTAAACACACTAAAGAAAGTTATAATAGATCCTCTTTAAAAAATTTCCCATAGAAGCTGCCTTGACCTTTGTCAAAACAAATGCAGAAGCTCAAACAGCAGGCGTGAGGTGGAGTTTCTGATAAAGGACTACTTCTATGCCATTCCTGCTAAACAGAAAGGTTGTTGCTATGAAAGACGTGTGCTACATAAAGCAAACCCTTGGAGAATAGCACTTTAATTATGCTTATTGCTGGTTGCACATGGAAACTGTCATAACTCACTGTAATGTTAAAGAGGACATGCTTTCCATATGCCCTACTTCTGTGCCAGCTAGCAGATGTTCGGAAATGAAAATTGTCCTCTTCAAGGTGTTTATAAACATTAGAAGCAGCAAACTGGCATAGAAACAAAATATAAGTCACTAATCATGCTTTGTGCTTTCTGCCGGAGATACTGAAGTTGACAGATTGTACTCACATGATTGGTTCCAAAACCTAGTGTGCTGCCTAAACGGCTGCAAATTAAGCCTAAACTCATAAGCCACTGATTCAGAACATTTTTTAGGCAGCAACTCCATATAAATAATATTCCTCACATGAAGTGCACAAGTGACATTACTCAATTGATTACAATACAGTTTTACTTTAGCATGCTGCCAAGTTTAATATGTGAAACTCTTATATGCAGAATAATACATAGCACTAGTAATATTAGGTAGTCAATTTTTAAAAAATGATACTAAGCTCACTGTGTTTTGGAATGGGTATAGCATATAATGAAAATTCAGTGATTTAATTGTATTGAATGTGCCCACGTAGTGTACTTTTTAAAATTATATATATATATATATATAAATAAAAAAAAACTGTACTTGCAGATAATATAATATTAATGAAATAAAAGGCTACTTAAGTGTAAATAAAGAGAGTGCACTTTCATGACTATGTTTCTTAAAGGTGCAGTGTGTAAATTTTAGCGGCATAAAGCAGTGAGGTTGTGAATTGCAACCGGCCACCGCTCACCCCTCCCTTTAGAAGCACATAGAGAAGCTACGGTGGCTGACACAGGACAAAAATGTCGTCGTCTGAGACAGCAGAGAGTAGCTAGTGCTCTGTTGAGAAGTTTGTTCGTTTAGGGCTACTGTAGAAACATGACGGCACAAAATGGCGATTTCACTTTAAGGGGACCAGCGGTGTATGTAGATAGAAATGATTCTAAGGTACGATTCTAAGGTAATAAAAACATAACGGTTCATTATGTAAGGTCTTTATACACCACTGAAAACATAGTTATGTATTTTATATTGCATTTCTGTTAATAGAGCCTCATAAATACTACACACTGCGCCTTTAATACACTTTGCACTTTGTAATGATGTCAAATTAAAAGTTTTACTTTAAAGTTAAGTCATTATGTTTTAATGTCACTTTAAAGAAGTACACTTATTTTGATGTCTTGACTAACTTTTTTAAAGCACATGTTGAATACTTGATCATAATTTTAACTGTAGTGTATTCAATATTACATTTAAAGTAAATATAGTTTACATTTATTAAACTGCAACTTAATCATTACAAATTTATAATTACAAACATTTAAATACATGACATACAAGTTTAAATAAATGACATTACATTTTAGTTTATCATACACTTTAACCATATTTCAAAGACAATAGACGTAATTATATGAAATTGTAAATATGTAAATATGCATTAAAGTCCTACTTTAATAACTAATTGCATTTATTATAAATTCAAACTACAATACATTTTCATTTAACTCTAAATAACATGCAATTAAACATTACATTCAGATTATATCCTTTTCACTGTTTTCGTAAAAAGCACTCTTTTTAAAAGTATGATAAAGTGCACTTTTTCACAAAAAATAATTCATTCCTATACTGTAAGTGTATTTAATATGTCTTCATGTACTGATAAATATGAGTGGGGCTACAGGATCATTATGTCTAACTAATCTACTGAATGTGCTTTTACTAGTACAGTATGTTCTCTTAAAGGGATAGTTCACCCAAAAATGTTCAAAAAATTATCCCATGATTTACTCACCCTCAAGCCATCGTAGGTAGTCTTGCGTAGCCAGACCTTCAGACTGACGGCAGAAGGTCTGGACTCTTTCACAGCTTTCATTGGTCAAGGACCGCCCAAGAGGACGTTTGACTGACATGTAACGCAACCAATCACAGTTCATTTTGTTCCGCATCATGTTTAGGGGCGTCGATGTCCCTACAAAAACAGACCGGCAAGCATCTATAAATGATTCATTCAAGAACGTTGTGCAAGTTTACTGCAACAATGGAGCCGCGAACTTCACATACTTTTGAAAACCCAGTGTTTAGTTGATCCTGGTAAGCGCTCAATGTCACAGTTGTAAACACAATGGCGTTCTTCTTCCACGAGGGGGTTTGGCGTCACGGCATTTGTTTCCAGGCATCCTGTAGAACATCCTGTAGAATTCAACCAATCAGATGATGACTTCAAAACTCCTGAAGTGTTTCCAAAAAAGTGTGTCATATGCATCAGACGTTCAGCCAACGGTCCGTGGGCGTGACGTCTGAGGTTGAGACTACATCCTAGGTGTATATGATTTCTTTCAGACGAAAAATTGTAGTTATGTTAAAGGGGTCATGAACTGGCTTTTTAAAAAAATTTTATACTGTTGTCTGAGGTCAACTTATGACGTTCGCGTGGTTTTTACATTCAAAAACATCATAATGAATAAGTAATAGGCTATTTTCTACCCTGGTGTTAAGCCTCTCTCATGGAACGCTCGGTTTTTATTAGCGTGCCGCGCTTAAGACGGGGAAGTAAACGCCCACTGCTATGATTGGATAAGCTTTGCATATTACAATGAGCTTCGGCTCCCTCGTGAGTACACGTGAGGAATTGTTTTGAAAGCGTGTGGGAAAACGGCAACCGGAATGATTCGCCCACAGGGCTCGCAAAATGTCTTTATCAAATAAACACAATGATTTATCTCTCATCCACCCGCAATTAATTGGAATGTTATTTTTTATTACTTGGCCCGCCCGATCGGTGGATATAACCGCGAACCGTGCATCACTAACACACACACACACACACACACACACGCACATGCCTCACTGCAGAGTCAGACAAATCAGCATGATCAAAACTTCCGCGATTGTATTTTTCCTTCAAATATCAAGTCAAGAGAGTGAACAACACACATCAAGAAAGGAATGTTATTTCACTATTTAAGATAGCCCGTCGCCAGGCCGGTGATACGTTTTGGTAGCCCGTCTGGAAAACACATAGCCCCGGGACATTGGGCTTTGCGAGCCCTGGCCCATAACGTTACATGTCCGAGTCTGATCACGAATTGCAGCACAATGAACCAACAACAGCTCAAATAAAGGATTCTCCAGCCTGTGACAGCGTGCTAAGTTATGTTCAGTTAGACAAGTACACATAATCAATAGATATCAAACGATCTGTAACAATGCAATACTATCACATATAAAAAACATTTTTTACTCACATAAGTGTGTTGCTTCATTCATTCATGTAATCTCATCCTGTCTGCAAATCCAGTCTCTCGTTTACAAACGAATCCGTGGTAAAATGAAGGAACAAACGTACAATGCCTTACCCACGTGAGCTGGATATTCATTAAAAATAAATTTCATCCATGCATTCCTAATATTGGAATCCGAATAAGCTTATGCAGCATGTTTATTGCTTGGAAGTTCGATCCGGTTTAGCTCCTCGTAGGCCTATGTTATTTATCTATAACATGCCATGCACAAATCGGTGGGCGGTGCTACAGAATCAGGCGTTCGTCTTCTTCGGTTAAGGCGGTGTTTCACCACACTCTGACGTCACAGCTTGGCACATTCTGAGATCGAGCGTTTGCTGGGCCTGGTGTCAATAAAAGCTTTTCTTTAACTAACAAGGAAGTTTTCAGCTCCGAAACTTACAGGATATTCTTATATCACGATGAACTTTTATATATCAAAGGCTGAATGAAAAGTTGATTCTTGACCCCTTTAAAAAATATCATTGCTCTTCCAAGCTTTATAATGGTAGTGAATGGCTAAGTAATCCATACGACTCCAGGGGGTTAATAAAGGCCTTCTGAAGCAAAGCAATGGGTTTTTGTGAAAAAAATATTCATATTTAAAACTTTACAAACTAAAATAACTATCTTCTGGTAGACGGCCTACGCAAGTCGACTTACGGCAAAAGAGTAACCCCTGACGCGATGTAAGACGTTGGATGTGGGAGTAGCGTAAGCGTTGACACCTCTCGTGGTTCAAACAAATATAGGGCTGTGCAACAAACTCAAGCTCCTCCAACATTTCTCTTTAAAAATTCTCGTTTTAGACTTCTCATTCGTGACCAGTGTTTTGTTTTGCTCTATCCTCTGCGCTTCCACATTTATCAATACAATACATCATGCGCCAGGTCAAGGGTTACTCTTTCGCCGTAAATCGATGCGTACGGCCATCTATCGGAAGCTATTTTAGTTTATAAAGTTTTAAATATTTTAAATATTTTTCGTACACAAACGCATTGCTTCGCTTCAGAAGGCCTTTATTAACCCCCAGGAGCCATGTGGAGTACTTTTATGATGGATGGATGCACTTTGTTGGGCTTCAAAATCAGGACCCCCATTCACTACCATTATAAAGCTTGGAAGAGCCAGGACCTATTTTAATATAACTCGTCTTTTGTATTGTATTCGTCTGAAAGAAAGTCATATACACCAAGAAATCATGGGGTAATTTTCATTTTTGGGTGAACTATCCCTTTAATAGTTCCAACTTTTTAAAGGGTTAGTTCACCCAAAAATGAAAATTCTGTCATTAATTACTTACCCTCATGTCGTTCAACACCCATAAGACCTTTGTTCATCTTCGTAACACAAATTAAGATATTTCTGTTGAAATCCGATGGCTCAGAAAGGCCTCCATTGGCAGCAATGACATTTCCTCTCTGAAGACCCATAAAAGGTACTAAAGTCAATCTCACTACAGTGGTTCTACAATAATTTTATGAAGTGACGAGAATAGTTTTTGTGTGCAAAAAAAATCAAAATAACGACTTTATTCAACTTTATTCTTGTCTTCCATGTGGGCCTCTGACGTGAACTCACGAAGCACCACGACGCATACGCGAGAATATGACGTAGAGCCGGCGGAAGCGAGGAACTTTGTTTACAAGCAGAGGAAGACGCGCCGTATCTAAGCTGTTGAATTCTACATTGATTGTGCTTTAGGTCTTGGCGTAGTCCTCAAAATTGCGCTAAAGTGTGCATTTCCTGGATGCCCGAACGCCGGCTCTGCGTCATATTCTCGCGCATGCGTCGTGGTGCTTCGTGAGTTCACGTCAGAGGCCCAGATGGAAGACAAGAATAAAGTTGAATAAAGTCCTTAGTACCTTTTATGGGTCTTGAGAGAGGAAATGTCATTGCTGCCAATGGAGGCCTTTCTGAGCCATCGGATTTCAACAAAAATATCTTTATTTGTGTTCCGAAGATGAACAAAGGTCTTACGGGTGTCGAATGACATGAGGGTAAGTAATTAATGACAGAATTTTCATTTTTGGGTGAACTATCACTTTAATCTAATGTTCAGAAAAGGTACAGAACATAATGAATTGAGTGTTAAGTGTCTATATTCAGGCCTTTAGTCTGAGTACCTTCTTCAGTATAAGTTGATAGAATCATCTGGCAGGTGAAAATTGTAAATATGATTGCTTAGAAAGTAAGCAACTAACTTCCCAATAAGGCACATGATTTGAAGTAACATTCACATTTGTAGCACAAATGGTGTGCAGTAGTGCTTCCTTTAGCAAGCACAGCTATAGTTAGCTAAATGCATTAAATATAGGTTTAATAGACATTCCCCCGGTTTCACAGACAAGGCTTAAGCTAGTCCCAGACTAAAATGCATGTTTGAGCTGTTTTAACTGAAAGTAAATTGCACTGAGATATCTTAAAATATGTCAGTGCCATTGTTTTGTCTCAAGTTAATTCATCAACTTTGACAGCCCTAATATTTTCACATTACAATACATGTGAGAAGACAGAAAATGGAAGAAATGATAAAAGGAAGAAAGAAAGAAGAATTAAAAACAAACACATCTTAGTGGCTGTATCCTGAGGGAAATGAGGACAGAGTCCTGCTATAAATCTCACTTGCTCTTCACCCAGTGGACTCTGAATGAAGATATTTGATGTAACGTACTGCTCTCTGCTCTTCTATCTCTCCTAAGGGCAAGAAGTCACTGTCAGTGTTAACCTCTCTGTCAGACACTCTCATTTCCAGCCTTCTCCTGAATGATGTCAGGCTTTCCTCTGTTGGACAAAGGTATGTGCACCGGGATGACAGACGAATAAAAGCAATCACTGGTTTCTTCAAATCACAACGTCAACTCCAATGATACGATACTCCAATACGGCCAAAACATACTCCACACAAGTACATGAATGCAAACGCTTCTAGCTACAAAAGCTCAATTTCACGCGTCGTTGCGTTCTGAAAGGTGTCAGAACAGAATTCATACCAAAACTTCTTGCAGTCCCAGCTTTGCCGCGAGGGCCGGTATAACGGCGTTGTCTGTTATATGGCCAGTTTTCACTTTTAAGTCAACTGCTGTCATGGCGGAGCAACAGAAGAAAATCTTGTCGAGCTTATATAGCTAAAATTAGTTCATCAGTCCATTTAGTTATAGATAAAGCTCAGCTGTTTTCAAAAGCGAGTTCCAGTAGTTATAAGCTGTATAGATACTCTAAAATAGTTTAAAGCTATTTTAGCTAGTGGTATTCTACTTCTTCTGAACGATGAGTAGCTTTTAGCTTAGCAAGCTAGCTTAAGTTTCAAAGTCACTTCCTAAACTCTGGTAGTAGAATAAATGTATTTACATAAGCTTCCTAATTGCAGGACACATGCACAAGATACTTGAAACTTTTTCTTTCAGTCACAACCCTTATGAAAAAGAAGTACACTTTAAAAGATTTCTCTTTCCCCACCAGCATTTTTTTTTTTTTTTTTTAAGTTGCCAGTCACCACCAGCTTTTTTGATCATTTTCACAAAAATGTCATGGCCACCAGAATATTTATATGCTGTTTAATATTGGTGATCGCGTTATTTTACATATGCATATGATTACATATGATATCGCTTGTTTCTGCGTCTTTTGATCAGGAGATTCAGTACTCTTTCAGAAGATGCATAATAGCGCCCCCTACCGTATAACAGTGAAAACACGGAAAGCCAGAAATTTCCGTCAATGAGCGGGAAAGAGTTAAAACATAATGATTTAAAAATGTACTTTAAAATAAAACTTTTAATTTGACATTTTGAGATTTTAATTTGACACTTTTTAAAAGTGTACTTAAGTGTGTTATTAAACATAGTCATGGAAGTGTACTCTCTTTAAGCACCCTTAAAGTTACACTATGTTACGTCTCTCGTGCCGCTTTTGTTTGCTTCCTGCTGTACGTGTTCATGTGTTTTGAAGGAGGCGTGGCTTTGGAGACACTCCGAAGGGAGGGTGGGATCTTATGCTTTCAAAGCTAGCTTGCTATTGCTAGCCTCTCCGAAAATTGTCTACCCTACCTTTAAGCTTCACTCTGATCTGATGCGACACTGTATTTCACTTACACCGAATGAAAGCCACTGAGCCACCTGCATGACAGGTTTAATATCTGCTTATTCTATTGGCAGGTCACAGACATATTTTAAAATGGCTTTTATGCAGATCTTTTTGGCATTGAGTAACATTAACTTGCCAAAGATTTCCAGCCCTACATAGCTGCTGAAAAACTGAGACTCACTGAGAATCATTTTGCCTTTGGTACTTATAGTGTATGTTAGCTTACACCTTACACTGATGTCCCAGTATGACCACCCTTTCCTGTTGTGTTTTCAAAGTGAAAGCAGCATGCACAGTCACTAATGAGAAGTAATTCTTTGACTGGAAAACCAATACTTCCGCAGATCCTCTGCAAATCCCCATGTACCTGCTCAGGAAGTCTTTCCTGTTGTGCCACAGGCCAAAACAACTCTTGCAGTGAGGATCACGGTCCTTCCTTTAAAGTGCAGCTATATTCATTTGTCATAGAGAATTTGAAGTGTTAAGAGGCTGTTGCAGCAGGTGTCTGGCAGAGAGAGCGGCGGAGACATCGAGGGAGGGAGGGAGGCTTTTAATCTGCCTGTGGATGTGGCTTTGCACCATGAGAGGCAGGCTGATGTGGGAGATGAGATCATTACTATAATTAAACCCTCTGTGGCGTTTATCAAACAGCTTATTTGATTTGACATTGTGAGATGAGGCATCATAAGAGGACTAGTACACCAGCTTTTTTCACTGATGGAGGTAAGTGCTTTTCTCGCAAAATTAATTTGTCTGAGTGACAGGAATCAGTTGAAAACGGAAAATATAAAAATAAAAACAATTCAAAATATGAATAAAAACTATAATAGTATCTCATTTCCATGGACATTCACAGTTGTCCTTACTAGAGGGTCAAGCTTTGTCCAGTTAGCATTGGCGGTTAGACCCTGCCAGTAGATGCTGTAAAGAGGTTTATAATAGGGCCGTTCTTTAATTAGAGTGGCAAACGAGAGGCAGACATTTGTCAAAATGTGCATGTTACAATAATACACTTTATGGCTATGCATTTTAATGTAGTTTATTATGCTGCATTAAGTCAAATGGAAGCTTAACGACATTTGGTTTTTACAGCCTCTTGTATGGTGTTGCTGACAGTAACATCGGCAAAAAAAAATGATTTTATAAACTGGAGGCTACCTTTGTGATAGTTTCAAGGTTTGAGGACATTTTGGAAATATTAATAATATGATATTTATCAAAAAATGAATTACAATATATCAAATCTGATAGTAAAACCATAGACTCTAATATTGTGTGAGTCATGATGTTGTCAAATAATAAAGAACAACTCACCATAACGATATAATTATTAATATAGTGGGACAACTGATTTTATTATATGTCATAATTCACACATTAAAATATTTATTTGAAATAAAAAAGTGTAACTTCAGCCAGGTAATGTACAAAATTCATTTACACTAAAGAATACAAATGTTCCCTCATTTTAAGATCTGTTGGGACGTAGAGCCAATCACCTGAGCAGTGTTGAAGTAACGCATTACTTTTAAATTTCCAACAAAAGTTTTTCAAATAAGTAACACAAGGAGCGTAGACATCATTTCAGAAGTGAGGGGGACAGAAATGTCAAGTGTAATACCAATTGTTTTTTTAAAAAAACATTGTCTAATTGACAGATTTTATTTTTTCCTTCTCTTGCTTTTATCTGGCAAGAGAAAAGACATCAAATACACTGCTGAACAATAACCAATCATTTTTATTCTATAATATTTTTTCTATATTGTCTTAATGACAATTTTATGATTGGTTGGATTAAGTCATCATGGATTTAATATAAAATAAACATTTATAAATATATTTTCTGTACTATACTTCTGTACTATAATAAAGGATGTCAATTGCATTGCATTTTTTATATAGACCACTTTATTGTTATGAAAATACCCTGAGATGGCTTGAAAAACACATAACTCATATATTGTCGCAATCATGTGTTTGTTGTCTTCACAATTCATCTGTCAAAACGTTTCTTTTTATTCAGCTACAGTGATAGCTGGATGCCTTTGTCCATATAAGGAATTTCCTGGAATGGCATTGAAAACTGCCCATGAAAACTTCTGTGAACACACTTGCCCCCCCAAAAAGTGTGGGGGATTAATTTACGTTTTTTTACATATTTATTATCCTATGTCCATGAGTAATGCAAGTTAAGTTTCAAAGTCCATTTCAAGGAAAGTCTGTTCACTTGGTGGCCAGGCAGCTATTTTGGGCATCCAAGACCAAGTCCTATCTATCTGAATGGGGAAATCCTGAAATCTCAAAAACTGCTTGCCGAACTCACAATTAAATGACAAATTTCAAATCAGCAACAAAATCTGACATGAACGGTCCCATAAATCTTGTTTCTTATGCTCAAATAGTGTTAAAAAGTTTATTTTTCAGGCTAGACCAGCCAATGAGCATGTGCAGTCCTAAGCGCAAGTCTCTGGTTTCTATGAACCGGAGCTTCTAACGGCAGCTGCAATGACTTTATCAATCAGCGATTTACTCTTTTATTTAGAAGGTGGGACATATTCCACCATATTGCCCATTGCAGTTTGCACCATCTTTGTATATCTATAGTCTTTGCTGACAGCTCTCCTGTCCCCATGTTGAGAGAGATCGGGAGTGAGAGGCATTGTGTGTGCTGTGTGTGAACATGATTATTGTGGTTCTAGACTAAATATGAGCATGCATTTACTCATCTCACTTGCATAAAAACAGATTCAGTATTCCTCAAAATGAATAAAAACAGTGAAATGCAATATTACGCAAAAATGCAATAATTAAAATTTTAAATAGCACAAATAGACTTTATGTATTTAATCTCACTTTATTAACCAATGCTCTTTGCTGCTAATCTTCGATGATCCAATTTAACCATACTAGTATATTTCCATAAAATGTAACCGAGTAACACAATTACATGTGGTTACTTTTTTAGGGAGTAACAAAATATTATAACGCATTATTTTTTAAAAGTACCTTTCTCCAACACTGCACCTGAGCAAAAAATGACATGTGGCAGGATAATGATGTCATAATTGGCACACACAACCCCAAACCTTCACTAGATTTTCTTCTGTTTCCTTCCCTCATTAGCATCTGTTTCCTGGACTTTATTAGACTTCCTCATTGGACTTGTTTTTGGCACTCTGGCAAGTATTCAGTGATAATTTATTGTTAACAAACCCATGGGCTTTGGATAATCATGAAGGTAGCGTAAGTGTTTAGTCCCTTTGTGTATGTGCTGTACTTGAAATAAGAGGGTTTTTTTTTAATACAATGCTTTGCAAATGCACTCATTTGCATTTGTTAGAAAATTTGCACCTTCAAAATGTGAAGGATCTGATTTTGTAAGATAAATAATGAGAAATCATTGCTTAATTCCTGTTCCTCCGGCTCAGGTCCCTGTCACAACTGGCAGATCAAGCGTGCAATTTCTCATTAGTAACTACTGGGACATAATTTTTTCTGTGTTTTCCTCCCTTCATAATGAAATGAAAATTTCTTTGGGAATTTGGCTTAATGAATACAAACCGTAATCACTTGCAATTCCATCACCATTATGGAGAAGTGTTTGTGTTTAACATAAAAAGGAAAACAGAAAGAACAGAGATGGAAGATCTTATTAATGGTGTCACCACCTAAATTGATGAATTTCTGTCAAACAACAGAAAATAATTCCTTCAAATACCCTCACACGGATCAATGCCAATAGCCCACTGCACTGTTTATTATCTCTTAAGTTAATGACAGGAATCATTTATCAGCTGGTGGCAGCCTCCATATATCTGTTCAAATCAACAGTGACTGCTCAATATTGATATTGAATATGTCCTGTGTGAGTGTGTCTCATTGTTTTGTTAAACATCTGAAATTTTAACATATGTCCTTAAAAAATATTGTAAAACTGTGAGGGAAAAAAATAATTTGTTGATAGGCCAAATAATGTGTTTTGCTATGATTTTGCACAATGGAACTTTGGCCTCTCTATTGCCATCTGTAGTTGCATGTCACTAAAAATTTATATTTGTAGGTCTGGGGCCCGTACCATGATGGTAGTTGAACAAACTCAGGGTTACATGATTAGTTTCGAGTTGACAAAACCAAACCAATCCAATCAGGCTTTATTGGTACCATGATGCTGATCATCAACTTTCTCTGTCAACTCAAGCTTTGATCCTGAGTTTAGGAGTTTAGGTGTGACATCAGTAGCGAACAGCCAATCACATGCTGTGGAATAGTAAAAATGAGATTCACTTCTCACAAGTGAAGCAGCGACATTCATTTCTCTCTTCTGCAGAATATTACGAGATTGAAAAATATTAAGAATTTGCTGTCTATGAAAGAGGACAACTAAAAGAAAAAATCTTGCTATATCAGTGCAAGTAAATGTTGTGAAGTTAGTTTATATAGTTGATATAGGTATAGAAAGAATTGAACATTTAAGCTTGCATGTAGTCATTTGTACAGCTTTATCTACTGATTCTAACACTTATTTATATGTATATTTATTTAAACTAAGTGCTTAATAATAATGTAATGTAATGGATTAATGGTATAATAATTACATAAATAATATCTAAATAATACAAAATTATTATTATTATAAATAAGCATTGCTAAAAGCCAGACTATTTTGTCGTTAAAAATCATTTGCTATGTAGTGACCTTTAATTTGGAGTATAAACAGGGAGAGTGATTTTATTGCATCAGACATACGTATGTCACTTTGCTCACAGCTGATTGGTTCAATTTTGGTTTGAGATCTTTTACCTGAAACATAAGATGAGCAGGTTAGCTTTAGCATATTTATACTAAAAGCCAAAAAACTTCAGTTTTGATTACATGGGGACTTTAAGTGTGAACTGAATGTAATGTTTTCAGACACTTAATTGCATGTTTTTTTTTTAACAAATAAATGGAAATGTATTATAGTTTAAATGTATATACAATTGGCTAAACTTAAGAGTGTTTTTTTGACCCACTTAAGTAGGACTTAAACACATCTTTATCCCCGGATTTCACAAACAAGGCTTAAACCTAGTCCCAGACTAAAATGTATGTTTGAGCTGTTTTAACTGAAAGCAACTTGCATTAACAGATCTTAAAATATGTCAGTGCCATTGTTTTGACTCAAGATGCACACCAATAATGTTTTTTCTTGGGCATGTTTAAGAAAAAAATTTACTGCAAATGTCCTAATTGAACTAAGGCCTAATCCTGGCTTAATCTAAACTCTGTCTGTGAAACCAGGCCTACATGTAATTACATAATTAAATCTATTGTCTTTAAAATACGGATAAAGTGTACTGCCGAATGTACTGACAAGCATTTATTGTAAACTAAAACTATAACTTATAACAGGCTTACCATAGTAAATCAGGGTAAGACAAAAACACATTTTGGAAGAAGTTTTATTTAATTTTTTGTTAATTGTAAACAAAAAAAGTTACTTATACTGTACCTTTAAAATACATTAATTTTAAATGTAATTTCAAACAACACGCTACAGTTAAAATTATATTCAACTTTACATGTGCTTTAGTATGTTAGCCAACATGTGTGTGTGCGTGTGTTTGAGAGGCTAAGGAGAATGTGAAGTGAATACAGCTGAGAGTCAGAGCAAGCTCTCTTCCAGCTCTCTTATTAAAACCCCCTGTGGCCCTTCTGGGCTTCCGTATGCCAATTGTGTGACATTACAGCACTGCTCTTGCTTTCCTCATTACACTCTCTGCCCTGGATTTCAAGCCCGACCTACTAATCTGCATGAGGAAATGAGGGTGTTTCTAATGGAAACACTTGGCAAACAGAGTGGCCCACTGTCCAAGTCATTCTGAGGAGCATTTCATCTATATAAGTGACTGATCACGCTGATCTGAAGTATAAAGCATTTTCTGCATGCCATAAAATGAACTTTAATAAATGTGAATATATGGTATAGGCCTTAACTGAATACACACACACATACACTTAAATACAAGCTAATATTATTCTTCGATTTTAAAAGAGGGAACTCTGCACGCTATGAGTCTGATGCCGTTCTCCAGCACTCTGTGTGTGGCTGCCATGCTGACAGATGGCACTGCCTAGGGTCTTGGTTTCATGCCATGTCACAGTCTTTAGAGGGACGAAAGCCTTACTGTCTGTTCAAAGTGCACAAAGGCTTAACAATAAAAACATCACTGTATTAACAGAGCTAAAGGACTTATCTGGACAAAACACACTTTCAGGTCTTAGAAAGGGGCACACAATGAGGTTTGTTACTCAATGATGTGTATTGTGTGTTACATGCATGGCTATCATGTGTGAACGTAATACATAACGTAGGGCTTTTTGTCTAATGCCTTTGAATGCATAGCCATCCATAACTAGAGCAACTGCGATGACTGATATAAACCTCTCATTGTAGCAGAGAAAATAATGACCATCCCACTGCATCATTCAATGGCTGTTCCCCATTATAGACCATATTGTAATGATGTACTAGTAATTAAGGTAAACTAAAATATGCTGCTTGTCGCTGCGGTTCCGCCATGGCCTTTCAGGGCCTACGGTGTCGTCCTCGTCATCTCCTCAGCTACGCCTGGGTATCCAAATCTCCTGGCTCCAGACCCACCATCATTGCCGCCCTGGTTTCTGCCTCCGTCATCTCCTCCCTGGCTCCCTCGTCCTGGGTTGTCCCGTCTGCCAGTTCTGTCCTCCTAAACCCCTGCCCACCCTCCTCTGTTGAACTTTTTCCAGGGTGGGAGCTGGTGAGGGAGTAATATCATGTTCTTGTCTTGTTCTGTTCTGTCTAATCTTAGGGTGCTTCTCAATACTTAAATAGATGTTTGCTCGTTTGCTCGCTCCTCCGTCCTCCAGCTTGTGACCCGGAAATCGATCAAAGAAAGCCATCTTGAAGGACATCTCCATTCTCTAACTGCACCGTGAGGAACGAGGAGTGAGGAAGCTTCAAGAGGATTCTCATTTCTTATTCGTGGATCCTCGTTTCCTTTCCTTGCGTCTTAGCTCCACCCGGAAGGAACCATCAATTTGAGTATTGAGAAGCACCCTCTGAGCGAGGATGCACTGGTGTATTTATTATGAATTTCTTAAATAACCAAACTTCAACATCATAAGGGCAGATCCCTTGAGCGCAGCTGATGACGATGTGAAGTGATGCTTGAGTGATCAAGAATATTCCAATGTACAAATAAGATTTCCCTTGATTCCTTTGTCTTCATTTTCTTTCCTTGAGTCCTTCCCTCACATCTTATGGGGGGTGGAGCTGAGACGCGAGGAAAGGAATCAAGGATGCACCTTTATGCCGAGTTCACATTGCACAATTTTCTTCAGATCACTGTTCGTTTCACACTGCTTGACTATCTGGGGTATCATTCAGTTGCTGCTGTGTGATCAATGCACTATGGATCGGCGACGGGGGTTTCACACTGCATGACTTTACAATAGGAAGAATCGCCGACAACTTTGTTTGGTCCACAAACTGTTTCACAACCAAACACACGCGAGATGTGATAAGGAAATAACGCAAGATTCGCGCGAGACTGGATTGTTATTAAAAATGATAGTCTGCAAGAAGCTTAAGATCCAAATTGTCTGCTCGCTGATTTGCAGCGAAAAGGAGAAGAAAAAAAAAGATGAAGAAGGAAATGGTTGGGGAGACGCGGGGAGCAAGGACTGTGTTCTGTAAAGAGAGTTGGAGGTAAATAAATACTTTTGCAATGTGTTGCTGTTGTGGCTGGTCAAGCAAATGTTTGTGCTTTGTTTCTGTTTGATATAATTGTAAAGCTGTGTACGCTAATTCATTCTGATATTCTAGTCTATAACTCCTCCCCGAACTTCCCGCTGCCCTGTAGCTTGCTCCCTCATTGGCTGTAGGTCATTGCCGATGTAATTTTCAGTCAACACATTTCACTCAGCAGGTCCAGAACTCGTGCAGTGTGAACTCGGCATTAGGGTACGTTTACATGACAACGATGTACTAAAAACGGAAACGTTTTTCCTTTATACAGACGACCCCCATTCACACAAATCCGCGTAAACGACTAAAAACGCTATATTCTGCTGCCAGGCCAGTAGATGTCACTTTGTAAAGAAACACTACAGGCCCTATTTTAACGATCTAAGCGCATGGTTTAAAGTGCACGGCGCAAGTGCACTTAGGGTGTGTCTGAATCCACTTTTGCTAGTTTAACGACGGAAAAAATGGTCGGCGTGCCCAGCGCATGGTCTAAAAGGTTTGTCCCTAGTATCTTAATGAGTCATGGGTGTGTTTTGGGCATAACGTGCAATAAACCAATCAGAGTCTCATCTCCCATTCCCTTTAAAAGCCAGTTGCGCTCACGCCATGGCGGATTCACTATTTACATGGCAGAATTTGCAAGCGGAAAAACTGAACGCTAGTGAGGAAACGGATCTGCTCGTCCAATGACGCCTGCTTGCTCGTCATTACTGCAAATAGGTAGGCTAATTCTGATACATGCAATGACTATCCATTATGACATGTAGGCATTTTTATATTTATGTACACAATAATAATCTTTTACATTTTAATCCTTTAATTTTTCATATTTAAAAATGTATGTGTGCTGCTGCGCGTCCCTGTGTGTGTAATAAACAGAGTGTATGCGCATTGTGGACCCGCCTACACTGTAAAAAGTAATACGCTATATCTAGTCAATAAAATTGTGGCAACAGATTACAAGCAATATTATTAATTAAATTCAACAAATAAGAATTGAGTAAGAATTAATCAAATTAATTTCTTAAATGTCAACCATTTACAATTAGTAAAATTTAAACAAAAATATCTGAATAACAGACAGACGTCAGAGATGAATGAAGAACTCTTTATTTTTTATCACCAACATTGAAGACAGCTGATGATAACAAGCAGAATCAATGAAGGAAAGAGAAACACAAGAACAACAACTGACTTCAGCCACAGCCTTAGATGAAATCAACTGAAAAGACATTAAATCTCGCTTATTACTAACCTTATTACTAAACAAAATGTCATTCGTCTACAGTTCTTTTTGAGAATTAACAGAGGTTTAGATGCTGATTTATAGAAAATATTTGGTCACCATTATGGTGATCAGTGTTTCCTTTAGTTGGGCAGTTTGACTCTTGGCTTTGTATGTCAGTTTGTGGTTTTTGTAACGGTGTTTGCTAAAACACATCATTTGTTGCAAAGAATACCATAAACCAGGGGTGGGGAACATAATCCTGGAGGGCCACTCTCTTGCAGAGTTTAGATCCAACCCTGAAAAAAACACTTACCTGCCTGTAATCTTAGTAGTCCTGAAGACCTTGATTAGCTTCAGGTGTGTTTGATTGGGGTTGGAGCTGAACTCTGCAGGAAACTGGCCCTCCAGGATCAACGTTCCCCACCCGTGCCATAAACAAAGGTGATCAGATGATAAAGTTTTAATCATTGTAAAGAAAAATTATTGTTTTGTCTTTTAACTGACCAAAAGTAGTTATTTGATATGAATAGATTTTCCCCAATAATATTTAGTTTGCACAGATCAGAGTTTCTGAATTTAGATTTTTAAATACATTATAGATTTTTTTTTTTTTTAGATACACAGACATATAGAATCAGCATATGAATCTCAACAATGGTGACATGCTTGGTGTTCAACACAATGGTGTTCATGGTTTCCTTTGCAACAAATGATGTTTTTTGGTGAACACTGTTACAAAAACCACAAACTGACATAAAAAGCCAAGAGTCAAACTGCCCAACTAAATGAAACACTGATCACCATAATGGTAATCAAACATTTCAATAAATCATCAACATCTAAACCTGTTAATTCTCAAAAAGAATTGTAGACGTCTGACAGAAATAAAGTCAGTCTGGGCCCGTATTTATCAAGCCTCTGAGAATTACTCACAAGAACACTGCTAAGAATTGACAAGAGTAAAATAATTCTTGGCTCAAAGCTGCGCTTAAAAGTTAGTTATCAAGCATCTCAGTCGTAATTTAAGTGAAGTGTAGGACTAAATCTTAAGTGTCAGTCTTAGAGATGATTCACGATACTTTGCTGTGCCACAAACGGGATTTTGGATGACGACATAGGCATAGACCAATCACTGAATAGATTTCCTTATTTAAGAATATTCTAAGATAAATTCGCATTGAATGGTGAAATTCCTAAGAGGAGTTTACATTCAACACACATTTGACAATAAAGAATTTTCAAGAGAATACATTATGATATACACATTGGAAATGAAAGATAAACACGTTTTTATATTTCTTAATTACAAATTTAAGACCGGTGTGCTGTTAACTGACCTGCCTATATATAGCCTAGATTTTATGATATAATCAGCCACCATGGATTCCAAAAGAAAATCGAACTGGCGGGAGGAAGCACTGACAAAAATGATGCCTGCTCTGTCCAGACGATACCGTTTGATTAACTGCTCGTTGTCAAACATTTCAAAAACATTCTTCCTCTCCTGAAAGATTTGCGCACGTCTCTGTCTCCTCAGTGCCATCACAAGCCCCTACTGGCAACTCCTAACCACTTGAGAGACCTCTCGAGCTGTCTTAAATAACTGGGAGAGTAAGAGTGATTCTTAGCTTTAAGAAATATGATAACTTGCTTTTATACTTAAGTTTAAAAGTAGGAGTACATTTCATGAATTCTCAGCACTTAATACTAAAATGGCACGTTGAGAAGCTTGATAAATACAGGCCCTGGTTTGTAATAAGAGAGATTTAATGTCTTCTTTTGTCGTCAGTTGATTTCATCTAAGGCTGTGGCTGAAGTCAGTTGTAGTTCTTGTGTTTCTCTTTCCTTCAGTGATTCTGCTTATTATCATCAGCTGTCTTCTAAGTTAGCAATAAAAAACAGAGTTCTTCATTCATCTCTGACGTCTGTCTGTTATTCAGATATTTTTGTTTAAATTTTACTCATTTTAAATGGTTGACATTTAAGGAATTAATTTGATTAATTCTTACTCAATTCTTATTTGTTGAATTTAATTAATAATATTGCTTGTAATCTGTTGCCACAATTTTATTGAGTAGATATAGCGTATTACTTTTTAAAGTGTATAGGCACATATTACTAACGCGCTCTTTAAATAACACAATAAATACCAGGTTTTTGTTGGTCAATGGCGCAGTCGTTTTCAGTTGCCTCAAAATAGCAACGTGCCAACAATGCGCCTGAACACACCTCGTTTTCAGACCAGCACGCCCATGGGCGAACAGATGGGCGCAAATGCATTTGCTATTTAACCAACGTGGTGCCGGACGTGAAAATGATAACTGCGTCTGGCTGAAACTAGCAAAAAACACTTGCATCGCGCCTGGCGTCGCATTGCGCCGGATGTATGATGGAGCCCAAAGCATCTATAAATGAACACATAATTATTCATGCGCATGATGTCACCGGTTTCACAAATATTATTTTCAAAAACTTGCACTTTGAAACCTGTTTTCAAAAGTTTGCGTTTTCAGGCCCCCAAAACGCTGTTGTCATTTAAATGATTGGCAAAAACGCATAAAAAGTGTTCTGTTTTTAGTTGAAAACTGAGTTGTGCAAACGGCTCCTTTGTTTTTTTTTTTGTTTTTTTTTGGATTTATTAAAGACTGTTTTTGTTGATGAGTATTTATTTTAAGCACGACAAAAGATTATTAAAGGTGCTACACGTATTTCATTACTTTTGTGGTAATGTCTGAAGTTCTACCATGGACTCTGTAACATTTTTTGTGGAAAAAATGCCTTGGTTACCTTGTTTCAAGCCATTCTAGTGTGGTATAGAAAGCCTGCAGGAAGACTCAGCTCGATTTGCACCAGTTCTCATTAATATTCAACGAGCTAAGCTGCTTGACTCTGATTGGCTAACAGCTAGCCAATGAGAGCCTGGCTATCAGCATCCTGTACCCAGCACAACAAATAGGGGAACTTTGTTTACTATCGTCTGGAATCGCTGCAGAAATGGCTTTTTATATTGCCGTATATATATATATATATATATATATGACCCTGAATCTGAAGAGGAGACAGAAGCACCACAAGAACCGCAAACAGCTCGTTTAGCCATGGATGTGTCTGAATGGTAATTTATGTGCAAGTAAACCATCAAACAGTTTGAAAAGCTGACATTTTCTCTTTTAAAACATTACACTATTGGCTAGTGGCCAAATGTGTTTATATGACAAAAAGGGCTATGCCTGCATTTGGAGACATTCAATTAGATAGACATTCAAAGACAAATAGCCTACTTGTAATTTTGGCATTACAGAAGCAAAGATGGTTTGAGCCTGGTAGTTTTGACATTTGAAATGATAATTACAGCATGTTCTTATAGCTTATTACATGGCTCTTCAGAGTGCAGCAGAAAGTTCCATTCACATGAATGGGCCTTCCCAACATTCAGAGGTCTGTTAAATCTATATAATTACCGTTGCAAAGTATATAATGACCGCTGTCAATGGCAACGGGTTTTGTGCTTTTAATTGACGTCTTTCATATAATTTCGCAAGAAGTCCGTTCGCTTATTGCAATGTAATTTCATTGAAAGTGAAAGTCAGCTAGTAAGACGTTCCCATGCAACACCTGAAACTGTCAAGTTCTATCTGTGTGGCGAACTATTTATTTTGCCAGCGGAAGCCACGAAACGGTGGCAAAATCATTTTTAAAGACCCATTGTGTTAAGTTTCTTTTCTTGTTTTGGCAAGTAGCCGTATAATAAGTGGATAATGTATTGTCCGCCAGTAATTATCGGAAAACAAGTCCCGAAAACTGTCCGCATTCTGAAAACCGAATTCTGTGGGCGCGGTCTCAACTGGGCGAGCTCGTAATGAGCTCAGGCAACACCACGTCATACTGACCAGCTTTTGTAATTTACCTGATTTCTCCTCTTATTTCTTTTCAGTGGCTAGAGCTGACAGAGGAGGTAGCAGTTCATTTTCACATTCACGACATAACACAAACACATATGGACCTAACATATTTCAAAAAATACAAAATACGGTTTTGTGTGGCAGGGCACCTTTAAAACATAATGATTTAAAATGTATTTTAATATTTATATTATATATTATAATACATATCCTTTAATAATTGGACATTATTACAAAGTCCCCTTTTTAAAAGTGTACTTAAGTGTGTTAAGAAACATGAAAGTGAAAGTTATGAAAGTGTACTCTCTTTAAAGGTGGGGTAAGCCATATCTGGTAACCGATGTTGATATTTCAAATCACCAAAACAAACACGCCCCAACCCCAAAAGGGTCTCGCCCCTATTTTGATAATTCCGCCCCACACATACGTACACAACGCAGGCAACGACTATGGCAGAATCTGCTGTGCCAGCCGGCCGACGGGCCAAGGGTATAAGTGAAAGCAATGCGTGTTACTATGGTAATCCAGGTCGAATGTTCAATGAAAAAGTCATCCCTTCCATCCCAAAAACACAAACCCAGTTCTCATGAACAACTCGATAGCATGAGCACGAATTATATTACAATTATGACAATATTAGAGGGTTATATTGATCACTAAAAGAGGAACCAAAGGAAACAAACATATATTAGGAGTATATAGTTAGGAGGTTTAGACGCTCCAGGCTTATACGGTGTGGAAATGAATGGGTCTTTATCATCGCTGAAGTGAACGACCATACGACTGCAAATGAACAAACAAGCAAACATGACATACGAGCATATTCAAGCAAAAGCCAGCATATATTAGTTCTGTGAAACAAAACCAAACCAATGTTACTCACCTATTGAGAAGAAATAAAGCAACCCCGGTGTTCGATTGCAGGCCTTAGCGCTCCTTGAGTTCTCTCCAGCGCTGGAAAGCTGATACTTCTTGCCTGATCGTAAGCCTTCTTTTGTTCCACAGACATTTTCCACATTTGTTTTTTATCTGCTATCTCTCTTCACTCGGCTAATGTCCGTCCTGTGCGTCGTGTCTTTTGAATAATGATGTGCACTGAGCGATCTCTTCTCCCCATCATTAGTAGACACGCCCCTTACTGCTGATTGGCTACAAGTTTGTTTTGGTACTCGGCCCCGAGACACTTTTCTAAAGCATTTTTGAAATATAGCTTACCCCACCTTTAAGTACACTTAAGTATTATTGCACTTAAGTATAATATTCATTAATATTATTGGTAACACTTTATTTTGATAGTCCTTTTTGAACATTTTGTTGACTATAAGTCACGTCAGCTAACTCTCATTGGAGTATTAGCAGACTGTCTACTTAATATCTGCTAACTACTGTGATGCTCCCCTAAAGACATTCTACTAACTATAAGTAACATTGCAAGTACATGTCAATTTATTCTAACCCTAACCCTACCAGTCTACTAATACTCTACTAACACTCTAATGAGAGTTACTATAGACATGTAGGTGCAACGTTGCTTATAGTTTACATAATGTGTTAAAGGGACCATCAAAAATAAAGTGAAACCATATTATTTTATCTGCAAGTACTGTTAGTATACAAGTGCACATTAAATACAATTAAAGGCACTTCTTTTTCACAACATTAGTGTGGAAATTCTCGAGCTGTTATGAAGCATGTCATTTTCATTATACTTATTTTTCAAGCAGTCCATGAGAGATGGTGGTCTTCTGTGTGTACAGCACAATGTGAAATTAGATGAAACAATTCCATGACTGGATTTGAGGATTTGACTCTGTGAAATTGGCAAACGTTACATCTCTATGTTGTTTGAGTGAGATTAGAAAATAATTTAAGGCTGTAATCATTTTGAATCCCTTCATCTGAAGAGAAGAGATTACAAAGGGAGGGAATTTTTCACTTTGTCTTATATATTGAAAAGAGAGTCCCATAAAAGCACGGAAAAATATTGCACTGTGCGGCTAAACAATTTTATATAGCCTAATAATGTTATGAAGTTGAGTTTTTGTGAGTTTTTATACTTTGCTCTGCTTTAGCAACAACACTAAGTTTATTAAATGGAAGGTAATGGGAATTTAGACTGCAATATTTAATGAAAATTTGTGCACTTGATTTCCCAAGTTCTTTTGACATTTTGCAGCACTTTGCACTCATTTGTATTTTTTCCAGCTTCGTTAGCTGTCCTTTGTTGTCACAAAATGTCGAAGAGACATCTCTCTTCTAGAACTATCTCCACTGTAAAATGTGTCTTCGCCGTTGTAAATCAGTCCCTGACACATTCTTTTTGAAATGTATTTATCGCTGATGAACCTTTTGAAACAATCAATTTGTCATTTGAATGTAATTGCTTTCTTTTCTTAAAATGTAAATTTAAAGCTACAAAATGAGAGGAGGCAATTATCATTGCATATTCTTGATAGCTGCATTTTGTACATAAAGATTAGGGTTTAATTTTACTACATCAAATGACATCTGGGAGAAAAGAAAACTTAAGTGGTGTCAGACCTCTGCAGTGAAAAAGAAGAATAAGAATTTTTTGATGCCGAGTGTCTCTCTCTGTGGATCTGTCGACATTAAAAACACCCACACATCTCACGTTTCTTTTTACATTTGGGTTTTTAAACAGATGCTGATCAGCACGCTTAAGCGTAACATCTTGAATGATATCAGACGCAGTGGTTGTTAAGGTATGTTTAATGAAGGCCTCTGGTTGTATGGCTATGACTTCTTGCTGTCACACATGCCTCCCCCTTGTTATGATCAAAGGCAGTGGCTGGAGAAGGACATGAATGTCCTCCAATTATGTGGAGCGTGACTCGCCAATCATCCTGTGCATCTCGGTAAAGAACAGGCATTTGTATTCCTTTCACACAGGGCACTACATGCCACAACACTGCCTACAATATATACATCATAGCGTATGTGGGCTGAGATCACAATAAAAAAATGAAACATTTTCTTAAGGGTGGAATAGTAGTATTCATCTACAAGATTCTCCAATAAAATCTGTGACACTAAAAGTGTGTTAATGTTCTGAAAATATTATCATTATGCTAAACAAAAATCTTGAATATTGAACAAAAAAAATGTTTTGCAAATAGGCTGCATTGTCTGTGCAAAAAATAAATAAATTGGGGTGTGTGTGTGGGGGGGGGAAATGCAAAATGACATTTCTTGACAATTTTCATGAAATTCAAACTAAATTAAAGCTGCCTGATCAGAGTGAAACTTGGGCCACTTCAGGTCAGGATTTTGCTTTTTAACAAGACATTGACAAAGATTAGGTTATGAAAGTCCTGACAGTCAGTTTAATTCCTGTGGCAGTCCATCCATCATTCACTGTTGACTGCTGTATTACAGGAAACCAATGTCTGTCATGTATGGAAGTTTGTTTCCGCCACAGAATAAAACATTTTAAAAGATAATTGCAACTTTTTATCTCACAATTGCGAGTTTACGATATAAAGTCGCAATTGCGAGTTATAAAGTCAGAATTGTGAGATATAAAGTCAGAATTGCGAGATATAAAGTCAGAATTGTGAGTTGTAAAGTCAGAATTACGAGATATAAAGTCGCAATTGCGTGTTATAAAGTCAGAACTGAGTCACATAAAGTCGCAATTTCATGTTATAAAGTCAGAATTGCGAGATATAAAGTCAGAATTGTGAGCTATAAAGTCAGAATTGCGAGATATAAAGTCAGAATTTCGAGATATAAAGTCAGAATTGTGAGTTATAAAGTCAGAATTGTGAGTTATAAAGTCAGAATTACGAGATATAAAGTCAGAATTGTGAGTTATAAAGTCAGAATTTCGAAATATAAAGTCAGAATTGTGTTATAAAGTCAGAATTACGAGATATAAAGTCAGAATTGTGAGTTATAAAGTCAGAATTGTGAGTTATAAAGTCAGAATTGTGAGTTATAAAGTCAGAATTACGAGATATAAAGTCAGAATTGCGTGATATAAAGTCAGAATTGTGAGATATAAAGTCAGAATTGTGAGTTATAAAGTCAGAATTATGAGATATAAAGTCAGAATTGTGAGCTATAAAGTCAGAATTACGAGATATAAAGTCAGAATTGCGAGTTATAAAGTCAGAATTGCGAGTTATAAAGTCAGAATTGTGAGCTATAAAGTCAGAATTGCGTGATATAAAGTCAGAATTGCGAGATATAAAGTCAGAATTGCGAGTTATAAAGTCAGAATTGCGAGTTATAAAGTCAGAATTGCGAGATATAAAGTCAGAATTGCGAGATATAAAGTCAGAATTGCATGATATAAAGTCAGAATTGTGAGTTATAAAGTCAGAATTGCGAGATATAAAGTCAGAATTGCGAGATATAAAGTCAGAATTGCGAGATATAAATTCAGAATTGTGAGTTATAAAGTCAGAATTGTGAGTTATAAAGTCAGAATTGTGAGTTATAAAGTCAGAATTGTGAGTTATAAAGTCAGAATTACGAGATATAAAGTCAGAATTGCGTGATATAAAGTCAGAATTGCGAGATATAAAGTCAGAATTGTGAGTTATAAAGTCAGAATTATGAGATATAAAGTCAGAATTGTGAGCTATAAAGTCAGAATTACGAGATATAAAGTCAGAATTGCGAGTTATAAAGTCAGAATTGCGAGTTATAAAGTCAGAATTGCGAGTTATAAAGTCAGAATTGCGAGCTATAAAGTCAGAATTGTGAGATATAAAGTCAGAATTGCGAGTTATAAAGTCAGAATTGCGAGTTATAAAGTCAGAATTGTGAGATATAAAGTCAGAATTGCGAGATATAAAGTCAGAATTGCATGATATAAAGTCAGAATTGCGAGTTATAAAGTCAGAATTGCGAGATATAAAGTCAGAATTGTGAGATATAAAGTCAGAATTGCGAGATATAAAGTCAGAATTGCATGATATAAAGTCAGAATTGTGAGTTATAAAGTCAGAATTGCGAGATATAAAGTCAGAATTGCGAGATATAAAGTCAGAATTGCGAGATATAAATTCAGAATTGTGAGTTATAAAGTCAGAATTGCGAGATATAAAGTCAGAATTTCAAGATATAAAGTCAGAATTGCATGACAAAGTCAGAATTGTGAGATATAAAGTCAGAATTGCGAGATATAAAGTCAGAATTGCGAGATATAAAGTCAGAATTGTGAGTTATAAAGTCAGAATTGCGAGATATAAAGTCAGAATTTCAAGATATAAAGTCAGAATTGCATGACAAAGTCAGAATTGCGTGACAAAGTCAGAATTGCGAGATATAGTCACAATAGAGTTATAAAGTCAGAATTGAGTGATATAAAGTCTGAAGATATAAAAAAAATAAAAAAGCAATTCTCGCAATTGCGTGTTAGAAAGTCAGAAAACTCGCAATTCTGACTTTTTTTCTCACAACTGTGAGTTTATATCTCGCAATTCTGACTTTATAACACGCAATTGCGAGAATTGCTTTTATATTTTTTATTCCGTGGCGGAAACAAACTTCCATAGTTATGCTTGTCCAGCTTTACTGCTTTAAATGAGTTCCTGTGTTTTCCACTTTAATCTTGTTTTCTCTTAATTGGAATGATCTACTTAATATGCTACATAGTAGACGGGATTGGGCACACTGTGCCAAGAATAATCATCAGAAAGTTTTGTTTTTCCCTGACAGTCTCACTTATTATCACATCACAAAGCTGCTCTCAGCAACAGAGACTTTTTTTAGTTCACAGTAATGCGTATTGTTTTGTCTACACTGAGAGAAAAAAACAACTGATGTATGATTTACTTTAAAACACTTTTCACTCAGAAATAGCAAATTTCACTAGTAAATATCACTAATAATTACAAAGAATTGGCAAGTAATACATTGAATTAAAAGTGAAATCTTGAAGTAGAAAAACTGAAATAGTATTTTGTTGTAATACATACTCCAATCACTTTTTCTTTATTTACAACTTTGAAAAATTTTACAGTATAGACACTGTCTAGGAATTTTGTTTTTATTTAAATATTTTTCATTGGATTAAAAACAAATTCTACCATGACGTAGGTCATGGTGACTATGTACTTTACTGTTTCAATATGCAATTCTTTTTTATATATAAAAACATTTTTTTACATTTATTTTTTCAATTTGCAGTATGATATATATTAGTTCCCTTTCGTTCAGTCACTCCGAGTAACGTCAGTGACTGACGAATGGGGGTTTCGCTTAGAAGCCTATCATCTTCGAGATCTAGAAAACGCCCAATGGCAGCGCCAATGCCATGGGCATGCGGAATTTGCATAGCGTAACTCCGCCCCACAGCGTGGGTATATAAGGAAGTACGCTGGCAACATCGCATTATGTTTCTGCTTCGGAGCCAAGAGTATCTCTTCACTCCTTAAGCCTTCTGAGTATCGTCAGCTTCTTCGAGACGAACAGCTTTCCAGTTGGTGTTGGTGTGACGGCGTGTTCCAGCGATCGTTTACTGCCTGCCTGCTGATCTGTGCAGTGGTCTGCATTCAGCCGGTATTCGGTCCCTGGGCGCTTCGGCATCACTGCGAAGCTTCTTCTCCTAAAAGAGCTCACACTTGGCACGTCTTTTTCAAGATGTCTCGCCAGTGTGCTTCTGGGTGCGGTCGATATCTGCCGCCCTCTGATGGGCACAATCACTGCCTGATGTGCTTGGGCTTTCAGCATGCTCAGGCAGCGTTTGTGGATGAGACATGTTCCCACTGCGGGGACATTCCCATCTCGGTGCTGCGGTCGAGACTCAATGAGCTCTGTAATAGAGTGAGAGTCCCCTCTGCCACACCCCAATCTGCGGTCTCTACGCGAGGCAGCACTTTGGCTGGTGGCCAGGGTGACCTGAGGGTGACGGTGTGGAACAAAGCCCCGACGCTCATGCCTCGGACCACACCCCCCTCTAGCGCACCGTTCCCGCCGTGCGCTCAGACTGAGACACCGGAGCCGGCTCCTGCTGTTCCGAGTGTGTCGTTTGGCGCCGCAGAGGACGAGCGAATGTCGATCGCCGCATCACAAGGTGGGCTGGAGTCCTCCGAGGATGATGATTCGGCTGTGCTGCCGCCTTCCGGTGTGCCAGCATTGTCCGAGTCGGACCCGGAGTTGACAGCCATGCTTTCCCGGGCAGCCGCGAGTCTCGGGTTGGAGTGGAACCCTCCACCCCGTCCTGAACGCTCGCGGTTGGACGATTGGTTTTTGGGGGCGCCGCGTTCTGACACCCGTCAGACCACGCCCCCAATACCTTTTTTCCCGGAGGTGCATGAGGAGGTCACGCGGTCCTGGAAGTCCCCGTTGTCTTCCCGTGACCGATCGGCGGCCTCCTCCGCCTTCTCTGCCCTCGATGGGGCCGCGGCCAAAGGGTACACTGGGGTTCCCCCGGTTGAACGCTCTGTTGTGATGCAACTGTGTCCGCAGAGTGCTTCAACGTGGCGTGGCGACCCTAAGCACCCCTCCAAAGCCTGTAGTTTCACATCAACCTTGGTGGCGAAATCCTACAGAGCTGCGGGGCAGGCTGCCGCCTCTTTGCATGCCATGGCCATCCTTCAGGCCTACCAGGCCCGGATGCTTAAGGACATGCACGAGGGTAGAGCTGACCCAGGGCTCAGGAATGAGCTGCGTGCCGCCACCGACCTCGCCCTCCGGGCGACGAAGGTGACCGCACGCTCCCTGGGCCAGGTGATGTCCACAGCAGTGGTCCAGGAGAGACACCTATGGCTCAACCTGGCTGATATGCGGGACGCCGAGCGGACTCGTCTCCTCGACGCTCCCATATCCCAGGATGGGCTATTCGGCGGCGCGGTTGAGAACTTCGCCCAACAGTTCTCAGCCGCCCAAAAGCAGACTGAGGCCATCAAACACGTACTGCCCCGGCGGCCAGCTGCTGCTTCCACCCAGCCGCCGGCACAGTTGCCTCAGTCTGCTCGCCGCCGAGGGCGCCCTCCCGCGGCTCCCGCGCCGCCCAAGCAGCAGCCTCCACCTGGGCTGCGCCGTGGAGGATGCCGTAGGAAGGCGCCCCAGTCCGCTCCAGCCCCGCAGCCCGCCAAGCGCCAGGCTAAGCGGCGCTCCTGACGCGGACAGCTCAGGGATGGGCAGTTCTTTCCAGGAGATGGTAGCAGGACCACTCCTTCCCCCGGTGGAGGGCCGGGGGAGAATCCTTTGTTCCGCTGCTGGCCCCCGGGTCAGCAGCACCCTTTTATGGTTAAAGAAAGAACTGACATACCCATCCCTGAGCAACCAGAGACCGATGGCAGTGTGCGCCGCCCCCGGGCCACGCCACTCTCGTCCCTCTCTGACGCCAGTCTCCTCTCAGAGCAGACCCCAGTGGAACGCGCGTCCTTCCCTGGTCTCCTCTGTCAGGACGCGGCTGATGACCGTGCCCCCACACTGGGACGCTACGCCTCCCACGTCTGGGCCGGTCACGCCGCCTCGCTGCCCCACCCGGGGTACGTCTATGGTTCGCATGACCCCGCTGGTGCAGTTTCTGGGAGCCTGGCTTCAGCTCCCTGGACTGTCCCGCTGGGTCGCGAAGACCATCAGGCTCGGCTATGCGATTCAGTTCGCTCAGGCTCCTCCTCGTTTCCGGGGAGTCCGATTCACCATAGTGGGGCCCAATGCCCCCCTCATGCGTGCGGAGGTTGCTACCTTGCTGGCGAAGGGTGCGATCGAGCCTGTCCCTCCAGCCGAAATGGAGTCCGGCTTCTACAGCCCTTACTTCATTGTACCCAAGAAAACCGGTGGGTTACGACCGATCCTGGACCTGCGCGTCCTGAACCGATCCCTTCACAGGCTTCCGTTCAGGATGTTGACAGCGAAACGCCTTTTCGAATGCGTTCGTCCAGCAGATTGGTTTGCAGCGATCGACCTGAAGGACGCCTACTTCCATGTCTCCATTCTTCCTCGACACAGATCGTTCCTACGGTTTGCTTTCGAGGGGCGGTCCTCCCATTCGGGCTAGCTCTGTCCCCTCGCGTCTTCACGAAGATGGTCGAGGCAGCCCTTGTGCCACTCAGGCAACACGGGGTTCGCATCCTGAACTACCTCGACGACTGGCTGATCCTCAGCCACTCTCGAGAGCAGGTGTGCGAACACAGAGACCTGGTGCTCCAGCACCTAGCCCGTCTGGGCCTTCGGGTCAACTGGGAGAAGAGCAAACTCTGCCCAGTGCAGAGGATCTCTTTTCTCGGTATGGAAATCGACTCGGTCGCCATGTGTGCGCAGCTTACGAGCGAGCGCGCGCAGTCACTGCTGACTTACCTTCGTCAAATCGAGAGCAAGAGTGCGGTTCCACTGAAGTTATTTCAGAGGCTCCTGGGGCATATGGCATCTGCAGCCGCGGTAACGGCGCTCGGATTGCTTCATATGAGACCGCTTCAGCACTGGCTTCGCGATCGAGTCCCGAGATGGGCATGGCAGTCGGGCACGCTCTGGGTCCCAGTGACTCGGGCCTGCCTGCAGACCCTCACCCCGTGGTCGAACCTCAGTTTTCTACGGGCCGGTGTGTCCTTAGAACGAGTTTCCAGGCATATTGTTGTGTCAACAGATGCCTCCACCACGGGCTGGGGTGCCATGTGCAATGGACATGCTGCCGCGGGCTCCTGGACAGGACCCCAGCGCCTCCTGCATGTCAATTGCCTCGAGTTGCTGGCAGTACGGTTCGCCCTGCACCGCTTCCGAGCGCTGCTCAAGGGTCAACACGTGCTAGTCCGGTCAGACAAAACGGCCACAGTAGCGTACATCAACCACCAGGGTGGTCTGCGTTCCCGCCGCATGTCTCAACTCGCCCGCCATCTCGTCTTATGGAGTCAGAAGCACCTGAGGTCCCTTCGTGCCATCCATATCCCGGGAGTCCTGAACCGTGCAGCCGACGAGCTCTCACGGCTTCAGCCACTTCCTGGAGAATGGAGACTCCATCCCCAGACGGTTCAGCTGATTTGGGAACAGTTCGGCGACGCACAGGTAGATCTGTTTGCCTCCCACGACTCTTCCCATTGCCGCCTGTTTTATTCCCTGACCGAGGGCCCCCTCGGCACGGACGCTCTGGCGCACAGCTGGCCGCGGGGCCTCCGCAAGTATGCGTTTCCCCCAGTGAGCCTTCTTGCACAGGTTCTGTGCAAGATCAGGGAGGACAAGGAGCAGGTCCTTTTGGTCGCCCCGTATTGGCCCGGCCGGACCTGGTTCTCCGAACTTGTACTCCTTGCGACAGCCCCTCCCTGGTCGATTCCTCTGAGGAAGGACCTCCTTTCTCAGAGACGGGGCACCCTTTGGCACCCGCGTCCCGATCTTTGGAACCTCCACGTGTGGCTCCTGGATGGGACGCGGCAGGTTTGAGTACCCTACCACCTCAGGTGGTGGCTACCATCACTTCCGCTAGGGTGGTGGCTACCATCACTTCCACTAGGGCCTTGTCTACTCGACACGCCTATGCGTTGAAGTGGAACCTCTTCGTCACCTGGTGTTCTTCTCGCCAAGAAGACTCCTGGAAATGCCCGATCGGGTCCGTGCTCTCATTCCTCCAGGAAGGGTTGGAACGAAGGCTGTCTCCTTCCACCCTCAAGGTTTATGTGGCCGCTATTTCTGCCTACCACGACCTTGTGGAGACGAAAAAGGTAAGTCAGCACGACCTGGTCATCAGGTTCCTGAGGGGAGCGAGGAGACTGAATCCTCCTCGCTCTCCCCTCGTACCCTCTTGGGACCTCGCAGTAGTCCTAAGCGCTCTGCAGAGGGCTCCCTTCGAGCCATTGCGGTCAGTCGAGCTTAAGTTCCTGTCTATGAAGACAGCGCTCCTGACCGCCTTGGCCTCCATCAAGAGGGTAGGGGACCTGCAGGCATTTTCGGTTGACGAAGCGTGCCTGGAATTCGGGCCGGCCAACTCTCACGTGATCCTGAGACCCCGGCCTGGATATGTGCCCAAGGTTCCCACCACTCCCTTCAGGGACCAGGTGGTGAAACTGCAAGCGCTGCCTTTGGAGGAGGCAGACCCAGCCTTGGCACTGCTCTGTCCAGTACGCGCCCTCCGTGTTTACGTAGACAGAACGCAGTGTTTCAGGACCTCAGACCAGCTCTTTGTCTGTTATGGTGGGAAGCTGAAGGGAAAGGCTCTCTCCAAGCAAAGGTTGTCTCACTGGATAGTGGACGCCATTGTTTTGGCTTACCAAACGCAGGGGCGCCCATGCCCCCTAGGGGTCAGGGGTCAGGGCTCACTCCACCCGGAGTGTGGCCTCCTCTTGGGCTCTAGCGCATGGCGCCTCGCTAACAGACATTTGCAGAGCTGCAGGCTGGGCGACACCCAACACATTCGCCAGATTCTATAATCTCCGAGTGGAGCCAGTGTCCTCTCTTGTACTCGCCTCTACTAGTGGCCGGTAATGGACTAGGCTCAGGTGTCTTCGCTTGCTCGCCATTCCACTCCACGGACTGGATACGTGCGATATTTTCCTCAGGTAGTCTCCCTGAAGCCCTGAGTTCCTCCAGCACTGTTGATGCCGACACCAGTACGTCTGCCCACTCGCTCAGGCCCTCGTGTTGGCTAGGTGCCACCGTGTGCATGGTTCCCCCGTTGGGTGACCCCCACATGTGTATTTCCACTGTAAGTCTCCCTGAGCAGGTGTCTTTCCCTTGGCAAGCCCCTTGCCACCCCTGGGGGTAAAATTCTTCCACCTTCGGCTGGTTACCCCAGAGTTTTCCATATGTAGCCCTGAGCGGGTCATATGTGTTCTTAAGTCCTCCCTACGGGTAGGCATTTGGCGCATACTTCCACCTGGAATATGCTTCCCAGTGTACCTTGGTATTCCTGTGTTAAGTGGGAGTCCTTCGTCCGTACTAGCTTACGACAGGGAGCTCACGCTTACGCAGGGCACTGGATGACAGCCGAGTGGCGTGATTACATTGGGACCCCCATTCGTCAGTCACTGACGTTACTCGGAGTGACTGAACGAAAGGGAACGTCTCGGTTACGTATGTAACCCTCGTTCCCTGAGAAGGGAACGGAGACGTAACGTCCCTCTGCCACTTCCGCTGTACCGCTGGAACAGCCGGGAGTTCAGTCTTGGCTCCTCAGCAGGTAAACATAATGCGATGTTGCCAGCGTACTTCCTTATATACCCACGCTGTGGGGCGGAGTTACGCTATGCAAATTCCGCATGCCCATGGCATTGGCGCTGCCATTGGGCGTTTTCTAGATCTCGAAGATGATAGGCTTCTAAGCGAAACCCCCATTCGTCAGTCACTGACGTTACGTCTCCGTTCCCTCCTCAGGGAACGAGGGTTACATACGTAACCGAGACGTTTTTAACCCTCCTGTTATGTGCAAATTTCAGCAATGTTTTTGTGTAGTGTCAAAATGCCCCCAGACACCACCGATGTGCATGTTTATGAATTCTTCTAATAAATGTAATTAGCATATTTTTAAGAGCTGTCAAAGTATCTTTGAGGATTAATTTGACCCCAGACATTACAGGAGGTAAGTTGCTTTTTTTTTTAATTCAGAGGTTCACATCTTCAGGTTGGTTATGTTCACAAAAACAATGTGCCGTAAATCCAGTCTGTGCAATTCCTGGCTGTAAGTGCTGTAAAATGCCCATTTTCATGCAACACTGCATTAACAAAGGTCTAATTTTAGCTTGCAAAGTATATGCAAGTATGCAAAATATATATATATATATTAAAAAAAATTGAACTTTTGAACTTGGAAATCTATGAATATTAAATTTACAAAACAGGCTTCTTTTTGCAAGTCTAATTACAGCGCTTACAATGCTGCACTGTATTGATATTCCTCAAACATTCTGGTTTGGGTTTGCTCTAAATCCCCTAACACTACATATTAAATTCAAACTCATTCAGCCTGAACCGCTTAATGTACATTTCGCTGTTTTTGTGCTGTTGTAGTTGTTGTTTGCATAAAAAGGCTTCCACTCTGACCAAGCTGAAAATGGCTAAAATCCCTGCCAATAGACCAGCCAGACCAGGCTGTGAGAACAGCAAATCAGGCTGGTTTAAGATGTTTTTTTGTTTTGTTTTTTTCAGCCGAGTATAAGCTAGGTAATTACTGTGTTTCAAATGTTTTTGAGAATGGTACACGTGTTGTAAGGAGGTCTTGGCAGTGGCTAGGCAGGCAGAAAGAAAAGCAAAAAACTCTGAAGTCCTTTGGAGTTGCTTTAATTTTTGGCAAGGCATGCTCCAAAAATGTTGTGACAGAGACCATAGTCATCGAACATGGGACCAAGTAAAGGGTCAACCAAACTACAAAACAAAAGAAAAAAACAACAAAGACAACACTTAATACATAACAAAGAAAAGCAAATTGTTGGCTACAGGTCCAACAAACACCCTTTGTTCCAAAGCCACCAAACATTTGGGCCTCTCTTTATAGATGAGGCTCCTCCCCCCACATTCAAACAGTCCAGTGACAACCCTCTGTCAATTACAAACTGGATAGACTAAGGGGCTGTTTACACGACACCATTTTCAATCGAGTTTTGGCCGATCATTTCCACGACAACTTTTGAAAAATGGGTTTGAAAGTGCAAGTTTTTGAAAACGATACTGTTATCGTCTCTGTGTAAACTACAAAAACGTGATTTTGTGAAAACGTTGACATGCACATGCGTATTAAAGTCCCCATGAAATCAAAATTGAAGTTTGTTTGCATTTAGTATGAATATGTTAGCCTGTTTTCTATAAGCTAGTGTTCTCCAAAACAATGACAAAATTCGCATTTAAAAGATATAATCATTTAAAACTTACAGTCTCTCACTTCTGCCAATAGGGAATCAATGATTTTGATGACATCACTCTGCACTCCAGGGCTGCGTTCAGCACCAACAAACGAAACGGAAACAGTGGTGCGTTGAACACCCTGTTCTGATGACGCAAGAGTTGCAACTATGGCAGCTGAGAAGGCCATTCTTTGTGTTCTTTTTGAAGAAATCGGTATAAATACGTGATTAATACTGCAAAATATGCCCTTGCCGTCCAGAATAAAAGAGAACATCCCAATCGAGTGAAGGGATTTGTGGAAACTGTGGTTCCTAATTATTGTGATACAACATTTGCCTCGCATTTCAGGATGAAAAAACATCTATTTAGCCTCACATACTACTGACTAAACTGATTGGGCTGACATTTTTTACACACCCACCAAACAAGAGAAAACGTATCTCAAACCCCGTTGCACACCGTTTCCAACCGTAGCAAAACGTTGCGCACTGGTTTGAGCTTGAACGTGACCCAGCTTCTCATCAGATGTTCTGTCCAATCAAATGCTCTCTAGAATCTGAAGCGTTCCACCCCCTACATTATAAATAGCCGCTGAAGCAAAGCATTGTTTGTCTAATTCCAATTCATGCTTTCTTATTTGCAGAAACACAGACACAGCGAATAACAAACAGTCACACTGCAATGTGGACCTTCCATGTGGAACAATGAATAAACGTATCTCTTACAAGACTTGTAAGTTTTGTGTGGTGAATGATTTGTATCTCAAACTCTTCTATGTCACAACATGCTTTGAGGCTTTCCAGAGATACATTAGATACATTTTCACACACTGACGAATGGCTGTATAGCAGAGGTTGTGCAGAAAAACCCTTATATGGAGTTTTATACTAATTTCTACTGCAGGCACACGCTCGCCCATCTAGAATAATCTTCATTCATCAACATTAGGTTGAAGGTAAGAAACAAATTTACGAGTGAACTCAAGACCAAGGGCCCTATCATACACTCAGCGCAATGCGACGGCAGGTGCGACGCAAGTATTTTTTGCTAGTTTCAGCCAGACGCAGTTATCATTTTCACGTCCAGTTCCACGTTGTTTAAATAGCAAATGCACTCACGCTCATCTGTTCGCCCATGGGCGTGCTGGTCTGAAAACGAGGTGTGTTCAGGCACATTGTTGGCGCGTTGCTATTTTGAGGCAAATGAAAATGTAGTATTTTTTGTGTTATTTAAAGGGTGCGTTAGTAATATGCACCTATAGGCGGGTGCACAACGCGCGTACACTCTGCTTATTACACACACAGGGATGCGCAGCAGCACACAAACATTTTTAAATATTAAAAATAAAAGATTTCTCTTTGGAGAAGCGTTCAGTCTTTCCGCTCGCAAATTCCGCCATGTAAATAGCCGCCATGGTGCAAGCACAACTGGCTTTTAAAGGCAATGGGAGATGACACTCTGATTGGTTTATTGCACTTTACGCCCAAAACACACCCATGACTCATTAAGAGACTAGGTACAACCCTTTTGGACCATGCGCCTGGCGCGCAGACCGTTTTTTCCGCCATTAAACTAGCAAAAGTGGATTCAGACACGCCCTAAATGCACCTGTGCCGTGCGCTTCAGACCATGCGCTCAGATCGTTAAAATAGGACCCCTAGTCTCTTTGTTTCCCTCCCTCTAACTGTATTAGCTTTACAACTTCTCTAACTGCCATTTCACCTAAAACTTTAACACCATTTTTGTTTTGCCTGGCAAACAAATTCAGAATTACAAACATACTTCGGAGAAGAATTTCCTATTGAAGCATCAGTGTGCTGTTCACGCATTGTTCCACGGCTTTAAACACGGCCACTGTTGTCATAGATATCTGACTGCAGAGATGATGCCCGATCTGGGCTTTGTTCCTGCAGCCTTACGACAGACCCAAATGATGTTGTGTTAGCTTCAAAGCACTGTAAGCCGCTTCCAGGAAACAAGAAGGGTGACATTAGTATTCAGTGTCTCGCTCATGTAAAACGACTTCAAACACAGCGCCCACCTGAGGGAGAGCCACCTCGGTAAATACCTCACACATTAGATCTTTTTAATAATGAATTCTTACTCCATACCTCCCACTCTGAATGGGGAGAGCTGCTGGAGCTGTATCAAAAGAAAAGCGGCTGTCTCATTAGCGTAGCATCCTCTCAGCTTCGAGTCTGAGGATTCATTTGGCTCGTCAGTGCTTCTTGTATCACAATGACTCGGAAGCCTTGAAAACCAAAGTGCTTAGAGGATGTGTGATTCATGCAAGGACGTTTCTAATTGGTTTGATTTCCCTCCTCTAATGTTTTGCTAATTTACTAATCAATTAGCTTGCTGGCCTCTCTTGAATTTGAAGTGAGCACACAGTGGTTAAATGTAGTAAACAATGAACAATCATGACATCATCAGATGCAGTACAGGTCTGAAATTAGAAAGAAACTGGCTGGGTCTTGGCCTCTCTATCCATTCTCTCCTAATAAAAAAGTAATTTCTGTAAAGTCAAAACATGTTATGGTACATATACAGTCTATCAGGGTCCAAAATGAACACTCGCCAAGTGTCAAATGCGAGTATTGGCTTTGGCCAGTAAGTAAATCAGATTTACTCACCAGGTGGCCGGCAACTTAATAAGGAGCTACAACATAGTACGTGATTTAAATTGAATTGTAAGAATGATACCCTGACCCTCACTGATGTAAGTGCTGTGTGCAATACACATAAAACCAATTACTAAATATCTGCCGTGACGTTACACATCATGTAACAATTTATACCTCAGTGGAATTTACCATCAAATGGAGTGACATGTTTTTCTCGCATTAAGCCACCAAAATGAAAAAACCCACTGAAGGTTGATTTAACACTGCAGGGCTTAACACACAGATCCAAGCTTTGGACACGTCCAATCATTTGTCCCACCTGTTTACAGACATAACCGACTGTGCTAACATTAATGACCCACAAAGCTCTAAGGCCTAGGCAGTCAGTCAGCATTATTTCATGTTGTTGGCATGTTTTAGTAGTCCTCGTGTGTTTAACAGGAAAAAAAGAACCATGACATTATGACACATCTATGGCCTAATAGTGTTTTTGCACATTTGTATGTTGACTTATGCTCTTTTCTTTCCATATCTCCTTGCTGCAAAATGTATAATAGAGTGCAACTTTTGGTGTTGGTTCCGGAAATGTTTTTCCCATTCATTTTCCATGGGTATTTTTAAAAAAAAAAATCTAAAGAGTTAGGAAACTATGAACCAAACCAGCAAGCTACGAGGTTAATCACAATATTACAAACATTGATAATGTATAAAGAAATAGATTAAATAATGTGGGCTGATGGCTTCAACAAAAGCATATAGGCTACTATTAACATTATCATAGCTCACAGCAGGGTCTTTAATGGTTTTATAAGTTATTGTTCAAAATCAATTCCCCTATTGAGAAAATGAATGTGATTTTACTTCTGGAACCCGACTCTATTGGTCGACAGTGTAAATGTGGATTGACATAATGACTGTGTGTCATAAATATGAAAGTACCTAAATAACACCCCTGTATGAACAATAAATATGATTATGTGGTGAAGTAAATACTACAGAAAAAACTAATGTAATTTCTACATGGAAAAGTTAGTTCAGGCAAGAATTCAAAAAACAAAGTAAATTCTATATTAGTACTCAATTCAAGCTTGTAGAAATTAAATGCGGAAATATCAACGTTATAAAATTAAGTAAAACTACTCAACTTTTCTGATACTGGTGTTCCCATCATGCACTGGGGCCTGAATAATAAATAAGGTTGATTTTTCGCTGTTTTCCAGCTGTATTTACACTGTTTTATCATTGCTTTTGTTGTTAGGTTTAGTAACTTGCCATTTTGTGACATTTGGAGTTAATTTTCTACTCAATATAATACATTCATACTCAAAAACAATCCATCGAATGTTACCGTCATTGTGTGTTTTGTACCAAGTATTGAGGTCTCTGTGTTCAAGTGCCACATTCTATATATATATGGTATCTACACCATTACAATTGTATTATTTACTTAGATGTTTTAAAGTAAAGCATACACTTTAAAAAAATGTAGTTTAATTCAGTGTTATATTGTTTGAGTAAAAAGTATAGCAAAGGAAACTTAAAGCAAGTAGAAATGACTCTCAACAACCATTTACTGGCCAAGTTACAGTTATTTATTTTCTTTGTTAAGTTTACTTAACTTAGGCCCAGTCCACGTGTACACGGGTATTTTTATAAACTGAGTTTTTCCTCAGTTTTCCTTTAAAACGCGTCCACATGAAAACACAAAAACACGCTATGAAGCGCTGTCAAGAGCATGCCAAACCAACAGGTGGCAATATAACCCTAACTGTAAAGCCATGTTGGCCGATCAGAAGCCTGGAAAAAAGGTTATTTCCGGTTCTGACGTAACACGCCAAAATCTCCGGTTTCACTGTCCACACGACAACACTACAACCAGAGTTTCTAAAAATCTTCACCCTGCCAGGAGTTTTCAAAAAAGTTCGGTTTCAGTGACAGGATACTGCGTTTGCGTGTGGACGAACGGCCAAACCACATAGAAAAAGCTGCTGTTTTGAAAATACCCGTGTTCGTGTGGACAGGGCCTTAGTTAAGTAGAGTTTACTTAATTCCATAAAATCCAAAAAATCTGCATGCAAAAACGTGTTTAATTAAGTAAAATTAAGTAAAAAAATTTCAGTGTATAAAACACAGCTTCATGACCAGTAAAACCAATGTATGGCCATTCAATTTTCTCAATTGAACTATTATTGGCAGGTATGCCAAAAAAGGGTCCTCAATATTTTGGACTCTGTTTAGAGCCTATAGTATGACATTTTCTAAATCAGTTCTTGCACACAACTGCTTGCTGAATAACACAGAATAACATGTCACATGGCCAGTTCATTACCATCACCACATTTACCTCTGGGAGTCCTGTTGACCAAAACAGACAAACACAGGATGTGGTTTGCAAAGATTGCCGAGATAATAATGTGATCATGAATGTGTGAATCCTTTTGCCAATTTGCATAAGCAAATTAGACTTTCCAGTTGGTACAGGGATAAAGCGTACGGTTAAAACAGTCAGAGGCGATGTTATTTAACTATTATATTTGAACCCACTGTGGACATAGAAGAGGCTGATGACACGAGCATGTGCATACTGCGCACCTCACAACAGGACATGTAAAGAACATGGGCAAACAAACATGGCTTCAGCCAATCAATCAATAAGCATTTCACACTGGGAGAAGTATTCTTGACTACATGCCGTTATCAGCAATTACACACATCAGAGCAACCCAAGCACTAACTACACATCACAACAATCGCACTGGCCAGATTGCATCCCTCATATTACATTACAGTCTGCACTTTTATTCAGTGAGAGAGAAAGAGATGCAATGAGGCTGAAGGCCCCCCAGGGTAAAAGACCTTACTATATACACTCACCTAAAGGATTATTAGGAACACCTGTTCAATGTCTCATTAATGCAATTATCTTATCAACCAATCACATGGCAGTTGCTTCAATGCATTTAGGGGTGTGGTCCTGGTCAAGACAATCTCCTGAACTCCAAACTGAATGTCAGAATGGGAAAGAAAGGTGATTTAAGCAATTTTGAGCGTGGCATGGTTGTTGGTGCCAGACGGGCCGGTCTGAGTATTTCACAATCTGCTCAGTTACTGGGATTTTCACGCACAACCATTTCTAGAGTTTACAAAGAATGGTGTGAAAAGGGAAAAGCATCCAGTATGCGGCAGTCCTGTGGGCGAAAATGCCTTGTTGATGCTAGAGGTCAGAGGAGAATGGGCCGACTGATTCAAGCTGATAGAAGAGCAACTTTGACTGAAATAACCACTCGTTACAACCGAGGTATGCAGCAAAGCATTTGTGAAGCCACAACACGCACAACCTTGAGGCGGATGGGCTACAACAGCAGAAGACCCCACCGGGTACCACTCATCTCCACTACAAATAGAAAAAAAAGAGGCTACAATTTGCACGAGCTCACCAAAATTGGACAGTTGAAGACTGGAAAAATGTTGCCTGGTCTGATGAGTCTCGATTTCTGTTGAGACATTCAGATGGTAGAGTCAGAATTTGGCGTAAACAGAATGAGAACATGGATCCATCATGCCTTGTTACCACTGTGCAGGCTGGTGGTGGTGGTGTAATGGTGTGGGGGATGTTTTCTTGGCACACTTTCAGGGCCCTTAGTGCCAATTGGGCATCGTTTAAATGCCACGGCCTACCTGAGCATTGTTTCTGACCATGTCCATCCCTTTATGACCACCATGTACCCATCCTCTGATGGCTACTTCCAGCAGGATAATGCACCATGTCACAAAGCTCGAATCATTTCAAATTGGTTTCTTGAACATGACAATGAGTTCACTGTACTAAAATGGCCCCCACAGTCACCAGATCTCAACCCAATAGAGCATCTTTGGGATGTGGTGGAACGGGAGCTTCGTGCCCTGGATGTGCATCCCACAAATCTCCATCAACTGCAAGATGCTATCCTATCAATATGGGCCAACATTTCTAAAGAATGCTTTCAGCACCTTGTTGAATCAATGCCACGTAGAATTAAGGCAGTTCTGAAGGCGAAAGGGGGTCAAACACAGTATTAGTATGGTGTTCCTAATAATCCTTTAGGTGAGTGTATATATAGGTATTTTGAAGCGGCAGTGGATTTCAGAATCCGCACCCTTCTATATATACACTCACCTAAAGGATTATTAGGAACACCATACTAATACTGTGTTTGACCCCCTTTCGCCTTCAGAACTGCCTTAATTCTACGTGGATTTGTGGGATGCACATCCAGGGCACGAAGCTCCCGTTCCACCACATCCCAAAGATGCTCTATTGGGTTGAGATCTGGTGACTGTGGGGGTCATTTTAGTACAGTGAGCTCATTGTCATGTTCAAGAAACCAATTTGAAATGATTCGAGCTTTGTGACATGGTGCATTATCCTGCTGGAAGTAGCCATCAGAGGATGGGTACATGGTGGTCATAAAGGGATGGACATGGTCAGAAACAATGCTCAGGTAGGCCGTGGCATTTAAACGATGCCCAATTGGCACTAAGGGGCCTAAAGTGTGCCAAGAAAACATCCCCCACACCATTACACCACCACCACCAGCCTGCACAGTGGTAACAAGGCATGATGGATCCATGTTCTCATTCTGTTTACGCCAAATTCTGACTCTACCATCTGAATGTCTCAACAGAAATCGAGACTCATCAGACCAGGCAACATTTTTCCAGTCTTCAACTGTCCAATTTTGGTGAGCTCGTGCAAATTGTAGCCTCTTTTTCCTATTTGTAGTGGAGATGAGTGGTACCCGGTGGGGTCTTCTGCTGTTGTAGCCCATCCGCCTCAAGGTTGTGCGTGTTGTGGCTTCACAAATGCTTTGCTGCATACCTCGGTTGTAACGAGTGGTTATTTCAGTCAAAGTTGCTCTTCTATCAGCTTGAATCAGTCGGCCCATTCTCCTCTGACCTCTAGCATCAACAAGGCATTTTCGCCCACAGGACTGCCGCATACTGGATGTTTTTCCCTTTTCACACCATTCTTTGTAAACTCTAGAAATGGTTGTGCGTGAAAATCCCAGTAACTGAGCAGATTGTGAAATACTCAGACCGGCCCGTCTGGCACCAACAACCATGCCACGCTCAAAATTGCTTAAATCACCTTTCTTTCCCATTCTGACATTCAGTTTGGAGTTCAGGAGATTGTCTTGACCAGGACCACACCCCTAAATGCATTGAAGCAACTGCCATGTGATTGGTTGATTAGATAATTGCATTAATGAGAAATTGAACAGGTGTTCCTAATAATCCTTTAGGTGAGTGTATATATATATATATATATATATATACACATTATATATTGTCCCTGAAATACATTTCAGAAAAAAACATGATTTTCCTTTAGGGGGCTTTTATTCCGGTTGTACATTATTATTACAAAGCCTAGACAGCCTATATGTCAATTCTTTAAGGTTCACTTTTGTCACAGAAACTGTCTGTCCTCTTGGTAGCACATGTTTTGGAAATGATAACACCACTGTCAGCTCACATCAATCACGGATATTCATTTCTGAAATGAACTGTAAAGAGAGTTTTCGGACTAGTGGTCAGGAACAGCGGGGTGATAGAAAGGCTGTGGTGTTCTCAAGCATGCAGAGAGGACAATGAAATGAGAAGACACAGCAGACAGTCTCTCAGAACTCTGTGATGGACTAGATACGGTGCTTAGACCCTGAAATAAATGTTAAAATCAGAAGGAATATGTTATTTCCTGAAATAGTAGTTCCCTGGTTACCTTTTTTTAAAGTGCCCCTATTATGGTTTTTCGAATATTCCCTTTCATGCAGTGTGTAATAGGGGTTGCACAGACTAGTCGACTTTAATGCTCTGCCATGACGCTTTAAGCTTGACGTCGACTCGCTGGCCTATAGAGGGCGCAACAGTATATGTCATTTCCTGACACGCACGCTCCGTTTACAACAGTTAAAATGACAAATAAATGCATACTCAGAGAGCTCTCCACAAGACATGTTTGATTATGCCATCTGGATGCTCAAAATTGATCGGGAGAATGCAAATTTTAAACAGGTAAGTTAATCACCGTTCTAAACTAATGCGGTGCTGCATTGTAACGCGCACACACATAGCTCGCGGAGATCGCGCGCGTCGCACACAGAATCATTCAGTAGTGCAGAAATGTATTGTCAACACTGTTTCTGTGATTTATCAATAAAATAGAAACTAAAAAGCTCTAGCATATATTTCTTGATAACTAAAACACAGCTTCACTATTAGTAGAGACTGGCAGGTAGAATTAATTAACACGCAATCGCTCTCTCTCTCTCTCTCTCACTAATGCATTCATATAGATGTAATCTTTATCGTGCTACTTTATCTGTATCTGATTCAGAACGAACAGAAATCTCAGAGAAATATAACGACCCAAAGACAAAATACCTGATAAAAATCTGTTCTAAGCAATAACCTTATGGGCAGCGCTGTGTCATATGCCATAGCTGTCCAGTGCACAAGAAAACCTGCGTTCGCAGTTCAAGGTTTAGGCTTATTTGTTAATTAATGACGTCATCAGCGACTAGTCCACGTCAACTCGACTTTCATCACATTAATGTCGACTCTAAAAAAATCTGAAGTCGTTCAACCCCTAGTGTGTAATATAGCTGTTTGTGAATGTAAAAGTTCTGCAAAGTTGTGACAAAAGTGCACGATAAATAAAGTTATTGTCTCCCAAAAGAAAGAATCAACTGAACCGCCTAAATGAGTAGTCTGTATTTCGAATTCCACTGCATTACGTCACTACGTCACTAGAAAAGACATCCGCATAATGCCCGCCTATGTTTTACGTTGTCCGCCCGCGAAAAAAACTTTACTTGCCCACAAACACGTCATTTTACTGACGACTGCTTCTCAAATCTCAGAGTTCAACGCGGGATTCGCAAAACGCTTGCTCTGGAAAGATGGGTCAGTATCAGTTTATTTGGACCAGCTTGCTCCTCAGAATCACAACCTGTAAGTATGAATAATTATTGATGTATATATTTTCTACCAGGTGTCCAAAATATGTAGTTTTGTGTTTGATATTGTGTAGGTCTCCGGCTAACCGGCTAACTCATGTTATTACCGTCTTACTGAAATAGTTAATATAATCAGCTGAGTGCCTAAAACTGTGTCTATTAATGCAGATTATCTGTCAGTCTTACTACTTTGAGTAAAAATAAAAATAAAGGATGGAGCAAGATTTGTTTTGCAAACTTTAATGTTACATCAGTCATTCACATTAGTGCTCAGATAACATATGCGCTGTTATTGATACAGTTCCCGCATGTGCACCGCAATAAATTTGAAATATGCACATGGGTTTGTTGATGAACATACTCTTGTTAATGCTGATAGTGAGGAATTACAGTTGCAACATCTCATAATGTACCTCAAAATGAGTAGCGTATCACTGAGAAACGTCCTGCTCAAGTCGTCCTTGCGATGGAGGATGGCATAGCTCCTCCAATGTTTCATAATCGGACTCGCGCTCAGATTGATTTGGTAAAATCGACGTCATCGTTACTGTCTATACAGTGTGTACAATCTCTGAGGACTGAGAAAGCCTCGTGAGCTGAAGTTCAGTTATGCTAATGCGTGTTTAGCTTCCGACGTGTGCTGTAAGCGGTAGACCAATCACAACAGACTGGGTCATCTGGCCAATCAGAGCAGGGTAGGCTCGTGGAAAGGAGGGATTTAGAGAGACTGATTCATCCGACGTGTCGTTTGAGAATCATTGAAAAATGATTTTTACCTTTGATGCATGTGAACCTGTTGAAGGAGACCACCAAAACAAAATTAGGAAACTTTAAAATAGTATAATAGGGGCACTTTAAGCATTAGATGCACAATTCCCATCAAATGTGTTAGATTAGCTATCATGTGCCAGTGTGCTCATTTGAATCAAATATACACTATAAGGGGAACTTTAATTGTAAATGTCATATAGATTAAGACATTCGAAGACCTCAGAAGAAATCAGCCAGTCAACAAGACTGTTAAATGTGCCTCAAATCATGTGGCTTGATGTGGAAATATGCTGTTTATTTTTCTAAGGGCTTGGATTTACAGCTTTCACCTAGTGGACAATAAAATAGGTGATTGAACAGTATCCCACAATACAATGTGTTCAGTTTGACCTTCCATTGCCAGTGTGATATATGAACTGAAAGTAAAATCAGCCAGAGTTTTAAACGTGTCCTTTTCAATCATTACTTAATCAGACTGTCAGGTTTATACCAACTTAAAATAAAACATAACTGTTTTTTTTTCTCAGGTGAGAAATGGATGGCATTTTCTGAATTAAGCATGAAACACACAATGTCATGCTACATCATTGATGCATTGTGTTACATATACTATTTATATGTATACAGTGTATAGTATGCAGTAAGCACCCAGTATTCAATTTCTATTTCATTTTCAAGTTCTTTCTTTCTTTCTTCTCTGTTCTGGACAGTTTGAGAGCGTTTGGGACAAATGGAAAAAAAAAAAATAATGCAAAATAAGTTCTTCAAACAGACACCTCAGCAGCATCAGCAGATGAAAAATAACTATAGCCTGCAACACCAAATCACATACTACTGAATTAATATTTTGTTCTTTATTATGCTGACTTTTAGTTTACTTCTTGACATTGACTTTTCATAGTGATAAATAACTTAATAACAGAAAATATAATTAATCTCAGGTTGAAGGCACAAGAGTAATTAGTTGTTTTTCTTCTAAAAAAATGATCCCCTTTGATGCTGCAGTGGGGATTCTAGTGTGATTATAAAAACACTATATTCTGACTGAGCTCCATTACTGAACAGACTGGCCATTTATTGAAAGTAAATATTTAAACACTTAATTATATCTCTGATTTGCTTCAATAATTTTGAGGCACTCAGTTATTTTCAGAGATCTTATTTTCTCTAGTCAAATTACAAAAGAAATATTAACTCAAATATTTGACTCTGACAAACTTCATCTCTCACAGTACAATGGTTGATTGGTTTATGCACCTGTTAGTTCCCACATCTGTTCATTAGAATGTGTGTCCACATACAGTGGGGAGAACAAGTATTTGATACACTGCAGATTTTGCAGGTTTGCCCACTTACAAAGCATGTAGAAGTCTGTAATTTTTATCATAGGTACTCTTCAACTGTGAGTGACGGAATCTAAAACAAAAATCCAGAAAATCACATTGTATGATTTTTAAATAATTAATTTGCATTTTATTGCATGACATAAGTATTTGATACATCAGAAAAGCAGAACTTAATATTTGGTACAGAAACCTTTGTTTGCAATTACAGAGATCATACGTTTCCTGTAGTTCTTGACCAGGTTTGCACACACTGCAGCAGGGATTTTGGCCCACTCCTCCATACAGACCTTCTCCAGATCCTTCAGGTTTCGGGGCTGTCGCTGGGCAATACGGACTTTCAGCTCCCTCCAAAGATTTTCTATTGGGTTCAGGTCTGGAGACTGGCTAGGCCACTCCAGGACCTTGAGATGCTTCTTACGGAGCCACTCCTTAGTTGCCCTGGCTGTGTGTTTCGGGTCGTTGTCATGCTGGAAGACCCAGCCACGACCCATCTTCAATGCTCTTACTGAGGGAAGGAGGTTGTTGGCCAAGATCTCGCGATACATGGCCCCATCCATCCTCCCCTCAATACGGTGCAGTCGTCCTGTCCCCTTTGCAGAAAAGCATCCCCAAAGAATGATGTTTCCACCTCCATGCTTCACGGTTGGGATGGTGTTCTTGGGGTTGTACTCATCCTTCTTCTTCCTCCAAACACGGCGAGTGCAGTTTAGACCAAAAAGCTCTATTTTTGTCTCATCAGACCACATGACCTTCTCCCATTCCTCCTCTGGATCATCCAGATGGTCATTTGCAAACTTCAGACAGGCCTGGACATGCGCTGGCTTGAGCAGGGGGACCTTGCGTGCGCTGCAGGATTTTAATCCATGATGGCGTAGTGTGTTACTAATGGTTTTCTTTGAGACTGTGGTCCCAGCTCTCTTCAGGTCATTGACCAGGTCCTGCCGTCTAGTTCTGGGCTGATCCCTCACCTTTCTCATGATCATTGATGCCCCACGAGGTGAGATCTTGCATGGTGCCCCAGACCGAGGGAGATTGACCGTCATCTTGAACTTCTTCCATTTTCTAATAATTGCACCAACAGTTGTTGCCTTCTCACCAAGCTGCTTGCCTATTGTCCTGTAGCCCATCCCAGCCTTGTGCAGGTCTACAATTTTATCCCTGACGTCCTTACACAGCTCTCTGGTCTTGGCCATTGTGGAGAGGTTGGAGTCTGTTTGATTGAGTGTGTGGACAGGTGTCTTTTATACAGGTAACGAGTTCAAACAGGTGCAGTTAATACAGGTAATGAGTGGAGAACAGGAGGGCTTCTTAAAGAAAAACTAACAGGTCTGTGAGAGCCGGAATTCTTACTGGTTGGTAGGTGATCAAATACTTATGTCATGCAATAAAATGCAAATTAATTATTTAAAAATCATACAATGTGATTTTCTGGATTTTTGTTTTAGATTCCGTCTCTCACAGTTGAAGTGTACCTATGATAAAAATTACAGACCTCTACATGCTTTGTAAGTAGGAAAACCTGCAAAATCGGCAGTGTATCAAATACTTGTTCTCCCCACTGTACGTTTGGCCAGTGCTAAAGTAATGCATTACAATATTGTGTTAACTAAATTTTCCCCTAGGGCCATTTTCCTGGTTTCCCGGCAGTAGGAACTCAGAAGTGATGTATGCCAGCCAACAGTGACGTCATTTAAGCCTGACATTCATCAACGTCAACAAACCGTGATCAGTTGAAAAGTGCCTGGACTGTGGCGTCAGCCTATTGCTATTATTTGGTTTTGTTTATGTTGGTGGGTGGATTTGGCACATGTTTAGTTCAGTTTGTGCTTCTGTTCATTTCCATGGTTTTTAGTTGTTTGATCATCTGTCACACATGATGTTCATTTCATAATTGATTAGTAGGGTCTATTTAAGCTCTGTGTTCTGTTCTGTTCATTTGTCAGTTATTGTTGCTACATGTTGTTCTGTTCATGTCCAAGAGTTTGCTCCCGAGTTTGCTCGTTTTGTTTCTTTTGATTTCTTGTACTGTAAATAAGGTTAAGCTGCTGCAATTACATCCATTTTCCTCGCAACCATGCTGAATTAGTGCCCCCAAAAGGTGTTCCTATAACAAAAATCGATCCCAGTTCCTGCGGTGCGAACACACCAAAAAGTGGGTTCTTCCGCCAATAGTTATAAGCAGGGCTTGACATTAACACCCGCCAACCTGGAAAATGCGGGTGGATTTCAGCAGTGGGTCACTCCTACTAGCCACTTTGGCGGGTTGAATTTTATATATAATATATACATTTTTCAATTGTAGTCTTCTAAAAAGGCATCTGAAATAATAAACTAAGTGCAATGTAGTGTTGTCAAAAATGATTTTTCGATACATATCGGTACCGAAATATCTGAAATGGTTCCAATACTCATTTTCCACAGAATAGATACACAATACCGGCTGCTCTTTCTCGCTCTCTCATCTATCCGACAGCGAGTTGTCACACAAACCCGCCTCCCCTCACTCACTCGTTTCATTTGCTCCGGATGAATATTGTTGGTGTTACGGGGATTGGGTTTCGGTGTGGGATTGCGCCTGACATAATTTTACTCATTCCTGCAGATTTTGTGCTCACACCCAAAGTGCACACATATAAAGTCACCTCTCAGTACTAAATTGAGATCTTTTTCGCTGCTTATTGCACTTAAACAGTCAAATACAAAAAAAAATGAACAGTCAAATACACACAAAATAATGAACAGTCAAATACACACAAAATAATGTCAAAATGCCAGTCTTGGCGAGTATTCAAGTAAACACGTCAGTTATGTTTTAAGTGAACATAAACAGTTGAGAAAGAAAACGCATGTGTAACAGTATAACAGTGCGGCCTAATATACCTGCTGCCAAATTATGAGATAATATTAAGAATATTTATATGGCAGTTTTCCCCATGGTATCGATGTCAAAATTGTGGCCAGTGAAAATGCTGAGTGTCTAGTAACTTTGAAAAACCACTAACCACAGTGGCTGGTGAGCAAAAAAGTTAATGTCAAGCCCTGGTTACTATGAAAACATTCCTCCTGTGTGAAAGCCCCTATAGTGTAGTCTACAGTAGGAAGTTTAAGGAACAAACTTTATTGAATTCCTAATCCATCACCCTGATATGTGAAGCATCTGTACAATGTATTCTGGATGTTTTACACCATAAAACAGGTAACAGATCGTCAACACAGATAAAGATCTCTCTCTATCTCTATATGATCTCTGTGCTTTCTCAGCCTCTGTTGGCTTCGCAGCGGCAGTCAGAGGTCAGCGGGCATTTTATTGAGTTGCATCTGCAGGAGCAGGATCCATTTAGCAGATTGGCTGTCAGTGATGATCTTTACTAAAAGGCGGCTGCACGCAGAGAGGGTCTTGGCAGGACACTATGATGCTGCTGTTTGCTGTGGAGTGGATGCATGTGTAAATTTTCTGACCCATTTATCATGTCGTAAGCCTGTTTCATCGCCATATGGTTCTGCTGTCTGAAAAAGAGGGTTATTTGTATGAGTATACGTTTGACAAGCTCAGGTTACAAATATCCCTCATGCTGTTGAGTTTTTAATGGATTTGTGCCATAAATCACAAGATATTTTTGGGACATATTGTTTTTTTCATTATGCAAACGCTCTCACTCTTTCTCTCCAATATAAACTCTTTCAAAGACAGTTTTGGTGATCACATCTTTGCACTGACAGCATGGAGCTATTTTAATCATCTGGAGTGCAGTGCCCAAAAGTATTGTAAGCCAACTGTGCTCATAAGTTCTGTTGTTACCAACATGGTTCACCGATTTGCCATTTCCAATGAACATTCACAAACAGCATCACAGACTTGTGTGGTGGGAACTACAGCCATCATCCTGAGATTAGAAGCATCTTGTTAGTATGACATGTGGTCTTATATAGACAATACATATAGACAACACCATTTTACGCTTTGGCAAATTGGATGCTAATTCATATGAATTGGTACAATCTCATTCGTACAAGTTCGTACGATCTGCTTATGGACAGTTAGGTTTAGGGGTGAACCTTCATTCTTACTTTTTTCTAAAAAAGGTTTTTTTAAAAAGTACATTGTCATGCAATTCACATTGAACAAATTCATACGAAATTGCCACCTTGTAAAATAGTTACATTTTACAGTGAGATTGGGTTGAGACAGATCGTGCTCTTGGCCATAATAAGCAAGCTAACAAACATGCACGTTCTATATCTTTCATTCCATTCCACTGAAAAAAAAAAAATACATTTATTTAAATTTTAGATATATAAATCTATATATTCACTGTCAACAATCAGCACTGTTTGTGAAGAGTGTGCATGTGTGTTTGCATGCACAGAGAACAAAAATAGTGACAGCCCTCAGATGCCATGTTCTTGGCATCTGTCTTGAAGAAATTACATTGTGGAGAAAGCTGCTTATTAAATGAATGTGTATATTGCATATTGGAATAAAGTGTACATAAACTGCATGTTAACATGATTCAAAATTTGCTTGTGCTTGACAGGTAAGAATGCATGGTTACAACACAGCGGCTGGATTGTGTCTAAATTGGTTGCCAAGTCAGATGTACGTTGTAACATGATTAACACCGCTTACAGCATGCACCTTAAAATAATGATTTAGCCTATTGAGTCTTAATGGCAGTTTATACTGAGGACGATAACTAACTAGGGCCCATATAATCATTCAAATTCTAATGAGAATATGGAAGTCTATACAACAGCTGTAACAATAACACAGAGAAAGTGTGACATTCTTGGAATCAGTTTCAGAAAGTGCTTTTCCAGCTGATGAAAAACACTGACAATCAGAATCTACTTTCATTCTTTAAAGAGCTCGCGCATTTAATACAGTGGACTATATAACTGTAGCTCGCGCTTATAATAAACATACTGTAACACATACTGTAACATTATCATCTGCTGGTGTGAACTGTAAAGGTAACCCAGTAATGGGCACTGAAAATGTATGGCCGAATTAAACAGAGGCAGTGCGAGAGTACAAAAAGTTTCAGATAAATTAATATTTATTCAAACTTGAAAATGAAAAATCCATAACCCAAAACTATACAAAGTTCTGTCGTGAAACTCTACATGGTGCAGGTCCTTAACTCAATCTTCTTGCAATTACATTATTCTCTATAGGGCACAGCTGATTGGTTCCTGCCGTATCAGTAGCCAATTAGCTCACTGCTCAACCTTCAAATACTGGTCAGCATTTGCTGTAGCTGTTGCAGCGAGCTTTCAGAAACCCTCCATCTTCCCCAGCTCCACCTGTATAGATCTGCTACGGGTAATTCATGAATGCTGTATTGTACAGCAGCAGCATGTCTTACTTTCTTATAGTAGTGTGTCGTGTATGTATTGGCAGTAGGCTTGCTGCAATAGTCGGTGTTGACGGTGTTCAGTCACAGCACCGGTTACATCACTTTTCCACCGTGGCACCGCCCCCACCATCGTTTTTTTATAGCTAGTAATAAAATAATTTAGTTCAGTTAGAGAACAGACAATTAAAAACTGAACATGTCTGCTCAATACAGCGAGCCGAACGAGAGTCGCAGCACATCAGCAGCACGAGTCAGATTTCATTTATCACGAGAGACTGACAAGATGACGGCGGAAGATTTGGTTTTAAAGTGAAATGTAAAAGTGCCTATTTAAGTGAGTTTGTCATTGTACTGTTTTGTTGTTGTGTTTTTCATGAAGAATAATAGGCTAATGAACCCACCATTCAAGCAACCCGCCCCAAAAAAGGCCTACAATGCGCACGGCCGCACTTGTTCACGGCCACACTGTCGTTCGTTCACAGCCACACTGTCGTTCCTTCACGGCCGCACTGTCATTCACGGTGCGTGTCCACTGGCGCGTTTTCAGTTCATTCCTATGGAAGATTTTCATTGAAAACACTCGCACTTCTCCGCACCGTTATGAATGCCAGAGCGGCCATGCGCATTTTACTTTCGGTTTAGAATTAGCGATTTAAAAGCCCCTGCAGGTGATAACGGTATTACCGGTGTTGTCACGTGTCGATTAACCGGTGGGAAAATTTCCTCACCGTCACATCCCTAATTGGCAGTAGCAAGTCCCGTATTTGCTTTGCAGCAGCAGCATAGCAGATCTGTTCAACCAAGGCCAAACATAACATTGTCATAGCCATTACCATGCCAAACACTCCGAGAGTCGTCATGACAGAAATATTAATGGAAAATGGCAACAACAAAAAAATCTATTCAAATGAGTTTCAAAGCAATAATACAAAATAAAAACTGGTTATACTTTATTTTAAGGTGATGTAGTTACATTGTACTTACTCAAATAAGTACTGAGTAATATTAATTAACTACATGTACTTACTATAGAGTTAGGGTTAGGGTTTGGTTTACGGTTAGTTATTTGTAATTTGTGCATAATTTACTGTTACCGGTATTACTATGGTAAGTACATGTAGTAAAGTGTTACCAAAAAACTTCCTCAAAAACATACCCAAAAAGAAATTCAAAGAAAACAAAATAACTGCAGCCTTCAGACCACACTCTCCACAGCAGCAAAAACACACACCAATCCATTAAACACAGACAAGCACATTTATAAAGCTAATAAAGTTATTGTTTATAGTTATCGTTCTTATAACAGGCTTATAGAAGCCATAACCTGTTCATCATCATATGCCATTACATACGCACACATATGCCCATACATATGTTGCTTAGCAACTGTAAGCAGCTTAAAGTTTGATTACTACACTATATTGTTCTTTCCGATTATTAATATTAATAAATCGAACTATTTATTTAACAGCTGTATCTTTTATTATATTGCTGTTGCCGTTATATTTAAGCACTTAGGTTCTAGAGACTGATGAACTACCTTATTGCTTTTATGAAATAGTCATATTAAAACTATTAAGGACTCATTTTCATATATAAGGACAGTATTTTATAAGTGCCATTCTTAACTTGTAAAAAATAACATAACAATATTAAATACAGTACACATAAAGGGTGAAAATTGTGATTATAGTGGTGTAACGTCCAGAGAAAGCAGGCTGAGGCATGGATCTAAGTGCAGGGGTTTTTAATAAAGAAACAAGTATACAAAGGAAAGAAAACATGGAGAACAAGGAACAAAAGCTAACAGAAAACAGGGACCATCACATTCAACAACTGACAGAGAACAAATTAAACACAAGGTCTATATATACACAGGGGCAAACAAGCTTAACAAATTAACGACAACACCTGGGGAGACTAATCAACATGAAAAACTACAAAACTACAAACATGGCCAAAGGAACAGAACACATGAATATTCACAAAACCAATAGGAACATAAACACTTCTAAATAGCGGAGGCGGACCCGGGGGCAGGATGGAGGGCCAGGCCCATGGAGCAGAAGAGAGCCTGGAGACTAAGGCAGAACAGGAAGCCGGGGGCGAAGCAGGCTGAGCAGGTGGCCAAGGTGGAGCAGGCTGAGCGGGTGGCCAGTTATAGGCCAGAATATCAGTATTTTAATAGATAATTTTAATAGAAACAGAAACAAAGCACAAACATTTGCTTGAACAGCCACAACAGCAGCACATCACAAAATTATTTATTTACCTCCAACTCTCTTTGCAGAACACAATCCTTGCTCCCCGCGTCTCCCCAACCATTTCCTCCGCCATAATCTTTTTTCTTTTTCTCCTTTTCACTGCAAATCAGCGCACAGACAATTTGGATCGCAAGCTTTCTGCAGTCTATTTTTTTAATAACATTTCCAGTCTCGTGCGAGAACTCCGGTCTGACGCACGCGTGATCTAGCGTTGTTTCCTTGTCACATCTCACGTGTGTTTGGTTGTGAAACGCAGTTTGCGGACTGGACAGAGCTGTCGGCGATTCTTCCTCTTGTAAAGTCATGCAATGTGAAACCTCCTGTCGCCGATACATTGTGCAGTGTGAACACAGCAGCAACTGAATGCTACCCCAGATAGTCATGCAGTGTGAAAAGAGCAGTGATCTGACCAGTTTGAAAATCGTGCAGTCTGAACTCGGCATAAGTGGTTGTTCTGCCCGTGTCCTTGTGTCCTGAGTTCTTTGTTAAAATAAAGCCTGGAAACTGCTGCAAGTGGATCCTGTTCCTTACTCTGCAACCACTGTGTGACAAGTGGACAGATTTTTCACAGTGTAATGCACAAGACAGGAACTTTTCCAAGGACAGAGTAATTTGTATAGAATGTGTAATAACCTAAAGGTCCGAAATAGTGGGAGAGTTTGTTTCCATTTTTATACTGTTTGGCTGAAGGTCTGCACCACACAGATATGTATGCACAGTCGTTCAGCTGGATCAGTCACTATTAGAGCTGCTGTGATTGGATGAGCACTAGTTTGCTAGTGACACAGGAAAGGCTGATCAAATGTCAGACAAATGTCAGGCCCCTAGAGAAAAATGAACGCCCAGGCGAATAGGTCACCATGAGTTCACTGTATGAGATGGCAAAGAGGGCAGAGCTTGGCATCTTCTAACTGATCTTTGACGATGTGGCAAATGCCAAGCTTTTAACAGTTTGCTCACAATCTGAGGCAAAGGAAAATCGATTTATTTTTGTTACTATCTTACTGACTTTCTGAGGGGATAGAACAACAAAAACAACAAAACTGAAGGATGATAAAAAACTACACACTGAACATAAAGGTGAGTATTTTAACCTTGTTTTTTTTCCACATCTGCCAGCCTCTCGGAGTAACAGATGGTCCAATAGAATAATAGTGACAGAACGGTTTGACATTTAAAAAAAAAATAATAATAATAATAACAAGCTTTCATAAGAATCTGCACAAAGAAGCAGCTCAAAAATATAGCATATGATAGTTTTGATTTGAACAAAAATTGGGGTATTTGTGAGACAAGGGTCAATTGACTCTGGTGATTGGTCAATCTTAATAACTGGAAATGCGAGCAAAGTCAGAGAAAAGAATTGCGACGAAAAAAATTAGAATGGCTTAAGTTCATATCTCACAAATCTGACTTTATTTCTCAGAATTGTGACTTTATTGCTCAGAATTGTGACTATTTCTCACAATTTTGACTATTTCTCAGAATTGTGACTTTATTGCTCAGAATTGTGACTATTTCTCACAATTTTGACTATTTCTCAGAATTGTGACTTTATTGCTCAGAATTGTGACTATTTCTCACAATTTTGACTATTTCTCAGAATTGTGACTTTATTGCTCAGAATTGTGACTATTTCTCACAATTTTGACTATTTTTCAGAATTGTGACTTTATTGCTCAGAATTGTGACTATTTCTCACAATTTTGACTATTTCTCAGAATTGTGACTTTATTGCTCAGAATTGTGACTATTTCTCACAATTTTGACTATTTCTCAGAATTGTGACTTTATTGCTCAGAATTGTGACTATTTCTCACAATTTTGACTATTTTTCAGAATTGTGACTTTATTTCTCAGAATTGACTTTATTTCTCAAAATTGTGACTATATCTCAGAATTATGACTTTATTTCTCAGAATTTTGACTTTATTTCTCAGAATTTTGACTTTATTTCTCAAAATTGTTACTATTTCTCAGAATTGACTTTATTTCTCATAATTGCAAGTTTATATATTGCAATTCTGACTTTTGTCCTCGCAATTGCAAGTTGATATCTCACAATTCTGAAAAAAAGTCACTACTAAAAAAAATAGTAGTTTTTTATTCCGTGGCGAAAAAAACTTCCATAAATTCCAGCACTGCTCATCCTGGTCATTTTCTCAACCAACTTCATGAGATGGGAAACATCCTGGGGTGTTTTTTAAACTGTATTTAAGGAGTTCAAATGCATGTTGGACAGATTTTCTTTCAATATCCGGTCCAAATCATCCATTCAAATGATTAGAATGAAAGAATAAATCAATGAAGTGTTTTAGTTTTGTACAAAAATTAATATGTTGGTGCAATCTATATTTGTCTAAACAAATTTCAAGCATTATGATCTGGAGAAACATTTTTTATTAGTAGTGCAAGTTTAAAAAAAGTATTCCATTGTTCAGTAATATTATTGATTTAATTGGGAATTGAGAACAAAATTTCAACTGTATTGAGCTGGAAAATGACTAACTTCACAACATCAACACTATTATTAAACTGAATCAACAGTGAACTGACTTGAGCTGAATAATGGCACTATTGCCTTCTATAGAGCTGCTTATAGCTGAATTTAACTCGTTTCATAATGGATAGCTGAATTTTATAATATTATGTTATTTTCCTGTTTAGTAACGTGAAGCTACTTTGAAACAATCCTTATTATATGAAGTGCTATACAAATAAATGTGGCTTATTTTTCCTTTCCAGTCTCAACCCTTATGTCTTTTGTTTTTTATCTCTCTCTGTAAAAAAGAAAACTTGCAATACTTCATCTCTGTATTGCCACACCAAGTTCTGTCTCTTTCATTTTCTGGAGGTATTTGAGGAGAACATTTTAATGTTCCATGTGGAAGAATGCTATACCTTTTCCTTTTATGAAGTTTGTCTCTGTGAACTTTGGAAACACACTCGACTGAAGAAAAGTCTCAACATACAGAGTTCAGAGTGTCTAAATGAATACATACCATTAAATTGTATTGCAAGGAAAATGAATGCTGCAACCTGTTAATATGGACGTGAGATGCACTTAAGTAAGATGTCAACTTTCAGTGACCGTCTCAACAATAAGGGATAACTGCATCGGTTTACTTTTTTTTAACTGAAGAACATAATTATACGTTGATTATACAATTATATAATTATAATGTTTTTAATATTTTGTGAAACAATGTATAACAATGCAACACTACATTTTAAAAAGTAGCATTCTGCATCATGTTCATCACATGACCTCATTATGAGCATGTTTAATTGTAGTCATCATCTGTGAAATAAAAATATATATTTCACATTTTGCATCCATTTTAGTGTAAAAATGTCCTAACGCTTTACAGTCTGATCTAATAAAGTCTATAATACCTACAGAAAGCTATCTGTTAGCATTCCCATTTATCTCAAATTCTCAATGTTATGGACTATTGGACTTGGTTGGTGTGTGACCCTCCCAAGTGCACAACCTACGTGCTGCCATCTTTACTGCTCAGTTTCACGGACAGCATCTCTGATAGTCCTTCTGTTCTTACAAAATTGTGTTTGGGAGAACTATGTTAGACTCATGGCAAAGCATGCTGGGAAATAGAAATCCCAGCCCAGTTTCAGTTAAATTTAAGTTAGTCTAAATTAAAATAAACAAGTTCATAAAATTCAAAACAATGAAACAATTCAGATTACTTAAAATGTGTCAGTTTTGAGAACTCAAAAGAAAAAGAAAGTTCTAAATACTCATAAAAGTTCATTTGTTTGAACTCATTTGTTTAAGTTGAGTTGGCTCTACTCAAACCAATAATTATTTTGAGCATTAGGGTTTCCAGTGCAGGTTTGTTGCTGAGCTGCTTTTTCAGGCAACAGGTTGTGTGACAGAACTCATTCTCTGTGGCAGCATGCACATGATTAATTGCATGTCAGTTACACACTTTACACACACTGAAAAGCTTCTTGTAGTTGTCAGTTAGTGGAAAGACAAGATAAAAATATTTTATTTCAACCAAAAAGACTTGAATGCACATGTCATCATAATTACGATGTCCCAGAATGACTTGAAGCAAGCATATTTCTCTTACCATGAGCGAGCAGTTTTTTTTGTGCCTTTGTTAAATTTATCAGTTAACACTTAATGAGAAAAAAAACGCTAAAAAAAAAAACCTGATCTTGTTCCACAAGAGAGGAATATATGCTCCAAACATTAAATTGAATTATTGATTAAATTAATCGAAAATGTCAGAACAACAAACACAACAAACTAATCTCAGCTCAGTCTTGCACTGGGGAAAACAGGAACACGGAATAAGACCAGAATGCTAACGAACAAACCTCCGGCAAATGTACAAAGCACCTGCTATTTATTAAAGTGATGGAAGGAAAAAACAAAGAAAGTATATATCTTTCACCTCCACTGTGGTTTGTGAGACACATTAAATATAAAGTCAGTTTGAACCAGAGAGTCATGGGAACTGTGATGGGATTTCAGAGCATTAAAAAAAAAAATCTATTCTTTTTTTTAACTGACTTTTTTTCTCAATTTGCAGTGCAAATGAGGAGATGAGGAATGGCAGGGTGATGAAAGATGAAGGAAAGATGTAGTAAAGGTAGAACAGAGAGAAATTGGGAAATGAGAGAAAAAAAAGAATAAAAATGATAGAAAAGGTTAGATGAAGTTCAAGCTGACCTTTCATTGACCTTTCATAAGAGCGGCCCACGGGTAAATCCAGCTAATGATGCGTCAGCGCGAATGAATCCACAGTATACACACAATACACACACATACAAGCACACACCCTAGTACATTACCATCAACTGTCACCCACAATGCACTAGACCTTTGCTTCTGGAAGGAGCAGTGTCTCTCTTAAAATGGCATGATTTTACTGGCTCTGTTCCAAAACAGATTGAGCTGCTTCTATATGCAGCATTTTAAAGTGCCCCTACTATGCTTTTTCGAATATTACCTTTCATGCATTGTGTAATATAACTGTTTGTGAATGTAAAAGGTCTGCAAAATTTAAAGATCAAAGTGCACAACAAATCAAGTTATTGGGCCCTATCATACACCCGGCGCAATGCAAATGTTTTTTGCTAGTTTCAGCCCGACGCAGTTATCATTTTTATGTCCAGTTCCACGTTGTTTAAATAGCAAATGCACTCGCGCCCATCTGTTCGCCCATGGGCGTGCTGGTCTGAAAACGAGGTGTGTTCAGGCGTATTGTTGGCGCGTTGCTATTTTGAGGAACTGAAAACGGCTGCGCCACTGACCAACAAAAACCTAGTCTAAAGTCAATAGCGCAGTATTTATTGTGTTATTTAAAGGCCGTGTTAGTAATATGCGCCTATAGGCGGGTGCACAATGCACATACACTCTGCTTATTACACACACAGGGAAGCACACAAACATGCCAAATATTAAAAATAAAAGGATTAATCTCCGGAGAAGCGTTCAGTCTTTCCGCTCGCAAATTCTGCCATGTAAATAGCAAATCCGCCATGGTGCAAGCGCAACTGGCTTTTAAAGGGAATGGGAGATGAGACTCTGATTGGTTTATTGCACGTTTTTTCCGTCATTAAACTAGCAAAAGGGGATTCGGACATACCCTAAGTGCACCTGCGCCATGCGCTTCAGACCATGCACTCAGATCCTTAAAATAGGGCCCATTGTCTCCTAAAAGAAAGAATTGATTCTGAACTGCTGAAACGAGTAGTCAGCAATTGCAATCTCACTTCCATAACATATCTATGTAGGTTTGTAACAAGTTTGCATAACGTCAGCCTATGGTCTCCATTGGCTGCCCACAAACAACTTCTACTTTCCCTCAAACACTGTAGTTGTCGGTGATGTCTGGAAGAGTTCGGTTTGTGTTGTCGACATGTCGAAAAGACGCTGTTTTCTCTGCTGCGAATCCACTTTGCTGCACTTCCAAAGGAGGAGGACTTGTGCTGGAATTGATATGGTAAAACCAACGCCATTTTTACCGTTCGTATCACTGTTTATCAAGTGCTGAAGAAGATCCAAAGCTGAAATTCAGATATGATAATGGAAATTTTGATTCTGACATGTACTGTAACCAGTCACAACAGAGTGGGCCATCTGACCAATCAGAGCAGAGTAGACCAATCACAACAGACTGGGCCATCTGACCAATCAGAGCAGAGTAGACTCTAGGAAAGGAGGGGTTTACAGAGACCGAATCCTTTATCTGACCATTTCAGACTCTGTGAGAAAAGAGCTGATGTGCAATGCATATTATGAGAAAATTAAAGTGTTTTTTGACCTTGGATGCATGTGGGAGACCTCCAAGACAAAATTAGGAACATTTAAGATAGCATAACAGGGGCGCTTTAACACAGCATAGGCACTCCTGACTGTAAGTTGTATGAATGTACCTAAAAACTACTCTTGTTGATATTAGCAAGCAAGTAGCAGCCAACTTAAAGTAGTAGTAAACCCTAAACCCTCAGACTACAGACTGCTGAGTTTGTGTCCGTGAGATCAGTGATGCGGTCGGCGTGAGACTCTGCTCGACAGGTCCCCAATGAATTAATAATTGAAGAGTAAGGGAATAATAGAATATTTAAAAAAAAAAGAAAAAAAAAAGAAAAAAAAGAAACTATAATTTCAGTCAAAATTTTAGAAGCATTTGATATACAGAGCTTGAATCTGAAACAAAATTGTATTAACTTAAATGAGTACTTCACCTCTAGTAAAATGGACTTTCAATAAAGCTTGGCTGCCAAGTAGAAATCGATGCTACCTGACTAGAAAAAAAAGACAGTTGTCTTTCCTTTTGCCAAATAGGTTGGAAAACTTCAACACCCATAATACACAGGGCATGTTGCTGTCCAAAGTCACTCCCACCGATCTGCTATGGATACGCTTGACCAGTCAAATGCCACCTTGAATTAGTAGGAAATACTTCTTAGCAAACTTGTAGTCATAATGGTGTCAACTTGTATTTTTCCTGGGTGCAGGAATTCAAACGTTTAGCAGAAGTGAGTTATTTTCGGTTTCCAGCGAAGGATCCAGCGTGTTGTAGGCAAAATTGACAAAATTGTAAATATGGAGAGAACACCACTATGGAGATGACACCGTTTTGCATCATCTGGAGGACTTTTGCTGACAAATAAACATGAATTTCTCAGCCCAGGTAACAGAGAAAGAGTAAACATTGTTCATTTATACTACCGACATTGTAACAATACAAAGCAGGTTGAAAATTGGCAGTGTTACACTTTAAGGGAAATTCACATGTAAAAGACCTTCTTCGAATACACTGTAGGATTCTCTCATTGGGTCAATGGGTGATTCTTATGATTAAAAGCCAAATTCTAAGGCAACATTGCATGTATCTTTCACAGAGAAGGCAATCCCATAATGCACTGCAACAAGCTCAGTGAAAAATCCAAATGTTTTTTGCTAGTTTCAGCCCGACGCAGTTATCATTTTTATGTCCAGCGCCACATTGTGTAAATAGCAAATGCACTCGCGCCCATCTGTTCGCCCATGGGCGTGCTGGTCTGAAAACGAGGTGTGTTCAGGCATATTGTTGGCGCGTTGCTATTTTGAGGCAACTGAAAACGACTGCGCCATTGACCAACAAAAACCTGGTCTAAAGTCAATAGCGCAGTATTTATTGTGTTATTTAAAGGCCGTGTTAGTAATATGCACCTATAGGCGGGTGTACACTCTGCTTATTACACACACAGGGCAGCATACAAACATGCCAAATATTAATATTCACATGTAAAAGACCTTCTTCGAATACACTGTAGGATTCTCTCATTGGGTCAATGGGTGATTCTTACGATTAAAAGCCAAATTCTAAGGCAACATTGCATGCATCTTTCACAGAGAAGGCAATCCCATAATGCACTGCAACAAGCTCAGTGAAAAATCCATTCAAGATGGTGTCCAGTGTGAGAGCCCATTTATAAATACACTTAGAATTAATTTAATATATAAAAAAAACCTCTTTAACAAATTAAAAATTAACTATTTTAGCACAACATAATGCAAATGAATGAAATTACAAAATACAAGTAATTAAATTGTTTTTGTTACACATTTGGCAGATACTTTTGCCCAAAGTAACTTGCAAGATTCAACATTTATCTGTGTATGTATTTTAATATAGTTTTACTATTTTATATTTTCTGTATTTGTTTTAATTTTAAAGTTGTAGATATTTTGTTGTGTTTTTTATCATTCTTATTAGGGTACTTTTTGTTTTTAGTATGTAATGTCTAGTGTTTTGGTTTTGTTTCATGTTCATGTTTCATGTTCTTATTTTGTTATGTTCTATGTCATGTTTCCTTTGTCATGTGATTCCATTGTGCCCTCATGTGATCATGTCATGTGCTTCCCTAGTCTCTTGTGTCATGTTAGGTGTGTTCGACATCGGCTGCGGCTGGATGTAACCGATCGGCGAGAGTTGCTGCGTGCAGGCGGGGAGGAGCTGCAAAAGGAGACGTGAAGTCGAACACTTTCTGCTTCCCGTAGTGACGCTCATGCTGTGTTTGCTTACTTTATCACAGATGAAGCAAAATAAATGCAATATTTGTCAAATACACCGATGTTTCAGAGACATTTTCATTCAATACTTTATGTACTGCTTAATACAGCGTCTGTTTGTACAAGAATAAAGTTCAACATATAAGCCTACACTATCAATGAAGTGGGGTCTACTTTTTTTATCAGTTTTATTTTGATAAACATGACACAATATAACATCGCGACTACATGAAAAGAGGTTTTACCGTTATAAAAAACTGATTTGTGAGCATTAGTGGAACTGAAGGTTTTAGAATAAACACGAAACACACGTGATCACTGTCATGCGGTGAATCCGGCCAATCGTGAAACAGCTGTGTCATCAGAGCTCGTGCAGCCGCTCTGGAGAAGGGGGGTGGTTTCTCTTTCTTTTTTTTCTTTTTTTTAGTATTTGATTTGCTAGTAGTGGGGGGGAAAAAAGTATCAGAAAAGTTCAAAAGACATCACTAATGCAATTGTCTTTGTTTGTTTTGTCACAAAAAGCTTAAAAAGGGTCTGTAGGTACATTAGCAAATATGGGAGGTTTTAAATCACCTGCTCCCAACCATGCAACTGCCATTGAGATGAATGGGAATGCTAATGCTAAGTTTTCTCCAGAGATTATAGACTTCCTTGACATACACACGCACACGCACACACACACACACACACCAAGATTTCACAGGCAAAAACGGCCGTAATCATCTCCATTACCACAGCATAAGGCATTAATATTTAAAGCCATTACACTCAGGCAGATGAGTGATTTCGGAGCTGGGTCTTTCTATTGACCTTCTTTGAGATACCGCCATGTCAATTGACCTCAGTGATGCGCAAACACGGTGGCTCACATCAGAACAGACACACTCTGTTCAAGAAAAGTCTTGAGATTAAATTAGCTTAATATTGATTTCAGTTAAAGCAAATGAAGGGCTCATGCAGGGTTACTGTATGCAAGTGTGGTGTATATCAGCTATGTGTGTATGATGGAGAATCTCGTTGTGTGGTACTCAGTGATTTATCGAAGAAGTGAGCTAAAGCCTCAGGCTCTCTTCTGCAGAAACAGGCACACACGCTACAAATGGCAAATAACACATGGTACAGCGATACAAGAAAATGTTTCAGTGTAACAATGAAATGACAGAGAGTGTGGCCATTCACATAAATAATATATATTTTAATTAGAATTTAAAAAAATGTTGAGAACTGAAACAAAGTTTCATAACATAACACATATAGCTTCAACAGCATGATAAATGAGCATCGTATACTGTGCCATGCCATGACTGAATACCTCATTTCATCCATACACTGATCTCTTCACAGGCAATTACAAAATACTCTTTATAATTTACAGTGTAGTAACAGCCTACAGCAAACAATAAACCAGACTATTTTAAATGTTGAGCAAGCGATCTCATTGGCTGCATGATCAGCGGAGGCCAATCAGCTTGCGTAAAGCGGTAATGATGTGATTGCTTGCAGATAGCTCTCTCTCTCTCTCTCTCTCTATATATATATATATATATATATATATATATATATATATATATATATATATATATATATATATATATATATATATATATATATATATATATATACACTCACCTAAAGGATTATTAGGAACACCTGTTCAATTTCTCATTAATGCAATTATCTAATCAACCAATCACATGGCAGTTGCTTCAATGTATTTAGGGGTGTGGTCTTGGTCAAGACAATCTCCTGAACTCCAAACTGAATGTCAGAATGGGAAAGAAAGGTGATTTAAGCAATTTTGAGCGTGGCATGGTTGTTGGTGCCAGACGGGCCGGTCTGAGTATTTCACAATCTGCTCAGTTACTGGGATTTTCACGCACAACCATTTCTAGAGTTTACAAAGAATGGTGTGAAAAGGGAAAAACATCCAGTATGCGGCAGTCCTGTGGGCGAAAATGCCTTGTTGATGCTAGAGGTCAGAGGAGAATGGGCCGACTGATTCAAGCTGATAGAAGAGCAACTTTGACTGAAATAACCACTCGTTACAACCGAGGTATGCAGGAAAGCATTTGTGAAGCCACAACACGCACAACCTTGAGGCGGATGGGCTACAACAGCAGAAGACCCCACCGGGTACCACTCATCTCCACTACAAATAGGAAAAAGAGGCTACAATTTGCACGAGCTCACCAAAATTGGACAGTTGAAGACTGGAAAAATGTTGCCTGGTCTGATGAGTCTCGATTTCTGTTGAGACATTCAGATGGTAGAGTCAGAATTTGGCGTAAACAGAATGAGAACATGGATCCATCATGCCTTGTTACCACTGTGCAGGCTGGTGGTGGTGGTGTAATGGTGTGGGGGATGTTTTCTTGGCACACTTTAGGCCCCTTAGTGCCAATTGGGCATCGTTTAAATGCCACGGCCTACCTGAGCATTGTTTCTGACCATGTCCATCCCTTTATGACCACCATGTACCCATCCTCTGATGGCTACTTCCAGCAGGATAATGCACCATGTCACAAAGCTCGAATCATTTCAAATTGGTTTCTTGAACATGACAATGAGTTCACTGTACTAAAATGGTCCCCACAGTCACCAGATCTCAACCCAATAGAGCATCTTTGGGATGTGGTGGAACGGGAGCTTCGTGCCCTGGATGTGCATCCCACAAATCTCCATCAACTGCAAGATGCTATCCTATCAGTATGGGCCAACATTTCTAAAGAATGCTTTCAGCACCTTGTTGAATCAATGCCACGTAGAATTAAGGCAGTTCTGAAGGCGAAAGGAGGTCAAACACAGTATTAGTATGGTGTTCCTAATAATCCTTTAGGTGAGTGTATATTCTATTGTGAATAAAATATAAAAGTTTATGAGATTTGTAAATTATTGCATTCCTTTTTTATTCACAATTTGTACAGTGTCCCAACTTTTTTGGAATCGGGTTTGTATATATATATATATATATATATTATATTATATTATATTATATTATATTATACACACACACACCGATCAGGCATAACCCGAGGTGTAAAGAGTACCTGAAAACCATACCTGAGTAAAAGTACAGATTCCTTACAGCGAAAATGACTCCATTACAAGTAACAGGTCACCAGTTCCAATACAACTTGAGTAAAAGTCTTAAAGTATCTGATTTTAACAGTACTTAAGTATTTTACTCATACTAAATATAGGCTAAACGATGCACTAGTCCTCGACACCTGTGACATACCAGTGAAAATAAGAAACAATTGATTTGTAAGATGAGAAATCATGTTTATTTTCTAAAATCAAAATAAATCTGAACACCTCATTATTGCAATAAATCAAGGTCGACACAACAGCCTCTTAAACATCTACAAACTCTCAAGTTTCAGTTAAGCTCAAGTGCACAAAAAGGCCATAAGTAAACCAATATCCTTCAAAAAGGTCTCATCAATATAGCAGATAAATAGAATAATGTTAAGTAAAATTAAATAGTCAAAGCCTTCTTGCACTGGATGTGCTGGTTTCATGACCGGCTGCAGTCATGACCTCATCTTATAAATCAAACACCTGCGATTCATCAACTACCTGCTAATGCACTTGCATTCATGTAAAGTAGCCCTGACGACATGTTTGGGCGAGTCAAGGCAAAACGCACAAGATATGGTACCTTCAATGCCCTTAGATGGCGATATCGCTTTATAGCAGAAAGAAAAACTGCTGCAGAAAAAGTTAGGTGCCATGCAAAATGTAATGTGTAATTGCATTACTCATCACAAATGTATTGGAGTAAAAAGTACATTTACTTGTTCAAAAATGTAGTCAAGTAGAGAGTAAAAGTTGCTAATATCTTTGATACTCAGTACAACTACAAAAGTAGCCAAAGATACTTAAGTACAGTAACTAATTACATTTACTCAAATACTTTACACCACTGGGCATAACATTATGACCAACACTAGTGCACACACATTAGGAGCAGTGAGAAGTGAACATACACACACCACAAACCATTGACACACACACCAGAGCAATGGGCAGCCATTTTGCTGTGATGCCCAGGGAGTGATTGGGGGTTAGGTGCCTTGTTCAAGGGCACCTCAGTCATTTCCTGCTGGTATTGAGAATCAAACCTGCAACCTTCGGTTTTATGGGCATGTTTGTACTTGCACCTGATTAGCATAATTCCAAGTCTAAGTTAATGGCTGCCAAATGTAAACCTCATCAACATTTATTTTGATGGAAATAATTTGTACAAATGTTCTCTGTGGAATGAATTGTGGGAGGAAGTGCATGTGGTGTGAATATTAACATAATTAACAGAACTGCATTTTTAGCCTCATTGCATGTTAATGGTGTTGAACAAATTACTGCATATAATTTTATTTATAAGATACACTCTCAGAATTTTTTTTAAAAATTGTACCTTTAGGGGTACAACAGCTTGTCACTGGGGCAGTAATCTTAAAAGGACATCTTTGTACCCTTTTCACCCTTAAAAGGTGCATATTATTACCTTAGAGTAGCAATTTGTACCTTAAGGTACTACTATGAACCTTTTAGGTGTAAAAAAGGTACAAAGATGTCCTGTTAAGGGTACTGCCCCAGTGACAAGCTGTTGTACCCCTAAAAGGTACAATTTTTTGAATGCAGCTAACAAAACATATCAGTAATTCTGCTTCTGCTGGCATAAATGTCCACCAAAGATTCATAAGCCACACTCTATTCAACTTGTAAAGTCAACATTTCTGACTTCAGACTTGAAAGAGTGTGTTAAACGCCACTTGAACTCAGACTTCGAACTTGGAAACTTGTGAAAGTCTACAACTTCTTGCCAGGCATATGGCCTCACATAAATGTGATAGCACCCAGGCAATGATGAACATTGAGTTTTAAAGTCAATATAAAATCCAGATGCATCCTATTTGCATTCTTAATGAATGCTCATGGTTTTACTCTGGTTTTACATCACGCTATCCCAAGCAAAAAATATTTGGGTTCAAATGAAAAGTAAATATATGAGAATGGAAATCTCTCTCATGTTGAAGGAACCTTTTTTTCTCTTCTCAGTAATTACCATGGTTGTCAGCACTTCTCCTTACTTTCTTGTTGTATGTTAACAATCTAACCTGTATTAAGTGGAAAAGAATCACTACAAATCACTTTACGTTTTTGCCTTCAAGGCTAAAACCACACACACATACAGCCCAGATATGAATAAGCAAGTACTCAGGATTTGCACATTTAAGCGTGATGCTCTTTATGCACATTTTAAGAGTCCTGAAGCCTACAGTAAGAACAACTACATCTGAGAGACAAAGGCTATGTTCACACTGTCAGTCCACCTATATTGTCATTTTCTGCTCATTCGGCACTTTGCAACAACACAACCTTGTTTCTGTAGCGATTTCCAGCATGTTTCCTATAACAACGTCCGACGTTTGTTTTATGTGGCGTGAGAAAGTCACATAAACCAAGCGAAATCCGATCAGAGCGGTCAGCTGAAACGGAATTCCAGAAATGAGATTTGAATAGGATTTCAAACCACATATGAGTATAGCTTGAAACAGATATGTGTGATTTTCATGTGACTTTTTGCCATTCACACTTCCTAATTTTAATCGGATGTGCACAAAAATTTGGACTGACAGTCTGAACGTAGCCTTACAGGCCAGTTTCAGCTGTCTTCTCTATGAGGCCAATGATTATTAAATGAAAACATGGAATTTCATTAAATTTACTATTGTAGAAAATCTGCATTGGGATTTCTGTGTTTCTTTCGGTTCTCATTAAAATGCATTTGATTTGTGTGGTATCATGAATGGTTTAATGTCTTGAATCTAATTGCCATAATTAACCTAATTGGTTCCACATCTCAATGAATGGGGACGGAAGTTTTCAGTTTTTAAAAAATACCATAAAATAGTCATAAAACAGTCAATTAAACTGTATTCTCTGTCTTTTGCAGCCATACAAAAGCTTTAAAAAACAAACAGACTTAAAGGGATAGTTCACCCAAAAATGAAAATCCTGTCATCATTTACTCACTCTCAAGTTGTTCCAAACCTGTATAAATGTCTGCTGAACACAAAAGAAGATATTTTGAAGAATGATAGTAGCCAAACAGCTGATGGACCCCATTGACTTCCATAGTATTTTTTCTCCATACTATGTGGCCCATCAACTGTTTGGTTACCCATATTCTTCAAAATATCTTCTTTTGTGTTCAGCAGAAGAAAGAAATTCATACAGGTTTAGAACCACTTGAGCGTGAATAAATGATGACATGATTTTCGTTTTTGGGTAAACTATCCCTTTAAAGTCATTTTTTACTGACCAGCTTGATATCCATCATATTCTTCTCCACTAGTGATCATTGATCAACTTGAAAAATTGATCAGTCCAGTTTGTCAATCATTCAGAATCATTTAAAAGCAGTTTTGTGAACTGTTTCGACTCAAAAGAATGGTTTGTTCATGAAACAAACTACTTTTCTAATGAACACGCCATGGGCTGGGACGGATGTCAATATTTTCATTGAAAAATCAATTACATTTTGGCATGTTTTTCACAAAATTATTGTATGGCTCGGAAAATAGTGCATGATTCAATATGGACTACTTTTATGATACTTTATAGTTAGTCTCTATCCATGTTATCCACCCATGTTAATATTTTTTAATATATTATTAAAAATATTGTTTATGTATTACATAATACTTTTAATTCCAACAATATATTGATATAAAATGTTATTTAATTTGTTATTATTGCACATTTTTTTCCATTCAGTAACCCTGCAGAAACGCACAAATATTGTACAGTTTTGTGGAAGAACAGCTGAGGTTGTAAGACATATTCAGAAACAGCAAATAACATGCAAAGATGAACCGAGAGAAAATATAGTTTCATGCTCATTCTGGCAGAAAACTAGTTAAAGAATTATGACATTTGGTATGAGGAGACATGACAAATCTCTCAGGTGTTGCCATGGAAACAAGTAAATTGTATCCCAATACATGACAATTATTTGAACTACATATTTCATAAACCCAAAAATCCTGTGAATGCTAACTAATAAATAATTCACATCACTAGGGATGCCATAAAATAGCAGAATTAATTTAGCAGTCTTATTGGAAAACGCTCAAATCACTAATCCTGTTATTAGTGCAGTCGTATTTAAATCTTGTCATTTAATTAACAAGTTTATGATGTTCCAAATGAAAAGGGCATTTACATGTTCAGAGGCAGAAAAATGTCTCCATTTGAAGAAAAGATGAACGCATGTAAACAATGAACATTAAAGTAAATAAAAGTGGCAAAAGCAATTTAATAGTTGTGTATTTCAACTTTGAGAATTTCAGAAACGATTTGTTTATAAATGCCACATTAAAGCCACAAGTACATACTAACTTAGAAGATTTTGAAGTAACTCCAACAGATTAATGAAACTTTCAAATTCTCATTTGCACTGCATAGATTTTCTGGTATCCAGAGAGAATGAGAGCAGCTTAAAGTGTAACCCTTTATTTTAAGGTGCCCTTGTTACACTGTAATTATACATTTAAGTACTACTGACTAATATTAATAAACAACACGTACCTACTATAGGGCTATGGTAGGATTAGGGTTTGGTTGAGGGTTAGTTACATATAATTATGCATAATTTACTGTTATTACTATGGTAAATACATGTAACATATGTGACCCTGGACCACAAAATCAGTCATAAGGGTCAATATTTTGAAATTGATATTTATATTTATACATCAATAAATGCAGTGAATAAATAAGCTTTTCATTTATGTATGGTTTGTTAGGATAGGACAATATTTGTCCGAGATACAACTTTTTGAAAATCTGGAATCTGAGGGTGCAAAAAATCTAAATATTGAGAAAAATCACCTTTAAAGTTGTCCAAATGAAGTCCTTAGCAATGCATATTACTACTAATAATACATTTTTTATATATTTACGGTAGTAAATTTACAAAATATCTTCATGGAACATGATCTTTACTTAATATCCTAATGATTTTTGGAATAAAAGAAAAGTCGATAATTTTGACCCATAAATGTATTTTTGGCTATTGCCACAAATATACCCGTGCGACTTATGACTGGTTTTGTGGTCCAGGGTCACATATGTAACAAAGACACTGTAAAATAAGATAATAAAAGAATAATATTAATTAACTACATGTACTTACTATAGAGATAGGGTTAGGATTAGAGTTTGGTTTAGGGTTAGTTGCATGTAATTATGCATAATTTACCGTCATTACTTCAGTAAGTACATGTAACATACAGTGGGGAGAACAAGTATTTGATACACTGCCGATTTTTCAGGTTTTCCTACTTACAAAGCATGTAGAGGTCTGTAATTTTTATCATAGGTACTCTTCAACTGTGAGAGACGGAATCTAAAACAAAAATCCAGAAAATCACATTGTATGATTTTTAAATAATTAATTTGCATTTTATTGCATGACATAAGTATTTGATACATCAGAAAAGCAGAACTTAATATTTGGTACAGAAACCTTTGTTTGCAATTACAGAGACCATACGTTTCCTGTAGTTCTTGACCAGGTTTGCACACACTGCAGCAGGGATTTTGGCCCATTTCGGGGCTGTTGCTGGGCAATACGGACTTTCAGCTCCCTCCAAAGATTTTCTATTGGGTTCAGGTCTGGAGGCTGGCTAGGCCACTTCAGGACCTTGAGATGTTTCTTACGGAGCCACTCCTTAGTTGCCCTGGCTGTGTGTTTCGGGTCGTTGTCATGCTGGAAGACCCAGCCACGACCCATCTTCAATGCTCTTACTGAGGGAAGGAGGTTGTTGGCCAAGATCTCGCGATACATGGCCCCATCCATCCTCCCCTCAATACGGTGCAGTCGTCCTGTCCCCTTTGCTGAAAAGCATCCCCAAAGAATGATGTTTCCACCCCCATGCTTCACGGTTGGGATGGTGTTCTTGGGGTTGTACTCATCCTTCTTCCTCCAAACACGGTGTGTGGAGTTTAGACCAAAAAGCTCTATTTTTGTCTCATCAGACCACATGACCTTCTCCCATTCCTCCTCTGGATCATCCAGATGGTCATTGGCAAACTTCAGACGGGCCTGGACATGCGCTGGCTTGAGCAGGGGGACCTTGCGTGCGCTGCAGGATTTTAATCCATGACGGCGTAATGTGTTACTAATGGTTTTCTTTGAGACTGTGGTCCCAGCTCTCTTCAGGTCATTGACCAGGTCCTGCCGTGTAGTTCTGGGCTGATCCCTCACCTTCCTCATGATCATTGATGCCCCACGAGGTGAGATCTTGCATGGTGCCCCAGACCGAGGGAGATTGACCGTCATCTTGAACTTCTTCCATTTTCTAATAATTGCGCCAACAGTTGTTGCCTTCTCACCAAGCTGCTTGCCTATTGTCCTGTAGCCCATCCCAACCTTGTGTAGGTCTACAATTTTATCCCTGATGTCCTTACACAGCTCTCTGGTCTTGGCCATTGTGGAGAGGTTGGAGTCTGTTTGATTGAGTGTGTGGACAGGTGTCTTTTATACAGGTAAGGAGTTCAAACAGGTGCAGTTAATACAGGTAATGAGTGGAGAACAGGAGGGCTTCTTAAAGAAAAACTAACAGGTCTGTGAGAGCCAGAATTCTTACTGGTTTGTAGGTGATCAAATACTTATGTCATGCAATAAAATGCAAATGAATTATTTAAAAATCACACAATGTGATTTTCTGGATTTTTGTTTTAGATTCCGTCTCTCACAGTTGAAGTGTACCTATGATAAAAATTACAGACCTCTACATGCTTTGTAAGTAGGAAAACCTGCAAAATCGGCAGTGTATCAAATACTTGTTCTCCCCACTGTATGTAACAAAGACTTTGTAAAATAAAGTGTTACCCAATTTTTAATATCTGACATTTAAATGTTCTGTTTTGAAAATACAAAGATGCTAAACTTGACAACAAACTCTTTGCTGCTCCATCCTGCTGTTTATGAATATGAATAAGCTTGCACACTGCAGCCTTCTTCTCTCTGACCTGAAAAAGCACCACTGTGCACAGCCATCTCAAAATCAACCACCTGCATTCTGACACCACTATCTGTAGTATCTCCTATTGATAAAAAGAGAGGCAATTCAGAGACGATAAATGCAACATTTTCTCCTGGAATGATAAAGCACATCCTGGCTCTGAACCACAAGCCGTGATATCTACATGCATCTGCTGTGGTACTCCAAAGATAAGACGGGACTCAGGAAGACGCTAATGTGATGCCACTTTACTGATGTTAGATAGATGATCATGTGCCTCGAATAAGCTTTTTTTTTTCTCTTGTTCTTCTCCTTTCTATCACTCACTCTCTCTACGTTGTGTTTCGTTCAGTCTTTGGAACCCTCTGCTGTGGTGAGGACAGATGAGAATCAGAGGGAATTATGGGCCAAGGTGACCCATTTAAATGAGAGTGAACATTCTGGGTTTAAATGAGAGTCGCCGTACTGGGTTTGACATTTTATAAGTCAACTTGAAACATGAAACCCATTTACTTCCGTAATTTGATGTATTTCTGAGTACAACCAGAAATAAAGTTGGGTGGGATTTGAATTAATCCATTGGGAGTTGAGTGTGAGAAGTGGGTATCTCATGACAGAATGGAGCCAAGCAATGAGGACCTCGGGAACGCAATAGCTTCTGTTTGACTGGCACATCTAGCCCTGGAAGTACATGATTTGAATGCTGTTTGTTGGTGGAACCATGGAACTTATGAACATTTTTCAGCTAATCACTTGATTTGTGAATGCCATGTGACTAATCCAAAAAAGAAAGTTTTCTCATTTTAATGATGGATTCCGAAGACAAACGTTGATTTTCTTTAGAATAATGTGTTAATGTGTGCACAGTACGAATTGGAATGTGCATTAACAAAGTGAACAGAGTCAAATTTGATTTCATTTTGAATTTAAAGCGGCAGTTGAAATAAAGTTAAAAGGAATAATATTAATCAAACATGTTTGACTCCATGTCACAAAATGGTTGCAATATTGATTAATTGAATATTGAAAAATCTAAATGCAGCAGTCTTTGTTTTATTTACAAAAGAACTCAGAAACAGAACAACCAATGTAACATACAAGAAGAACTGACAATGAACAGAAGGAAACAATAAATACACTGAACAAACCAATCAACTAAATCAACATCAGGTGCAAAAATCTAAACAAATCATGAGTAGCCATAGGAACTAACTAGAAGAGGGAAAAAGGAACAAAGAAAACAGAAAACCTACTCATAGTGAAACTAAAACACAGATCAAACATGACATAACCCTGACACTCCAAGGCCGCCATTTGTCCAAAACAATATTTGAAGGTCCCATGACAGTCATTTTGATTAACTGGATTAGGAATAAGCATAATGTTTTTAAAATATATTTTTTTCTTACAATTTCTTCCCGATAAAACCCTTTAGAACTGGCATTACAAGAAAAAATTGCATCCATTATAAAAATGCCCATAGAGTTTTAAGATTTGATTAATTTCCATGACTTTTCCAGGTCTAGAAATCATACTTTTAAAATTCAGCTCTCTATTTAGTAGCAATTTATTTTACAGTCCTATTCTGCATGTATATAATATGTACTTATTATAGTAATTACAATAATTGGATAATAGGTACTAACCCTGAGCCTGTCACGATTCAGTCACCTCGGTTCTCACACCTGCACATACTCCACAATCACCCGCACCTGCCAGCAATCACCCTCATCTGCTCCACACCATAAAAGCACGCACCACACACACATCTCCATTGTCTGGTCTACGACTAGGACCTTGAAGTATTGGATTAGCTACCTGAGCTACTTACCTTAGTATTGTTCTCCTCGTTTCTGCTTCCTCCGGTTAATATCTCCCGTCTCCTTTGTGTTCGCCTCCAAAGACCTGTAAGATACAGAGATACACTATACTGCCAAAAGTGTTGGGATGTCTGCCTTTACATGCACATGAACTTTAATGTCCTCCCATTCTTAATCTATAGGATTTAATATGGAGTTGGCCCACCCTTTGCAGCTATAACAGCTCCAACTCTTTTGGGAAGGCTTTCCACAAGGTTTAGGAGTGTGTTTATGGGAATTTTTGACCATTCTTCTAGAAGCGCATTTGTGAGGTCAGGCACTGATGTTGGACGAGAAGGCCTGGCTCACAGTCTCCACTCTAATTCATCCCAAAGGTGTTCTATCGGGGTGAGGTCAGGACTCTGTGCAGGCCAGTCAAGTTCCTCCACACCAAACTCGCTCAGAGACAGAAGCGTGATTGGTCACTCCAGAGCACACGTCTCCACTGCTCTAGAGTCCAGTGGTGGCGTGCTTTACACCACTGCATCCGATGCTTTGCATTGCACTTGGTGATGTAAGGCTTGGATGCAGCTGCTCTGCCATGGAAACCCATTCCATGAAGCTCTCTACGCACTGTTCTTGAGCTAATCTGAAGGCCACTCGAAGGTTGGAGGTCCGTAGCTATTGAAAAAAAGTTGGTGACTTCTGCGCACTGTGCGCCTCAGCATGCGCTGACCCCGCTCTGTGATTTTACGTGGCCTACCACTTTGTGGCTGAGTTGCTGTTTTTCACAATTGCTTCCACTTTGTTATAATACCACTAACAGTTGATCGTAGAATATTTAATAGTGAGGAAATTTCACGAATGGACTTATTGCACAGGTGGCAACCTATCACGGTACCACGCTTGAATTCACTGAGCTCCTGAGAGCGACCCATTCTTTCACCAATGTTTGTAGAAGCGTCTGCATGCCTAGGTGTTTGATTTTATACACCTGTGGCCATGGAAGTGATTGGAACACCTGAATTCAATGATTTGGAGGAGTGTCCCAATACTTTTGGCAATATAGTGTATAGTTGACATTCTGATGCTAGTGAGTGTGTGTGTGTGGGGTGCAACTTACCTGGACTTGTTTCACTCTTCGTCATCTGCTCAGTTGTTTTCACAGAATACTCACCTTGTCTTATCTGTCAATAAATACTTCCCTGTTTACTCACCATATCCTGTGAGTCTGTGTGCCCTGACAGAACCTACACTTAAACCTAACCTTAACCTGTGTAGTTACCTTATATTCCCCAGTACTTTCTTAGGCAAGTATGCTGTAAGTGCAAGTACTGTAAGATAACCAGTTAAAACCTGTTTTGAGTACTGAATTTGTGCAGACAGAAAACAGTTAATATGTCTGTTTCTGGGACTGTAGTTCATCATGTCACACACTTTAAATAATTCTTCAGGTCAATTCAGTCAAACAACCATGCTATCATGCAGGCCCGCCTATATAACAAGGAACCTTCTAAAAAAGAAACACAATCAGAGCCATGCATTATAATTAATATAATTTTATGGTTGCAGCAAACTGTTTTTATAAGAACATATGAGTTATGAAGTGACACTCGAATAGTACCTGACTGTAAAGCCAAATGACAGTCCAAATGAGCCAAGTATCTGCAAGATAGTCAAATGCAAATGTCTTTATGAATAACAACATTTCAATGTGCTTGAGGTAGTAGCATAACTAATGGAATCCAGCCCTCATTCAGCACACATCGGCAATTAATCACCAAGCTTTTTTCTAAACCCCAACCTCCATATGCCGTGATGGATAACTCATGTTGTCCCTATTCCCTATCTACAGACTATAAATCCACCTTATCAGCAAATTCCCGTTCACATCTACCTTTTCGTTCTCTTTTCTTTACTGTCAAGTTTACAAATTCACAAAAAAAAAAAAAAAACTGTGTTTGTTCTGTGCTTCCTTTCCAACAGATGCTGGCTGTCTTCACTGATGTTGATGCAATTATAGGCAAGCTGTTTGAAATGAACAATTCAAGCATAGTGTTGGAAAACGATTGAGCACTTGTGTACAAAGCTCCTTGCTTGCCAAAGAGCAGACCCAGCACATCATGGGACGTCCCCTAACCCAAATATTTCAGCACTGCAATAACAGTATGCTACATCTGCAATAAGAAACAGGTGGGTTACTTTCAAAATATATTCCATTATAAATGATCTGTTAAATGTAATTGGGTTACACTTTATTTGAAGGTGACATAGTTGCAAGTACTAAGTAATATTAATTAACTACATGTACTTACTATAGAGTTAGGTTTAGGGTTCGTTACTAATTATGCATAATTTACTGTTATTACTATAGTAAGTACATGTAGTAACGTGTAACTACATCACCTTAAAATAAAGTGTTACCTGTAATTGTATTAGCAATTTGGTTTGGTGAAAAATGTACACACTTTCCCTTTAAACTTGAAGGTCCTCTCTATGTCAGAGTAAAATAACTATTTTATCTTAGAGAAAAAAAACTCCAAAGTTACCCTGACTCCAAAAAGTAAAGCAAAGATTTCAAATCATGTATTTCCAGGGTTTCTTCACCAGCTGAGCAACTGCCTTTAAGATGATAATGCAAATGCATAACAATCTCCACGTAGGCTTTTATAGATCCCCTTGGCAGCCTTTTATCATTTATTATTTTCATTTTTTATATATATTTTAATAATAAAAGTCCTGCAAACCACAGAGTATAATGTTTTCAGGTCACATCATTTTAAGACTTAAGGCAGTTGTTCCAGAAAGCTTTATAAACCATTTATGAATATGTATGCCATATTGTTCTAATGAACCAATTGCTTAAGAGTCAAAAGCATGAGTGCAAAGCATAAATATGCAACAGCTGCCTTATTAAAACTTCTGTGGTCAAATCGTTTCAAGCTCTTTTAACGATAAAGAGCTGATTTGCATTAAAATCCTGTACATATATAATCTCTGCTTGCTAGACTAGAGTTGTATAAAAATTAAATACAATGAGGTATTTGAATACTTCTATTTACTCAAGGGACTGCATGTGGTCTGTATCAGGAATTCAACTAAGTCAAGGATCCAGGTTGAACCAATCCAGTCAGGCTTACATTTTTTTTTGCCAGTAAGTACCAATGGATTTTTATCTGTGTTTGGCCACACAATCTTACGGTACATGTGAATAAGGAGAACAGACAAAGGCTCAGCACTCATGCTTGAGAGGCTCCATTGTGCAGGATCAGAGTAGAAGAGATGTTGGTTCTCACCGTCACCATCTGTGGTCGTCCTGTCAAGAAGTCAGAGACACACAGTTTAAGTATGTAGAGCCGCACTTTTTTAGGAAATGCAAAATTGTTCAACTGCAGCTCAAAATGACAACAAAAGCACTATGATGATGGTCATTGTTTCTCATGGTTGATCATCTGTGAAAGAATATTTGCATGGCTCATTCATAAAAGACAATGGCAATTCATTCACAAGGAGACAAGGGAGTCCTGGCGTTACTTTATTCATAAAGGCACTGACGCATAGGCTACATACTGCAGCTAAATATGGAATTTGGCTTTTTAAAGAAGTGACAGTCTCACAGTGGAATTGAAAAAGATGAAAAAGATGAAAAAGATGGTGGCCTACAAAAAAAAAATACAAACTTCTTTCTAATTTAAAAAATTCATGGCCGTTATTGAATGTGGTTCTCACTTTAAAACTTAAGCATTTAAATATGCTGCAAACTTAGCAATGATGTTTAGGATGAAAATTAGTATTGTGACTCTGATGTTTATCAAAAAAACAAGGAAATTTAGCCATAAATATTCACCTGGGTGGTGGGAGAAAAACAGACATTTCAGATTCGGACGGCAAATCATAGTGCTAGTACCTGTACATGTTGAATTAGCCAACATCCTAATATGGCTAAAGATCTGATTTTGAAAATCTATAGCTTTGTCCCAATTAAGAGGCTGCATCTTTCGAAGGCTGCATTCGAAGGCTAAATGTGTCACAGTGGAGCAACGAAAGCTGTCCTAACTCGAAGGCTCCTTCAAATGCGGCCTACAAATGCGCCCTTCATTTCCCAGGCTACAAAGGATAGAACGGATGGATCCTTCAGAGCCTAGCCTATCTCAAGATTAATTGTGCTCCAGTGACAACTGGAATTTTTTTGAGAGAAAAACTCTTTTCAAATGTAAGTGTTGGGTTTCAGCTTAGTCGAATATCTAATGACACAAATGTAAAAATAAAAAGCAGTTCAATGGTGTCTTATATTATAATAAGATACGATTTTATATATAGATTATAGGCCTACTCTTTATTATGTACATAAATGGACCAAGGTAAACATATTTAGGAAGGCTGTGAACCCTGTTTTGATATAACTTTCGAAAAAAGTCCAGTACAAACATTACTCGTCAACGGCAGCTGTCACAGCAATCTTCCATTGTCCCATTTAATGAAGCTCGATTCGACCTTCATGGACTTTGAAGTCATGGCCTTTGAAGTCTGTGTCCTTCGAAGGATGCACCTCTGAATTGGGACACAGCTTATATCTCTTGAATAAATAACTATCTGGGAAAGCCAGGAGATTTTCTCTGTACCTAAATGTTCTTTTCAAACCTCTTACTGTAACTTGTGTTTTGTGCTGTAGACTTGCCACTATATTGTAATTTTCACACCGCTACGGTATCCACTGGTTCACAAAATGCACTGCTATCCGGTTCTCCACCAGCTGGGTGAACTCCCCCATGATGCCTGGCGGCGGAGCTGGATACCCCTCGGTGGATGGCTCTCAGATTCCTCTGCCCCCTGGTGGACAGCGACGGCTCCTCCAGCTTCGGGTATACCCGGCAGCGAGACCTCCTTTCCTTGCTCCTCCCCATCATGGCGGACGGCAGCAGACTCCGGCCTCAGGCAAACGGTGGCGACTCCTCCACTCCGCAGGCGGACGGCAGCGAGTTCGTCCATCCCCACAGCAAGTCACTCCAGCCCACCGCCTTGAGCGTCCATCGTGGCAGACTCGGCCCTGCTCGATGGCACTGCGGATTTCCCACAGTGGCGAGGGCTCTTTGACAGCACATTCCTCCTTCCTCCCGGGTTTCGGCACCAATTTAGCAAGGTTTAAAGGCTCAGGGAAGGAGGAGGCGGGAACCGGCGAACATTCAACATAAAGTTTTAATTATAAAACAAAACGAAAGTAAAGCATCAGCCCCTCAAGGACAACTGCTGCATATAAACATAATAAAACAACAACAAAGTCCAGGCCTGGTCCTCTCTCGTCTTACACTGTCACTCCTCTTATCCTTCCAGAGCCCCTCCGCGAGACTTGAGACCGGTGTGGTGCACAGGTGACATTAATTAGCACTCATGCCACCAGCCTCGCTCCGTTCCCACAGCTCTTGGCCATCTGCTTCAGACACTGGTCACGCTGGAGGCATTCCCCATAGTGTCTAATTCAGACACGGTGCAAGTTCCCATTCAAATGGGAATCTGCTGATCCATGTAAATGATGTGTAACAAAGAACAAGCATCAGTCATTTCACAATAATTTCAACTCCAGTGTATTTTCCTCTGTAAGGATGCCAAGATTCTGGATTGTTGATGCTACTCAAAGAAATGTATTTAAGTCAATTAAGGCTTAAGTGGGACCCATATCATCATTTACACAATTTATTCCCCTTTTTCAGGTTTCCAGCAGAAAAATCACAATTTAAGTACCTTTCCCCTATTTAATCCCAAGAAATTGTCTGACTATCTCTGAATAGCGTACTCATAAAGTGAACTAATAAACCCAGTAATCAGCCTCCCTCAATGGACATTGCGTGTGACAGCCGGAAGGCAAGTCCCCTAATTCCCAGTAACGGCTGGTTATTGCTGAATATATCTTTGAGAATGGAGGAAATAATGGGACATGCTGCTCTTGGGTGCCCATATAATCCAGCCATTAGGATTTAATGTGATTTAGCCCTTATGTGTGTAGAGAGAAAGAGGGAGAGATATTCAAGAGAGGACTGCTTGTGGTTATTATACAAAAAGGGAATGCAGACAAAAAAGTGGATATTGTATGCAGTAAAAAAAAAAGCTATAATGCTAACTAAAAGTCACATTGAATAATGAGAGATTGAATGATGTGAAAAATGTTAAACTGATCTATAACCACAGAAGTCACCTTCACAGAGAGGCCCTCAACTTCATCTACAGCAGACTGTCCTAATTAAAAAAAAAGAGCCATTTACCTGCAGGGTATACGAGATATCAAATTCATCGACTCAAGCAATTAACATTACTACAGGCCCGGCGCCAGATGGACATGGACATCCCTGTTTTCCTGCTTCTAATACATAAACTTTGAGGACAAAATGTTCACTTCACCTGCCTAGTCTCAGCCTCAGACGTCACGCCCACGGACCGTTGGCTGAACGTCTGATGCATATGACACACTTATCTGGAAACACTTCAGGAGTTTTGAAGTCATAATCTGATTGGTTGAATTCTACAGGATGTCTGCGAGACGTGTGTGTTGCTTTCTTTAACGGTCCACCTGGAAACAAATGCCGCGATTCCAAACTCCCTCGTGGAAGAAGAACGCCGTCGTGTTTACAACTGTGACAATGAGCGCTTACCAGGATCAACTAAACACTGGATTTTCAAAAGTATGTGAAGTTCGCGGCTCTATTGTTGCAGTAAACTTGCACAACGTTCTTGAATGATTAATTTATAGATGCACGCCGGTCTGTTATTGCAGGGACATCGACTTTATATTTTCACGCCCCTTAAACATGACGCAGAATAAATCGAACTGTGATTGGTTGCGTTTACATGTCAGTCAAACGTCCTCTTGGGCGGGCCTTGACCAATGAAAGCTGCGATAGAGTCCAGACCTTCAGCCACCAGTCTGAAGGTCTGGCTACGCGAGACTACTTACTGCCTAATATATCCCACCCACTAACAGGTGCCGTGATGAAGAGATAATCAGTGTTATTCACTTCACCAGTCATAATGTTATGCCTGATTGGTGTATATTATATGTACTGTAGCTATAGTGATATGTTATGATGCTTATTCATTTAGACAACCCAATAAATCCAATAAAATATTTGGGGATTTAAGACAAGTTGGAGGTTATCCCAACTTTCAAAAGGTTATTTATGATGATTTTTAAGAACATTCTTTTTTTGTTTTGTCTTATTCCCAAAAAGATTTCTTAATGTTCTTATCTTTTTTCTTAAGTTAGAAAACATTTTATTCTTAAAAATGTTTCATGAATCTGGACCCAGGTCTGTAAGCAATCATCTTTTCACAAGGAAGCAAGTTTTATTTAAAAAAAAAATATATAAAAATCTAGTTTGTGATGTTCTGACTTCTCTGTCCATTTCCATAACCATGTTTTGTCAGGTTAACTCCAGCGTTACATCCAAAATCGTATACTTCCCTACTATATATTATGCGAAATACAGTACGCCAACAGAGTAATATGTCCAAATACTTAGGGACAGATTTACTAACAGCTTGAGCCAGCGTAAACCCTCTTCTGACTACTGTCAGGATTTACTAAATACACACAGTGATAAATTAGCGCTGAAAAGGCATGGATTTTATTGCATATGTTATTGCATACCTTATTGCATATGTATTTGTAGGAGTTTCCCTTTCACGTGCAAAATTTATGGAAGGAGAGTATTTAAATGAATCACGCAAGGTGATTTACAAAAGTTTGCGCTAGTCAATTTACTGGTGTTTATGCGATTATTTACCGCCCAAAAAAAGCACACTTAAACCAGACGCTAACTGGTATATTGCATTGGTCATTATGGAAATGATCCGGTTGCGTCTGTGTTCATTAATTTGAGCGTCGTCAGTAGATCATGCACAGAACTGTCCACTCCCATCTGCGCTTTTATGGAATTGCGCTCTCACTCTAATTTGCCCTGTTTAGTAAATCTGGCCCATAGTATTCGAAAAACATAGGTGAAAAGTACCCGGGTGCCCTATTACTTCCGGCGAGATTCTGAAGTGCGCATTTGTTGGATACTTTACTATCCCATGAGGCCACAGGAGAGGATTTATAAACGGAAGTGAAGCAACACAACTGAAGCTGGTAGGTCCTGTGACAGTAACAGCATGGTGGATGTAGTAAGTCCGAATTTCATTAATACTATCCATATTCATACTATATAGAACGTAGTTTTCACGAAGTAAGTTCAAATGAAAATGTAGCACCTACTCAGACAGTATGTGATTTCAGACGCACAGCAAGAGATTCTCATTTGAGTTTGGCTGTAAATCTGGTTCCTCTCAGACACCAGCCTTTCTAATTTGAATCTTCTACAGCAGACCATGCCCATTCTCATTAAATTCCTGTCAGGACATCATAACGAGTTTTTAACGACCAGAAGACAGATATGTGCCAATGCCATCCTCTTGCCTTAGTAGAAAACTACTTTTGGCACAACAGCACACATATTCAAGATCTTTTCTTACTAAAGAACTGGATTGCAGTCATAACACACTGTCCCATGATGCCATGAATGTTTTGATGAAGGGCTTATTCTATGTTGAATATGCCGAATTGGAATCAAATTAGTTAATTTGGTTATCTTTGTCAACTGAGTATCCATATAGAGCACTAAAGTTTAATAGGGTTAAGGAGTTTGTTCAAATAACTGACAAAAAAAAAGGTAACTAAAAATAAAATGTTTGCCCTTCTAAATGATTTTCAAATGATTGACCTGCACAGTACACAAATACTTCATTTCCATAAGCACTATATTTCACTTTCATTTAGCCTGTTTTATTATTCTGGCAAAGTCAATCTATATCACTCCATTGTAAACTAAGAAGACAGCCATTGGCGAAGTCCTAAAGGAGAGTAGAAGAGAGCTAGAAAAAGACACACAGCCAATGTGACCAGGAGGAGGGTCACTAATCATGTTATTGGCAGTGCAGAGGTCTTAGTCCTCATCAGCTGTGTCTGGCCTGTAATCTGGACGTGTCCCTGCACTTCATCTAATAAGAATATTTTGCTGAGCCAAGCACACTCTCGAGGTTGTCAAGGGTAACACTGGTTAATATTATATTCATTAAATTCCTCTATTAAATGAATCTGATGATTTGTTATACTGTTGGGCCAGAAACAAATGGGAGACATGCAGTTGTAGTAAACTACATTCTTCAGTTACTAATAACTGTAGCAGAGAGTGAGCGAGAGAGAGATTATTAGTTTTTATTAATATTAAACGTTTTTTTAATACGTCTATATAGTTTAACCTGACAACATACAGTAATAATGTGTAAAATAGTAAACCAGAGACTCTGTACCATGACTATCTAAGAGTTGAATGGACAGTATTCTAAACTTCTAGTTTTGAAGTCAATACTTTTATCCTTTAAAACGAATTTTTGATCACCAAAATGACATATTTAAAAAAAAAAATTCCTGTGAAAATGTATTCATGCCTTAAAATAGCTTGAATGTAACTCTACACCCTTGCTTCATTTAGTATACGCTGTACCATGAATATGCAAATGAGCCCCGCCTCCACTCACTCACACCAGCTCACATCCACTCACTAAATCTACCTAACTACAGCTAAATCTGATTACTATTCTACTATAATTAGGTCAGATGAAGTGAACACGAGATTTTTGTTTAATACAGTAAATAATATCTTACGGCCACCTGATATCCTTCCTTCTCACCTATATTCTAGTGATTTATGTAACAAATTTAAGACCTTTTTTAATACCAAAATTGATAATATTCATCAACAATTAACTCCTCATATGGCATGTGATCTGTTCTATCTGCCTTCCCATGATTCTCTTCTTTCCTTATTTTATAGTTTTGAACTTCCGACTGTTGATGAAATATCAGGTTTTATTCGACAATCTAAGTCTTCCACCTGTCAGTTAGATCCACTTCCTACACACTTGGTCAAAGCCTGTTTATCTTCTCTATCTGTATAGTAACCGATATTATACATTCTTCCATTAAATAATATTAACAGATTCTGATTTTCAATTAACATTAAGTTAGATCATGTTAACTAATGTTAACAAATGGAACCTTATCGTAAAGTGTTGCCCTTATAGAATGGAACAACATCCTGTATAGAAACACATCTGTAACAATGAACAATCTGAAAATGCACTATGCGGACATGGCAAAGTAATGACCTTTTGTCATGGACTGTTAATCACGAGTGGAACGTGAACACCAAAACCACCTGGAAGTAAACAGAACGACATAAAACCTAGAAGTAAATGGGATCTGGTGGAGGAGAAGCACATTACCATAATGCATTCGGTGAGATAATGTGCCACTCTCGTCTGTATAACTGTCTGTAACATACAAAATGCCTCAATTATGAATTAATGAAGACAACATTGGTGTTATCCATGTTTGTTGAGCTAGTTTTTGTGTAATGATCTTGGCACATTAGATTGTAATTCAGTTGATTGTTTCGGTCTGGTTCACACCGAGCGGTCGGGTACCAGTAATGGACTCAAATATTGATTCCTCTAAATCGTTGATAATTTGGCTTTTTGTTTTTTGACAATGGAGCCTTCCTGGCTAATTGTTGCTCGCAAAGGTCATTTCTAATGAATGTTGTGAATGTGAGGATGAAGTGTGATTATTTGAGTGCTCATCATGGCATACTAAACAGGGATAAATGTCAGCAGGGACATGGGTCTAAATTGGCCACAGTGAGCATGCGATGATCTCATTACTGGCAAACACCTGTAATGACATTTCATCTGTAATCAATACATAGAAGACTTCAAAAGCACTAGAGTCATGCCATCCATTTGATTTGAGCTTTGTTGTAAAATGAAGGTGCCCAAACTATCTTTTTGTCCTTTCATCTGTGTATGGTTTATTCTTAGATATGACATATCTGTGATATAGAAAACAGCATCAAACAGCTCTAAAATTGGTTCCATGCTCTGATCTGTACTGGGTGAACTTACATTGAGCTAAAACTCTGAAATACGCTCATTTCATTTGGAAATGAAAGGAATCTATTAGGGAAAGTTCTCTGAATTTTGGCTAACGTTCTGGTAAAGTTCTCTCAAAGTTACAAGCAAACATTTTTCCGGTAATGTTAATAGAACATTCAGAGTTATAGGGCCCTATCATACCCTCAGCACAATGCGACGCCAGGCACAACGCAAGTGTTTTTTGCTAGTTTCAGCCTGACGCAGTTATCATTTTCACGTCCAGCACCCGCGTTTTGGTTTTTTTTAATCTGTCAAGTTTTTCGCCAGGTGGCTTTTTTAATTACATGATGTCATTACGTTGCTGTCTTGCCACCAGCCAATCGCTGCATTACTGATCGTGGTTTCGAGTATCGATGCATCTGCCCTCTTCAGGGAACACAGGAACGCGCAGTAATCTCAGATAACTTAATCCAGATATTTTAATCCAATCCGCAAATTCGTTTGAAGAACAAAATTATCCAGAGATCAGTTATCACGATTAAAAGATCTGGGATCTGTCAAATCATCTCAGATGTATTAAGCGAGGTACGAAGAATGGACCCCTGGTCTAAAGTCAGTGCCGCAGTATTTTTTTGTGTTAGTTAAAGGGCGCGTTATATGCGCCTATAGACCATCCGGCAACCTGCCCCAGTTTCTCTTGAAGCCAATACGAAAGTGACTTAAACTGCAATTCATCGACTGGCCACTAGAGACAGGCTCCAAAAGGGAGCAGAATCTCATTGAGTCCCATGTTAAAATGCCCAACCTTACAGCAGAAAAAAAACATGTTTACAGCCTGGTACAAATTATGGTTTTGGCCTACACTCACCTAAAGGATTATTAGGAACACCTGTTCAATTTCTCATTAATGCAATTATCTAATCAACCAATCACATGGCAGTTGTTTCAATGCATTTAGGGGTGTGGTCCTGGTCAAGACAATCTCCTGAACTCCAAACTGAATGTCAGAATGGGAAAGAAAGGTGATTTAAGCAATTTTGAGCGTGGCATGGTTGTTGGTGCCAGACGGGCCGGTCTGAGTATTTCACAATCTGCTCAGTTACTGGGATTTTCACGCACAACCATTTCTAGAGTTTACAAAGAATGATGTGAAAAGGGAAAAAGTATGCGGCAGTCCTGTGGGCGAAAATGACTTGTTGATGCTAAAGGTCAGAGGAGAATGGGCCGACTGATTCAAGCTGATAGAAGAGCAACTTTGACTGAAATAACCACTCGTTACAACCGAGGTATGCAGCAAAGCATTTGTGAAGCCACAACACGCACAACCTTGAGGCGGATGGGCTACAACAGCAGAAGACCCCACCGGGTACCACTCATCTCCACTACAAATAGGAAAAAGAGGCTACAATTTGCACGAGCTCACCAAAATTGGACAGTTGAAGACTGGAAAAATGTTGCCTGGTCTGATGAGTCTCGATTTCTGTTGAGACATTCAGATGGTAGAGTCAGAATTTGGCGTAAACAGAATGAGAACATGGATCCATCATGCCTTGTTACCACTGTGCAGGCTGGTGGTGGTGGTGTAATGGTGTGGGGGATGTTTTCTTGGCACACTTTAGGCCCCTTAGTGCCAATTGGGCATCGTTTAAATGCCACGGCCTACCTGAGCATTGTTTCTGACCATGTCCATCCCTTTATGACCACCATGTACCCATCCTCTGATGGCTACTTCCAGCATGATAATGCACCATGTCACAAAGCTCGAATCATTTCAAATTGGTTTCTTGAACATGACAATGAGTTCACTGTACTAAAATGGCCCCCACAGTCACCAGATCTCAACCCAATAGAGCATCTTTGGGATGTGGTGGAACGGGAGCTTCGTGCCCTGGATGTGCATCCCACAAATCTCCATCAACTGCAAGATGCTATCCTATCAATATGGGCCAACATTTCTAAAGAATGCTTTCAGCACCTTGTTGAATCAATGCCACGTAGAATTAAGGCAGTTCTGAAGGCGAAAGGGGGTCAAACACAGTATTAGTATGGTGTTCCTAATAATCCTTTAGGTGAGTGTATACGGCTAATTTTGCCCTTCATGACATCTGTGAGGGGGGTGAATTTTTTTATAACTCACACTGCAAAAAATGCTTTTCTTACTTAGTATTTTTGTCTTGTTTCCAGTCCGAATATCTAAAGATTCTTACATTAAGAAACATTTACTAGAGAAGCAAAAGTTTTTGTCTTGTTTTGGGAAAAAAATAACTCAAAATGAAGTGAGTTTTTGCTTAAAATAAGCAAAATAATCTGCCAACGGGGTAAGCAAAAAAATCTTGTTTTCTGTTTGAATTAAGATTTTTTTTTTTTTTGCTTACCCCATTGGCAGATTATTTTGCTTATTTTAAGCAAAAACTCACTTCATTTTGAGTTATTTTCCCCCAAAACAAGACAATAATTTTTGCTTGTCTAGTAAATGCTTCTTGTTTTAAGAATTTTTAGATGTTTGGACTAGAAACAAGACAAAAATACTAAGTAAGAAAGGCTTTTTTTGCAGTGCATTCGTTTACATTATATAAAGCCTTAAAGTTCTGCATAATTAAGGGCGTGGCTACTTTGAGTGACAGGTGGATTGCTGTTTGTCTGCTGTCTGTTAGTCATCACGTCACCTCAGCTCCAGCCACGTCCCGCCTCTTTGCCTATTTTCAGCTATCCGGGAGTGACGCATGGTGAAACGCTGCCAAGATGGCAACGGCCGACTTTGAGGCTTCAAAAACTCTTTTCAGAAACCTACGGGTGACGTCACGGACACTAGGCCTACGTGCATATTTTTTTACAGTCTATGCTATAGACCCATTTGGAGCAGACGTCACAGTTACGTCACTTGCAGCCGCACGCGCATAGTGGCTGCAGAAAAATAGTGTAACAAGTGGAGGAAAATGGGCAAAATCCACAGAATAACAGAAAAATGTTTTGTTGTGCCTTTGTATGTCAGAATTGGAATGCAAAAAATACGGTCTTCATTTTTATAGAATTCCGTCGTTGAAGACGCCCTTTGAAGCTAAACGCAGACATTTATGTTGCAAGTCACAGACTGGACTGATGAAACCTGCAATGATTAGTCTACTATTAAAGCATGAATATGATGTAAACAGTAAGTCTACATAATATTCACATATGCAGTTCATAGGGGACATACATACATAGCAGTTACAGCATGAAATAATATTTAAACCTATAACATTTTACATAGATTAACTTTTAAACATAGCCTATAACATTTTTATCTCACAATTCTTGACTTTTTTTTCTTGCATGTGCGTGTTTATATCTCCCAGTTCGGACTTTATAACTAGCAAAGAGTTTATATCACAATTCTGAAGGGAAAAAAGTCAGAATTGCAGGATATAAACTCGCAATTCTGAGGAAAAAAGACAGAATAACGAGTATATCTCACAATTCTGTTTATCCTTCTAAGAATTGTGAGATATAAACTTTTTTTAGTATTTTATTCCGTGGCTTCCACAGATTGCTACGGCAGAACTGCAATTTTCTGCCCACAAAAAAAACATCATCGCTGTTTGCAAACACAAAATAGGTCTACACTTGGAGTGTCGATCAGGTCAGATATATCTCTGGCCACTGGATGCTTGGCCATTTCGTTTCATCGTTTAACCATTGACAAGGTGCTATGGCAGACGGATCTGTAAGACGTATCCCACTCATTAACGTCAATTTCATTGAATAACAGTGCTTATCGCTGGGTGACAAGCTGTTGTAATATGCGGAGAACATTTTGAAAATAACATCTAATCAATATAAACTATAATCTTTTTTAATCTAACTATATTGTACACCGTATCCGTGTAATTCTCTAGCTGAGAATATCGGGTTTTCAGCAGCCATGATGCGTGCACATCCCGAATGTTAACAAACCTATAATTAGCCTATAGGCGGGTGCACAACGCACATACACTCTGTTTATTACACACAGGGACACGCAGCAGCACACAAACATTTTTAGATAAAAATAAAAGGATTCCTCTCTGGAGAAGCGTTCAGTCTTTCTGCTCGCAAATTCTGCCATGTAAATAGTGAATCCGCCATGGTGCAAGCACAACTGGCTTTTAAAGGGAATGGGAGATGAGACTCTGATTGGTTTAGATTGTTCAAATAGGGCCCTTAGTCTTTAATTATGTTCTCAAAATGTTAGCATAAAAACATTTATACATCGTTCATGGAAAGTTTTTGTTCATGTGTGCGTGTTTTTTTTTTTCATTCAAAAGTAACTCCTATAATGTTTGCAAAATGATTCAAATTTAATGTTCCGTTAACATTCGCATAACAAAAAGTTTTTAAAACATTTGAAAAACTGGAACGTTCAGAGAATATCAGAAGTAGAAACAGAAGAAATCATGTTTTCTTAGCTTAACGGGAACATTAGCCAAACGTTCTTAGAACATATTTTTGTTAGCTGGGATAGTTCACTCACTATTTACTCATTTACTCAACCTCATGATGTTCCAAATCTGTATGACTTTCTTTCTTCTGTAAAATACAAATAGAGAAACTTTGTATAATATACTGTACATGTCACTCTTTTCCAGGCCATGACAATGAATGTGGAGGAGCTTTAAAGACTCAAAAAAGTATGCAAAAGCACCATAAAAGTGTCATAAAATGATCATAAAAGACTCCTGTGCTATATTCCATGTCTTCTAAAGCTATGTTATTGTGTGAAGAACAAAAGGAAATTTAAGCTGTTATAAAGTGATTATATTATACAAATTATGAATAAAAAAGGAATGCAATAATTTACAAATCTCATAAACTTATATTTTATTCACAATAGAATATAGATAACATATCAAATGTTGAAAGTGAGACATTTTGAAATGTCATGCCAAATATTGGCTCATTTTGGATTTCATGAGAGCTACACATTCCAAAAAAGTTGGGACAGGTAGCAATAAGAGGCCGGAAAAGTTAAATGTACATATAAGGAACAGCTGGAGGACCAATTTGCAACTTATTAGGTCAATTGGCAACATGATTGGGTATAAAAAGAGCCTCTCAGAGTGGCAGTGTCTCTCAGAAGTCAAGATGGGCAGAGGATCACCAATTCCCCCAATGCTGCGGCGAAAAATAGTGGAGCAATATCAGAAAGGAGTTTCTCAGAGAAAAATTGCAAAGAGTTTGAAGTTATCATCATCTACAGTGCATAATATCATCCAAAGATTCAGAGAATCTGGAACAATCTCTGTGCGTAAGGGTCAAGGCCGGAAAACCATACTGGATGCCTGTGATCTTCGGGCCCTTAGACGGCACTGCATCACATACAGGAATGCTACTGTAATGGAAATCACAACATGGGCTCAGGAATACTTCCAGAACACAATCCACCGTGCCATTCGCCGTTGCCGGCTAAAACTATAGGTCAAAAAAGAAGCCATATCTAAACATGATCCAGAAGTGCAGGCGTTTTCTCTGGGCCAAGGCTCATTTAAAATGGACTGTGGCAAAGTGGAAAACTGTTCTGTGGTCAGACGAATCAAAATTTGAAGTTCTTTTTGGAAAACTGGGACACCATGTCATCCGGACTAAAGAGGACAAGGACAACCCAAGTTGTTATCAGCGCTCAGTTCAGAAGCCTGCATCTCTGATGGTATGGGGTTGCATGAGTGTGTGTGGCATGGGCAGCTTACACATCTGGAAAGGCACCATCAATGCTGAAAGGTATATCCAAGTTCTAGAACAACATATGCTCCCATCCAGACGTCGTCTCTTTCAGGGAAGACCTTGCATTTTCCAACATGACAATGCCAGACCACATACTGCATCAATTACAACATCATGGTTGCGTAAAAGAAGGATCCGGGTACTGAAATGGCCAGCCTGCAGTCCAGATCTTTCACCCATAGAAAACATTTGGCGCATCATAAAGAGGAAGATGCGACAAAGAAGACCTAAGACAGTTGAGCAACTAGAAGCCTGTATTAGACAAGAATGGGACAACATTCCTATTCCTAAACTTGAGCAACTTGTCTCCTCAGTCCCCAGACGTTTGCAGACTGTTATAAAAAGAAGAGGGGATGCCACACAGTGGTAAACATGGCCTTGTCCCAACTTTTTTGAGATGTGTTGATGCCATGAAATTTAAAATCAACTTATTTTTCCCTTAAAATGATACATTTTCTCAGTTTAAACATTTGATATGTCATCTATGTTGTATTCTGAATAAAATATTGAAATTTGAAACTTCCACATTGCATTCTGTTTTTATTCACAATTTATACAGTGTCCCAACTTTTTTGGAATCGGGTTTGTATTATGTCAAGTGCAAAATGGGTTAAGACATGCTTTTTTCTGTTTTAAATAATTGTGCAAACACATATACACACACATATATATATATATATATATATATATACACACACATACATAGATCCTTGATTAGTGTCTGTTCTTATAGGCCGCTATACACAAGCCATCCATCAAACTGGAACAGTCAAAATTGTGAACGCTCAAGTGCAAGTTGATTGTGCGTCTGCAACCATAGTTATATGCATATATGGATATCTATATCTGCAATAGACTTCAGTAAATGATTTCGATAGGATTTAGTTAATCATTAATGTTAGATAAATCGGTTTATGCTTAAAAAAGTATATTGAGTTAATACATAAAAACACAAACCAACACATCGTCACCTATAAAATGTTATCCCATTTCTTCTGAAATTTAAATCTCTGCGGTTTTTACAACCAGAGGCTGCGCAATGTTGTAGCATCTTGGAAAACGTAAATTGACGAGTGCAAACCTTAGTAAATCATGTTGCGTGATTTATTTAAATACTCTCTGCCCATTAATTTTGCATCCGAAAGGGAACCTCCTACAAATGCATATGCAATAAGGTCATCTGCAAAAACCTTGTCAACACCTTTTCAGCACTAATTTTTCACTGCAGTTTTTAACATCAAAAGAGGGTTTGCACTGGTGCAAGCTGTTAGTAAATCTGGCCCTTTGTGCTCCATTGAAGTTGTTAAGTCCTAAGAGTTTGGAACAACAATGATGATAAAGTTTTCATTTTGGGGTTAACTTTTCGTTTAAGTAGAAGCTTGTGCACACAGACACGCTCTGGTAGGTTGTGGAATGAAATTATCATATCTGCATTATGAGCAGGTCAGATGAAGGCTTGTGATGATGAATACAGACTGTCTTTGCCGTTAGCATGATGCTGACTGTCATTGCAAAGCACTTGATGCCTTCTGACAGCTTCTCGAAGTGTAAGACATGATTACAGAGAAAGAGCAAGGCATTAACATTAGGATGGAATTTAAATGAAACCGAAATAGACTTCACTCAAAATTGAAAATGTACTCACCCATATATCGTCCCAAACCTGAGCAACTTTCCTTGTTCGTGGAAGTATTTCCTGCTCTTTTCCATTTATTGAAAGTGTCACGATGCAGGCAAGGGAAGAGGAGCAGATCTCAATTTCAGCTAATTTTGTTTATTTACAAAAGAACAAAGGCAATCCTGAAGGTAAGAATCAGCATAACAGCTTCATGTGAGGACAATACAGGACAAAAATAACCAAACTGAGGCCTAGTCCACACGTGCATGGATATTTTTATAAACTGAGTTTTTCCTCCTTAGTTTAAAAAAACCTCTCGTCCACACAAGCACGGTTTAAAAAAAATCCACATGAAAACTCAAAAACACGCTATGAAGCGCTGTCAAGAGCATGCCAAACCAACAGGTAGCGATATAACCCTAACCGTAAAGCCATGTTGGGCAATCAGAAGCCTGAAAAAAGGGTTATTACTGGTTCATATATCTGTATATATCTGTGCATGTGCATGTATCTTTATACATGTTATAAGCCCTGTTAGCACAGTTATTAGCAGCAATATTTTGGCTATATCCGCCATTGCACAGACTCACCTCATGTTAACAAAGGAGATAGTGGCGCACAATCTGACGTCAAACAAAGGAGATAACAGCGCGCACTCCGACGTCACAAGCCAAAATCTCTGGTTTCATTGGCTACACGACAACACTGCAATCGGAGTTTCTGAACATCTTCACCCTGACAGGAGTTTTCAAAAAGGTTCGGTTTCAGTGACCTGATACTGCATTTACGTGTGGATGAACGGCCAAACCGCATAGAAAAAGCTGCGTGTGGACAGGACCTGAAGGCATGGCTAAATGAGAAACCAAACAAGACTCAGGTGAACACAATCAATTAACCAACAAGTAACCACAGAAACCAAGGCTGTGTCCTAAATCATCCCTTATACCCTCATTCACTATTCCCTACATTAGTCCACTAATATAATTTACTTGAGGAAGTGAATGAAAACAGTTGAGTGAGTTCGGACACTGAGTGCCGCTTTTGCATAGTTTGTGTTTGCTATTTAATAATTATTTGAAACTTAGCAAACTGGCAGCTCCAGCAATAATGAAAAGATTTTCCATGACAGAGTTCAAGATAACTATGTATAAACCATAATTAAACAATTGAATAAGTAATCAAAAAGGAATTTATACCTGTATGATATTACGCTGTAGCCACATTGGACCAGCGGTTTGGAAAATGAATGGATGGATGATTCAGCTGCGGACGCCATCTTCTGGTCAGAAACGGGAATTCATTCAGCGCATGACTCTCACAGTGTATTATGGGTATTCTCTAGACATTGAGCATACATCAATTGTACACTTTTTAATGCGGTGCATTGTGGGATTGAATGAGTGCACTCGATAATGTCCACCATGGTTTCGAACACCACTAAAAATGGCTGTTCCCTCAAATAGTGCCCTATTTAAGGGTATAGGGTGGGATTTCGGACACAGCCCAACTAGTAACGGGAACAAAGGGAACAGGACACCGGAAGGAAACATGGGAACCAAAAGAAAAATCAACATAAGAGCCCACACATAGAACATGAGCACTACAGAAAGTAAAATGGGGAGAAATAAAAACATAAAAGTATCATAAAAGCAGCTCATATGACATGTGAGGGTAATATTTAAAATATTTCAAGCTATAAAATATATCATAGCTTTGAAAATTCCTACCAAAGAAAAAAAGTAATACAGAATTGGTAAAACGAGTATATCAAATTAGGCAGAAAATTCGAGACACAAGAAGTCTTAAGGGGTGTCCTTTGTGGTCATTCAGACAGTGCATGTGCCCTTTTGGTTGCACCCCAGTCATCACTGAAGCTAGAATGAAGGCAAGATGTGAAAGAATAAAATATGGAGAGCTATTTTACAGCTGAAAGACTTATGATAATTGAGAAAAGAGAATAATGCATGGACAAACAGACCGAGAAATGAGTTTGAGCTTTTCTTCTGTAGCTTTTTGGTAGAGTTTGTGAAGTCTCTTTTCTCATGTACTGCGTTGTCTCACTGTGCCTTACATTATCTCTTCCTCTAGATGTCTATGAGAAGTTAATTACCAAATTGTCACACAGCAAAGGGACAGAATCAGACCGATAACAGTCAATTTGTACCTCAGTCATGCAAATAAATCTAATACGCATGCAGATTTAGTTGGCCCACTCTTCAACTCTTCTGGGAAGGCTTTCCATAAGGTTTAGGAGTGTGTTTATGGGAATTTTTGACCATTCTTCTAGAAACGCATTTGTGAGGTCAGGCACTGATGTTGGACGAGAAGGCCTGGCTCGCAGTCTCCACTCTAATTCATCCCAAAGGTGTTCTATTGGGTTGAGGTCAGGACTCTGTGCAGGCCAGTCAAGTTCCTCCACACCAAACTCGCTCAGAGACAGAAGTGTGATTGGTCACTCCAGAGAACACGTCTCTACTGCTCTAGAGTCCAGTGGCGGCGTGGTTTACACCACTGCATCCGACGCTTTGCATTGTACTTGGTGATGTAAGGCTTGGATGCAGCTGCACGGCCATGGAAACCCATTCCATGAAGCTCTCTACGCACTGTTCTTGAGCTAATCTGAAGGCCACTCGAAGGTTGGAGGTCTGTAGCTATTGACTCTGCAGAAAGTTGGCGACTGTGAGTTTACGTGGCCTACTACTTAGTGGCTGAGTTGCTGTTGTTCCCAATTGATTCCACTTTGTTATAATGCAACTAACAGTTGACCGTGGAATAATTAGTAGTGAGGAAATTTCACGAATGGACTTATTGCACAGGTGGCAACCTATCACGGTACCACGCTTGAATTCACTGAGCTCCTGAGAGCGACCCATTCTTTCACAAATGTTTGTAGAAGCGTCTGCATGCCTAGGTGCTTGATTTTATACACCTGTGGCCATGGAAGTGATTGGAACACCTGAATTCAATGATTATGAGGGGTATCCCAATACTTTTGGCAATATAGTGTACATACATACATACACATATAGGCCTACAGATGCAGATAAAATAGCAAAACAAATGAGTGGTGCTTGCCACACAAATGTGACTGGTTCAGTGACAAATATGAAGGTCCACAAAAAAAAAAGTGTAGGTAAATCTTTTGAAAAAATGAATTTAAAACACTAAAATCGTTATGATGGTCTAACCATCAAGTAAAAAAGTAATAAAATATTTCTTACACATTTAAAAACCTTAAGTATTTTGATGATAATAATGATATAGAAATGATAATAAAAAAAAGCCAAACTATTTAAGGTTTTCTGTTCAAGAATGTAATTATTTTAATTTATTTAAATTAATTTATTTTTGTTTATCAGGACATGTCTTCCTGACATTTTTGACATAAGGCCACAAATATTATATTAGATTACATTCAACTCCATTTCACCAATGCTCAACAAGGCTGCATTTATTTAATCAAAAACAGAATTAACAGAAATATTGCAAAATATAATTATTAAAATAACTGTTTTCTATTTCAATATACAAACCCGATTCCAAAAAAGTTGGGACACTGTACAAACTGAATAAAAACAGAATGCAATGATGTGGAAGTTTCAAATTTCAATATTTTATTCAGAATTCAGAATAAGATGACATATCAAATGTTTAAACTGAGAAAATGTATCATTTTAAGGGAAAAATAAGTTGATTTTAAATTTCATGGCATCAACACATCTCAAAAAAGTTGGGACAAGGCCATGTTTACCACTGTGTGGCATCCCCTCTTCTTTTTATAACAGTCTGCAAACGTCTGGGGACTGAGGAGACAAGTTGCTCAAGTTTAGGAATAGGAATGTTGTCCCATTCTTGTCTAATACAGGCTTCTAGTTGCTCAACTGTCTTAGGTCTTCTTTGTCGCATCTTCCTCTTTATGATGTGCCAAATGTTTTCTATGGGTGAAAGATCTGGACTGCAGGCTGGCCATTTCAGTACCCGGATCCTTCTACGCAGCCATGATGTTGCAATTGATGCAGTATGTGGTCTGGCATTGTCATGTTGGAAAATGCAAGGTCTTCCCTGAAAGAGGCGACATCTGGATGGGAGCATATGTTGTTCTAGAACTTGGATATACCTTTCAGCATTGATGGTGCCTTTCCAGATGTGTAAGCTGCCCATGCCACACGCACTCATGCAACCCCATACCATCAGAGATGCAGGCTTCTGAACTGAGCGCTGATAACAACTTGGGTTGTCCTTGTCCTCTTTAGTCCGGATGACATGGCGTCCCAGTTTTCCAAAAAGAACTTCAAATTTTGATTCGTCTGACCACAGAACAGTTTTCCACTTTGCCACAGTCCATTTTAAATGAGCCTTGGCCCAGAGAAAACGCCTGCGCTTCTGGATCATGTTTAGATATGGCTTCTTTTTTGACCTATAGAGTTTTAGCCGGCAACGGCGAATGGCACGGTGGATTGTGTTCACCGACAATGTTTTCTGGAAGTATTCCTGAGCCCATGTTGTGATTTCCATTACAGTAGCATTCCTGTATGTGATGCAGTGCCGTCTAAGGGCCCGAAGATCACGGGCATCCAGTATGGTTTTCCGGCCTTGACCCTTACGCAGAGATTGTTCCAGATTCTCTGAATCTTTGGATGATATTATGCACTGTAGATGATGATAACTTCAAACTCTTTGCAATTTTTCTCTGAGAAACTCCTTTCTGATATTGCTCCACTATTTTTCGCCGCAGCATTGGGGGAATTGGTGATCCTCTGCCCATCTTGACTTCTGAGAGACACTGCCATTCTAAGAGGCTCTTTTTATACCCAATCATGTTGCCAATTGACCTAATAAGTTGCAAATTGGTCCTCCAGCTGTTCCTTATATGTACATTTAACTTTTCCGGCCTCTTATTGATACCTGTCCCAACTTTTTTGGAATGTGTAGCTCTCATGAAATCCAAAATGAGCCAATATTTGGCATGACATTTCAAAATGTCTCACTTTCAACATTTGATATGTTATCTATATTCTATTGTGAATAAAATATAAGTTTATGAGATTTGTAAATTATTGCATTCCTTTTTTATTCACAATTTGTACAGTGTCCCAACTTTTTTGGAATCGGGTTTGTATTTTTAAATTTTATTTATTTCTGTGATGCAAAGCTGAATTTTCAGCATTATTACTCCAGTCTTCAGTGTCACATGATCCTTCAGAAATCATTCGAACATGCTGATTGCTGCTCAGGTAACATTTCCTAATATAATTATTATAATGTTGAAAACAGTTGTGCTGCTTAGAATTCTTTGATGAATAGAAAGTTCAATGAACAGCATTTATTTGCATCTATTACATTTATCAAAGTATGTATTAAATAGAAGTCTTTAGAAACATTATAAATGCCTTCACTGTCACTTTTGATCAGTTTGATGCATCCTTGACAAATAAAAGTATTAATTTCTTTCTTTTTTTAATCTTACCACAAATGTTTGTGTACTGACTCTGTATAAGGGAAACAGGTCTATTTAGCTCAAATGAATGAATGAATTAATTCATAGGGAATTTCGAGTCAATTATTTTACGTCCGAGCAAATGACGCGTCCAGTGTTCATTTGAATGGGCCGTAACTATCAACTCTGCAGCGGATATTAATATCCACACAGTAGTGAAACACTACAGTAGCCAGGTAACATAGATCAGCAGTTTAAGACATTAAATTCGTAAGCACATAACACAAGAACACTTATCTTTAAATACAAACGAAACTTTATTGATTACTCTAACAAATAAAACTAATATCTAACACAAAAACACGCTCACACACACATTCACACGTGTTGCAGAAAGGAAGAAAGTGAGGAAAGAATGAGTTTTAAGGGAGTGAAATGGTGAAATCCCAAGTTTCTAGCAATGTATGCAGTTATAACACATGATCTGAACGAACCATCAATCATTAATTTAACCCTCCTATCGTTTCTTAGGTGGGGTTATTAAATTTGATATCAATGCACCAGCTCAGTTAGAATCTGGAGGTTACTTGCGTTTGTGTCTCGTATCGTCTTTGAATGGGGAATCTCTTTGCCTTGGTCCTGGCTGCAGAGGGGTTCCCCCGGTTCTTTGATTCGCTTACGGTCTTGTCATGTCTTTGATCAGTGTCTTGGGAAGCCAGTCATGTGGCGTGTTGGCGGATGGATGGAAAGTCTCGTGAATGTTGTTTAAAGTTGAAGCGCGCTCTGCTGTAGATTCGTCGAGCAAAACTTTGCGGCAAAACTTAACTTAGAACACGAGACTCAACGGAAAGAAAAGAAACTAAGTAAAAGAAAGGAAAGTGAGACGAGAATATTTAGATGGCTTGAATGAAATAACACATTTTCTCTGATCTTGGTCTGCCATGATCGTCTGATCGTCTATCTCGTCATATCGTCATCTTATGTCTCTGGCATCTTGACTTGAACTAAGAACTATGAACTAAGAACTCTTTGTTCGTGTTCTGAGATTTTAAACTCAAATATTTGCCCATCCTTCTGGATGGGTTCTGACCAATTAGGTATCATCTTGGTTCAGAGGTGACTGTGTCCCCACCCCTCACCATAAATTATCTGTTATCTCTGGTCTTCTAACTTCCCGCTCTTAAGCAGAGTACAGTTAGACATGATTTTTTATTATAAGAACACGATACATTCTACACAAATTTCCCTCAAGCCATCTTTGAATTATAAGGATACAAACATAAAGATACCAAGCAAGGTACACTTTCAATCAATCATTCAATATTTATACAATTATATAAATTGTGAGTGATATATATGCATAATGGTCACGTGTATTAGTTATAGACATGATATCGAATTATGCAGTAGAAGGCTGTTTGAATGTAAATCCGGCTATCCTTGAATGATTTGATGCAGTTTATACGACAACATTTTCTGTGGGTTTTTCCTGTGGATTTTAACCGTGTCACTCAGAGTTCATCTAAAGGTCGTTGAGACAACAGGGATCTGGTTTGTTTCTTTGTCTTGTGGGTCAAAAAACCGTTATCTTTGTGTGGCTCGAAGTTCGCAAAGTAATAAAGTACTTAGCTGGGGTTTTTGTCAGCTTGGCTCCAGACAGAATGGAGCCTACGTCTTTTTGGCGATAGATGGTTGATTTTGGGGTCTGGAGTGTTGAATTTTTATTTTTGTGTGGAATTATGTTTGAACGAATCATCTGGAAGATTCATTTGTGTCTGGTGCGCCCTCAATTCCTACATTTGAATGGTATCATTGTTTCATCAAAAAAATATTAAGCAGCAAAAACTGTTTTGTGAAATTTACTTCATAAATTAACAACATGAATGAATTTCAATGTACTAATTGTAAGCGAAAAGTAAAAACACAACCAGCAAAAATATTGTTCAGATCAGTAGTAGTGATGCTTGCTAGCAAACACCACTAATAGGCCATTCTTCCACAGGACTGAACGGCTGCCATTCTGACACAGAACCACAGCGGAGGAGAAAGGTCAGGTTACAGTACTGGCATCAAGGTTGCTTTGTGGAGGGTTAAATCACCGTCCATTAGGTATTTGTTAAGGATTGTTAAGATTCATTAATTCTCAGTACATGTGACACACTTGCACCTCAGGCATCTGCGCTTTCAAGCACGTGTCTTCTTTTAGCTCCTGAAGGGTACAAAATTTGTCAAAATAAACCTTTTTTTATAAAACATTTATAAAAATAAATACATTTATATGACTTTTAAACAAAACAAACTATTACAAACGACTGATTTCATTTCCCACAAAATGTGTTGTACATCAATGTTCAATAAAAAATAAAAAAAATCTGCGATCATACACTTTCTTTAAGGTGTGCCTGTAATGTTAACCACAGATCTTTTACTCGTAAATTGAAAATATCAATAATGATAAAAAAAACACAGGAAATTCCAGAGTGAAGTCATGTTGAATTATAATTCAATTACAGTTTTCCAGGTTGGTCTACAAACTGCCATCATGACTGAACAGCTTTATTTCGTTTAGTCCACCACACCAGCTTTGACATGATGTCAACTTATGCTTCTCATGGAGGTCAGATATTGATCAATCTGTTCTGAGTTTGCTACACAGTCCAATTTTAATCTGATGTTATTGAGTGCTGTGAAGCCAAATTTTGTGTTTCCTGTTCGAAATCAGATTTTTTATTTTGCTGGATATTGGAAAATACATGACCATTATATATATATATATATATATATATATATATATATATAGTCAGTGAATGGATTTAGAAGACGAACAAAATATTTTGTTAGCAATGTTAGCCATCAAAGGCAGAGGAAAAAATGCAGTGCATAACCTAGCATCAATCAGTATTGCATTTGACTTAGGCTATTATGTTAAATGGGTAAATCTCTCAGGGTGCCACCGTCCGTCCGTCCGTGTGTGTGTGTGTGTGTGTGTGTGTGTGTGTGTGTGTGTGTGTGTAACTGTGGGCCTGTCCGTTTGAACTCAAGCGGGAATCAATTAAAATGCAATGCGAATTGGAATTTGATGTAGGCATATCCATTTGTTCAATGTAAAAAAGAAGCAGTATTATAGAGTGCATTTATATATATATATATATCAGTATTATATTATAGGCAACGCGTTTGGCACGGCATATCATGCGAGTCCGTTTACAACTGTTGGTCGCATTACAAAGCATCATGTACAAATCTACGTCCAAAACTCATGCTTAGTTTCATTCAAAGTCAGATGTGGGATATTCCTACTCAGTATCTTTGACTATCGAACACAAAGGCGTTCCGTTGCTTTCGTTAGTTTGACAGGGGTTCAATAGTAAACAAAGAAGTCTCTTAGCAATCAAATCGCGGAGGATAAGCTATAGTTTCCAGCACTAGCTTTTTGTGCATTTGCGATAGTAAAACAGTTAATCAATCATCGGATATGCCAGAAACCTAACTCATTTATGCATTTATTTGCTTAGAAGTGAATGTCTATCATTCACTGTGTGCACCTCAGTGGGCGCAGCCATGTTTTAAATGACGTCATACACCCGCGTGTTGACAAAATCAAAACTGGATTTCTGCACGAGTTTCGAAGTTGTAAGTCCGGTTTTGATGGCGTTCCATTGTACTTCCTAATACAACGTTGGAAATTCTGAGTTGAACGCAACACATCATAACAACTGAACCAACCACATATTTGTGAAAATGGACTTTATTAAAGAGGAGAGAGAAGACGTGGGTTATGAAGAAGCATGCAGAACGAAAATTGAAGATAGAAGGGAAGAAAGTGGTTGGTGTGCTTCCTTTATTTTTCATTAATGATGAATATTAAGGTAATTTTCAGGCAGTGCGCGAGAGTAGAGGGAGAATGTGCATGTCGCCCGAGTCACTTTGGATACTGATTTAATTTGATTTGATCTGATTCCGGATTTAAATAGTAACTCCTGATTTGGTGAATCATTTTTAATGTTTCAGTACAAAAACTGGCTCAGTAATTTGGTTTTTAACTATACTCGCTAAGCTGTGTTTTTGATTCACCAAAAAGAACCGGTTTAAAAGAGTCAGTTTGTTTGTGATCCATAAGCGGCGGTGCAGCCCATGACGATGACTCAATAAAAGACGCATTTTCTTGTTATTATTTTGTTGAGCACGTCCCTTTTTGTATTATTATTACATTTAATTTAGACTCCAATCTAGATAAAAAGACTGTGTGTAGACTCGGGGTGCAGATGCAGAATCAGATTTAAAGCAGCAACAGTGTAATAAAAAAAATGTTCCTCACACCTTGAATGCATATGAGTGTACATATCTTTATCATTTTGAAAAATGATTAATTTTGAAAAAACGTTAATTTTTAAGGTTAATATTTTTACTATTTCAAAATTATCATTAAAGGGATAGTTCAACCAAAAATGAAAATTCTGTCATCATTTAGTCAGCTCAAGTTGTACCAAACCTGTATAAATTTCTTTGTTCTGCTGAACACAAAGGAAGATATTTGGAAGAATGTTTGTAACCAAGCAGATCTCGGCAGCCATTTACTAACATAGTGGGGAAAAAATACTATGGTAGTCCCTTTAAGGTTTTAGGGAGTCACACTATATGTCATTTTCCAACCTGAACTAACTTTGCTTTTTCATAAAAAGATAACATTTTGTGATAGGGTCTGCAGGGGTCCTCTCAATTATATAATTGATTTTAAGACGTTTTCTGCTTGTTTGGTTGCACCATATGCCCGGATTTGGTGGCCAAATGTTTTCAAACATTAAAAAAATGTTTAAGTGTATTGTGGCAAGCAGGACAGAGCCGAGAGTCGTGGGGGGGTTGTGGAGGAGCGGCTGCCATCCAAGAGGGGACGGAGTCGCCGCTGCCATTTGCCTGAGGCCGGAGCCTGCTGCTGTCCGCCATGATGGGGAGGAGCAGGGAACAGGGGACTCGCTGCCGTCCACTGAGGGGTATCTAGAGCCACCGCCAGGCATCGCAGAGGAATTCACCCAACTGGTGGATGACCGGCTGGCAGTGCGTTTTGGGAACCGGATCCAGATTTGTTTATCCTTCCGGAGCTCCTCCTTGGGACTCGAGACCGGTGTGGCGCACAGGTGATGCTCATTAGTACTTGAGCCACTCGCCTCACTTCATTCCCACGGCTCTTGGCCCCACCGTGCTTGTCACATGCATGTTTTTCAAAAATCATATATCGGTATTTTTTTGGCTGAATGTGGATATACAATATATCTCAGTATTTTCTACTTTTTTCTATTTGGATAAAAAAAGAACCTTTTTTATTCTATATATATATATATATATATATATAAAATTTTTTTTATTTCAAATCCTGCCCAATGTTGTCCTACAAACAATGTAACAACAACATTGCAATCTAAAGACAAAAATTATGCTTTTTAAAAAAGTTAAAATAAATAAATAAAAACAAAAGCGCAGACTAAATGTTTGTGTTATTAGCCTACATTTACCCCTTTACAATAGTCACTTTACAGTTACTGCTATCATAATCACATTTTCTTTGTAGGTTTAAAATTCTACATATGACACATTTCATGTCCAACAAAAACTATTTTAGCAAAATGTATATTTTGGTCAGAATTATTGCGCTCCTATTCTATTGTGCTCCGTCTGTGCGGTGGTGCTCAGTTTCTGAAGTCAGTTAAGTTCAGCGGAGACTCGCTTGCATCAGGCTCGTCCACTTCTGACAGCAAAATGCAGGGCGCACTGCGCCAAATCAGGTGGAGGAGATTAGGATGAGTTTAAGGGCCCTGGTCAGACCCTTTCAGTGCTATCGGGGGCCTGCTTCCTCACCCCCCTCATCCCATAGCTAGGAGGCTCAGAAACCCCTCTGGCAAAATAGAAATATTTGCATGACCTCTAAATGAAATGTGAGTTATGCACTGAGGAAAACACCAATCCTCAAATGCATTAAACGGCACACGCATCTGTCAGAGCATCCGACAAGGCAAGCCATGTTAAACTATGCACGTTAACTTATTTTGAAGACCTTAATATGAAGCATTTCTCATGTTCAGGACAAATTGGATTATGCACTTTCCCCACAACAGCTCACTCCACTATTTTTCAGATGCGCTTGCAATATCAAACTACTATATATCGATATAAAGGTATTGCCTTATGCTATATCATTTAAAAATATATATCAATATATCGTAAAAACTTGATATACCACCCAGCCCTATTTCACAGTAGGCAGAAGTTACTGCGGTTACACCCAATGAGTGACAGGAAGATTGAGTGGCATTTTATTGATATGAGATTATTATTTTTACACACTGCCGAAAGCTACAGAAAATAGAAGCAAAATGTATTGCTGCAATTTACAGAAACGACTGGAATCCAGGGAGCTGCAATTTTGTGTCATGCATGTTGAATTTTGGGATGAAATCATACCGTAGGTTATGTATTGTGTTGACTACTCATCAATTGGATATTTGGCATATTATATTCTAAGCCTTGTGTTCTACAAAGGAAGATTGCTTGTTAGCCAAGACAATATCAGGTTTCCTTACAAGTGGGTACAGTAGATAGATAGATAGATAGATGAGTCATTGTATGCATGAATTGCATTTTTTTAGATGGGACAAAAAATATTGTCTCAATATTGACCCAAATGCTCCCAACAAATGTTATTTGTGGATGTGAAATCATCTTGTGGTCCCCTGCAAGTATTTACCAGATTTGATGACATTAACTTGACATTTTTTATGAATCTTAGGGGGCTTTCACACTGGGCAAGTTTGCCACGGTCCGAGAGAGCGGATTGCATGCCATTCATTTGCCGCTCTGATAGCACTCACTCTGCACAATTACACTGCAGGCTCACTCTAGCTCAGATCCAAGGTAAATCATCACCACTGTCATCCCTCACTTGTGTTTGTTTAATGTCCCCCTGTAGTCAATTATTTTATCCCTTAAAACTCATATTTGATCACCAAAATGACATATTTAAAAGTTTTTTCCTGTGTGAAAATTTTCTTTATGCCTTAAAATAGCTTGAATGTAACTCTACACCCTTGCTTCATTTATTATATGCCACCTCCACTCATACAGGCTTGTCTATGTATGAGTCGATGTATCAGAATGGTAATGCGATTTGTATCGCTCTCTACAACGTTGGACCATAGACTGTAAAAAAAAAATATGGATGTAGTGTCCATGACGTCACCCGTAGGTTTCTGAAGAGAGTTTTTGAAGCCTCAAAGTCGGCCGTTGCCATCTTGGCAGCGCGTCATCGCGCGCCACTCCTGGATAGCTGAAAATGAGCAAAGAGGCGGGACGTGGCTGGAGCTGAGGTGATGTGATGACTAACAGACAGCAGACAAACGGCAATCCACCTGTCACTCAAAGTGGCCACGCCCTTAATTATGCAGAAATTTAAGGCTTAATATAATTTAAACTGAGTTATAAAAAAATTCACAGATGTCATGAAGGGCAAAATTAGCCGTATAGACCAAAACCAGGCTGTAAACATGTTTTTTTCTGTTGTAAAGTTGGGCATTTTAACATGGGGCTCAATGAGATTCTGCTCCCTTTTGGAGTCTGTCTCTAGTGGCCAGTCGATGAATTGCAGTTTAAATCACTTCCGTATTGGCTTCAAGACAAACTGGGGGAGGTTGCCGCTTTGTTAATTTTGACAGCAAATTTTGATTTAGTTTTAGTCATAGTCTTTTGATTAAAATGCCATTTAGTTTTAGTCATATTTTAGTCACCTGAATTGTTTTTAGTTTTAGTCTAGTTTTAGTCGACTAAATATCATAAGATTTTAGTCAACTGCATCTACAGTAGATTTAGTCGACTAAAATCGAATGAGTTTAGTTAAATTGTAATGCATTCATTGAGCATTTAAGCATTACATAACCGACTGTTACTTGAATACATGCCAAAACTGACATTTTGACACAATTGTGTTTTTGACCGTTCAAGCGCAAAAATACACAAAAGAGAGATCAATTCACTTTTTTTTGTTTGTTTTTTAAAAACATCTATATAGTTTTTATAATGTTGTACTTCTGTTTTAGTTAGTATATCAGGTTAAGCTAAAGCTTTAAATAAGTTTATTTTTTTATTTCAGTTAACATTTAATTTCAAGTAATGAATATTTTTTTAATGGTTTTAGTTAACTATTATAACCCTGATACTTTATTGAATAGTATGTGTCAAATACTGTTCTTAGTCTTTCCTTCTGACTATGAATTAAATGGGAATGAAATTAAATACAGTTTATTGTGTAACCAAAAACGTATTCATGCAGACCATGTGACGTCACTGTACTTTATCGCCGCCATTTTTGTGTCCGGTCACAGCTGCGCGACCTGTTTCAGTCTATGGGCAGATTGAGCAGAGCAGCCACAACTACCAGAGGAAGATCAACGAAACACTCCCAGAAGATTCACAACAAGGTTTCAATATGCCCGGGATATGTTGTGCAGTTAGCTCAGTTAGTCGTCAGAGAAACACCGAACTAGGCTACAGTTTTATTCGATCCTAAAGGAGCTAGCGTTAGATCGGCGGAATAAATGGTTGGCTTCAATCAGAAGAGACCACTGGCAATACAGGTGAAACTCGAAAAATTTGAATATCGTGCAAAAGTTATAATTTTTATGATTATGGTTTACAGCTTATGAAAACCCCAAATTCAAAATCTCAGAAAATTAGAATATTACATGAAATCAATTTAAAAAAAAGGATTTTAAATACAGAAATGTCGGCCCTCTGAATCATGCATATGTATAGAGTTATATATACTAAATATATTAGTTTCACCTTTTAATTTGAATTACTGAAATACATGAACTTTTGCACATTATTGTAATTTTTCGAGTTTCACCTGTAGATGCGTTTCGTTGAGGTAAATAACCCGCAGTGCTTCATTGTACCGGTGATCATCTTTAGCTTCAGTGGAGTGCGCGCCCTCAAACAGCAACGCAAAACATTAATAACTATGATCGGGGCTGTCATATTCATAACGTTATAATTGTATACACTGTCGGTATTTAGCTCATAGGGGAAATATTAATAATTATTCATAACTCATTATGATTATTCATTATGATCAATTATGAATATTTGAACTAGTTAATGAGATTAACTTGATGTAGCTACATAAACGTTACAATCAATCGACCAGTTCATCCTGTGAACACTCAGTATTGATTATTAATTAATTCTAAGAGAAGGATAATTTTCATGGCCACAGAAAAATAATTCTTCCTTAGCATTTACAGTGCTTTGAGCATGTAACAAAATCGATCATTTAAGTGACAATTTGTTTGCAGCAGGGAGTCAGAACCAGAGATGTATTGTGCACAAATTTTATTAACTAAATCACAAACAAAACTAATCTAACAAAAACGCATACACACGAGTCACACATACCTGGGTCATATGGAAATGGACAGAATGAAACAGGAAAACGGAAGTTTAGAATGAGGTTATGAAAAGAGTCCAGCGCCTAGTGAAAACCATCAGTTTCTTACTGCAAACTCCTTTGCAGCTTTACTAACCACACAGCGATTTAGTATATTGTACGTTACTTGCATTGTGCCTTCGCGGGTGAAAAGAGCGTCCAGATATACAGTCACAGGAGAAAGTCCTGATAGTTCGATCCGATGCTGCTGAGGTTGCAATCGATTTCTTCTGTGTTGCCCAAAGAAGATATGATGCATTTGCACGGTTAGTTCGACTTCGTCCTGGTTGAGGAATCTGCACATGGCTTGATGTGCGTGTAGGCCCACCATGCCCGGCGGGCCTGCCGGGGCGAAAGCCCGCAGACGCAGCATGTCAGTCGTAGGCTTGAGGGAAAAGAGAGAGAGAGAGAGATCTGTGCGTCTCTCTTTTAAAGTTTTGGGGAGAAGTCCCGCCTCGTAGGGTCGTTTGACCAATGGGAAAGGTCGAATCTCCAAGCGGGAAGATTCCTCTGTTGGAGACTTTATAGCTCTTTGTTTCAGCTTTCTCATTTGCATGTGCGGCCTCTATTAGTGGCCGATGAAGAAACTATTAAAGATTCTTGTAACACTACTATATTGCACAGGTATCTATATATCATATACACAATCATTCAGATCTTTAAATTACAACTTCGTAGACACCAAACACGATATAGGTGAGGTTACATTAACCGTTGGTTCTGTCATACAATATGCATTCATGTATACCTTACTAGATATGTTTGTATATTTTGCATGTATACAAACAACACTCATTAAGTATATCGAGTTCTGTTAAAGGAAATGGAGAAGATTTTCTCCATTTTGTGTAAGAAATCCATGTTTTGTGGCTTCAGACCACATGGCAAAACCAGTTTGTTGAGTTTGAGTCTGTGGTCATTCACACTTTGTCCTCTCAGGACTGAGAGACTGGAGTGAACAATGGCCAAATGGTGATGGGTCAGTCTGTGATCAATGACATGCTAATGTCGTCATCTTTCCCTTCCACAAATGGTACCTGGCAATTGTCTTTGCAGGCTTATCTCCTAGCCCACCTATTTCCTTGATAGTGGGACTTCTTTTGGGGGATGGGTTTCTAGGCCCAGAGTGAGTTTCACCAATTGTTTGTTTAAATATAACAAATAATTGTCTGATTTGTCTTAGTTACTACAACACTATTGTAATAAAGCGTTGTGAATTCTTCGGGCTTAGTTGCCATGTTTCAGCGCGATGTTATGGGGCATCCACAACAAGCAGTTTATGAGTATTAATTTTCTTCAGCTTCAGCGGAGCTCAAACAGCAATGATGTTATTTCAGCCAGTAGCCTAATATTAAAAATGTTTACTTTTTTTTTCAAAAACATTGATGCATGATTTTTAATAAGTAGCACTTCTATTGTTCTCGTATTATTTTCATCAACAACATGGATTAAAAAAAAATGTCCTTATTGTCCGGAGACTATTTCATTTTATTTATCCATGGCACATGCATTTTGTTTAGCCTAAGTAATGTTGTCCAATGACTTGTTTGCATTTAGGTATTTTAATGTATTGTATTGCATTTTTATGTTAGGCAATACATTTTTTGGTAACACTTTCTCCATGTATGGCGATGGATTATAAATATCCACCTTATTCTCAGGGGCGCTACTATAGAAATGTCCGAAAAAGTACGTTTGCGTCACAGATTTTAAGGGACAAAACACAGTTGGATATAATAAATAAGGATCACAACCAATAACAATTTTTTTTCCAAATATCGTTTTTTTTTCTCATATCGTCTCATCTAGAATGTGCTGTGTTCGTTGCCATGTCGGACACAAAAATGGCGACGAGTACCCATGAATATATAATGCGTGACTTTTAATTACAAACAAGCTCGAAATACACATTGACTCTTATTTTGAAATGTCTGCGCCTTACTATTGCAGTTGCAGGCTTCTCTTTCAAGTTCAGATGAGGGAGATAAAATATGCATTGTTACAACTGTCTAAAACTTATTACTATATAAACATCGTAAAGTAAACATTGTCATTATTCCTCAGCATTAGTTCATAAACAATTACCTGGCATAAATGTGCGCTATTCATTGATTGAACCGCTCTGAAGCGCAGTTTCTTGAGCCTTTCAAACGTGCAACATCGCCGCATTTTCCCGCGGTTAGATCAGCACGTTACAATTCAAATGTGCGCGTCTATTACACACAGGACATCAGTACTGATTGGATCTCTTCCCTAATCGTGCCTTCCTAACATTTTCATCTCGTTTTTATTTGTTGACATAAATGACAGTAGATTTTCATCATAGTTTTTGTCATCCAAAACGTTTTTTTATTTAATTATCGTCTCGTTTTCCTCAGTGAAATAAGATCGTAAATTATTCGTCAACGAAATTAACTGGTTGGACACATAAAGGTAATTAATATGATTAGCCTTTGGCTTGACTATATTATCAAACAGCTAATAATGTGTTGCTAATGTTACACAAACCCTGTTCCCGTTCTCCATCTCAGGGCGTTTTCACACCTGTAGATCATTTGTTTTGTTCTGAAACAGGTAGCCTGGTCCTACCAGACTCTCGTACATTTCATTTGTACAGAGAGTCTGGCCACTCTCCATTGACAAGCGTTAACTTCCTGGCAGGTACTCTGTTGAAGTTTAAAACTATTCGATCTGCCAAGAGCCACTCTGGATCTGCCATAACCAATCGCTAACGTTTGGTCGTGACGTATGTCATGCGCCGTTCGCCTTTGTTTCTCACGTGGAAGTCCGTAAAAATAAATGTGCACGCCACCTCAGTGATAAAACCTAAAACTCGTGCATTCGGATGGTGATTTATTCACAGTGGAGGAGCGAGTTTTGTGATCGGGAACGCGCTGCTCACGTGGTCAATAACATGATTGTATGCTGTAAATAAAACGTCATATGCTTGGTATGATAAGAATAAATGCATATTTAATTTAATAATATGAAAATAATATCCTAATTACTTAAATCTGTTTAAAAATAGGAAGATATATAGAGACACATTATAGTTCATTATAGTTCTAGTCATTTTATTCCACATGGAAATGAGCGGAAATAAGTTAATACAGCCTCTTATTTACTTGAAGTAAAGATAACGCTGCTTGGTTATTTTAACATATATAATTGCTGCCGTAATAACAGCCCATTTCAAATGTTTACGTGCTTTTCTTCTTTTTATTTTTTGAGCGGTGATGAAATATATTGCTCTTGTAAATACTTGCCAGCATTTCAGTAATAAAAGTCTAGATCTTTAAAATGCATCCAATGATCCAAATTACAGCGAAGCGCAACCGTACGGTGCTCTGCAGTGGTCAAAAAGGATATAAACAGTGAATTTTGAAGTGATATATTCTTGAAAACTCAGAGATGTGGATTCGGACAGCAATTAAATTACCACACGACCGTGGTGTTTGTCAAAAAACAGTAGGTAATTCGGCCGGAGATTTTTACGCGGGTGGTGGGGGACGGGCCGCAATAATATCACTGACTAGCCCCTGTAAATGATGACAATACCTTACGACCCCACGAGAAACAATTACCGTCCGAATAGGGCTTTAGCCAACTCGTTCACCACTAACGGAGCGAGCTGGAAAATCAAACTTTTCCCGAACCCCGTGGGGAGGAGGGCCACAACATCATGGCCACCAACAAAACTCAGCAAAGACTGTTCTTGCGCCGGCTTTAACTTATAGATATTCGGCAGCGGTGCCACAATGGAATGAATGGCTTCGCTCGCATCTTTCTCTTCTGCCATTACTGAACTACAACTCAAACTAGCGCACAACATCAACGTCATCGTTCTCAGCCACTCCCTCTGTTCGCTGATTGGACCGGTTAAAATTTGACCGGAGAAAACCAGAGAATATACCGCAATCCCAGACGGAGTACTGAAGGAAAATGAAAATTGAGCGGAAGTACATAGGAGGGCGGAGCCAGGCTACGAAACAGGGACTTAATTTGTTACAATGTTGCATTTTCTTCTTGGTTCGGTTCGCTTTCACAAGGCAACCTTTCAAAGTGTACCAAAATGTGTTCACACAAGTCATATGCGAGTACAACTGTCCTCTTATATAGAGTTTCCTGTGCGTCGTCCATCAAGATGATTGACAAGTTCGCTGCATGAGCTTATTGTGGCTTTATTTGTAGCTGTCGAGACACACGCAAACACTATACGAATGTAGCCATCATTCCCGCTGTCAAATGATATACTACATTCGTATTAATACTGCAGCAAATTCAAACGCGCTCTCTCTGGTCTCCCAGCGCTGTCTAGAGGTTAACTGTGTCAGGAGACGCAAACACGAATGTTATAATGCATCTAGAGCAGGAATCAAGGCTTCATCGGGACAGCATTCTCCCACGGAGAAGCGCAATTACACAACATTTTAAGATGAAGAGGTGCTCTTTTGGTTTTCAACTGTGATAACTAATGTGCTCACTCACAGAATCAGACACTACTACTTTTTATATAGCATATTTCCCGTTATAAATTATAATACCATTTGGTTCGTTAATCCGTTGGGTCTGATTGCTTTCACACCTCAAGCGAACTGTCCCAGAGCAATCGGGCCGGGACCACCTCGTTCAGGCGGTCTCGAAGCGATTTTGGTGCGGATCCGAGCGTGATTGCTGTGTTCACATATGCCTAATCGAACTGACCCATGGGAGAAAACGCACCAGGTTCCGAAACAAACGCTCAGGTGTGAAAGCACCCTCAGAGTCAGACGGCTGCCTTCTAACAATCAGCTTTGAACAACTTAGAATGTCAGTGGGAAAAGCATATAGTTCATCATAACATCATAATATACATCATACACTCACCTAAAGGATTATTAGGAACACCTGTTCAATTTCTCATTAATGCAATTATCTAATCAACCAATCACATGGCAGTTGCTTCAATGCATTTAGGGGTGTGGTCCTGGTCAAGACAATCTCCTGAACTCCAAACTGAATGTCAGAATGGGAAAGAAAGGTGATTTAAGCAATTTTGAGTGTGGCATGGTTGTTGATGCCAGACGGGCCGGTCTGAGTATTTCACAATCTGCTCAGTTACTGGGATTTTCACGCACAACCATTTCTAGAGTTTACAAAGAATGGTGTGAAAAGGGAAAAACATCCAGTATGCGGCAGTCCTGTGGGCGAAAATGCCTTGTTGATGCTAGAGGTCAGAGGAGAATGGGCCGACTGATTCAAGCTGATAGAAGAGCAACTTTGACTGAAATAACCACTCGTTACAACCGAGGTATGCAGCAAAGCATTTGTGAAGCCACAACACGCACAACCTTGAGGCGGATGGGCTACAACAGCAGAAGACCCCACCGGGTACCACTCATCTCCACTACAAATAGGAAAAAGAGGCTACAATTTGCACGAGCTCACCAAAATTGGACAGTTGAAGACTGGAAAAATGTTGCCTGGTCTGATGAGTCTCGATTTCTGTTGAGACATTCAGATGGTAGAGTCAGAATTTGGCGTAAACAGAATGAGAACATGGATCCATCATGCCTTGTTACCACTGTGCAGGCTGGTGGTGGTGGTGTAATGGTGTGGGGGATGTTTTCTTGGCACACTTTAGGCCCCTTAGTGCCAATTGGGCATCGTTTAAATGCCACGGCCTACCTGAGCATTGTTTCTGACCATGTCCATCCCTTTATGACCACCATGTACCCATCCTCTGATGGCTACTTCCAGCAGGATAATGCACCATGTCACAAAGCTCGAATCATTTCAAATTGGTTTCTTGAACATGACAATGAGCTCACTGTACTAAAATGACCCCCACAGTCACCAGATCTCAACCCAATAGAGCATCTTTGGGATGTGGTGGAACGGGAGCTTCGTGCCCTGGATGTGCATCCCACAAATCTCCATCAACTGCAAGATGCTATCCTATCAATATGGGCCAACATTTCTAAAGAATGCTTTCAGCACCTTGTTGAATCAATGCCACGTAGAATTAAGGCAGTTCTGAAGGCGAAAGGGGGTCAAACACAGTATTAGTATGGTGTTCCTAATAATCCTTTAGGTGAGTGTATATAGGGGTGTGAATCGCCACTGCTCTCACGATTCAATTTGATTACGATTATCATGTCAACGAATCGATTCGATATCACAATTACTGCACATGGCTACATTTTTGTCAATGAATACAAGCAGTCAGATATATGAACTCCCTTTTTATTTTATCAGCTCTAAGAAAGTACACTTCCTGAATGTAGCAAACGTCAAATACAACTTAAGTCTGAACACAGCAGATGACAGGACCATTTACAACTAACAAACACTAGTAAATACTAAAAGCGCATGAAACGGTCAAGTAGTGTACTTAAGTTACAATAACGCACACACATGCAGCCTCGCACACACACACGCAATGCACGCACACACATGCCGCCTCACACACACGCATGCAGCCTCGCATGCACACACGCGTACGCTCACACGCTGTAAATGTTAAAATAGTGGGTGCATTTTTTATTACTCGCTTTTGTGTTTCGCCACCCTCCGCCATTTTACGCTAGCGCGAGAAGCGCGTGTGTGACAAATGATGTCAGAGAAACGTCAGTAGGCTATAATCGATTATGGTCTATTACTTGTAACGATTAATTTCAACACCCCTAATCATATACATAATTCATCCGCTATATTGTTAAATGTACCCTATTTTTCATGTCAACAGAAAAATAAACCGGGACAACCTGGCTTCTCTTGAGATCCCCCTGCTTCACAGCATAAAGCCCACCCGCACGTTGATTGACGTGATTGAATACAAGGTAGTTTGTGACATAAGAAACACTGGCGTTTTTGACTCTTTTTTTCCACTGCATTTTTAAGAAGAAAATACTCAGCAATGGGGTTGACTTATGAATTTGCACATGGTTTGTCTTAAAGCATATAAAAAACACCACATAGACATATAAGCAACATTAAAAACTTGATTTTCACCACAGGAGGTCTTTAACTAATGACGTAGTCTAAAACAAACTTCCTTGACAAGTGCACGCCTGAGTCTGAGTTGGGCCCTGTCCCAAATGGCACACTTCATGTGGACTTACAATGGCTATTCTATTTTTACCGTAGGTGTTTTTTTTTTTTTCAACTTTTCAAGCGGCAACGCAGGCATCAGCCAATCGGATGTCCTATGCAAATACCCTAGTGCAGATGCTAGCCAATTGCGTTTATGCAACACCGGAAAAATAATATGATTGGCTGTTGTCACTATGATGGTCGTGTCAGCACCAAGCTTCAGACATGCCCTCCATCAAGCGTTGATGCCGACGCCCCGTGTGAATGCAGCGTCAGGGTTCCATTTGGGACAGGGCCTTTCTTTGACATTCACGCAAATCATGCCACAGTTCCAGTGCAACCGAAATCAGACAACCTCCTACAGGTAGTCTCGTGTTTGGTACCCCATTGCGTTCCCGGGTCCGTGTGACAGCTTTCAACGTTATAAATTTTTTCATGCAAACTGAGAAACTGCCAGTGTGAAAGCACCCTTGGTAAATAAAAAAGTGAATAAATAGATACTGGACCACTTTTATTTAGCTTTTTACATTTGTTCTTTTCTAACTGATTTTTATTACAATTTGATATTCTATTCTAGATCTGATGGGAATTAAAGAGGAAGAACCGAATGAAGTGGAGGAGAAACATCAACGTCAGAAACCTCATCATTTCACAACTGGAGAAAATTGCTTAAAAACAGAAGACAAAAAAACATCTTTCACCTGCCCTCAGTGTGAAAAGAGTTTCCCCACTAAAGGAAACCTGAATGTGCACATTAGAATTCACACTGGAGAAAAGCCTTTCACCTGCCATCAATGTGGGAAGAATTTTGCCACTAAAGGAAATCTTAATGTGCACATTAGAGTTCACACTGGAGAAAAGCGTTTCAGTTGCCTTCAGTGCGGAAAGAGTTTCCAGTTCAAAGGAAGACTTGATACGCACATAAGAATTCACACTGGAGAAAAGCCATTCACCTGCTCTCAATGTGGAAGGAGTTTCCAGTGTAAAACATACCTTAATAGGCACATGAAAATCCACAATGAAAACCCTTTCACCTGTGCTCAGTGTGGAAAGAGTTTCACCATGAAGGAAGGCTTGAAACGTCACATGAGAATTCACACCGGAGAGAAATCTTTCAGCTGCTCTCAGTGTGGGAAGGGTTTTATACACAAGAGAAACCTTAATTCACACATGAAGATTCACACTGGAGAGCGATCTTCACCATGTGTTCGGAAAGGAAAGAGTTTCATTTGTACAGGCAACCTTAAGCGTGACACAAATGTAAATGCATGCTCTGAGTGTGGGAAGAGTTTTACAGATAAAGAAAGCTTTAATGCGCACATGAGAATTCACACTGGAGAAGAGCCTTTCGGATGCCTTCAGTGTGGGAAGAGTTTTCCATGTGAAGAATATCTTAACAGGCACATTAAAGTTCACACTGGAGAAAAGCCTTTCACCTGCTCTCAGTGTGGAAGTTGTTTCATAGAGGAAAGAAGCCTTAAGAATCACATGAGAACTCACCTTGAAGAAAAGCCTTTCAGCTGCGCTCCGTGTGGAAAGAGTTTTACACGTAAAGAAGCCTTTAATGTGCATGTGAGAAATCATAATGGGGAAAAGCCTTTCACCTGCTCTCAGTGTGGACGTTGTTTCACAGAGAAAAGAACCCTTAAGAGTCACATGAGAGTTCACACTGGAGAGAAACCTTTCACTTGCACTCAGTGTGGGAAGAGTTTTATACATAAAGAAACCTTTAATGTGCACGTGAGAAATCATAATGGAGAAAAGCCTTTTGTATGCCTTCAGTGTGGAAAGAGTTACCTATATGAAACGTGTCTTAAGAGGCACATTAAAACTCATTCTGAAGAGAAGCCTTTCGCCTGCACTCAGTGTGGAAACAGATTCACAGAGAAAGGAAGCCTTAAGATTCACATGACAATCCACACTGGAGAGAAACCTTTTGAATGCTTACATTGTGGGAAGCGTTTTAGACGTAAAGGAGTGTTAAATGAGCATGTGAGAATTCACACCGGAGAAAAGCCTTACACATGCCACCAGTGTAGAAAGAGTTTCGCTCTTAAAGGAGGGTATAATTTGCACATGAGAATGCACACTGGAGAAAAGCCCTACCCTTGCCGTCTGTGTGGGAAGAGTTTCATACTTAAATCAATACTTAATATGCACATGAGAGTTCACACTGGAGAGAGGCCTTTCGTGTGCGTTCAGTGTGGGAGGAGATTCAGACGTAAAGTAAACCTTAATCTGCACATGAGACTTCACACTGGAGAGAGGCCCTTCGTATGCCATCACTGTGGGAAGACTTTCACATGGGCAAGAAGTCTCAAAGAACATGTATCACGCTTCTGTAAGAGCAGGATCTAACTCTGATCAGGATGGTACAAATTTTACTTGGGCAACAACACTCTTGTAATTTCATGCAAATGAGAAGCCTATTCTTTGGGGAAAGTGTTTAAAGTGCCCATATTATGCTATTTTAAAGTCTCGTACAACAGGTTTACATGCATCAAAGGTCAAAAAACACTTTAATTTTCTCATAATATACATTGCACATCACCACATTTTTCAATGATTCTCAAACGACTCGATGGATGAATCAGTCTCTCTAAATCCCTCCTTTCCACGAGCCTACTTTGCTCTGATTGGCCAGACAGCCCAGTCTGTTTGGTCTACCGCTTACAGCGAGTGTTTCGGAAGCTAAACACGCATTACCATAACTGAACTTCAGCTCACGAGGCTTTCTTCAGTCCTCAGCGATTGTACACACTGTAAAGACAGTAATGATGACGTTGATTTTACCAAATTAATCCGAGCGTGAGTCCGATGATGAAACATTGGAAGAACTAGTTATTCAACCCGAACCTCCATCACAAGGACGACTTGAGCAGGACGTTTCTCAGTGATACGCTACTCATTTTGAGGTACATTATGAGATGTTGCAACTGTAATTCCTCACTATCAGCATTAACAAGAGTATGTTCATCAACAAACCCATGTGTATATTTCGAATTTATTGCGATGCACATGCGGGAACTGTATCAATAATAGAGCCCGACCGATATGGGTTTTTGGGGACCAATGCCGATACCGATATTAGGGAGTAAAAAAATTCCGATATCGATATATCGGCCGATATTCTTTATGTGTATATTATAGTACTGTACCAGTCAAAAGTTTGGACACACTTTCCCATTGGTGTGTCCAAACTTTTGACTGGTACTATACAGTGGGGAGAACAAAAGCATGTAGAAGTCTGTAATTTTTTTATCATAGCTACTCTTCAACTGTGAGTGACGGAATTAATTAATTTGCATTTTATTGCATGACATAAGTATTTGATACATCAGAAAAGCAGAACTTAATATTTGGTACAGAAACCTTTGTTTGCAATTACAGAGATCACACTGCAGCAGGGATTTTGGCCCACTCCTCCATACAGACCTTCTCCAGATCCTTCAGGTTTCGGGGCTGTCGCTGGGCAATACGGACTTTCAGCTCCCTCCAAAGATTTTCTATTGGGTTCAGGTCTGGAGACTGGCTAGGCCACTCCAGGACCTTGAGATGCTTCTTACGGAGCCACTCCTTAGTTGCCCTGGCTGTGTGTTTCGGGTCGTTGTCATGCTGGAAGACCCAGCCACGACCCATCTTCAATGCTCTTACTGAGGGAAGGAGGTTGTTGGCCAAGATCTCGCGATACATGGCCCCATCCATCCTCTCCTCAATACGGTGCAGTCGTCCTGTCCCCTTTGCTGAAAAGCATCCCCAAAGAATGGTGTTTCCACCTCCATGCTTCACGGTTGGGATGGTGTTCTTGGGGTTGTACTCATCCTTCTTCTTCCTCCAAACACAGCGAGTGGAGTTTAGACCAAAAAGCTCTATTTTTGTCTCCTCAGACCACATGACCTTCTCCCATTCCTCCTCTGGATCATCCAGATGGTCATTGGCAAACTTCAGACGGGCCTGGACATGCGCTGGCTTGAGCAGGGGGACCTTGCGTGCGCTGCAGGATTTTAATCCATAACGGCGTAGTGTGTTACTAATGGTTTTCTTTGAGACTGTGGTCCCAGCTCTCTTCAGGTCATTCACCAGGTCCTGCCGTGTAGTTCTGGGCTGATCCCTCACCTTCCTCATGATCATTGATGCCCCACGAATTGCGCCAACAGTTGTTGCCTTCTCACCAAGCTGCTTGCCTATTGTCCTGTAGCCCATCCCAGCCTTGTGCAAGTCTACAATTTTATCCCTGATGTCCTTACACAGCTCTCTGGTCTTGGCCATTGTGGAGAGGTTGGAGTCTGTTTGATTGAGTGTGTGGACAGGTGTCTTTTATACAGGTAACGAGTTCAAACAGGTGCAGTTAATACAGGTAATGAGTGGAGAACAGGAGGGCTTCTTAAAGGAAAACTAACAGGTCTGTGAGAGCCGGAATTCTTACTGGTTGGTAGGTGATCAAATACTTATGTCATGCAATAAAATGCAAATTAATTATTTAAAAATCATACGATGTGATTTTCTGGATTTTTGTTTTAGATTCCGTCTCTTACAGTTGAAGTGTACCTGTGATAAAAATTACAGACCTCTACATGCTTTGTAAGTAGGAAAACCTGCAAAATCGGCAGTGTATCAAATTCTCCCCACTGTATCTGCGACAGGCTCATATCGGCCGATAAAATCGGCAGACCGATAAATCGGTTGGGCTCTAATCAATAACAGAGCATATGTTAGCCGAGCACTAACGTTAATGACTGATGTAACATTAAAGTTTGCAAAACAAATCTTGCTCCATCCTTTATCTTTACTCAAAGTAGTAAGAACGACAGATAATCTGCATTAATAGACAGTTTTAGGTAATAGTGGCACACAGCTGATTAGATTAACCATTTCAGTAAGAAAGTTAGCCGGAGACCTACACAATATAAAACACAAAACTACATATTTTGAACACCCCGTAGAAAACATATACATCAATAATTATTTATACTTACAGGTTGTGATTCTGAGGAGCAAGCTGGTCCAAATAAACGGGATACTGACCCATCTTTCAAGAGCAAGTGTTTTGCGAATCCCGTGTTGACCTCGTTGAAGCAGTCGTTAGTAAAATTACGTTTGAGGACGGGTCAAGTTGTTCGCGGGTGAACAACATACAACATAGACATGTCCACAAATGTCGTTTAGTGATGTAGAACCGTAACACAGGAAAATTCAAATTACAAACGATTTGTTTAGGCGGTTCAGAGTCGATTCTTTCTTTTGGGAGACAATAACTTTATTTATCGTGCACTTTCGACTTTACAACTTTGTAGAACGTTTACACTCACAGACAGCTACATTACACTGCATGAAAGGGAATATTCGAAAAATCATAATAGGGGCACTTTAAAAGAAAACAAGAAAAAACATTGGTAACACTTTATTTTGATGGTCTCTTTTGAACATTCTGTTGACTATAAGTAACTTTGCAACTACATGTCAACTAACTATTAAAGGCACAATATTAAAATATCCAAAAAGAACAATGTTATATATTTTGTTGAATTGTGTACTTACATTATCCCAAATGTTTCCAAGAATGTTCAAATCCAGAGAAATAAGCAATTTTAACCATGACATGGACCGTGTCCACGCGTCGCCTATCAGTGACATCATACCCGTGTTACCCTCGATTTTATTTTGTAGAAACCATGGAAACACCAAATTTAATATATTGTGTGTTTTATTAGACAAGGGAACACCTGTTTGGATACATTCATCGACAAAAAACTAATTATTGTACAGTAATACAGCATTTTCTCCGTCATACAATATGTTTTAAAATTAATTGCATGCTATCCAGCATTTATTAATATGATATTCTAATATCGATCTAGCTTACTGCAGTGTGCAACAAGTGTCTCATAGCAGCCGCGGAGCAAACGCACAGATTAACATTATAACATCATTTTCAACACACTCAAATGTATCTAATATGATAAAACAGCACTGCGTTACCCCACATACGCTTGACCGGAAGAAGCGGAAGCGGCGACTGTGTCATAATAAAAGCTCTGCTGCTGTCGAGCCATGTTTCACAGCACTCCGCCCTGCTCTGCTTCATATTACAGTAACGTTAATAATCTCATCCATGAACATGATTTCTGCCCGAGTCCCGTCCCGATTCTTTTCCACCGGCTGTAGAGGTGAAGACTACAACTCCCAAGATTCCGTACTCAATCTCGGCGTCATCAAGCTACGCCTTTGTTTTGAATTGGCGACCTCTAGCGAAAAACTACATATTGTGCCTTTAAAGGGACCATCAAAATAAAGTGAAACCAAAACATTTTGAGTGCTCATGTCTGCTTGGAGTGTGGAAAGACTTTTTCAAGAGACGTCACCAAAGAATCCATACAGTACAAAAACCTCACAATTGCTCATATTGTGGAAGATTTTAACCCATTAAGGATAACTGAAATGTGTGCATGAGTACTAAAGAGAAGCCAAAGATGCCATTTGTTTTTGTGAATAAAGATCCAGATGTATACACAGTGTATTCAGTGTAAGTTGTTAGTATGTTATTTCTTCTGCTTGATTATACCACATGATATTTAGTCATTAAATTTAAAGTTTTGTGGAAAGTGGTATAAATGTTTGTTTGTTTTTTGTTTCAAAACCATATGAAATTAACATGAACACTAAGACTGCGTCTGAAATCACATACTCTCTTTGTAGGTACTTATTTTAAACAAGTACTTACTTTGCGACCGCTAAAAAAGTAGGGTCTATATAGTATGAATGTGTGTTGCTATGTTGTCATTATCATGTGATCTACCAGTGTTAATTGTCATTTCACTGCCATTCACAAATCCTCTCCTGTGGCCTCATGGGATAGTAAAGTGTCCATCATATGCACACTTCAGAATTTCAGTGAAAGTTGTAGGTCACCTGGGTAGTTTTTGCAGACTTTTTATGAGTACTATGACATACTAATCTTGTCACATACTGTTTTTCGCCTGCTATATAGTAAGGAAGTTTCGGGCAATTTCAGGTCCAGCGTGATTTCTTAGAACTTGACATACATTTTAAAGTATTTTTTTGAAAGATTATCTTAACATTTTGTTTGTCATTTATCATAACAATATCACAGCAGTCATTGTTAATTAATAATAATAATAATAATAATAATATGTTTAATTTATATAGCCCCTTTCCCAGGCTCAAGGATGCTTCACAAAAACAATATGGAACAACAGTCATTTCAGACATAATCAGTTAAATGGATGGTAGACATTTGCCTAGTTCAAGACATGATCGCGCGATTGCAGTTGCATATCGCAATACTAGTGCAAACAGTCTAATACAAACAGAACCATAACATAGTATTACAGACAGCATAGAAAAGTGGGCAGTTTAAGCGTAAGCCAGGTGCATATGACTAATGGTACTTAAGGAAGCATTATGGCTGGTATACAGAGTTATGGAAGAATGTAATTAGGGCCCGAGCACTGATGGTGTGAGGAGCCTATTGGACTTGCTCAGCCTATTATTATTCTTCTCCCAAATTAATCGCATTTTTGATGGCCTAAACATGCTCGAAAACTCATGAAACTTTGCACACGCGTCAAAAGTGGTGAAAATTTACGTCTGATATGGGTTTCAGAATTAGCCGTAGCAAAATGGCTCGATAGTGCCACCTACAACATTTCAACGAAGTGCCCCTCCCGCTACGTTTCACGTACAGGTGTGAAATTCGGGAGACACATGTAACAGCCCAATACCTACAAAAAAGTCTCCTGTTATGAAATCTGAAAACCAACAGGAAGTCAGATATTTTGAATTTTCTTTGAAAAATTGTTGCAAATTTTGCCATTTCCAGACGTTGTACTTTAACGAACTCCTCCTAGAGATTTAGTCAGATCATCATCATATTTGCACAGTCTAATCTAAAGGCCTTTGTGATGTTAAATTGTGAAGATCTTGAGTTTTCGCTGAAGGGCGTGTCCGTGGCGTCTTCACAAAGTTCGATGTTTCGTCATAAAACAGGAAGTTGTTGTAACTCGGTCATACAATGTCCGATCTGCCCCAAACTTCACATGTATTATCAGAGTCCTGGCCTGAAGACATCTACATGCCAATATTCAGTTACAGTCATAGCGCCACCTGCTGGCAACAGGAAATAGCATGTTTTACACTGTGATTAACTCCTCATAGTGATTTAACCAGATCAACATCATATTTGGTCAGTCTAATCTAAAGGCCTTTGCGACGTTAAATTGTGAAGATCTTTAGTTTTCCCTGAAGGGCGTGTCCGTGGCGCCCTCACAAAATCTGATGTTTCGCCATGACACAGGAAGTTGTTGTAAGTCAGGCATACAATGTCCGATCTGCCCCAAACTTCATATGTTTGATAATTGTCCTGGCCTGAAGACATCTACATATGAGTTTCAGAATTAGGCATGGCAAAATTGCTCGATAGCTCCACCTACAACATTTCAACGAAGTGCCCCTCCCGCTACGTTTCACGTACAGGTATGAAATTCGGTAGACACATGTAACAGCCCAATACCTACAAAAAAGTCTCCTGGTATGAAATCTGAAAACCAACAGAAAGTCAGATATTTTGAATTTTCTTTGCAAAATTGTTGCAAATTTTGCCATTTCCAGACGCTGTACTTTAACGAACTCCTCCTAGAGATTTAATCAGATCATCATCATATTTGCACAGTCTAATCTAAAGGCCTTTGTGATGTTAAATTGTGAAGATCTTGAGTTTTCCCCGAAGGGCGTGTCCGTGGCGGCCTGACAAATTTCGATGTTTCGCCATGAAACAGGAAGTTGTTGTAACTCAGACATACAATTTCCGATCTGCCCCAAACTTCACGTTTTATTAGAGTCATGGCCTGAAGACATCTACACACCAATATACAGTTACAGGCATAGCGCCACCTGTGGGCAACAGAAAAGACCATGTTTTACACTGTGATGAGTATCCTCATTGAGATTTAACCAGAACAACATGATGTTTGGTCAGTCTAATCTTAAGGCCTTGGTGATGTTAAATTGTGAAGAACTTGAGTTTTCGCTGAAGGGCGTGTCCGTGGCAAAGTCTGATGTTTCGCCATGACACAGGAAGCTGTTGTACGTCAGGCATACAATGGCCGATACACCCCAAACTTCACGTTTGATAAAAGTCCTGGCCTGAAGACATCTACATGCCAATATTAGTTAGTCATAGCGCCACCTGCTGGCAACAGGAAATGGCATGCTTTACACTGTAATTCCCTCCCAGAAACACATTTAAATATGCCATCAAGTCCTAAACATGCTAGAAACACATTAAATCAAGCAAAACTTGGCTAAGTGCTAATGTATGCGATTTACGCCACAAAACAGGAAGTTGTTGTAACTCAGGCATACAGTGTCCGATCTGCCCCAAACTTCACGTTTGATAATAGTCCAGGCCTGAAGACATCTACAAGCCAATATTCGGTTATAGTCAAAGCGCCACCTGCTGGCAGCAGGAAGTGCGGCACATTGAAGTGACTTGGCCATATTTCTCCTATATTTACCCACTTAAATACATGTCGCCCACTATTCGCTGTTTTCCTGAGGCCACCGGGTGGCAGTGCTCCCGGGTGCGAGGGCCCTTTCATCGCTGCTTGCAGCTTTAATTCTCATTAGAGTTCCGTCTGTTCCTAGCGAATGATGCTCTTTTACAGTGTTCACATGGTTAAATGTGATGTATTGTTTCTGGTTTGGAAATGACTGTTATTCTGCATCGCTCACAAATCAGTTATCTAAGTAAAGTGTGAGTTGATAGATTAGAGCACAGTCTGGTAATATACATTTTCACTGTCAGACAACTAAACTAGCAAAATCTGATTTAGGGTATGTTTACACTTGTAGTTTGGTAATCTTGGTTCTTTTGGACTGGACCAAAGTAGAAAATGATACTTTTAGTCCTGGTTTGCTAAGCATTCACACTGCCATTTTTAACACCAAAGATAAAGATACAAAACAAAAAAGGCTTTCATTAGGTAAATTCTGCAATGGAACTTGTCGAACATCCAAAATAATGCTGTGTGCTGGGCTAAATGCACTCGCTGTATGTGCATAGGTACATATGATGATATGACAGCTCATGAAGAGCTTATAAAATGTGTAAAGGAGTCAAAACAGCAGCAGGAATCCCTGTGTCACACATACAAACCAAGATCTGCTGCAAGGAGACGTGGTTCTGATGCATATACCGAACTGTGATGGGCAACATTGCAACTATGACGTGAAAAAACGGGTATGCTTGAGCATTCTGTCCTTTTAGGCCAATATTATCTGCCTGCAATACCAGAGGCTGCACTTTTAGGACCGCATTTCTTGGACCCTAGTTTTTTGTGACAGCGCCATCTAAGTGTACTCCAACAGAGGAGACCAGGGGTCCGTTCTTCGTACGTCGCTAACTCAGTTAGCTGGATTTGATTGTTGACGATTTGGCATGATCTCGGATTGTTTGGTTCTTTGACGCTCATCCTGGAGTTGCTGTCATAGCAACAGGTCCGTGAGCCTAAACCTGCTCGGGAGCAGGCTTATTTCATCTAAACAGGATTAGATTGCTTCTTTTTAAGCAACGTTGATACTTAAAATCTGTCTCAGCCACTGCTACTTAATTACAAGAGTTCCTTACTGAACCAGGGGCAATAATAATTTTAAATAATAAAAATAATAATAATAAAAAATGTATTTGAAAATAATAGTATAATGTTGTGTATAATACTATATGTGACGGCTTTCCAGTAAGCCGTTGTCGTTGGTAATAGGAGTGAGCAAGTTTAGAACGCGTACAAACAGAGTCCATGCAGACGGAGGTAAAATGCAAACAGTGTCTTTGTTTATTGTGCTCCAATGAATAAACAATTGCTTCCAGTAAGCTTCCTGTGGTGTCATTCTTTCAAGTTCACAGAATACAAATCTCAAGTCCATACCTTGTAGATACTGAATACAATCATAATCCACCTTGCACGCTACTCTGCAGTGCGGTCAAAAACTGTGCTTCTCCACTACCAACACACACCTGTGTCTCATTACTCTGTTGCCCTTAATATCCCATACCAGAGCGCCACTCAATGGACAAATGTATAATTACACACAAATGACTCCTACACTATAGACACAGCCACTTGATTGAGAGAATTATTTTTGATAAAATAATTACTTTATCATTTTATTGGAGTCTTACACACATGCTGTAACGTTAATCTGAGCCATGCATTAATTTGAGTGATGATGGATATTATGGGATTGGCTTGATGCAGCGCAGGAGAAGAAGATAACTTGATCTTGACCCTTAAGAAACATTAATTAATGCTGTCACGTAACAAATCTGCTTCAAATTGAATTAAAAATTAAATTAATTGCTAATTACAACATTGAAATAAAAATGTAAAGGGTGTACAAATACTATAAAATCGTGAATATAAATAATTGGGAATCATGTTTAAAATAAACAGTGCAAATTTCATTTATCTATTATAACTTTTATGTTGTTTTGGTCGCTTGGCTGTTTCCTCATAAAGGTCCAAAAACCTTTGTTTTGTTTTTTGTTTTTTTTTGTCAAGTTTTTTTGCCAGGTGGCTTTTTTAATTACATGATGTCATTACGTTGCTGTCTTGCCGCCAGCCAATCGCTGCATTACTGATCGTGGTTTCGAGTATCGATGCATCTGCCCTCTTCAGGGAACACAGGAACGCGCAGTAATCTCAGATAACTTAATCCAGATATTTTAATCCAGTCCGCAAATTCGTTTGAAGAACCAAATTAGCCAGAGATCAGTTATCACGATTAAAAGATCTGGGATCTGTCAAATCATCTCAGATGTATTAAGCGAGGTACGAAGAACGGACCCCTGATTCAAACTTTTTCCACCTTTTTTTAACATAACAACAGGCACGGCCATTTTAAACCTAATTAGTTAAATTAGTTTAAATATTTCAACAGGGTTACCAATGGGTAGGGGTTGGTTAGGACAATATATCAATTAAACTTAATCATTGCTAGGGTCCTAGAACTGCGGTCTTGAAAATGCAGCCTCCGGGTTTGCAGGCAGATGCTACTCCTTTTAGGGTTGCATCTTGTGACATCATGCCCTGTTTTTGGTTCCTTTGCATGTCTTTGGTCCATGTTGCGTTCATATTTAAGTCGAACTCCACCAGAATTTGTTTGGAAGCAGAGCGAGATCCATCTTTTCAGCGGTCTTGGTCCGCTTGTTTGGTGCGCACCAGGGTTCGGATGGCAGCGTTCACACTTATTCAAATGAACTGCACTAACAGAGCAATCGTAATAGAGTTCGTTTTATTTGAACCAAATCTGCCAAGTATGAACACACCCTAATTTCTGATATTTGTTAGTGAATGTATGTAAAGTATATACATACTGTAGCTATACATACCGGTTCTAATAAAACAAATCAATTATAAAGAGGAGAAAAACAAAAGATAGCCTAAGTAAAAATAGCAGGACGAAAAAAACCTCATACCTATTTATACTTGTCACGTATTGTATTTTAGTATAATAAAAAACATTTAAGAAGTGAGTGTTTCAAATAATAGGGAAGCTTGTTTGTGCACAGTTAAAATACCAAATAAATACATCGACAACATTCCAATTGTCTATCTGATACCATGTTAACAGATTGTTTCTTTGATCTTAAAGGACTAGGTATTTTTTTTTTATTATTATTATTTTATTATTATTATTATTGAGGATAGAACAAGTAACAAACATAGCATAACATACAGTAGTACAAAACAATGTGTGGCATTAATTGGCGGCAGGGGATCCGAAAAATGATATCATAATATTTTAAACATGTTAATGACTTTTTTTTTTTTTTTTTTTTTTACAATTTCAGAGAAGACACAAAACAGTCAAATTCCACTATAAACACCTGAATTTACATACTTTTGTTTATGTATATAAAATTTTGCCAGCAGTATAAATAAATTAACAATGTATTCTAGACCTTTGTTAACATTGTTTTCATAATATACAATAATATCCTTTATGTAAAATAGTAGCCTATTTAATCTTTACTAAATTAAAGATAAATTCTGCCAATTCCCTGCAAAAACTATATATAATTTTACATTCGCAAAACAAAAAGAGCATAAATCATCAATATCAGAGTATTTTGAAATTAATGATTTAACAGGGTAGATGGTATTCAAATTTTAAACTGTATTTCTTTAGTTTTATTATTAATACAATATTTAAAGGGGATTAACCAAGCTGTCTTCCAATTAATATTATTAATAATAGAGTTCCAAAAAATACCACGCCTTCAATATGACGCATCGCCAACTGTGGCGTGACGTCATTAAAACATGGCGGCAGAGATGCTAAACATTCCAGTCAGTTTCTGACTTTGAATGGAACTCTTCTTTATTCCATACTCTAAAGTGCGTACGTTATTTTAACTGCGTTATTACTTTTAGTGCGTAGTATAAGTATGCGAGTTGGAATTCAGGCGTATGAACGTCGGCAATATTCTTACTCTGAACATAAACACACACTTCGAAACAAACAGAAGCTGAAATCTGTGAAATACTATTGAAAGATGGCGTTTATTAAAGAGGAGAGTGAAATCACAAGTTACCCAGAAGCAAGCAGAATGAAAAATGAAGATTCAAAGGATAAAATAGGTTGGTGTACATTTTTGATTCTTCTTTAATGATTCCTGATCTGGGGCGTCGCTAGACCCCTTTTACTGGGACACGTGCCCCAGTATAAATCTGCTGTGCCCCAGTAAAATCTCAAGATTCAATTTTAACATTTTATTATATTTGTCAATGTATTTAGATTGATAATCCCGCAAAATAAGAAGTAGATCTATACGCTTGAAAAAACAACGCAGTTTAACAGAAAACACAAACTTACGCGTGCGCGCGCTTCCTAGCAACTGCAGCACGCAGAAGTCCAGTGTCTGCACGCAGTTGAGGTAGGCTATAAAAACATGACGAAACTAAAGTAAGTTTCTAAATAATACCGATAATCTTATTTTAACTCATCAGAATTTTTTTTTTTTGTACGAAGCAGGGACAGGGAAGCAGAAAAGAGATGAGTTTGAGGGAGGTAAAACGATTAACAATCTACAAATAAACCCTGTGGTAAACATAACTGGACGATACTTTTTGACGTTTTGTTCTACAACACTGCACACACTCCCACACCAAACTGCCTTAACAGTTACTTATTAAAAACGGTGGCCTAGGCCCACGTTTTCAAGAATGAACATATTAACTTATTAATATATAAATAACATAATTCTTATTAACTACAACAAAATTCTTGTTTTGGCTATGGGTGCGTGTAATTTACGTTTTAGAACAGTACGTCATTTGCATAAAGTTGACTTGACGTTGGACGTTCGATATTCGCAAATTTAGGGACCGTCTCTAAAGTTATATACGACATTTGTATATACGTTTCTAACTTCAATAGCAATTGAAGAGAATGACTTACAGTCATAAAACCAACTGTAAAGTGTTTATCTAGGTGTCAGCTATGATGCACACCTTTTACATTTTTGATATTTATTCAAATCGTGTAAATATTGCTGTTTTTTCACTACTGTATGGGATCATATACAAAATATGCCTTTCTATGCCACAAACGGAGTTCAACAGAGCTCAAAAGGTTGACTGGAAGTGCTGCCTATGCAAATGATTGTGAATTAGGCTACTTTGGCTTCCACCCACAATCTGTAAACGTACATAAACATTTACAGTAAACATCACAGTTCCACACAATTACACAATTTTGGCAGACGAATCAGCAAGGCCAGCTGACAAATAAAATGCAGAAAGCAAATAAACATTTTTGATATATTAAATCATTTGTGTATCATCAGTTTTTTTTATTTCTCCAGTAGGACATATATTCTCATCTACAGTCATTCAATCATTCATCCTATGCCTAGTTTCCGATATGGTCCCATACAGTAGTGGAAAACAGAAATGTTTGCACATGATTTGACAGTTTATTTGAATAAATATCAAAAATGTAAAAGGTGTGCATCATAGCTGACACCTAGATAAACACTTTACAGATGACTGTAAGTCATTCTCTTCAGTTGCTATTGAAGTTAGAAACGTGTATACAAATGTTGTATGTAACTTTAGAGACGTCCCTAAATTTGCGAATATCCAACGTCAAGCCAACTCTATGCCAGTCAAAAACGTCAAAGTTGTAGTCAAGTTATGTTTACCAAAGGCTTTATTTTACACATAAATCAAAAACCCCATAAGAAAATCTTGAGGGAACCAGTGGTGAACTTGGCTGGGAAACTGGGGAATAGGCTACTTTGTTTTCTTTTAGAATATATATGCTCTTAATTTTAGTTGTTGTCATAAAATGACTGATTTCTTGACATGTTGTAATTGTAAATTCTTAAAAAAGATTTAATTAGTCATTATTATCATTGTGTAATGTAGAAGAATGCAAATCTGCAAAAAAGTTCTCTCCGGTTTTATTATTTTATTATATGCCATAAAACATGTTGAGAATGTTCATGTAAAGTATGTAGAAGATACTTAGATAAATATTTTCATAAATATGCCTATTAATATCTCTACACGTTTACCTTTCCCAGTACTTGTTGCAGTGTAGGAATAGTGGGTTAAGCAAAAGAAAATGTGTGTAGTGCATTGTGTGGCACACTTCTTGCACGCAGCAGGCTTTCAAGAAAAAAAGTAATGGGGGGCCTGTGCCCCAGTAGAGCTTTATGTCTAGCAACGCCCCTGTTCCTGATTATTATGAACATTAAGTAACGTAACAAAGTTTCAGGGAACTTGTGTCACTCAGTATGGGCTTGTTTGGGACCAAGTGATGGTCTGTAGTTCATTCATTTAGCCTATATTTACCCATAAATAGAGTATAAAATATTTGTTTCTTACAGTAGCTTGTAACAGGGTTTAAAGATGATAGAATGGTATTAATTACTTGCTGGTGCTGTAGAAATGCTGTTTCAAACCGTGTTACTTCTTGGGTGTCACAATATTAAGGAATATACACTCACCTAAAGGATTATTAGGAACACCATACTAATACTGTGTTTGACCCCCTTTCGCCTTCAGAACTGCCTTAATTCTACGTGGCATTGATTCAACAAGGTGCTGAAAGCATTCTTTAGAAATGTTGGCCCATATTGATAGGATAGCATCTTGCAGTTGATGGAGATTTGTGGGATGCACATCCAGGGCACGAAGCTCCCGTTCCACCACATCCCAAAGATGCTCTATTGGGTTGAGATCTGGTGACTGTGGGGGCCATTTTAGTACAGTGAACTCACTGTCATGTTCAAGAAACCAATTTGAAATGATTCGAGCTTTGTGACATGGTGCATTATCCTGCTGGAAGTAGCCATCAGAGGATGGGTACATGGTGGTCATAAAGGGATGGACATGGTCAGAAACAATGCTCAGGTAGGCCGTGGCATTTAAACGATGCCCAATTGGCACTAAGGGGCCTAAAGTGTGCCAAGAAAACATCCCCCACACCATTACACCACCACCACCACCACCACCAGCCTGCACAGTGGTAACAAGGCATGATGGATCCATGTTCTCATTCTGTTTACGCCAAATTCTGACTCTACCATCTGAATGTCTCAACAGAAATCGAGACTCATCAGACCAGGCAACATTTTTCCAGTCTTCAACTGTCCAATTTTGGTGAGCTCGTGCAAATTGTAGCCTCTTTTTCCTATTTGTAGTGGAGATGAGTGGTACCCGGTGGGGTCTTCTGCTGTTGTAGCCCATCCGCCTCAAGGTTGTGCGTGTTGTGGCTTCACAAATGCTTTGCTGCATACCTCGGTTGTAACGAGTGGTTATTTCAGTCAAAGTTGCTCTTCTATCAGCTTGAATCAGTCGGCCCATTCTCCTCTGACCTCTAGCATCAACAAGGCATTTTCGCCCACAGGACTGCCGCATACTGGATGTTTTTCCCTTTTCACACCATTCTTTGTAAACTCTAGAAATGGTTGTGCGTGAAAATCCCAGTAACTGAGCAGATTGTGAAATACTCAGACCGGCCCGTCTGGCACCAACAACCATGCCACGCTCAAAATTGCTTAAATCACCTTTCTTTCCCATTCTGACATTCAGTTTGGAGTTCAGGAGATTGTCTTGACCAGGACCACACCCCTAAATGCATTGAAGCAACTGCCATGTGATTGGTTGATTAGATAATTGCTTTAATGAGAAATTGAACAGGTGTTCCTAATAATCCTTTAGGTGAGTGTATATATATATATATATATATGTATATATATATATATATATATTTATATTTATATTTATATATATTTATATTTATATATATATATATATATATATATATATATATATATATATATATATATATATATTTATATATATTTATATATATATATATATATTTATATATATTTATATATATATATATATATTTATATTTATATATATATATATATTTGGTCACAGAAAATCATGTGATAATGGTTATGCAGCACAACATATGGGATGTAGCATAATATTAGGTTTTTGGAAATTAAAGTTGTTTTTAATTGTTAAATTGTACTTAAAACACTTTAATGACTAGATTATGACTAGACTGTGACAGACTATATTATTTAAACTGTGATACAGTAATTGAATACAGCTAAATATGAGACAGACCAATATTACTGGGGTGGTATAAAGACATAATGATGATGTATATATTGTTAATAACATTTTTATGTTAGATAATAGTTTATCAAACATATCTGGGTCAATGACAAATAAGAGTGTCTAATGAAAAGGACATATGTGCCAATTTCTTGTGTTTGTATGGTTTTGAAAAACTATTACTTCAAGATGTCATGTGGTGTAACCATCAAGCAAATATTTATAACATTTTCCTTCCACCTTGAATACAAAAACATCTTAATATTGTCATTGACCCATTTATTGGTTTCAAAACATTCGCTCAGTGTACCTCGGCCAGATTTCGGAGGATGTAGATTTAAAGAAATTCACAGAAAAAAGACTGATGCATTTAAAATGCCCAATTAACACGAGCAACACAACTTTTATGATCATAATCATGGGAGATATATGGGTCCATTCTACAGGATTGGTTCAAGTTCAAATGTCTTTTTCCACAATTTTTGTATGTATGCAAATTGTATAATATCCACAGTACACAGTAATTGTGCAGTTAATTCTCATATTGTTTTTTCATAAAGTTTTGGAATATTTTTCCACTCCCCAAATTTGTCACTACCGAAACACAATAATATATAATTTAATAAGAAGGGTTATGTTGACCTATTAAGATTATATATATATATATTTAACAATTACAATTTTAACAATATTTCAAGTATAATTTATGAGATTTATTTTATATCCAGTCTTTCTTTGTAAAAGGCATAAAGTTAATCATATACTGATTTTAAAGTTAAGGATTCATTAGTTTGAATATACTTTGAACCAAACACTATCATAACATCTTAGCTGATAATTCAATATGCTTTATTTTTTGACAAAACATGTTTCGGTCGTGACAGTAATGTTTTGGTAGTGACCACATCACATTACAAAATTTTAACTTGCATACTAAAACATTATTAAAACATGCTAAAATACTAATGATTTGCATAACTCTGCTAAAATTTAGTTTATTTCCCCCAAATAAAGGATTGTGTTCCTTTTGTCACTACCAAAACGATGATGTCACAACAGAAACGTTTCGGTAGTGACAATTTTAGATACTTTTGAGCCTTGCTCTAAGATGCTAATCCGCATATGGTTACCTAGCACAGTTCTGAACAGCTGCCCACACATACAAATTAAATTTTATGGAATAACACCCAAAAGCTTAATGCAGAAAAAAAGTGTTTGGTAGTGACGTTCCTTAAAGTTACAGATTTTCAGACTTTTGAACACATTTACCTCAAAATGATGGGACCTATCTACTCACCATGTGCAAAAATTATTTCAATATTTTCATAAATTGAAATTTAGGGATTAGGGTTTGGGACAGCCACCTCCCAATTGAAAGTACCCATAATGATGATATTTTATATATATTAAGCTTACTGATATTTGAAATATTATTGTGGGTTTTAATAGATAATAGAAGGATCTTAGTAAACATCTAAGATTTGAATACTTAAATGCGTTTTTGGTTGTGGGACAGCAGTTTGCACCAATTCTGTAGAATGGCCCATATAAAAATAGATACCGGGCTAATTTAATTTCAAATTTACTTTAAATGATATTTACAAGTTTATTTATTTTTTTAGATCTAATGGAACTCAGAGAGGAACGTCAAGAACTGAATGAAGTGGAGAAGCATCAGTATCAGAAACCTCATCATTTCACAAGTGGAGAAAATGATATGAGCTGCTCGCAAACCGAACAGGATTCCTCACAAACAATAACAGAAGCCAACAAACCTTTCACCTGCCCTCAGTGTGGAAAGAGACTCACTACTAAAGGAAACCTGAAGGCACACATGAGAATTCACACTGGAGAAAATCCTTTCAACTGCACTCAGTGTGAGAAGAGTTTCCCATTTAAAGGAAGACTTGAAATGCACATGAGAAGTCACACTGGAGAAAAGCCGTTCACCTGCCCCCAGTGTGGAAACAGTTACCAATGTAAAACATACCTTAATAGGCACATGAGAATTCACGATGAAGAGAACCCTTTCACCTGTGCGCAGTGTGGAAAGAGTTTTACTGCAAGACAAAACTTTAAACGTCACATGAGAATTCACACCGGAGAAAGGCCTTTCACATGTTCTCATTGTAGGAAGAGTTTCTCATGTGAACAATATCTTAAAAGGCACATGAAATTTCACACTGCAGAAAAGCCTTTCGCATGCTCCCAGTGTGGACAAAGTTTCACAGTGAAAGCAAGCCTTAAGTATCACATGTCAATCCACACTGGAGAGAAACCGTTCACATGCCCTCAGTGTGGGAAGAGTTTTACACGTAGAGAAGCCTTCAAGACGCACTTGAGAATACATACTGGAGAAAAGCCGTACACATGCCATCACTGCGAGGAGGGTTTCATACATAAAGGAAGACTTGAGACGCACATGAGAATCCACACTGGAAAAAAGCCTTTCACGTGCCTCCAGTGCGGAAATGGTTTCACACGCAAAAGAACCTTTACTGCGCACATGAGAATTCATACAGGAGAGAAGCCGTTCACATGTGAACAGTGTGGAGAGAGTTTCACACATAAAGTAAGACTCAATACTCACATCAGAATCCACGCTGGAGAAAGGCCTTTCTCGTGCCAGCAGTGTAAGAAGAGTTTCACACAGGCAAGAGGTCTAAAAAAACACGTGTGCGCTCACTCGGTCTTGAATTGTAATCAGAGTGGCACGAATTTCGCTTTAGCGTCAGCCCTACAAACACACAGCGATGTTCATGAAAACGAGCCGTACTCGTGTTCACTTTGGGAGAAGAGTCCTAAAAACCAGCAGAAAGCACATATTGGTGTACGTGCTCATGTCTGCTTGGAATGCGGGAAGGCCTTTTCTGCTACTAGTGATTTGGAACGGCACCAAAGAATCCATACTGGAGAAAGACCTTTCAAGTGTTCATATTGTGAAAAGTGTTTCACACAGTCAGGAAGCCTGACAACACATGAGAGGCTGCATACTGGAGAGAAGCCATCATGTGGCAAGAGTTTCAGTCAGTCATATACTCTAAAGATTCATGGAAGAATGCATTGCTCAGATTTGTCGCAGTGAGAAGATTGCATGTAGTCTGTGAGTACGTGTCGTGAATGGTGTGTTTGCTGATGGGGATCAAATTTATTCCCCCCTCAACAGTGATCAGTGGATGAATATTTGAATGCTACCGATCCGAATTCTGACGTGATGCTGCTTGAATCATAATCACATCGTGTTCGTTCATTGGCCAGAGGAGAACTGGCCCCCCGACTGAGCCTGGTTTTTCCCAAGGTTTTTTTTTTCTCCATTTTGTCACCAGTTTGGATTCCTTGCCACTGTCGACTCTCATTTGCTTAGTTGGGGACACTTAAAGGGTTAGTTCATCCAAAAATTAAAACTCCGTCATTAATTCCTCACCCTCATGTCGTTCCAAACCTGCAAGACCTTCGTTCATCTTCAGAACACAAATGAAGATCTTTTTGATGAAATCCGAGAGCTTTCTGACCCTTCCATAGACAGCAATTTATTTAACACTTTTAAGGCACAGAAAGGTAGTAAAGACATCGTTAAAATAGTCCAAGTGACTCCAGTGGTTCAACCTTAATGTTATGAAGTGACGAGAATACTTTTTGTGCTCAAAAAACAAACAAAAATAATGACTTTATTCAACAATTTCTTTTAGCCTGTGTCAGACTCTTATGCTGTTGAAGTAGTGTAAACAGTGCAGCGCTTCCAGAACGCTGGCTTACCATTGGTTGAAAAAAGTCGTTATTTTTGTTTGTTTTTTGCGCGCAAAAAGTATTCTTGTCACTTCATAACATTAAGGTTGAACCACTGGAGTCACATGGACTATTTTAACGATCTCTTTACTACCTTTCTGTGCCTTAAAAGTGTTAAATAAATTGCTGTCAATGGAGGGGTCAGAAAGCTCTCAGATTTCATCAAAAATATCTTAATTTGTGTTCTGAAGATGAACGAAGGTCTTACGGGTTTGGAACGACATGAGGGTGAGGAATTAATGACAGAATTTTCATTTTTGGGTGAACTATCCCTTTAATATTCAACAATATTATTGATCTGACTGTACTGACGCTGTTGTATCTGAACTGATCTGGGCGATGACATTTTTTGCAGAACTTCTTTATAGATGAAATGAAATAATTTAATAATTGATGATCTTTACAACGGAAGTGACTTCAGCTGAACAACAGCCGAAATGCATAATTTTACTGTTATCACTGTAAAGCTGCTTTGAAACAATCTGTATTGTATAAAGCGCTATATAAATAAAGGTGACTTGACTTGACTACTTCAGATCATATAAAATCTCTCTCTTTATAAATATATATATATATATATATATATATATATATAACTAATTAAAACGCTCAGAAATGGACTTTAACTATCGGCGCTCCCGCTCGTGTGATAATAAATCACTGCGTTTAATGCTGCCTTCACATGCTATCGGAATTATCGTAAATATGAGTTTCCTAGGTAAAAATTGCACATGAACGCCCTCTGATGTTGTGTTTACCACTGGGAATTTCGGAAATAATTTTGATATAATCTAACCTTTGATTGAAGTAAAAGAATTAAAAGTGGGGGGAAAATCACATTATGGAAAAATGTTTTTTTCTCCAAAAATAATTTTTTTTGGCAGGGATGCATGGGATGCTGTGTTTTGTTCTCATGGACTCTTAGTAGCTCATTGTTTCCTGTGTTTTCTTTCTGTTTTCATGTTTTTTTTTTTAGCATGTTTATATTTGTTGCCATAGTTACTCGTTGTTTCATTGTATTGATCCACCTGCTCCTTGTTTAGCTCTCTAGTTACTGTGTATTTAGTTTGAGTCGTTCTCTGTCCGTTCTCATCAATGTTTAGTTGGTTGTTATTCCCCTGTTGTTTTTGCATCCTCCTGTGCATTCACCGAATTGTTAATAAATGTAACTGCTGCGCATAGATCCTGCCTCTACTCTACTGTGTGCAATAGTTCTGGCCAGGCCCGGACTGGCCATCGGTAGCACCGAGTGAATTCCCGGTGGCCTGGCAACTGATTTGGCCTGCTGCCCTCTTTCTTTGTTTTTTTTTAAATTTTATTTTGATTATAATATTATTGCCTTTTTAATTTTTTATATATAGATATACATATAGATATACACACATATAATTGCCCCAATGCACTAAAGTGATAATTATCGAAACCATTTCGAACAGAGTAGTAATCAGTGCGACGGACTCGAGGAAGGGGCAGAATTGAGGGAAAGCTCTCAAAAAAGAAGTTGTGAAATAAAGCAAAATTACTGACCTCTTCAGGGCTTCAAATGCAGGTCAGTTTCACCTGTAAAAGGCTATTGTGGGTTTGTCATCTTTAACGTAGCTAAGTATTAAACTGCTAGCAAACTGTATGCTAAATGACATCATTATTATCTATTGTAAAGTTACAGTAGTAATTTAGCAGACAGATATTCACATCGATTTATACATTTGGAGGGAGCTAGGGCAGACAACAACACAACAAATATTAATAAGTATTATGATTTTTCTATAAAGATATTGTCATGATGTATTTATTATTGTACTAATTTTGACATTTAAGCCATTTAGAATTTTTAAAAAAATATATTTGCATGAAATAGTTTTGTTAAATATTGGATATTTAAGACATTTTAAGATAAAACAACAACACATTGTCCTAATGTGATACTTTGAATTGACCTAAAATAAATTTAGATTCTGTGCAAACAAATTACAATGTGTTTTATTTAAAAATTTCTTATTTTTTTTGCAATGTTGAGACAGTTCTGTTCCTAACGTTAGACCTGCTGAAGAAGTGGTGACAGGTACAAAAAGAAGTAAAAAGTCGCAAAAAAGTAAACACACACAAGGGAGAGAGTCGAGACAGGGAAATGTCAGGGAAAATGAAGATAATGAAAAGGAAAAGAGAAGTGAAGGTGCAGTTCAAGAGAGAACCTTTAATTATTTTGCATGGCCTCAGCCTAAGGATCTAAACCTTTTTTATGTGATGACCATACAAAAAAATATGGTTCTCTATGGTTCCAAAATTTGTTGTGGGTGTATGGGATGGCCTGGATGGGTGTGACATTTACCAGCCTGAAATTTTGTCCCAGTCCGACCCTGGTTCTGGCTAACTTCTGTTAACCATGTAATAATTTATAGCCGTTATCAAAGGAAATCTCATGGGGTGACCCTCATATCAGCATTTTCTGTCTAAAGCCAAAGTTTTGTTAAACAGCTGAAATGCTGTCAGAATGAAAGCACAATAAGAGCCAGCAGAGGATGAGTTACTACTTAATATTGCATCAAAAATGAGTTGTTTTTCATTGTAAAGGTTAGTGGGAAAGTTATACTTATTCTTTTTGTTGTTTTGGGAGGCTCTTTGTCTTTATTTTTATTGGACAGTGAAGCAGAGACAGGACAGCTCTTGCCTGGCTTCAGCATCTGCACAGTCCACTGTGCCACAGCTCTGACAGTGTTGTACTTATTCAACAAAATAAATGTAGCAAGGAAATTTTAAGTTTATGAAAGTAGGTTATGTTGTTGCTGCATTGCTACAATTCTTTTTATGAATGCTTTTCTTTTATGGATTAAAGCAGGGATGGCCAACTTCGGTCCTGGAGAGACACAGTCTTACAGTTTAGCTGTGACCCTGATAAAAACTCACATGCCTATAGATTTCTTGTAACCCTGAAGACATTGATTAGCTTGTTCAGGTGTGTTTGATTAGGGTTGGAGCCAAACTCCAGGGTTGGTCCTCCAGAACCGAAGTCGTCCATACACTGTAAAAAAAATCCCCGTAAAAAAAACAGTAATATTCCGGCAATATTTCTGTAAAATAACAGAAAATAACCAACACGTAAAATTACAGTAATTTTCCATAGTTCAAAATATAGGTTTTATCTGTAATTTATATGACATTTTCTGTAATTTCTTGAACTTCTTAATGTTAAAAATAAGGATTACAAATTGCGGAAAATTATTATTTAATAACCATGAAATGACCAATTAGATTGAACACTGCTATAACTCAAATAATCAGCCTCAAGTGCAAAAGATTGTTTTAAAGTTTTTATTTCTAAAAATGAATTTTAAATTTGTTTTAAACTAGTAATGTGATCACAGCTGCAACAATATAGTTTGTTCATAATGGCCACAATATACCTATATAAAAATGTAATCATAACTGCAAAAATATCAAAAACAAAAAGCAACATACCAATATAAAAATGAGTTCATGACTTCAACAATATACAAATATAACAATTAGTTCACAACTACAACAATACACCAAAATAAAAAAGTTGATCATAATTGCAACAATATAGCAATTTGTTACACAAATATGAATAAGGTAGTTTAAAAATAATTAAACTGCCTAAAGAGAGGACCACTTATCAACAGATAAATTAGTCATCAACAGATGAGTCATGAAAAAAAAATAATAATAATTGAACCATGAAAGCAAGTTTTCAAACAAGTGGTTTCAAAGTCTGTAACACTGCCAAGAATTTCTGTCAGGTAATGGAGGGAGATTTGACACGCTTCCGAAAGTTTTTACTTCATCCATTCATAGTCCGCAATTTTGCTAATCAATGAAAGAACCTTTGGACTGACTGCCAGTTGCTTTCTTGATGTGTTCTTTTCTACCTTTGATCCCTTCTCGGGTTTATCTTGAAAAGATGACCTTTTGTATGTGAGGATGCGTGTGAGAGAGTGTATGTGAGGATGCGTGTGAGAGAGTGTGAGGACGTGTGTGACTGAGTATGTGAGGATGCGTGTGAGAGAGTGTATGTGAGGATGCGTGTGAGAGAGTGTATGTGAGGATGCGTGTGAGAGAGTGTGTGTGAGGATGCGTGTGAGAGAGTGTATGTGAGGATGTGTGTGAGAGAGGATGCGTGTGAGAGAGTGTATGTGAGGATGCGTGTGAGAGAGTGTATGTGAGGACGCGTGTGAGAGAGTGTGTGTGAGGACGCGTGTGAGAGAGTATGTGAGGACGCGTGTGAGAGAGTATGTGAGGACGCGTGTGAGAGGGTATGTGAGGATGCGTGTGAGAGAGTGTATGTGAGGATGCGTGTGAGAGAGTGTATGTGAGGATGCGTGTGTGTGTGTGAGTGTATGTGAGGATGTGTGTGAGAGAGGATGTGTGTGAGCGAGTGTATGTGAGGATGCGTGTGAGAGAGGATGTGTGTGAGAGAGTGTATGTGAGGACGCGTGTGAGAAAGTGTGTGTGAGGACGCGTGTGAGAGAGTGTGTGTGAGGACGCGTGTGAGAGAGTGTGTGTGAGGACGCGTGTGAGAGAGTGTGTGTGAGGATGCGTGTGAGAGTGTGTATGTGAGGATGCGTGTGAGAGAGTATGTCAGGATGCGTGTGAGAGAGTGTATGTGAGGATGCGTGTGAGAGAGTGTATGTGAGGATGCGTGTGAGAGAGTGTATGTGAGGATGCGTGTGAGAGAGTGTATGTGAGGATGCGTGTGAGAGAGTGTATGTGAGGATGCGTGTGAGAGAGTGTATGTGAGGATGCGTGTGAGAGAGTGTATGTGAGGATGCGTGTGAGAGAGTGTATGTGAGGATGCGTGTGAGAGAGTGTATGTGAGGATGCGTGTGTGTGAGTATGTGAGGATGCGTGTGAGAGTGTATGTGAGGATGCGTGTGAGAGAGTGTATGTGAGGATGCGTGTGAGAGAGTGTATGTGAGGATGAGTGTGAGAGAGTGTATGTGAGGATGCGTGTGAGAGAGTGTATGTGAGGATGCGTGTGAGAGAGTGTATGTGAGGATGCGTGTGAGAGAGTGTATGTGAGGATGCGTGTGAGAGAGTGTATGTGAGGATGCGTGTGTGTGACTGAGTATGTGAGGATGCGTGTGAGAGAGTGTATGTGAGGATGCGTGTGTGTGAGTATGTGAGGATGCGTGTGAGAGTGTATGTGAGGATGCGTGTGAGAGAGTGTATGTGAGGATGCGTGTGAGAGAGTGTATGTGAGGATGCGTGTGAGAGAGTGTATGTGAGGATGCGTGTGAGAGAGTGTATGTGAGGATGCGTGTGAGAGAGTGTATGTGAGGATGCGTGTGAGAGAGTGTATGTGAGGATGCGTGTGTGTGAGTATGTGAGGATGCGTGTGAGAGTGTATGTGAGGATGCGTGTGAGAGAGTGTATGTGAGGATGCGTGTGAGAGAGTGTATGTGAGGATGCGTGTGAGAGAGTGTATGTGAGGATGCGTGTGAGAGAGTGTATGTGAGGATGCGTGTGAGAGAGTGTATGTGAGGATGCGTGTGAGAGAGTGTATGTGAGGATGCGTGTGAGAGAGTGTATGTGAGGATGCGTGTGAGAGAGTGTATGTGAGGATGCGTGTGTGTGACTGAGTATGTGAGGATGCGTGTGAGAGAGTGTATGTGAGGATGCGTGTGTGTGAGTATGTGAGGATGCGTGTGAGAGTGTATGTGAGGATGCGTGTGAGAGAGTGTATGTGAGGATGCGTGTGAGAGAGTGTATGTGAGGATGCGTGTGAGAGAGTGTATGTGAGGATGCTTGTGAGAGAGTGTATGTGAGGATGCTTGTGAGAAAGTGTATGTGAGGATGCGTGTGTGTGACAGTATGTGAGGATGCGTGTGAGAGAGTGTATGTGAGGATGCGTGTGAGAGTGTGTATGTGAGGATGCGTGTGAGAGAGTGTATGTGAGGATGCTTGTGAGAAAGTGTATGTGAGGATGCGTATGAGAGTGTGTATGTGAGGATGCGTGTGAGAGAGTGTATGTGAGGATGCTTGTGAGAAAGTGTATGTGAGGATGCGTGTGAGAGAGTGTATGTGAGGATGCGTGTGAGAGAGTATGTGAGGATGCGTGTGAGAGGATGCGTGTGAGGATGCGTGTGAGAGAGTGTATGTGAGGATGCGTGTGAGAGAGTGTATGTGAGGATGCGTGTGAGTGTGTATGTGAGGATGGGTGTGAGAGTGTATGTGAGGATGCGTGTGAGAGAGTGTATGTGAGGATGCGTGTGTGTGACTAAGTATGTGAGGATGATACACTGCCGATTTTGCAGGTTTTCCTACTTACAAAGCATGTAGAAGTCTGTAATTTTTATCATAGGTACTCTTCAACTGTGAGAGACGGAATCTAAAACAAAAATCCAGAAAATCACATTGTATGATTTTTAAGTAATTAATTTGCATTTTATTGCATGACATAAGTATTTGATACATCAGAAAAGCAGAACTTAATATTTGGTACAGAAACCTTTGTTTGCAATTACAGAGATCATACGTTTCCTGTAGTTCTTGACCAGGTTTGCACACACTGCAGCAGGGATTTTGGCCCACTCCTCCATACAGACCTTCTCCAGATCCTTCAGGTTTCGGGGCTGTCGCTGGGCAATACGGACTTTCAGCTCCCTCCAAAAATGTTCTATTGGGTTTAGGTCTGAAGACTGGCTAGGCCACTCCAGGACCTTGAGATGCTTCTTACGGAGCCACTCCTTAGTTGCCCTGGCTGTGTGTTTCGGGTCGTTGTCATGCTGGAAGACCCAGCCACGACCCATCTTCAATGCTCTTACTGAGGGAAGGAGGTTGTTGGCCAAGATCTCGTGATACATGGCCCCATCCATCCTCCCCTCAATATGGTGCAGTCGTCCTGTCCCCTTTGCAGAAAAGCATCCCCAAAGAATGATGTTTCCACCTCCATGCTTCACGGTTGGGATGATGTTCTTCGGGTTGTACTCATCCTCAAAACACGGCGAGTGGAGTTTAGACCAAAAAGCTCTATTTTTGTCTCATCAGACCACATGACCTTCTCCCATTCCTCCTCTGGATCATCCAGATGGTCATTGGCAAACCTCAGACGGGCCTGGACATGCGCTGGCTTGAGCAGGGGGACCTTGCGTGCGCTGCAGGATTTTAATCCATGACGGCGTAGTGTGTTACTAATGGTTTTCTTTGAGACTGTGGTCCCAGCTCTCTTTAGGTCATTGACCAGGTCCTGCCGTGTAGTTCTGGGCTGATCCCTCACCTTCCTCATGATCATTGATGCCCCACGAGGTGAGATCTTGCATGGTGCCCCAGACTGAGGGAGACTGACCGTCATCTTGAACTTCTTCCATTTTCTAATAATTGCGCCAACAGTTGTTGCCTTCTCACCAAGCTGCTTGCCTATTGTCCTGTAGCCCATCCCAGCCTTGTGCAGGTCTACAATTTTATCCCTGATGTCCTTACACAGCTCTCTGGTCTTGGCCATTGTGGAGAGGCTGGAGTCTGTTTGATTGAGTGTGTGGACAGGTGTCTTTTATACAGGTAACGAGTTCAAACAGGTGCAGTTAATACAGGTAATGAGTGGAGAGCAGGAGGGCTTCTTAAAGAAAAACTAACAGGTCTGTGAGAGCCGGACTTCTTACTGGTTGGTAGGTGATTAAATACTTATGTCATGCAATAAAATGCAAATTAATTATTTAAAAATCATACAATGTGATTTTCTGGATTTTTGTTTTAGATTCCGTCTCTCACAGTTGAAGAGTACCTATGATAAAAATTACAGACTTCTACATGCTTTGTAAGTAGGAAAACCTGCAAAATCGGCAGTGTATCAAATACTTGTTCTCCCCACTGTATAGTCAGTCGTAGGCGTCGTCTAAAAGCTCACAAATGCTGTTTTCCACCTGAGGGGAAACTTATTTGCCAAACAGCCGTCGACAAAAAAAAAAAAAAAAAAAATCGCGCTATTCGTCGACGGCTGTTTGGCAAATAAGTTTCCCCTCAGGTGGAAAACGGCATTTTGTATATAGCAGTTGCTAACTGTAGCAACTATAGCAAATAGCAGTTGGTAACAAAATGCAACAGAAAGCCTAAAAACTACAAAACTATAAAGTAAGTTAACTTAGGCTAAAATCCAGCAAAAAGAAAAAAAACTAACTTTACACGGTACCATCAACTGAGGCCTAAATTTTAAACATTATAAACAGTTTAAATGATTACGTTACCGGTCTGAGCCCAAGTTTAATACACACACAGTCAACACGATTCAAAACGGTAAAAAAATGAAATTAGAAAATGAATGCATTTTACGTGCTTATTTGCGCCTCACATCCAAGATTGATGGCAAAGCTGAAGGTCAAGTGACTCCTGTCGCGCGCGCAGCTGCCCCACTGTGTGCTTAGAAGGGAAGGCGGTAATTCCTTCAGTTCGAATATTTAAAATCTTCATTGCTGTCATTTAAATATCAGCATACTTAACGAAATGACGTGCATATACACATTATTATATTATTAAATAATCTAATAATTATATAAAAAGCGAATAATCTTGTTTTAACTAAAAGACCAATTCCATAAACCACGTTTCTTTCTTTTCTTTCTCTCTTTTCATTCCAGCAAAAGCTACATAAATGCTCATCTATTAACTAATATAATGTTATGTAAATATAAATTATTATATAATGTATATAAAAAAATAAAATTATTAATTATATAATATTATATAAATATTAAACTATATAATATTAAAATATTATTTGTTAAGTGTTGATACATTTGCATATGTATTCCCAGTGTTTTTATGTGAAAAAACTAAACAAAACAAAAAAATCTTCAAAAAAAGGAAATTTCTTGGTTATGCACATTTACATGTTTTTCATGTAATTTTACACCAGACATGTAAATTTGCAGTCTATTTCAGTAATTTGACTTTTTTTTTTTTTTTACCATATTTTAAAAGTACATGAAAAATCTGTAAAATAAAACAGTAAAATTACAGGGTTTTTTTTTTTACAATGCCTGCTACAGACATAGGATTGCTGAAATCGCACAAAGATCATTACAAATCACACTGTACGACATGGATCTAATAAACTTGGGTGCGACATGTAAGTAGATTACGATAATGAGAATATGGATGCAGTCAGGAAAAGGAAAGGAGGCAAACTTGACATGCCAATTTTGCAATTGGAGCTTGAGGTAAGTAGTTTTAGCGCCATGTCGCATTGATCAATACGCCATTTTTGTTCAGCACATCCCACAGATGCTCGATTGGATTGCGATCTGGAGAATTTGGAGTCAAGTCAACACCTCAAACTCGCTGTTGTGCTCCTCAAACCATTCCTGAACCATTTTTGCTTTGTGGCAGGGCGCATTATCCTGCAGAAAGAGGCCACAGCCACCAGGGAATACCGTTTCCATGAAAGGGTGTACATGGTCTGCAACAATGCTTAGGTAGGTGGTATGTGTCAAAGTAACATCCACATGGATGGCAGGACCCAAGGTTTCCCAGCAGAACATTGCCTAAAGCATCACACTGCCTACGCCGGCTTTCCTTCTTCCCATAGTGCATCCTAGTGCCATGTGTTCCCTAGGTAAGCGACGCACACACACCCAGCCATCCACGTGATGTAAAAGAAAACGTGATTCATCAGACCAGGCCACCTTCTTCCATTGCTCCGTGGTCCAGTTCTGATGCTCACGTGCCCACTGTTGGGGCTTTCGGCGGTGGACAGGGATCAGCATGGACACCCTGACTGGTCTGTGGCTATGCACCCCCATACGCAACAAACTGCGTTGCACTGTGTATTCTGGTTCTATCAGAACCAGCATTAACTTCTTGAGCAATTTGAGCTACAGTAGCTCGTCTATTTGATCGGACCACACGGGCCAGCCTTCGCTCCCCACGTGCATCAATAAGCCTTGGCCGCCCATGACCCTGTCTCCGGTTCACCACTGTTCCTTCCTTGGACCACTTTTGATAGATACTGACCACTTCAGACCGGGAACACCCCACAAGAGCTGCAGTTTTGGAGATGCTCTGACCCAGTCATCTAGCCATCACAATTTGGCCCTTGTCAGACTCACACAAATCCTTACGCTTGCCCATTTTTCCTGCTTCTAACACATCAACTTTGAGGACAAAATGTTCACTTGCTGCCTAATATATCCCACCCACTAACAGGTGCCGTGATGAAGAGATAATCAGTGTTATTCACTTCACCTGTCAGTGGTCATAATGTTATGCCTGATCGGTGTAGGTCATAGCAGCAAACACACTGTGAGATGATCATGCTAAATTTCTGCCACAGTCAGAAAATGATTGCAGGCTATCTTTGGTCGCAAGACAATGGCCGTCTTTGAACCTCTCTCACTGTACGACCACCATTTAGGAGTTTGGTCATCTTTCATCTGAGACAGCCCAAAATCGTACAGTGTGTACCAAGCAATAGAGTAACAGTGCCAAGCTATTTTATGTTTGCAAAGATTGTTTATTCTCATCTGTTATTCTTACTGATTTAGTGTCATTAGTGTTCTGTCAGTGTAAATGTGGTGTATACTCTATGGATTAAGATTCATCTAGAATGAGATCTGCACTTTGACTTGGCCATTGCAAAATACTCTTTCATCCTTTTTAGCTGTTTCTTTGTAAATTTGCTTCTACGTTTGGGGTCTTTATTATCACTTGTGTATATTTATTTATACAGTATTTATCCGTAACAATCTATACTAGAATTATAAGAAGGTCTATATATAAATTCCAATCTTTGGCATGGTTGAAATAATGTAGCACTTTGGATTAATAACAAATTAAAGTTAGTACCTTTGGTGTATAACCACATATTTGGTCATACTTTAAAAATCAGAAATGTAACCATCTATATTTCTTGACCATTATTCTGATTATTTGGAGGATTAAAAAAGTGGCATATGAGAAAGTGTATGCAGCTAGTTATAGACAGAACATATGGAGACAAACAAGTGAAGGATGTTTTTCCTGGCATTGTTTGTGAAGACAAGTGAAAAAAATAAATGTTCATGCCAGGTGTGTTTGAGCTCAAAACCTGTGAATCTCTCTGTGTGAGAATCAGTGAGGGAAAGAAAGATGGCACAGTAATATTAAGAATAACTTAAGTATAATTGCTGTTTTTTTAACAGCACTAAAAGTATCTGGCAAAAGTAATAGTTAAACAGGCCAAAGCATTCATACGGTGCTTCATAACGTGTTCATTCATTTGGCCAGAGGAGAACTGACCCACCATCTGAGCCTGTTTCTCCCACACTGTAAAAAACTTGTTTCAACAAAAAGTAAGGGCGTTTTCACACCTGTAGATCGTTTGTTTTGTTCCGAAACAGGGACTTAATTTGTTACAATGTTGCATTTTCTTCTTGGTTTGGTTCGCTTTCACAAGGCAAACTTTCAAAGCGTACCAAAATGTGTTTATGCAAGTCACATGTGAGAAAAACTGTGCTCTTATTGGTCTTATTGGTCTTATTGGAGTTTCCTCTGCATCATCCATCAAGTGCAACTGACAAGTTCGCTCCATGAGCTTATTGTGGCTTTATTTGTAACTGTCGAGACACGCAAATACAATACGAATGTAGCCGTCATTCCCGCTGTTAAATTATATACTACATTTACACAACGCAAACATTTTAAGATGAAGAGGTGCTCTTTTGGTTTTCAACTGTGATAATGTGCTCACTCACAGAATCAGACACTACTGCTATTTATATAGCACATTTCCGTTATGAATTATAATACCATTTGGTCCGTTGGGTCGGATTGCTTTCACGCCTCAAATGAACCGTCCCAGAGTTCGTTTGCAATCGGGCCGGGACCACCTCGTTCAGGCGGTCTCGGAGCGATTGTTTTGGTGCTGATCCGAGCGTGATTGCCGTGTTCACATATGCCTAACCGAACTGACCCATGGGAGAAAACGCACCAGGTTCCGAAACAAACGCTCAGGTGTGAAAGCACCATAAGTGTTTTTGCTGCCTTAAAATTTAAAGTTTATTCAACATGGAATGTGAAGTTGTACAACTTGGATATTTGAGTTGACTAAACTTAAAATTTTAAGGCAGCATGAACACTTACTTTTTTAAGTTGAAACAACACTTTTTTTTTTTTACAGTGCAAGTTTTTTTTTTCTCCTCTACTCTCTCCACCTTATCTAATCTAATGGAGTTTTTGTTCTTTGCCACTGTCGCCTTAGGCTCGCTCAGTTGGGATTTAAAAGGCAATTAATATGATAAACTGATGAACTTTGCACTGTTATTTTACTGAACTGACTTGATCTGAATAATGACACTATTGTCTTCTGTAGAGCTGCTTTACAGCTGAAATTGAATTTGTTTCATAATTGATTAGTTTTGTCAACATTAGTGCTGATGTTTATGTTTATTATTACTGTGAAGCTGCTTTGAAACAATCTTTAAAGTGCTATAAACTGTAAATATACATTTAACTGTATTGTTTAAAACTTGTGAATTTAGTAGTTCATACTTTTTTTTAATTGACTTCTACTTTTAAATACTTATTTATTATGATGATTATTGAAAATACACTATTTACAACTTCAGTTTTCAATTATACAACTGAAATCTTAAGAACAGATTAAATATTTGCTAAGGAATACCAACCCTTTCCTTGAAAGAAAACTAAATAAAACAACATTATTTAAATTATTTAGATTATTTTACATGATAAAATGTTTTATTAATCTTATTTTTCCTGAGTGTAGACTAATGTGAGGCTGCAACAACAACATTTGAAAATAATCAAGCGGTCTGAATACTTTCTGAATGTACTGTATTTAACAGAAAGACTAAAAAAAGCATTATTTGCTTTCAGTGAACCACTTTACTTAAAGGAAAGTCCTTTGAGAACGTTTCCAAAAGAAGTTTTTATCAGATTCAACTGGAGGCATTTTTGTTCATTTTTGAGGGATTTCTTCAGCAGTTTATATGGTTATAGATGTCAGAATCAGATTATTAACAGCACTCTCACATACAAGGAAATAAATAAACCCAAAATAGACATTTCCATGGCGACACAGAGTTTGGTTTAATGAACTGTCCCTAATAGCTTCCTGTTTATGACTAACCGATTTGTACATACAATTCCCTACCCAGCCTCAGACATCCCTTCTGCCATCTCCCTCAGTGATCAGCACATACCTTCCACATTACAGGCGGTGTCACTCTGCCACTGAAACCCCTAGTGCTGTGGACATACTGTGAGATTTTAAAGGCACTTGTGATGATAACAACCCATTGACAGGCCCTGTTCTGCCAGTAAAGCACCAGCACCTGTCCTATTCTTCACTAGCAATATGAACTGTCTGTTCAAGAGTCAAGAGCTTTGTTCTGCACTCATCCCTGGCCGAGTGAAAGAGACAAATCCTTAAGAGTGGAGAGAGTGGTGTGTGTTTTTGTGCTCTGTCTTTATTTACCCCTTAAACAGTGATCCATGCACACTCAAGGCTTTGTATTACAGCTTTAACCGTGGTGAAATCATGACTTACTGCTTCTATGAAAAGGCGACAACAGTAATGTGACAAAAAACACCAATGTTCATGAAATATTTACGTTTCTTATTAATTATACTTGGAATAATAGCAAAAACAAACAGTGATCTAGTCATGTAGTGTCTGAAACACGTTTTATTAACAACGTTTAGGAGGAGCACGTTCAGATAATCTACCCAATCAGCATGAGAGGAGGCCTGTATATATAAAGCAATAAGCCCTGTGAAGCCGTGGTTTACAGTGAAAAGAACAGCTAAGGGGGGTTGTTAGGCAGGATGTGGAGCGTTATAGATTTAGCTGTTATAAATTAACTGTAAACCACGGCTTCACAGGGCTTATTGCTTTTTTAAAATGGTTACCACACAAATATTAAAGCCAAAATATATGCATCAATGCAACTTTCATGAAGTAAAATCACTAAAAGCCTTCCTTCCGCCGGAAAAAATAGCATATGCTCTATATACTCTATTATACCAAATATGCATACTCTATCTGATTATATGTAAGCGTGAACTCGTGTTATATATTAAAGGTAGGGTAGGCAATTTCGGAGTGACTAACAATAGCAAGCTAGCTTTGAAAGCATAAGATCCCAAACTCCCTTCAGAGCGTCTCCAAAGCCACGCCTCCTCCAAAACACATGAATTTGTACAGCAGAGTCTGCAAAGCGTCAGGAGAGACAGCGTTAAATTACCTCATATCTCAAAGCACATAACATTACAATAATAATGAATGTAAACAACTTACAGAGCTCTGACCTGTACCACCTGACTGCTGCAGATTCATTTCAGCGTTGATAGTGTTGACATAGAAACGCATAAATCCGAGTCTGAGGATGTGAACAGCTCTGAGTAGAATGTCACGGGTTGCCATCTTGTAATTACGGTTACGACATGGCGTGAACGCAGCATAAGCTCGTTGTTTTGGTTCAGGGGGAACTGTAAAAGGCAGCTGCTGTTTGTTTGCGGCACTCGGTGTCTGTAGCCTTACGAAACGCGCTGATGACGTGATGTCTGCGCGAGCAGGTGCACGGAGGTATGGAAATACATATGTTGACAGGCAGTTAGGACATCCTATCATTGCATTCGGACCAAATGCAATGATTGGACGAACATTTTTTGGTCCTGAGATTTCCACAGAAGATATACATGTTTTAATATTTAGACCACTTCTATTATTGATTTCTATCAGGATGTGAAGAGAGTTTCAACCAGTATAGTAAAAAGTGTTTATAAAACAAATTGCCTATACCCTACCTTTAAGCCCCTATTGTAGGCTATAAAAGCTGCCTTGTGTCTAAAAGGTCTAATCACAGGCATGCTAACATTCAGTACAGCAGCGCTCTGTTTTGTCAAGCTTTATACCATTTTCTTCTTATTTAAACCTACACAGAAAGTAATCAGCCATATTGGATCTCGCTCACAGTGTAGCTGCATAAACACACGCAATCAGATTTCAGCACCAGCAGCATGGACAGCTCCTGCAGTAATTGATGGCAGAGCTCTTCCTTCACTCTCTCACTGCAGTCAATAGCACTCATTGAGCGGCCTGAAATATAGACATCCCCCCCGGTCAAATCATAATTACGCCACTGATTATGGAAATCCTTCATAACAAATCTATAACGGCTTCCTGACATGTTTTGTTTCCCTGTTGTTACTGTTCAATCATTCATAACGCCAGGAGGCCGGGGCTGAATCCTTATTAATCTAAGCTTCGTAAATTTAGAGTTTTCCATATTTTTCCAGACAATAAGTCGCATTTGTTAGTTTTCCTAACTCCACAGCAAATGCTTTAAAATTAACGGTATTTAGAAGAGGACAGCAATGATTATGAAAAATACATGTATAAATAAAACATGTATGAAAAAAGTATGTTCTATATAGTATGAGTGTGTGTAGTATGAATGTAATCCTGTCATATATTCACCATGTTGTCATTATCACATGACCTATCAGCGTCAGTTGCGTCGCTTTACCGCCATTCACAGATCCTCTCCCGTGACCTCATGGGATAGTAAAGTGTCCATCATATACACACTCGGTGGAAGAAGTAGGTCATCCGGGTACTTTTGCCTACTCTTTTGTGAGTACTGTGTAATCGGACATAGTACATTTGTCACACTGTTTTTCACCTACTATATGGTAGGGAAGTATGTCAATTCGGATGCAGTCAATGAGTGTTTTTTAATGGGTTTTTGGTTAAATGCCTGAAATAAGGTCTCTGGTTACCACAAACTCAAGATATTTCACATTTTATTCTACGACATAAAATGCATCAGTAATATCCCCTTGTGATTTTTAAAAGCTTTTACTTGTCTTGAAAAAGGTTAACGCGTGGCTAAATGGGACTACAGAGGTTATAAACGTCATTAGACATTACCGAACAGGTTACTCATTTACTCACTAGTCCACTTTCACAGCCTTGTTGTGTTTATATCACGCTCTGCAAACTATTCTAACTTTCAGGGAAATGTTTTTTAAATAAAGACTGAGGCCCTGTTTACCCCTGATATTAAGATGCGTTTTGGTCGATCAGATCACAAGTAAATGACGCTAAATACAAGTGTAAACAGGGTCTACTACGTTGGTAACACTTTATAATAACGTTCAGTTATAAGTCACTTATAAGTTAATGATAAACTAATCATTTACAAAACTTGACTATACATTCATAAATGATTAATAAGTGATATGCTAATATTTTATGAATGTTTTGTTAATTCAGTTATGTCATTTTTTTAATTATTAGTTAATACATTCATAAATTATTAATAAGTGGTATGCTAAACCGTATATCTGTATATGTGACCCTGGACCACAAAACCAGTCATATGGGTACATTTTTTGAAATTGAGATTTATACATCATCTGAAAGCTGAATAAATAAGCTTTCCATTAATGTATGGTTTGTTAGGACAATATTTGGCCGAGATTAAAGTTGTCCAAATGAAGTCCTTAGCAATGCATATTACTACTAATAATACATTTTTGATATATTTTTGGTTGGAAATTTACTAAATATCTTCATGGAACATGATCTTAATATCCTAATGATTTTTGGCATAAAAGAAAAATCGATAATTTTGACCCATACAATGTATTGTTGGCTATTGCCACAAATATACCCGTGCGACTTATGACTGGTTTTGTGGTCCAGGGTCACATATATAAGTGATGAATAGTTTACACTTTAGATTAGGGGATGCAGAAAGTGTTGTAAATGACTTGTATACACACACACGCAATGTAAGAAAGGTAAGAAAGATCTACAAATGATATATAACACATTTACAAGTGATGAATTGGTCACACTTTAGATTGGGGGATGCAGAAAACTTTGTAAATGATTTGTTCATGCATTTACACATCATCTATAACAGGTGTTGAACACTGTAGTGTGTACTGTAGTGTAAGTGCTGACAAAACTAGTCATAAGGGTCAATTTTTTGATATTGAGATTTATACATCATCTGAAAACTGGATAAATAAGTTTTCCATTGATGTATGGTTTGTTAGGATATGACAATATTTGTCCGAGATACAACTATTTGAAAATCTGGACTCTGAGGGTGCAAAAAAAAATCGAAATATTGAGAAATCGCCTTTAAAGTTGTCCAAATGAAGTCCTTAGCAATGCATATTACTACTAATAATACATTTCTTATATATTTTTGGTAGGAAATTTACTAAATATCTTCATGGAACATGATCTTTACTTAATATCCTAATGATTTTTGGCATACAAGAAAAAAATCGATGATGCAGAAAACTTTGTAAATGATTTATTCATGTGTTTACACATCATCTATAACAGGTGTTGAACACTGTAGTGTGTACTGTAGTGTCAGTGCTGACTAGTGAGGGTATAGACCGCTGTCTTCTCTGACACACATGGACTCTTTAACCGCTGTGCACCTGATGTGAGCTTCAGTGGAAGGTAAAACCGGTTCACATTATCACAGATCCCACACAGAACACAAGTCTGTGCTGATGGGTGAAAGGGCGCATAATGATTCGGAGGGATCGCAGGGTGAATTTGGATGACAGATGCCCTTTGATACCCACTCACTTACCCCGGAACAGGGGGTCTTCGGACGCCTATAAAAACACATTCATACGGATTGCTTTTGTAGTGTAAATGCTCATGTGGTCGAATGCATTTGAACAGCCACAAAAGACCGCCTGCTCTCCACCTACTGACCTAATGCGCTAGCCAGATGGGATTTAAACTTTGGCAGCTGGAGACCCAAGTTTGGTTTGAAAAGGGAAAACATATCAATCACAATGTTCTCTCATCATTCCTGATTTCTAACACACACTCACAGCTTTCGGCTGGTCTTGCGGCTGTCAGAGAAAACTGCTGCTCTCCGTGTTTTTCCGTCGTCTCCAGGCACGTTCATATGTAAATTTGTGACAGTTAAGTCAAGTCACATAAATAAATGAGGAGGGATCAATCACCACTTAATAACATATTATATTTCCCTTGTCAGAAGAGTATATAATTTCAGAACATCACAAAAGTCTTGACAAAATTACAAGAAGCAGAGTTATCAATCTTTTCACATTTGGAAACAAAAGTGTCCTTGGTTCATCACACAATTGGAGATGTTTAGGATGTTAGAAGAGTGTAATCCAAGTTCATCCAACAAAGATTAATCCAGTAGAAAAATAGCAGTTCATAAAGGAGTTCAGATATCAGTTTGAGAGAATAACAAAATCACAAACTTGAACCAGTTGAGATGTCCTCAAAATCAAGTAGATACAAAAACCCTCTGGGCAAAACAAAACAAACAATACAACATGAGGTTCAGCAAGCAAAATACATCTCCCACTATAAACCTCTGCTAGTGATAAGGAAACAAGTAAATCAACTCACATTGAGACAGAACACAAAGGTTCCTCAACAAGGGTTTTCCAAATGAAAGCATGGAAAGAACAAACACTCCCAGCTAACAGGTACACCTTACACACACTTCCCTCTTCCTTTTGCTCTCTGGCTTAGAGAAATCTCCCAGATAATGACTCATCTAAAGCGCCCTCTAATGGCCAGGAGTAAAATTACAACTTGCATTAAACATAGAAGACAGGTAACAGTTTACTGGAACTGTTACACATTGCGCAAGCTTATTTTGTCCATTAGGTCGAAAGATCTACGCATACATTTAAAGGGGACATATTATGCAAAATTCACTTTTATAAGGTGTTCGAACACAGATGTGTGTCCACAGTGTGCGTAAACAACCAGCCTATAATGGTAAAAATCCACCCAATACTTTTTTTATAATCCCCATCCATCTTTATCAATGTCTCAGAACGGGCTGTTCTAGATTTCCCCCTACTCCTAAATAAGAGTAGGGAAACCCTGCCCATGACTGCTGATGATCTGCCCTTTTAGCACAGACACACCCCTGAGTGAGAAGCACAGAGACCGCCATTTCTGTATCAGCTAGCTAGAGTATTACAATGTCTGTGCCAAAAAAACCCATTACAAATGTTTTGTTGTTGGATGTACCAACGAACTTAAGAGTCTCATAGACTCCCGGCATCTGAGCCACTGAGGACACCTTGGTTGAATTTCATTTTCTAAGGAAATGTGGTCAGTACAACACTGGATTCGCGAAAAAGTTGTTTCTGAAGGATGGGTCAGTGCCAGCGCTTTGTGCTCTAACTTCATATCCAGAACAATTAAGGATGGCACTTCATATTTTGTGAATGTTTGCAAATTTCCTTTCTGAATGAGTTTTCTAGAATGTTGTACGGCTAATATGGCTAAAGTTACCATATAGTCTCTGACTGTATTCACAGAGACTAGAGCTATGTCGTTAGTTTTATCCTGAAAACGCTCACCGTCTGCGTAATTCATAAACGCACGTTTATTATGCATTATATAGTCAGGTGATGGGCGTGTTACGTTCCCACACAAGCACCTATACAACAATTTATAGATTAACATAACAGTTCATGATAGTCGATAGTTGAATCAACGTAACTCCACAACTACTTACGTTACATAAATGTATCCACTAACCATTCAGAAACGTCCAGGTGCAGTCCAAAAGTTGCAACCTCTTCCCGAGTCTCTCATCTGTGTCCTACTCCGGTTCAAACATGCAAGGCTGCACTCCACAACTGGTTATTTCTGACATTTTAGAGTGAAATTCGTTTTGTTGTTGATGTAGTATCTGAAGCTCGTGTAAAGGATCTGCGCTCTTCTGAAAGGGGGGCATTTGCATTTAAAGGGACACACAAAACAGTGCGTTTTTGCTCACACCCAAATAGGGGCAAATTTGACAAGCTATAATAAATGATCTGAGGGGTATTTTGAGCTAAAACTTCACAGACACATTCTGGGGACACCAGAGATTTATATTACATCTTGTGAAAAGGGGCATAATATGTCCCCTTTAACCGCCCATTGACCCTCACCTCAAAGAAATCAGGACAGAAGTGATTGAAAGTGGACAAAAGAGACAGATTAAAACACCAGGTGTAAACAAGAATGTGTCTCCTTCATCTACTTGTGATCCGATCGACCAAAACGCATCTTAATACCAGGTGTAAACAGGGCCTGAAAGAGTTGTCTGTAATGATGGTGACGTACGTTAAAGTCATGCAACCGTGGTGTAGTTAGTTTATAGCCTACATTTAGCATTTTACTTATGATTGTTTAAGACTTCACAATTCATAAAAGTTGTGTTCATCATTTGTAAAGATTATCATGATGAACAAAACATGTAAGAATCATAAACTTTTCTGCAATAATCCAAAAGCCAAAAGAAAAGGTTGAGGGAACCAGAGTGATGCCAACTTCCGGGCTGGCCTACAAAAACTGCAGCACTCTTTATATCCACTGTGAAATGCATGTATTTGGTGTTTATTTTATGACCTTTGTGAGGGATCAAGCCTTAATTAGAAGAGTCTGACGCTCCCAAACCCCCTATAATCCACAGTCCACACCTTCCGCCTTTCCTTCAGCCATTGTTGGTCAGACTCAGCAGATTGACAAATGACATGCCCGATTCAATCATTTTGTTTCGTGAATGGCACATTCATTAAATCACTTCTTCCAGTCAATGTTATGCACCTTCACAGGCCGCACTACAAAGCTATTTGCTTATGCTGTAGTCAGACTTTAAAGAGTGAGTTGCAAATACTCTTGAGCTATGCAAATTAGCCCCTGGTTTCACAGACAAGGCTTAAGCCTAGTCCTAAACTAAAATGCACGTTTGAGCTGTTTTAACTGAAAGCAACTTGCACTGACATATCTTAAAATATGTCAGTGCCATTGTTTTGTCTCAAGGTGCACACCACCAAGGCACATTTATAAAAGCTAATTAAATATCCTAATTCAACTAAGGCCTAATCCTGGCTTAATCTAAACCCTGTCTGTGAAACCAGGCCTAGATGTGAAGGAGTGTGAATACCTACAATACCAGTATCTCACTTCACAAAATCTCTCTGTTTCAGGCACATTAATCTTTGAATAAAATATCCAAGTGCTTGGCGAGTGTGTGTGAGGAAAAAACATACTCCAATTTGCCTCCCTTTTAGTAATCATGCAAATTAGAGTGACTAATATGCACTAATACATTCTTAATGACTTAATGAATAATGCATTGGAAGATCCATGAATTGTAAAATTTTAATATAACAACAATTTACTTGTTAATATGTGATTATCAAACTTGTGCACATTTTAAAATGCCCTAAACGAGACTAGAGGGACTAAAATGGAACAAAAGGAAGGTGACATGTCTAATTTTCCTTCAAGTTTGATGTTCAGAGACATGGACAAGCCATTTGTAAGTTGACTTCCTCATGAGTTCAATGCTACAATGTAGCTGCTTTTTATTAGTAGCTACTAGTATAGGCTAGTTAAATTATATTTTGAGTTGCTTGTAGCTTAAAAACTGAGTGGCTCAGATGACTACAAACAGATGGAAAAGTGTAAAGCTTGAGCCATAAGAGCAAGCTATTGAACTTGTTCAACAGATGTTTAGTCAGAGGACAGCTGTGAGTGTTGAGTTTGCTCTGCTGGAGTTTGAGCCATGTTTTTGTGAGTCAAGAAAGTCGTGACTCCAGTATCACACTGTTTCTGTCTATGGAAAGGCTGTTAGTCAGAAGAGCTGTCGAGTGAGTGAGTGTATGTGTGAGTGTGGTTCAACACAGCAGCTCAGCTTGATGGACACATTATCAAATGTCATCCTGTCAGCTCACAGTATGGTGGAAGAGCAGAGATAGACACACAGAGAGAACATAATGCCAACAGGCAAGACATGCAAGGAGAAAAAGATAAAAGTTTTTATCTTCAAAGATAAAAAAATCTTAAAGTAGAAGACGCAATTTGGCCATCTTTCAGTCTTGTCAACACTGTGCATCAGCCGTGCATTCTGGAGCCATGAAGATGAAATATAGAGGTCAAATACAGTAATGACAAACTGAGCTGAAAAAAAGAGAGAAACTTTTTCCATGCTTATATTTTAAAGTCATATAACAGTTTCTTTGCAAAGCCTGAATTACACTGTGACAGATTCACAAAACAATCTGTGCTGAAACGTGCCTCATAAACTGCACAGGACTCAATTCCAGCTCTCCTTTGCCTACTTAATCCTTATCCTAGATGGGAGGGCCAAGTTTTTGAACACTAAATATGCATTACCGGTGTGAAAATGTTAGGTGTCATATGTATTTTTTGTATTTAAACTGGGAAAAAGAAGTACAGTATCTTAATTGTATTGAATGTGCACTTGTAGTACTTCATAATCTTCAAAGTATATTAAATAAACTGTACTTGCAGATAATATAAATGAAATAAAAGTCCACTTAAGTGTACATAAAGAGAGTACACTTTCATGACTATTTCGTAACATACTTAAAGGCACAATATGTAAGATTTTTGGATTAAAATATCCAAAAACCACTAGAATAATGTTATATATTTTGTTGACTTGTGTACTTACATTATCCCAAATGTTTCCAACAATGTTTAAATCCAGAAAAATAAGCAATTTTAACCGTGCGTTGCCTATCAATGACACCTGTCAATGACATCATACCCGCGTTACCCTCGATTTCCTCGAAATCATGGAAACACAGAAGACGCTTTAATATATTGTGTGTTTTATTAGACAGGTGAGCAACTGTTTGGATACATTGGATAGAAAACTAATCATTGTTATATAGTTCAACACAGTTAGTCTTATTGTTTAAATCTTGTTTTCTTGATTTACTGCGAGTACCATGTTTTACCATGCCTAATATCGATCTAGCTTACTGCAGTGTGCAACAAGTGTCTCATAGTAGCCGCCGAGCAAACGCACAGCGTAGCATTATAACATAACTTTCAACACACTCAAATGTATCTAATATGATAAAACAGCGCTGCGTTACCCCACATACACATGGCCGAAAGCGGAATCGCTCGTCTGTGGCATAATAAAAGCTCCACTGCTCTCGAGGCGTGTGTTGCGCTTGTCTCTCGTTTCGGCCTCGTTTCGCTCCAACGGCTTTCAGCCCCACCCTGCTTCATATTACAGTAACGTTAATAAATCTTTAATACATTAGCTAATCCATGAATGTGATTTCTGCCCGAGTCCCGTCAGATTCTTTTCCACCGGTTAAGACAACAACTCCCATGATTCCGCAAAATCAAGGCGTCATCAAGCTGTGCCTTTGTTTTGAATAAGCGACCTCTAGCGGTGAAAATTACATATTGTGCCTTTAAGAACACTTTTAAAAAGTGCGCTTTCTAATAATGTCAAATTAAAAGTTTTACTTTAAAGTAAATTTTAAATCATGATTAAATAATATTTTGACGTGATTGATTTAAAGAAGTACACTTATTTTGATGTGTTGACTAACATACTAAAGCAGATGTAAAACACTTGATTATAATTTTAACTGTAGTGATATTACATTTAAAATTGATATATTTCAAATGTACTAAATTGCACCTTTATCATTACAAATGTGTAATTATATATTTAAATGCATGACATACAAGTTTAAATAGAAATGACATTAAAGTATATTTTAGTTTACCATAAATGCTAGTCAGCACATTTGGTACTTTTAAGTAATTATTTAAATATATATATATATATAAGTTGTACTTAAGTCCTAATTAAGTAGGTCTTAAGTTTGACTAATTGCATTTAACATAAATTTAAACAATAATATATTTTCATTTATTTGTAAATAACATGCTATTAAGTATCCTAAAACATTACATTCAGTTCAAACTTAAATATATTATTTTAAAGCATATAATTGCTGTGTACTCTTTTTAAAAGTGTGCTAAAGATTTTTACAAGGGGAGGAATTTTACAGTATAAAGTTACAGTATGTTTTTTCATAGTACAATGATGTTTTTATCTCAAAAAGACCAAATACAATATGATTCATCATGAATAAACATCAAATGAATTGTAATGCAGTTCATGGAGTGACTTCACCCTGTGAATGTGTATGATTGTGTGTTTGTCCCTTTGGGTCTTTCAATAGAAAGTTCACAGCTTCAGTGAGGAAAAGAATTACATAAACACACTGTTCTGCCTCTGCTTTCACATTTGTATTAGTCATTTTTGTGTAGAACACACAAAAAATGTTACAAAATCACCATGGATAACAATGTGTTCACAATACTTTTTTCTTGTGAAAGGTTTGGATCAGATCTGAGACGGCAGACTGTGAGAAGTGAGGTGTCTATTTGTCACTTCCAAAGATTTTTTATTTTTCTGATATTCCATTACACTCAACAAGTCCCTTCCAATGTCTATTATATAGTTTCTTACTCATAAATACATTCATGTGCTCAGAAGTTGTATGATATATTTCCTGGCTCCACTTGAAGGGCACATAAATGAAACGTCTCAGTAGCTCATGCAAGGCATTTCTTTTTGCAATCAAAATATTTTACAGAACACAAAAGGTTTTAAAGGTTTATACACTCTCGGAAAAAAGGTACAAAAGCTGTCACTGGGGCGGTATCTTTTTAAAAGGTACACTTTTGTACCTAAAGGGTGCATATTGGTACCTTAAAGGAACAAAAGTGTATCTTTTGAAAAGGTAGGGTACAACGGGGCTAAAAGACTCCTTTGATTTTATTTTCCTCTAAACCACTAGATGGTACAAAAACTTGTCTCAGCACTTTCTAAAACATCCGCTTATCAAGATGCACGTGGAAATTTGTCTGATCTTTGACGTGATCGCGGGCAGTAGCGCAAAGTTGATTCTGCACTAATTTGATCTAATATTTGATGTTTTTAAAAATGTTGTAGATTTAAGTAGCAAATGAGAATCGCTAAAATTATTGAATATATTTTGAGACAAAGGTCTTCTTAATGATTTTCAGTTTTGTTCAAGGTAATTAAAGCAAAAGTTTTTCAATAACGGAAGAATATGTAAAAGTATGGCATTTAGGGTAAAAGGCACCCCTGTTGTCAGGGCGAAGGATACAATAGTTAACATGATAATAAATAGTTAGCTGACTTTTCCATTTGTTGACATGACATGGTTAGATTCAGATGGTAAATATCATATATTAAGTTGGGTGTCCACCTTAGAGATAATCACCATATTTATAATGAAACCATCATATCTAAAAAAAAAATATGATATTAATCATATCATATAATAAAATATAATTTAGTGTTACTACTGTAAATCTACACTCACCTAAAGGATTATTAGGAACACCATACTAATACTGTGTTTGACCCCCTTTCGCCTTCAGAACTGCCTTAATTCTACGTGGCATTGATTCAACAAGGTGCTGAAAGCATTCTTTAGAAATGTTGGCCCATATTGATAGGATAGCATCTTGCAGTTGATGGAGATTTGTGGGATGCACATCCAGGGCACGAAGCTCCCGTTCCACCACATCCCAAAGATGCTCTATTGGGTTGAGATCTGGTGACTGTGGGGGCCATTTTAGTACAGTGAACTCATTGTCATGTTCAAGAAACCAATTTGAAATGATTCGAGCTTTGTGACATGGTGCATTATCCTGCTGGAAGTAGCCATCAGAGGATGGGTACATGGTGGTCATAAAGGGATGGACATGGTCAGAAACAATGCTCAGGTAGGCCGTGGCATTTAAACGATGCCCAATTGGCACTAAGGGGCCTAAAGTGTGCCAAGAAAACATCCCCCATTACACCACCACCACCAGCCTGCACAGTGGTAACAAGGCATGATGGATCCATGTTCTCATTCTGTTTACGCCAAATTCTGACTCTACCATCTGAATGTCTCAACAGAAATCGAGACTCATCAGACCAGGCAACATTTTTCCAGTCTTCAACTGTCCAATTTTGGTGAGCTCGTGCAAATTGTAGCCTCTTTTTCCTATTTGTAGTGGAGATGAGTGGTACCCGGTGGGGTCTTCTGCTGTTGTAGCCCATCCGCCTCAAGGTTGTGCGTGTTGTGGCTTCACAAATGCTTTGCTGCATACCTCGGTTGTAACGAGTGGTTATTTCAGTCAAAGTTGCTCTTCTATCAGCTTGAATCAGTCGGCCCATTCTCCTCTGACCTCTAGCACCAACAAGGCATTTTCGCCCACAGGACTGCCGCATACTGGATGTTTTTCCCTTTTCACACCATTCTTTGTAAACTCTAGAAATGGTTGTGTGTGAAAATCCCAGTAACTGAGCAGATTGTGAAATACTCAGACCGGCCCGTCTGGCACCAACAACCATGCCACGCTCAAAATTGCTTAAATCACCTTTCTTTCCCATTCTGACATTCAGTTTGGAGTTCAGGAGATTGTCTTGACCAGGACCACACCCCTAAATGCATTGAAGCAACTGCCATGTGATTGGTTGATTAGATAATTGCATTAATGAGAAATTGAACAGGTGTTCCTAATAATCCTTTAGGTGAGTGTATATTACATTATTATGGGATCTACTTCAATGCTTACAGAATCTTTACTTTTTAAAATTATTTTGTTTCTATATTTTTAAAATATATTTCTATATTAACATGTTTTAATGACAGCATATTTGTTGAACAAAAATGAAAACAGAAAATAGTGCAAACTTTGCTAAAGTGATTGTTTTGAACAAGTATTAACTTAGACATTATTAAAAACATATTATTTTAGCTGAAGTATTTGTATCAATACTGTGTGCCTTTTGCCCATGAGCCTTTTACCCTGTGTGTGTGAGGGGTAAAAGGCCCCCATCGCCACCCCATACATTTATAGGAATTTTAAACAAAATAATCCACTTTTATAATTTATTTTCACATAAAATCTGTTGCTCCATAAATGTTCAATACAAACATATATATTTTTTCTGCAATCATACACTATGGGAGTAATTTTTCTTAAGGTGTGCCTTTAGCCCCGTTGTACCCTACCATCCCAGTGACTATATATAGTAAATAAAATACACCTAACTCTCATGCAAACAATTCATTATGGTTTAATCCTCCACCGTGTCTTGAATGAAATATAATTGAAAAGCTAAAGAGACATGAGGAGAGCTATGTGTGGAGTTATAGATTTTAATTGGTGTAGAGGAAATGTGAGTGGAAGGGCTCCTCGGGCTGTTTCAAATGAATCACGTATGAACCAACTGTGTGTGTGTGTGTGTGTGTGTGATCATCTTAAGCGTCAGCTCAATGGACTGATTCTGTTGCCAATTAGCATATTACAGCTAACAGATGGCCACTATCAAAAAGTAATTAAATGGCGTTCTTTTTATTAAAAGTGGACTGAAAATGCAATACCAGTATGCTCATCAGAGCAGATTTTTTTGCATCTATATTCGTTCACTTATTTGTTAACTATTATAACATCAATTTCCTAAAGCACTGATGCCAGTGGTGAAGGTCGTCAATTATGGTGTAGATGTGATGAGAGATAATGTGGCTCAGACTTAGACACATTCAGTTTCCTCCAATGGTCTGCAATACGTAATATAACTAATGACTTTGCATCACTGACTGAGGTCTTTTTAAGTCTGGGAATCCTTTTAAGCAATATAGATTAATCATTGCCAATGAGCTAAAACCTCTAGCAATAGTGAGCTGTTATTCTTCTGAAACAAACAAAATAGACAAATTGACAGTATCTTAACCGTAAAAGTATTTATAATGCACAGATTTAGAAACATAAAAATCTGTGTAACGGAGGCCAGCTAGTAGCAGCTGTGCGAGTAAACCTCACTCCCCTGGCCTCAAGAGGCGCACTGGCGACTTACGCTATAGAGACTGTGGTCTTTAGTGTCCTTGTTAGCATGCCTGCCTCCCATGCTGGAGACGCCGGCTCGAGTCCCACTCGGAGCGGGGAGAGTAGGACCGGAGGGGTTACATTGGTGCCGTGACCCGGATGGGAGTGAGATTTAGGGGGGTGAGTGTAACAGAGGCCAGCTAGTAAGAGCTGTGCTATTATCCTCACTCCCCTGGCCTCATGAGGTGCACAGGCGACTGACGCTGGAGACGTCGGTTCGAGTCCCACCTGGAGCGGGGAGAGTAGGACCGGAGGGGTTACATTGGTGCCGTGACCCGGATGGGAGTGAGATTTAGGGGGGTGAGTGTAACAGAGGCCAGCTAGTAAGAGCTGTGGTACTCCCTGGCCTCATGAGGTGCACAGGCGACTGACGCTGGAGACTGCGGTCTTTAGTCACACTTAGGTCTCTTTAGGGCTTTTCACACTTGAAATCAGGGCCTTCGCTAGTGGGGTGAAAGGTGATTCTAGGGGCCCCCAGCCTTAGGGGGGCCCTGCGATTTCATTCGAGAATAAAATTGGGGGCAGTCTCGGAATTAAATTTTCATTTAATTCCCCAGAACGCGATTTCAACCTAGGGGGAAACCCAACACATACGGAGCAGGGTTTCATAACCCAGGATAAAAAGCGGTGCTAATCCCACTTCTAAATTACAAGTGTGAAACCTTTCTTTACCCAGGGTTAAAAGCAGAGTTTAGAACATTGATAACCCGGGATTAAGCGCAGTGTGAAAAGCCCTAACTACTATGTTCTTATTTCATATTTTTATACCATAGATGCAGAAAATCCCACTATAGGTTCACAGACCTTAGAACCTTCACAGATCCAGAATCAGTTCACATAATAGGGCTTTTCACACTGCGCTTAACCTGGGTTAGCATCATTCTAAACACCGCTTTTAACCCCGGAATGCTTCACACTTGTAATTTAGAAGCGGGGTTATAAAGGGTTATGAAACCCTGCTCTGGAGCAAGGTTAGCAACACTTTTTCAGTGTTGACCCAGCCAAACTTACACAGTGTGAAACGATGCGGTGTTAGAATGCTAAATCTAGACGCTTAGCAACAGACAACCAGTCGCGTACATATTTGCATGCTTTGTACAGTCACGGAAACACTGCACATTATGTATAAACAGTAAATTCAGCATTTGAGAGGAAAAGTGTCAAATGCTGACAGAAAACGCAAGAGACAAAGAGACTGTTTAATCTTGATAGTACAGTCGGCAATATGAGGATGCGTAATGCCAGAGCTTTTATGCAAACAGGTCGCTTGCTGCGTTCATCCAATCAGTGATACTGACCCCGCAAATATGCAAATAAGTTAACATTAACCCAGGGTTTAGGAATGTACAGTGTGAACCGTCAGTTTATGAGTACCCAGGATTATTTGTTAATGAGCAGTTTGAAACGTGAAGCAAGATAACTCAGGACTTAGTTTACCTGGGGTTTAGAATGACCCAGGGTTAACTATTTCAAGTGTGAAAAGCCCTAATGTCTGTCTAGATGTAAGAAATAATTATTATCCAGTAAAGTCACTTAATTTACATTTTTGTGATTATTAAACTTACATTTGTGTCTGGACATGGTTAAAGACCATGGTATGATTAGCTAATCAAATGTAATGTAATGACACTTAATGCAACCTCAATTAGCAAACATAACCATAGAAGATGTAACTGTGAAAAGAGCTGTTCATGTATTTCTTTTGTTCAGGTCTACTGCACATTCCTACTGTACTGGTCTCTGCTATGATACTTTCCCTCTAGGGACCATTTCAGTAAATATTGTCTGAAAAGAGGCTGAGATGAAGCCTGCAGTGCAGTATGATTTCTTTGAGGCTGAGATGGGAAGGAGATGTTCACTTGTTATTTGGCGGTAGGTCGATAAAAATAGAAAGGAAATATATTCTCTCCTGTCACACTGCACTCCAGACAGCCGCTGACAAGAGAAGAAAGGCTGTAATGGAAAGATTGTGTTCTTTTGTTTAAAAATGGCCTTAAAGGGTTAGTTCACCCAAAAATTAAAATTCTGTCATCATTTACTCACCCTCATGTTGAATAGATTTAATTTAGGCTTTTATTCACACATAAACATCCATCAGTGCACACATCAGATATGGTAAACGGAAGGTTGTTTGAGCTTTGGCGAGAACCAATGAGGTTTGTTCTCATATCACAGCACCATTGAGCCAGAGCCATTGAGAGAGTTGCGTCAACGGATATTCTCATTTTACCACTTCCACAACACGCCCTAATTTCTCTTGTAGCTGAAATATGCTGTGACTGACTCCATAACCTGTCCATAAACAATCAGTGTACAGTTCTGAGAACATATTTTAACATCATAAGTATTTATATTCTTTATATTTTTTAATAAAATCATAAAACTTTCTGCAAGGCATTAGGCGTTTCCATTATGCAAAAAGACCAATGCGACTCTCGTTTAGGTGACTCACATCGAGCCCCTGTATGTTGTTTTGCATAAAATTAAACGATATACAGCACAATAACAAAATTATAGATAAAATAAAATGTACACAAACCTGTATTTTACCAAAGACATGCACCGATTTGACGGAGCTGAGAACTGCTCTCTCCTGAAGAGGTCGCAAAAAGCATGCGATAAATAACTTATTATGTCTGACCCAGGATCTGTGTAACACAAAAACTACCCAAACACTGGGTTGTTACGTCTGACCCAGGATCTGGGAAACACAGAAACTACCCAAACACTGGGTTGGTACGTCTGACCCAGGATCTGGGTAACACAAAAACTACCCAAACACTGGGTTGTTACGTCTGACCCAGGATCTGGGTAACACAAAAACTACCCAAACACTGGATTATTACGTCTGACCCAGGATCTGGGAAGCACAGAAACTACCCAAACACTGGGTTGTTACGTCTGACCCAGGATCTGGGTAACACAGAAACTACCCAAACACTGGGTTGTTACGTCTGACCCAGGATCTGGGAAACACAGAAACTACCCAAACACTGGGTTGTTACGTCTGACCCAGGATCTGTGTAACACAAAAACTACCCAAACACTGGGTTGTTACGTCTGACCCAGGATCTGGGAAACACAGAAACTACCCAAACACTGGGTTGGTACGTCTGACCCAGGATCTGGGTAACACAAAAACTACCCAAACACTGGGTTGTTACGTCTGACCCAGGATCTGGGTAACACAAAAACTACCCAAACACTGGATTATTACGTCTGACCCAGGATCTGGGAAGCACAGAAACTACCCAAACACTGGGTTGTTACGTCTGACCCAGGATCTGGGTAACACAGAAACTACCCAAACACTGGGTTGTTACGTCTGACCCAGGATCTGGGAAACACAGAAACTACCCAAACACTGGGTTGTTACGTCTGACCCAGGATCTGTGTAACACAAAAACTACCCAAACACTGGGTTGTTACGTCTGACCCAGGATCTGGGAAACACAGAAACTACCCAAACACTGGGTTGGTACGTCTGACCCAGGATCTGGGAAACACAAAAACTACCCAAACACTGGGTTGTTACGTCTGACCCAGGATCTGGGTAACACAAAAACTACCCAAACACTGGGTTGTTACGTCTGACCCAGGATCTGGGTAACACAGAAACTACCCAAACACTGGGTTATTACGTCTGACCCAGGATCTGGGAAGCACAGAAACTACCCAAACACTGGGTTGTTACGTCTGACCCAGGATCTGGGTAACACAGAAACTACCCAAACACTGGGTTGTTACGTCTGGCCCAGGATCTGGGAAGCACAAAAACTACCCAAACACTGGGTTGTAACGTCTGACCCAGGATCTGGGTAACACAAAAACTACCCAAACACTGGGTTGTAACGTCTGACCCAGGATCTGGGTAACACAGAAACTACCCAGACACTGGGTTGTTACGTCTGACCCAGGATCTGGGAAACACAGAAACTACCCAAACACTGGGTTGTAACGTCTGACCCAGGATCTGGGAAACACAGAAACTACCCAAACACTGGGTTGTAACGTCTGACCCAGGATCTGGGTAACACAGAAACTACCCAAACACTGGGTTGTAACGTCTGACCCAGGATCTGGGAAACACAGAAACTACCCAAACACTGGGTTGTAACGTCTGACCCAGGATCTGGGAAGCACAAAAACTACCCAAACACTGGGTTGTTACGTCTGACCCAGGATCTGGGAAGCACAAAAACTTCCCAAACACTGGGTTGTTACGTCTGACCCAGGATCTGGGAAGCACAAAAACTTCCCAAACACTGGGTTGTTACGTCTGACCCAGGATCTGGGAAACACAGAAACTACCCAAACACTGGTTTATTACGTCTGACCCAGGATCTGGGAAGAACAGAAACTACCCAAACACTGGGTTGTTATGTCTGACCCAGGAGCTGGGTAACACAAACTCAAATACTGAAAAAATAACCCCCCAAAAAATTACCCAAAAGGCTCAACCCAGGATTTGGGTAGAAAAAATCACCCAAGATTTTTTAGAGTGTGTGTTTACTGCTAACTTCTGGAAACTATTGAGAGGCTCCATGATTCGCCATTGCTGTATAAAAAAAAAAATAAAATAAAAAATAAACGGTCCATTGGAGTGAACAGGGTTCACGCAACTCTCTCTCTCAATGGCTCTGGCTTGAGCTTGAGCAAGAACCAATGAGGTTTGTTCAGTTGAGCTTCTGTTTATGTTCGCTGATCAATGTGTGATTATACGTGAATAAAAACCTAAATTCAATCTGTTCATCATATAAAGCAATCGAGTCTCTTCAGAAAATTTGGACTAAATAAGTTTTACGATCTCTTTATAAACTTCTTGAAGCGTCAAAGTGGTAGTTGCTTGGACTGTCAATCAAGGGACAGAAAGCTTTAATTTTTCTTTCAAGTTTTTATTTAAAAATATCTTCTTTTGTCTTTTCGAAGATGAATGAACGTCTTACGGGTTTGGAACGACATCTTTAAATATATGATAACATGTTATAGGCAGTTTTACGTACACTTCATTTTAATGTCATATAATTTAAAAATGTACTAAATATGTTGACTTCTTACTATTTTTTTATTTGTTATACATAATATTCAGTGTAGAGAGATATTTTTCTGTAATTTTCCATCTTTTATAGTCTGCAATTACAGACTTAATGACTCTCTCAAAGTCTCTTAAAAAGAGTGTTTAGTTTAAGTGGTGGTGGATGAGTCCATACAAAGATCCTTTTTGTTTCATAATTATAACTTTTTCAAATTTTGGTCATGAGACTGAAAACCTCTTATTCTCTAAGGTCACAAATTGCGCACATATAAATTTCTTCATGATTGGACTCTTAATTATTATCATTTTCTTTCTCTCTGTGATCTCTAGATGGAGGTGGAGGAGAGGAAAATATCTGCATCTGTTTCTCCCATTCCCTCAGGGCAGCAGACAGAGCAGCTTCAGAGATAGATGGATAAAGTGTTTCCACAAGAAATCCAACAACCTTTTCAAAGTGCTGTTTATTGGATCTTCTTGATAGTGATGTCAAGTCACTAAATAACACACATGCATGTTTACACAGTGTGAATGTTATTTTTCATCTATAGCTGCGAGATGTGGCATTTCTGAGAGCAAACAGGGCATGAAAAATATGAGTAATGCAACATATGCAACAACACTAACAGCAAATTTCAGTCTAATAGTGTGTTTCATTGAAGCCTGATGCATTGCACACTAACAAATTCACACGTTGTGCTGTTGCAATGGTGTCCTATTAGTTTATTTGTATAAAATGTTTGTATTTATAAGATGTTTGATATTTTGCATTCTGCATTTCTGATTTCAAATCTCAAATTGTGACTTTCTCAAAATGACACCTGAAAACTAATGATCAAAAAATTAGCTTATTGTAATTCCATGTTTATAACATTTAACAATACAGCATTTGTTAATATTAGTTAATGTTAATATTAACATTTACTAATACATTTTTAAGATCAAAAGTTGTATCTGTTAACATTAGTTAATGCACTGTGAACAATTAAGGTTAATAAATGCTGTAAAAATATATTGATCGTTAATTATTAGTTCATGTTAGTTAATGCAGCTGTTAACAAATGAGACCTTATTGTAAAGTGTTACCAAAATGATGTAGATCTGCAGTGTATAACAAGAAATTGTTGCAAACACAAGAAATAAATCACTGTGTAAAATAGTCACAATTGCAATAATTAAAAGAATGATGTGTTTAATACATTGACACAGTGACAACAATGATGACAAAACCAAAATAATGCATTCAGAATTAGCCATAACCTATAGCAGCACATCAGTCACCTTTCTCTAAAATTAATAATGTGTGCATGTTTCAAAATTTTTACTTTTCTTTTTTTCCACTCTCAGTCGGATACGAGGCCGGAGGAACAGGAACATTAATATGAGCACACTGAGCCGAATTGAAAGAGGAGAAGAAGTTTGCAGAGTCATGCGGAATTTGTTGCTGATGTTTCTGTTCTCGGATTGAAAGTTAAATAAATGAAACCTCCAGCTTGTCACTTTTTCTATTACTTTCTCTCCCCAGACAAACATGAGCTTATCATGTTTTAACTCTGTTTTCCAATATATGCAATTATCTGGCTGCTACATATTCAGCTGTAGCTTTGGAAAGATTAAATGTAATACCCCATGCTGCAAAAGATGCAGTTTTTCCAAGTTTAGCACAAACTAGTTTTAAGAAATATTGTGCAATGCCACTTTTTTATATTTTTATTTGCAGAGAAAAAAATAAATAAATAAATAAATAAATAAATATATATATATATAGATAGTGGGGAGAACAAGTATTTGATACACTGCCGATTTTGCAGGTTTTCCTACTTACAAAGCATGTAGAAGTCTGTAATTTTTATCATAGGTACACTTCAACTGTCAGAGACGGAATCTAAAACAAAAATCCAGAAAATCACATTGTATGATTTTTAAATAATTAATTTGCATTTTATTGCATGACATAAGTATTTGATCACCTACCAACCAGTAAGAATTCCGGCTCTCACAGACCTGTTAGTTTTTCTTTAAGAAGCCCTCCTGTTCTCCACTCATTACCTGTATTAACTGCACCTGTTTGAACTCGTTACCTATATAAAAGACACCTGTCCACACACTCAATCAAACAGACTCTAACCTCTCCACAATGGCTAAGACCAGAGAGCTGTGTAAGGACATCAGGGATAAAATTGTAGACCTGCACAAGGCTGGGATGGGCTACAGGACAATAGGCAAGCAGCTTGGTGAGAAGGCAACAACTCTTGGCGCAATTACTAGAAAATGGAATAAGATCAAGATGACGGTCAGTCTCCCTTGGTCTGGGGCACCATGCAAGATATCACCTCGTGGGGCATCAGTGATCATGAGGAAGGTGAGGGATCAGCCCAGAACTACACGGCAGGACCTGGTCAATGACCTGAAAAGAGCTGGGACCACAGTCTCAAAGAAAACCATTAGTAACACACTACGCCGTCATGGATTAAAATCCTGCAGCGCACGCAAGGTCCCCCTGCTCAAGCCAGTGCATGTCCAGGCCCGTCTAAAGTTTGCCAGTGACCATCTGGATGATCCAGAGGAGGAATGGGAGAAGGTCATGTGGTCTGATGAGACAAAAATAGAGCTTTTTGGTCTAAACTCCACTCACTGTGTTTGGAGGAAGAAGAAGGATGAGTACACCCCCAAGAACACCATCCCAACCGTGAAGCATGGAGGTGGAAACATCATTCTTTAGGGATGCTTTTCTGCAAAGGGGACAGGACGACTGCACCGTATTGAGGGGAGGATGGATGGGGCCATGTATCGTGAGATCTTGGCCAACAACCTCCTTCCCTCAGTAAGAGCATTGAAGATGGGTCGTGGCTGGGTCTTCCAGCATGACAACGACCCGAAACACACAGCCAGGGCAACTAAGGAGTGGCTCCGTAAGAAGCATCTCAAGGTCCTGGAGTGGCCTAGCCAGTCTTCAGACCTGAACCCAATAGAAAATCTTTGGAGGGAGCTGAAAGTCCGTATTGCCCAGCGACAGCCCCGAAACCTGAAGGATCTGGAGAAGGTCTGTATGGAGGAGTGGGCCAAAATCCCTGCTGCAGTGTGTGCAAACCTGGTCAAGAACTACAGGAAACGTATGATCTCTGTAATTGCAAACAAAGGTTTCTGTACCAAATATTAAGTTCTGCTTTTCTGATGTATCAAATACTTATGTCATGCAATAAAATGCAAATTAATTACTTAAAAATCATACAATGTGATTTTCTGGATATTTGTTTTAGATTCCATTTCTCACAGTTGAAGAGTACCTATGATAAAAATTACAGACTTCTACATGCTTTGTAAGTGGGCAAACCTGCAAAATCGGCAGTGTATCAAATACTTGTTCTCCCCACTGTGTGTGTGTACACACACACACACACACACACACACACACCATTATGACTTGACTTAGTCAACACTATGGCTTATGATTTTGTTGGTCCCCTTTTTGCTGCCAAAACATCCCTGACCCGTTGAGGCATGGACTCTGCTAAACCCCTGAAGGTGTGCTGTGGTATCTGGCACCAAGATGTTAGCAGCAGATCCTTTAAGTCCTGTGTGTTGCGAGGTGGGGCCTCCATGTATCAGACTTGTTTGTTCAGCACATCCCACAGATGCTTGATTGGATTGAGATCTGGGGAATTTGGAGGCCAAGTCAACACCTCAAACTCGTTGTGCTCCTCAAACCATTCCTGAACCATTTTTGCTTTGTGGCAGGGCACATTATCCTGCTGAAAGAGGTCACAGCCACCAGGGAATACCGTTTCCATGAAAGGGTGTATATGGTCTGCAACAATGCTTAGGTAGGTGGTACGCGTCAAAGTAACATCCACATGGATGGCAGGACCCAAGGTTTCCCAGCAGAACATTGCCCAAAGCATCACACTGCCTCCGCAGGCTTGCCATCTTCCCATAGTGCGTCCTGGTGCCATGTGTTCTCCAGGTAAGCGACGCGCACACACCCGGCCATCCACGTGATGTAAAAGAAAACGTGATTCATCAGACCAGGCCACCTTCTTCCATTGGTCCGTGGTCCAGTTCTGATGCTCACGTGCCCACTGTTGGTGCTTTTGGAGGTGGACGTGTTTGATAATAAATAGAGCTATTAAAAGCACAATAAGCTGCGCAAGAGACGCTGTTTCCAACTTCAAGGCGCTTATGCGTGTGCGCTTCGAAACCGACAGCAACTAGACTTGCACATTATAGTAGCCTACTTCGTTAGGCTTCGTGTGTGCGTCTAAACCATCAAATACACACAACAAATAGCCTATGTCAAAATGACCGCTTGGAGAGTATTCACATAAACACAGTTTATGTAGCACTAATTTTCTAATTTCTAACTGGTCCTTCTCTGGAAAAGACATACCTTATGCAAAAACTCTTGGTGTATTCTTTGACTCTGAGCTTAACTATATATAAAAAGCATACTAAAAACCCCCTGCAGACCATTTTGAATAAGCATGAGGTACAGTATAGGAAGTTAACATGCAGGAGAAGGTGTTGTAGTTCCTAGTGTCGATCCCTAAAGAAAGGGGTAGAAGAAGTTTGTGAAAGAACAGCCTGTACTGTGACATGTCCTGCATTACTTTTTATTTATTTTATTCATTTATTAACGTTTCTAATCTTACAAGTGAGTCTTTAAACTTACCAGAACAGTACATTACACAAGGAAAGATCAATAAGACTCTTAAAATATCAGATAAGGTAAGGTTAAGGTCAGGATAGGGTTAATTCTTGTTTTAAAATGTCATATGACTCCTCAAAAACAAGAAGAACAAGAACAAGAAGAATTTCTTGAAAATTGTAAATTAAAAATGTGGTTTCTATAAAATTAGCATTTGTGTTTTAAACTACATTTTAAAAAGATGTATTCATTTCTTTAGTGTGGACACTCTTAAATGTCAGTCCCTTTATCTACCACTGACCTCTGAACTCATGTCATCTTTATTACTGCTCTCATTTGTTACTTCTGGGAGAGTGTAAATTTAAAGATCCAGTAAAACCCTTTTCTTTCCAGAGTTATACATTATACTGTTGTTGTAGAGAATATAATTTCAATTCATGCATCTTTTTAAAATATATATATTTTTTTTATTTAAAAAATAATTTTTTTATTTGGCCCACTCCTCCATACAGACCTTCTCCAGATCCTTCAGGTTTCGGGGCAGTCGCTGGGCAATACGGACTTTCAGCTCCCTTCAAAGATTTTCTATTGGGTTCAGGTCTGGAGACTGGCTAGGCCACTCCAGGACCTTGAGATGCTTCTTACGGAGCCACTCCTTAGTTGCCCTGGCTGTGTGTTTCGGGTCGTTGTCATGCTGGAAGACCCAGCCACGACCCATCTTCAATGCTCTTACTGAGGGAAGGAGGTTGTAGGCCAAGATCTCGCGATACATGGCCCCATCCATCCTCCCCTCAATACGGTGCAGTCGTCCTGTCCCCTTTGCAGAAAAGCATCCCCAAAGAATGATGTTTCCACCTCCATGCTTCACGGTTGGGATGGTGTTCTTTTGGTTGTACTCATCCTTTTTTTTCCTCCAAACACGGCGAGTGGAGTTTAGACCAAAAAGCTCTATTTTTGTCTCATCAGACCACATGACCTTCTCCCATTCCTCCTCTGGATCATCCAGATGGTCACTGGCAAACTTCAGACGGGCCTGGACATGCGCTGGCTTGAGCAGGGGGACCTTGCGTGCGCTGCAGGATTTTAATCCATGACGGCGTAGTGTGTTACTAATGGTTTTCTTTGAGACTGTGGTCCCAGCTCTCTTCAGGTCATTGACCAGGTCCTGCCGTGTAGTTCTGGGCTGATCCCTCATCTTCCTCATGATCATTGATGCCCCACGAGGTGATATCTTGCATGGAGCCCCAGACCGAGGGAGATTGACCGTCATCTTAAACTTCTTCCATTTTCGAATAATTGCGCCAACAGTTGTTGCCTTCTCACCAAGCTGCTTGCCTATTGTCCTGTAGCCCATCCCAGCCTTGTGCAGGTCTACAATTTTATCCCTGATGTCCTTACACAGTTCTCTGGTCTTGGCCATTGTGGAGAGGTTGGAGTCTGTTTGATTGAGTGTGTGGACAGGTGTCTTTTATACAGGTAACGAGTTCAAACAGGTGCAGTTAATACAGGTAATGAGTGGAGAACAGGAGGGCTTCTTAAAGAAAAACTAACAGGTCTGTGAGAGCCGGAATTCTTACTGGTTGGTAGGTGATCAAATACTTATGTCATGCAATAAAATGCAAATTAATTATTTAAAAATCATACAATGTGATTTTCTGGATTTTTGTTTTAGATTCCGTCTCTCACAGTTGAAGTGTACCTATGATAAAAAAATTACAGACTTCTACATGCTTTGTAAATAGGAAAACCTGCAAAATCGGCAGTGTATCAAATACTTGTTCTCCCCACTGTAGACATATATACACTGATGAGCCACAAACATTATGACCAGTCACAGGTGAAGCGAATATCATTGATCATCTCCTAACAAAGCTAAATATTAAGGTCTGGGTAGATTAGATGGTAAGAAAACATTCAGTTCTCGTAATCAACACGTTGGATGCAGGAGAAATTGGCAGGAATAAAGATCTGAGCGACTTTGACAAGGGCCAAATTGTTATGGCAAGGTGAATGGGTCAGAGCATCTCAGAAACGGGCATGTATGTGTGCGCCTTTTCCTGCACTGTTGCTTTGTTCTATCTAGTAAGATTCAGAATTAAAATTGTCATTTGCTGAAATGAAGATCTCACCTTGTGACAAGCCATCTTTAGTCCAGATGTTATCTTTGATCTTACACAGGTCTTGTCCCCTTGGAAATTTCCGTAAAAGTATTACGAACAAGAGTATCCCGAGTGACCACACCGTCGGTGGTTCCCCGTGATACTCGCCGCACATCTCACACTCAGGGAGCAGTACTCTTCTGTGCCTGGAGGAAAAATATGTTGTCTGATTTGTAAATTTCCATTAACACAGCATTTTGACTAGATATCCATTATCATGCAAGAATTTATTTGTGTCAGGGTGTGGTGCAATGAAAAGGGAGCGAGGACTCAAGTGCAGGAAGGAAAGGTGATTTTATTAAATAATAAAATTAAACAAACACAAACCAAATACCCACAAGGGGGAAAACCCAACTTGACAAACTAAACACGAGGAGCATAAGCACAACAGGGAACAGAAGACATCAGACAACGATCCAGCACAGGACTGTAAACACAAGGATATTATAAAGGCAGTTAATGAGGGAGAACAGGTGGGGCAATTAAACCAATAATGAGATAACAAGACAATAGACCGGAGACATGACGTAAGACTAAACATGACAAACCCAAGCACATGGCTAGAAAATAACAAAAACACAACATGTGCTAAACAAGACAAGACAGACATGTGACAATTTGATGCTAATCACAACAGTGGATCCCATTCCATGATGCTTCGTGAGAGCTTGACTCACTCAGAGTCCTGTGTGAACTGCTCTCAACTCATCACCAGAGTTTGAGACCCACCTTGCAGCTTTGAGAAATTATACATACCAGCAAAGGATGTGTAACCCTCGCTGGTGAGGATTTCACCGCATACTAAGTCGATCAATTTAACTTCGAGGGTGTCCGGGTTAATCAGCAGGTTTTCTAGCTTAATGTCACGATGGAACACTCCACGCTGGCAGCATGTCTGGGCAGCAAATGTTTCCTGCTGCATGATAACCCGTGCCAAAACCTTTGGTGCCTGTGTAGCTGTTTAAAAACTCAAGGACTGACAGGGCATATGCCGCTCTAGCACCATAATATAGTGGTCCACCACGTCCTGCCAGTCCAGAAGCTGGATGATCTCAGGTCCTCATCCTGATTTGCAAACATTTGCAGAGCGATCTCCAGCAGAATGGGTGTGGAATATCCTTCCTAAAAGAAAGACAGTTGTTATAATTTTTGAAAAATCATTTATAGTAGTTGATTAATGTTAATATGAGATGTATAAAATTGAAAACAGTGACGGAGAGAAAAAACAGAGAGAGCACAGCCTACTTACAACACTGACATATTTTGCATTCTCTTTGGAGGCAAATTTCACTGCCACCTGATGAAAAAAACTGAAAATTGATTTGCGTAAGAATTATTTACAATTCTTTTGTTAAAAGTTCACATATTTCAATCATTAAACCTGAACAGACATGTACAGTTTAATGCATTTAATTTTAAACATGCAGCGCATGTCTGACTATTTAAACAGGTCTGACATATCTAATAGTGAATAAGGCACATTAAGAGTGCTTGGATAAGAGAGAGTCAGACGAGTAATACAAGACAAAAATAATTCTCTAGATAGATATAATGAAATGTATTACCTGAAGGCCATCTTCCAAACGAGTCGCTACATAAACAGCTCCAAAGCCTCCTTCACCCAGTTGAATGCCGATTTCATAGGTGCAGGAACAGAGATGTTGTCATGAAATGTCAAGCAGTGACAGCATCTACTTTATCTAAAACTATTTCAACAAGATTTTTCTGATTCATATATTAATTGAGCTACTAAATTGAATATTTCTGTCTTTAAAAAATCATTTGTCACACTACAGGACTATTTAATTGAACTGTAGTAGTCATTAAAAAAATCAGTGTAAAATATACAACTTCACCCATACGCTACATCAACTACAAAAGTTTTAAGGTGAATTTAAAGTATAAACCATTGAACTGCTGATTAAAGAGTGAGTGTGTTGGGTCATGTTAGGGTTTTGTTAGCAAACTGACCCATAATTGTTCTCTTATTATCCTCTGCTAGACTGTCTTGGGTGACGGACAGGAGTTTGGAAGGAGTCAACATTAAATTTGCATATGGCACGGTTGAAACATGGAAGATGTCGTCAATCCAGTCATTATCAACTTGAGGGTCGCCAGTGATAGGTTCCTCTGCAGTAGGGAGGACTTCAGGGTCACTGGTGATATCCTGAGAAGACGTCTGACCTGAAGAGGGTAATGACATCAACATTAACGTATTAATAAAATACACATATTACTGCAACTAATATTCATTAATATTCATGCGCATATTTACCTTGTTAGGAAACATACAGACTTCAGTAAAAAAATGCATTCTGTGTAAATGCATTAATTCAAGAAGATATGAACTTAAATATGACGTGTAATGTTCTGTATCATGTGTCGACGAGTTTATTAAGTTTCTGAATTTTATAGTACAATTCAGTTTTTAATTAATTCTTGCTTGTGCATATATCTATGTTGTATGTGACACATTAAGTCACATTTCTTACATAAAAATAAGTGTAAAGCCAGTGCAGACTCCAATAAACATAAAGAGTTACATATTCTTATAACATAAGCATCTCATTTACCATCATTACTCTCCACAGGTGGAACATCACCACATGACCTGAGTGGGTGTTGTGGACTTTTTTCCTTTCTCTCTGGAAAAAAGCGTATAGTCCTAGTGAAGTGAATACCACCATTTTGATGCCTTAATTAGGCCACCGTAGACTGCAAGATGTGCAGTGAGATCAACGGTTTGTTATTTATCGGTGCCGATTTAAATCGTGTACAGATAAAAATGGTGTAATATTGGCAAGTCTATTGCGCAATAAGTTATGTATTCAAAATGCAAGCAAGTTGTTGTGACTCAAGCACAAATCAAGTGAGAAACACTAGAATGAGCAACTAATAACTGCAAGTTATGCAGATTGAGCAAAGTCGGCTCATTTATACCTGTCGGCTGCTGTGACGTCACGTTCTTGATGAAATTCCAAAGGTGCAGAGAAGTTCCTGCGTGATTGGTCTATTTTGCTATTGCGTAGCCGCTTAACTCGTAGAGTACTTTCTTTTCCCCTCCTAAAGATGAGCTTTGACTTATAGTCTTTTCATTTTCATCTGTGTCAGTGAAGAAAGTAAACATAGAGGGTCAACTGACATTTATATGTTTTATGAATAATTGTCTTAGTTAAAGCTGCAGTCTGTAAGTTTTGCCTCTTTGTCGCCAGCTCTGTTTGAAACCTGCAATTGCAGTTATTTGCGGAATTATCATCTTTACATGGGTTGTGCATCGGCACAGCTCCTCAGCGCGGATGAATCTAATGTTTTGAGGAGTATGTGTGGCTGTCAGTCACTGCAACGGTGTGGATGCTGTACTTCGGAATCACAGATTCTACATATTGGAAGTATGACTAAAATAAGAATTTATGTCATAAATATAAAAATGTCATCTGAGCAAGTAACATGTCTGCCACTTTTGTTCTGACCAACTGAGAAAAAAAGCATAACAGTAAATCGTGCTACCAACAGTGATTAAATCTAACGATCGTTTAGCTCATATCACATCAAACCGTGAAAATTATTATTATTGTTATACTTTGTTCTCAAATTGTTAATGTTAACAACATCAGCATTGCGTGACTACGTGTATTTAGTGTGTATTAGCGTTACCTATAGATTTTAATTTCTGTACAGTCTAATCTTTTGCGTTTGACTACGGGTGAATCTCCAGTTGTCACTGATGATTGTCGTTTGGACCTTTCTGGATTACAATCCGCCATCAAAATGATAAATTTAATTATTCCAGCTGCTGTGAGAAAAGGCTATAAATGATCCGCCACCTGCAGCATCCTCACAAGCAATACTACTACTAGCCAGACTCCGTCTTTGTGTATACAGACGTGACGTAATGACGCAAAGACATACTCGAATTTCCCGTGGAAATCCACCAGTACCATTCAAATTATAACACATTATTACAAGCTTACCATTGTGAATCGGGCTAAGGTAAGGAGATAGTTTTGAACACTGACTGGTTATGTACTTGCTCAAAATTGATTTTGGATCATTTTTAACTAAAAAAAGTTACAGACTGCAGCTTTAATTTACTGAAGGCTACCTGGAAAGCTAGGTAGCCTAACTAAGTTTATTAAATTAATTCAAAATATGTAAACATTCATTATTAATCTTATGCCTAAATATGATGAAAACGGCTTCATTATTGTTTCTTGTCCCATCACATTGACAGTTGCTAATTATTACATTACATAAATCGCATAAATTATAGGCCTAATTTCAATTCAAATTTGCGAAATTAGACAAGTTTATTAATTTGCCCTATTATTTTTGTCGGTCGTTTAACATTTCTATGCTAAAACAGCTATCAAATATGAAATGTGTAGTTTTGCTACTTACATCTTATCTAGCACTTTATGACCGTTAACTGAAGCGTCGCGATACCTGGAATTCGTGCACAGCAGTTTCTGTAAACAACATTTACATTTAAGTAGGCCCGCCAACTTTCATTTGATTGGTCATTTCAAATATTTTGACATATGTGACGAGCGGTGACAGACCAACAAACTGCAGAACCTGAGGCAGCTCAGAGAAGATCTTGCTATATTAGGCAATTATTTTACTATCTTTATTATATAGCCTCATAGCTGGCTATGGCCACAACCAGTGTAGCCCAATTCACAAACAAACGTACAGTTTTTCCATGATATAATATTATTTTCTACAACGTTTCTCATCGTCTATTTTGACATGCGTCATGTACCGTAACTATTTGTGGCGTGGATTTCATTATAGATATATAACATACTTGACATCCGACTAAATAAAATGGAGGGAGGCCAACAAGATGGCGGCCGGAACAGTTGGCGATATTTAAGGCTAAGGAATAATAAATGATTTTCTCACCTTAAACATCAAATTCGATTAGTGCAAACAAACGGAAATATATCTCTACGTTGTTGTCTTAACAAGAGGATGATTTTGGACACTTCTTTAGCGTGAGTTTGATTTAAACAGATTAAGTGTTCTAGCACATTGCTAAAAAAAAAAAAAAAAAAATCAAAGATGACAGACAAAAGACCAAGAGACCAAGGTAAAAAGACAAACACGAAGCTTTCATTCACCACAGAGCACAGAGATTTGACTGAGGACTTTATGGAAGTTGTTAAAGCAGGTGATATACATTCCTACACTAATTCCGACAGAGGAGTTGTCCCTCTCCCTGACTCAACTCCGTGCACTCCGGCTGCAAAGAAAGGGAAAGCTGAACCTACACTCTCTAAATTGCTAGATAACATCGTGAGGCTTGTGGCTGAAAAAAATAAAAGAGAATGCAGACAATCTTTCAGGCCTGATAAAGAAAAATGCAGACACCATCAAAGCTTTAAATGAATCATCAGAGTTTCTCTTCAATGAAGTTCAAGAATGACAACAGTTAAGAAGGTAAGTGGTGACCATCAGAAGAGAATAACAGGCCTGGAAGATAGACTGAATGAAATGGAACGTTATCACAGAAGATGGAACCTGCACCTGTATGGCCTGCCAGAGCAGGAAGGAGAAGACGCTAAACAGCGCATGATTGACATCTGTAAGGCAGTCCTTCAAGACCCCGAAGAGGATCTTCGAGCCCACATTGGCATAAGCCACAGGATCGGATGGAGAGAGAATGGCAAAACTCGACCGGTGAATACAAGGTTTGCATCCAGATCGACCAAAGAAAAGGTATGGAAATCTGCGAAGAATTCGGAATCGCAAGGGAAAAAAACGTTCTTCGTCGGAGCCAAAGCCATCATTGAGGGTAAAGAAATAAGAATGTAATGATAGCTCTGACGTGATGTTAAAGGAAAGTATGTGCTTTCAAGAAGTTCACTTGTGTTCAAAATTAGCTGCATAGCAATGTGTTGCTATATGTTTGAAAGCTACAAGGTCAGAGATTTATAAATCCATGTTTGCCTGTTCTAATTAATACTTAAAAGCTGTAGAAAATCATTTAGTTTCTGTGTTCTACCTAACTTCTTGTTCTATTTTTCAACTTGTATTTGTCAATTTATTCACTTAATGTAAGGGGTATACGAGAACAGATTAAGAGGAAAGCTGTATTTTTATTTTGTAAAACTTTCAAGGCGGAGTTTTATTTTCTATCAGATTTTAATTTCTGGAAAAATCAGTGGGGAGACAATATCTGGATGTCTTATGGAAGCAGTAAATCGGCCGGTGTTGCCATATTAAAAGGTTCCTTTCAGGGGAAAATTCTTAAAAATGTAGTTCATGATTCAGGAAGATGGATTATTTTGGTTATTGAATATATGGAAGATATCTTCATTTTGGGTCATAATAACAGTCATAGAAACACACTTTTGTTTACGGAATTTGAAGAACAGATAAATGTATTATTGAATTCCTTCATCAATGCTAAACTAATTTTTGGGGGCGACTGGAACTGCATAAGTGACCCCACCAAAGACGGTCAACCTCAAAGATCCTTAAGAGGCACTTATGGAGAATTTAATAATCTCTGTCTGCATTTAAATTGTTGTGACATATGGAGACTAAAAAATCCACATCAAATCCAGTTCACTTGGAATAACAAAGATTTATCAAAGAAATCCAAGATTGACTTCTGGCTCATTTCAAATGAGTTACTAGACAGTGTGGAAGAAACCAAAATAGAACCCTCAATATTTTCTGATCATAATATGGTTACTTTAGTTTTATGTATAAGGAATCAATCAAAAAAATATAAACCAAATTGTTGGAAATTAAATAATACACTTTTGAGTGATAAAATCTTCAGAGAAAAAGCCAAAAAAATTATAAATGAAAATTTTACAAAAGCAAAAAAATATCAACTATATGGCAAACATTGGGAATATACAAAATTTCAGATCCGTAATATGGCCATCAAAAGGGGAAAATAATTATCTAGGTAAAAAAGAATGAGACAAGATAGAATACTCAAGGAAATAATTTCTATCAAAATTTGGCACGGGGAGCTTTTATTTGTTCCAGACGGAAATTGATAGAACATGGTGAAAAGAATACGAAATATTTTCATAATTTAGAAAAAAGAAATGCTAGTGTTAACCGTATATACAAACTTAAAATTAATGAACAGATTTCTGAAGACCCCCTAAAGATTTCCAATTTTGTGGGAGAACTTTATAAAAAATTATACTCTGAACACAACAGTAGTCAGAGCGCAAATTTCCTCTCTTATATAAAAAATGTGGAACAAGATATTGATGAAACTCAGAAGGACATTTGTGATCAAGATATATCCCTAGAAGAACTAAAAAAGAACACAGAAAGATAATAAATCCACAGGGAATGATGGCCTTACAGGTGAATTTTATAAGGTATTTCAAGATTATATTTCTGAATTCTTATTATTAGTTTTTCAGGAGGCTATAGAAACCTGTAGGCTCCTCATCTATGTGTCAAGGCTTAATTACATTGTTACCTAAACCCAATAAGGATTGTTTGCTTCTTGACAATTGGAGGCCTATAACCTTGATTAATAATGACGTAAAATTATTTGCTCAGATTTTTGCACAAAGAATAAAGTTATGCTTAGATACAGTTATAGATGATAGTCAGTCTGGCTTTATGCAAGGCTGACATATCAGTAATAATATTCGATTAATCTTAGATTTAATTGACTATAAGGATTACATAACCGATAACAGTTATATTCTATTTATAGATATATACAAAGCCTTTGATACTGTGAAACATAATTTTTTATTTGATTTATTAGAATTTTTGGTTTTGGTCAGTACTTTAAAAGGGCAATACAAACTCTACAGTGGGGAGAACAAGTATTTGATACACTGTCGATTTTGCAGGTTTTCCTACTTACAAAGCATGTAGAAGTCTGTAATTTTTATCATAGGTACTCTTCAACTGTGAGTGACGGAATCTAAAACAAAAATCCAGAAAATCACATTGTATGATTTTTAAATAATTAATTTGCATTTTATTGCATGACATAAGTATTTGATCACCTACCAACCAGTAAGAATTCCGGCTCTCACAGACCTGTTAGTTTTTCTTTAAGAAGCCCTCCTGTTCTCCACTCATTACCTGTATTAACTGCACCTGTTTGAACTCGTTACCTGTATAAAAGACACCTGTCCACAGACTCAATCAAACAGACTCCAACCTCTCCACAATGGCCAAGACCAGAGAGCTGTGTAAGGACATCAGGGATAAAATTGTAGACCTGCACAAGGCTGGGATGGGCTACAGGACAATAGGCAAGCAGCTTGGTGAGAAGGCAACAACTGTTGGCGCAATTATTAGAAAATGGAAGAAGTTCAAGATGACGGTCAATCTCCCTCGGTCTGGGGAACCATGCAAGATCTCACCTCGTGGGGCATCAATGATCATGAGGAAGGTGAGGGATCAGCCCAGAACTACACGGCAGGACCTGGTCAATGACCTGAAGAGAGCTGGGACCACAGTCTCAAAGAAAACCATTAGTAACACACTACGCTGTCATGGATTAAAATCCTGCAGCGCACGCAAGGTCCCCCTGCTCAAGCCAGCGCATGTCCAGGCCAATGACCATCTGGATGATCCAGAGGAGGAATGGGAGAAGGTCATGTGGTCTGATGAGACAAAAATAGAGCTTTTTGGTCTAAACTCCACTTGCCGTGTTTGGAGGAAGAAGAAGGATGAGTACAACCCCAAGAACACCATCCCAACCGTGAAGCATGGAGGTGGAAACATCATTCTTTGGGGATGCTTTTCTGCAAAGGGGACAGGACGACTGCACCGTATTGAGGGGAGGACGGATGGGGCCATGTATCGCGAGATCTTGGCCAACAACCTTATACAAACTTAAAATTAATGAACAGATTTCTGAAGACCCCCTAAATTATTTCCAATTTTGTGGGAGAACTTTATAAAAAATTATACTCTGAACACAACAGTAGTCAGAGCGCAAATTTCCTCTCTTATATAAAAAATGTGGCACAAGATATTGATGAAACTCAGAAGGACATTTGTGATCAAGATATATCCCTAGAAGAACTAAAAAAGAACATAGAAAGATAATAAATCCACAGGGAATGATGGCCTTACAGGTGAATTTTATAAGGTATTTCAAGATTATATTTCTGAATTCTTATTATTAGTTTTTCAGGAGGCTATAGAAACCTGTAGGCTCCTCATCTATGTGTCAAGGCTTAATTACATTGTTACCTAAACCCAATAAGGATTGTTTGCTTCTTGACAATTGGAGGCCTATAACCTTGATTAATAATGACGTAAAATTATTGGCTCAGATTTTTGCACAAAGAATAAAGTTATGCTTAGATACAGTTATAGATGATAGTCAGTCTGGCTTTATGCAAGGCTGACATATCAGTAATAATATTCGATTAATCTTAGATTTAATCTTAGATTACATAACCGATAACAGAAGAAAGAGCCCTTTAAGAAGCCCTCCTGTTCTCCACTCATTACCTGTATTAACTGCACCTGTTTGAACTCGTTGCCTGTATAAAAGACACCTGTCCACACACTCAATCAAACAGACTCCAACCTCTCCACAATGGCCAAGACCAGAGAGCTGTGTAAGGACATCAGGGATAAAATTGTAGACCAGTCTCAAAGAAAACCATTAGTAACACATTACGCCATCATGGATTAAAATCCTGCAGCGCACGCAAGGTCCCCCTGCTCAAGCCAGCGCATGTCCAGGCCCGTCTGAAGTTTGCCAATGACCATCTGGATGATCCAGAGGAGGAATGGGAGAAGGTCATGTGGTCTGATGAGACAAAAATAGAGCTTTTTGGTCTAAACTCCACTCGCCGTGTTTGGAGGAAGAAGAAGGATGAGTACAACCCTAAGAACACCATCCCAACCATGAAGCATGGAGGTGGAAACATCATTCTTTGGGGATGCTTTTCTGCAAAGGGGACAGGACGACTGCACCATATTGAGGGGAGGATGGATGGGGCCATGTATTAATACCTGGTAATATTTGGTAATACTTAATACCAAATATTAAGTTCTGCTTTTCTGATGTATCAAATACTTATGTCATGCAATAAAATGCAAATTAATTACTTAAAAATCATATAATGTGATTTTCTGGATTTTTTAGATTCCGTCACTCACAGTTGAAGTGTACCTATGATAAAAATTACAGACTTCTACATGCTTTGTAAGTGGGCAAACCTGCAAAATCGGCAGTGTATCAAATACTTGTTCTCCCCACTGTATATAGTGACTGTAATAGTTACTGTAATACTTCCATGGGGAACTACCCGTAGATTTAGCATCTCCCGGGGCATAAAACAGGGAGATCCAGCAGCTCCCTTCCTATTTCTTTTGGTCATGCAAACGATGGCTTAACACATTCATAATAACTCTTTTCAAGGCATTCAAATTAGGGAAAAAGAAATTAAATGCTGTCAGCTTGCTGATGATACAGCCATTTTTTTGAAAGATATATCACAGGTTAAAAAAATTATAGAGTGTCTCAATACATTTTCTGAAGCTTCAGGTTTATCTTTAAATGTTAAAAAATGCACCCTTTTTCCACTTAAAGACAATAGTATCCCTTTAACCGAATTTGAAGGTATCCCAGTTAGAGAGGAAGTAACTTATCTTGGTATCAATATCTGTAAAAATCAGTCAGATAGAGTGCAATCTAATTTCCAACCCCTTATGGTGAAAATTAAAAAGAAATTCGATACGTGGCTCATGAGGGATTTGTCACTCAAAGGAAGAGTTCTTTTGTCCAAAACAGAGGGACTGTCTTGTTTAGTCTATCCTGCAAAAAGTATTAGATGTACCAAAATCTTTTCATAAAAAAATTGACTCAACTTTATTCAATTTCATATGGAAAAACAAGCCTCACTATTTAAATAGAAATATTTTATGTAATTCTTATAACCAAGGAGGCTTGAATGTGCTTGGTTTTGTTACTCCTAATACAATTTTCAAGTTGAACTGGATTAAACATTATATTAAGCATAAAGATAAGCTATGGTATATAATTCCAAATCTTATTTTTGAAAAAGTTGGTGGTATAGAGTTCCTCTTAAAATGTGACTTTGAGGTTAACAGACTCCCCATCCAGTTATCCAGTTTTCATAGTCAGGCTCTTTTATGTTGGCTTCTTATATACAAACATAATTTCCCCCCCCCCACAAACAGTTAATATGGAATAATAAAATTGTTAAATATAAGAATAAATCAATCTTCTATGACAATTGGGTTAAAAATGATATTCTAATGGTCTATCTAATGGTTAATAAATGAAGAGGGCTATTTATTTACATATACTGAATTTGGTATATGACATATAAGACATTTGGTGTTCCAATATCTCCACGAGAATATAGTATTGTATTCGATGCAATACCACCGGGTTTTTGGAGACTTTTGCAAGGCATCAGTGAACCTCAGAAAAATTAAACGTTTAAAAAACAGATCTTGTTGAATGGTGTTGATATTAAACATAGCAAATGCAATAATACATTTTTCAGACGTTTGATTCATTGCCCTGCAACATTTCGAAGTAAATACTTTTGGAATGACCATTTTGAGAATATTAATTGGGGATTGATTTGGACTTATAATAACAAATACTGTGTTAATAATAAAGTTAATAAAATATACTTTAAAATTATACATACAGTTTATCCATCAAACCAGTTTTTAAAAAGATATAAGAACGATCTTTCTGAATGTTGTGTATTTTGTAAAATGGATACTGAAACTATTTTGCATCTTTTTTTTTTTAGTGTATGTATGTTAAATTGATGTAGAATATTAGTGGAACCAAAATTAACATAGAGAAAAGAGATGCTATTTTTTATTATGACAAAAAAGATATAGAAAAGAGTCATGTTTTTATATTAATTCTTATAATATTACTTGGTAAGTTCTACATACACAAATGTAAATGGTCTGATAGGATTCCCAATATCACCCATTTCAAGTCTGACATGAAGATTTATTTCGAAACTTTACAAGGACTCTCAAACCGCAAAGCAATAAGAACTATGGACATTTACAGAGAATTAAACTCCTCTTCTTTAATTTGAGTACACACGTATACCCGTTTTTGTTATTTTTCTCTTCAATCTTCAATATCTTTTTATATGAATGTTATCCTCACAGTTCATCTCACGATACCTGATGTTAAACATTTTATTAATGGTTCATGATGTTATGGAATTCTTCAAAGCAGTATATGTGAAACATTTGTATCTTCTGAAATGTTAAATGTATATTTTTGGAAATAAATAAATAAATAAATAAATAAATAAATAAAGTATATTGCTTACAAGTTGTATATCATAAAATGTGATCTTTATATATATATATACACTCACCTAAAGGATTATTAGGAACACCTGTTCAATTTCTCATTAATGCAATTATCTAATCAACCAATCACATGGCAGTTGCTTCAATGCATTTAGGGGTGTGGTCCTGGTCAAGACAATCTCCTGAACTCCAAACTGAATGTCAGAATGGGAAAGAAAGGTGATTTAAGCAATTTTGAGCGTGGCATGGTTGTTGGTGCCAGACGGGCCGGTCTGAGTATTTCACAATCTGCTCAGTTACTGGGATTTTCACGCACAACCATTTCTAGAGTTTACAAAGAATGGTGTGAAAAGGGAAAAACATCCAGTATGCGGCAGTCCTGTGGGCGAAAATGCCTTGTTGATGCTAGAGGTCAGAGGAGAATGGGCCGACTGATTCAAGCTGATAGAAGAGCAACTTTGACTGAAATAACCACTCGTTACAACCGAGGTATGCAGCAAAGCATTTGTGAAGCCACAACACGCACAACCTTGAGGCGGATGGGCTACAACAGCAGAAGACCCCACCGGGTACCACTCATCTCCACTACAAATAGGAAAAAGAGGCTACAATTTGCACGAGCTCACCAAAATTGGACAGTTGAAGACTGGAAAAATGTTGCCTGGTCTGATGAGTCTCGATTTCTGTTGAGACATTCAGATGGTAGAGTCAGAATTTGGCGTAAGCAGAATGAGAACATGGATCCATCATGCCTTGTTACCACTGTGCAGGCTGGTGGTGGTGGTGTAATGGTGTGGGGGATGTTTTCTTGGCACACTTTAGGCCCCTTAGTGCCAATTGGGCATCGTTTAAATGCCACGGCCTACCTGAGCATTGTTTCTGACCATGTCCATCCCTTTATGACCACCATGTACCCATCCTCTGATGGCTACTTCCAGCAGGATAACGCACCATGTCACAAAGCTCGAATCATTTCAAATTGATTTCTTGAACATGACAATGAGTTCACTGTACTAAAATGGCCCCCACAGTCACCAGATCTCAACCCAATAGAGCATCTTTGGGATGTGGTGGAACGGGAGCTTCGTGCCCTGGATGTGCATCCCACAAATCTCCATCAACTGCAAGATGCTATCCTATCAATATGGGCCAACATTTCTAAAGAATGCTTTCAGCACCTTGTTGAATCAATGCCACGTAGAATTAAGGCAGTTCTGAAGGCGAAAGGGGGTCAAACACAGTATTAGTATGGTGTTCCTAATAATCCTTTAGGTGAGTGTATATATATATTTTTGCAATCATAATAAAAAAAGAGAAAAAAAAAAAGACTAAATAAAATGAAACCAATAAGAAGATTCGATTGCGGGAAATAATAGCAAAGTTAGGTACTAGATTTACATTTTTGAAAGACAAACTTACTGTTGGCTTGACAAGGTTTTTTTTTTTTTAATAATTTGAAGGCCAGGACAGATAGACAAACAGATAGTTGGGTGTTCTGGGTTGCTCAAGTGTTGCTAGGTGGTTTCTATGTGGTTGCTAGGGTGTTCTGACTGACTCTCTGTAATGCCCATTTAGACATTCCCACCTCTGTTAAGAGGTTTAGACCGTTCTTTCACATTTTTGTTGCTCTTAAATTGGATGCACTAAAACTTTATCATCCAAGTAGCCTACATAATATAATAAACTCTTCTCTATGTAGTAAATAATGATAGACCTACTCAGAGCTCAGAGACAGTTAGAATCTGTTGAAGTGTTTAATAGACAGTGTCTTGGTGTTATTTAATGTCCAGTTTTTTTTAAATAATTTAAGAACGTTTTTTTCTTGGTTATGCAAAAATCCTTCAAATATTCCCTTGCAAATGAAACATTGCTTCTACTCATCCATCTGTCCTCCACACCTCTTATCCTCTTTAGGGTTGCAAGGTCGCTGGAGCCTGTCCCACCATCTCGGGCCACAGGCAGGGGAAACACCCTGGAGTCTGGACGGATGGCCAGTCCATCACTTACCATTTACCTATGCTGCATGTCTTTGAATTGTGGGTGAAACTGGAGTACCTGGAGGAAAACATGGAAAATCCACACAGAAAGGCCTCCTGGCTCAGGTGGGAGTCATGGGACTCGAACCAGGGACCTTCTTGCTTTGAGGTGGCAGTGCTACCCACTGAGCCACTGTATTACCCTGCTAATATTTATGTGTATATTAATTCAAATTATAAAAATAGATAAAATGTAAGCAGTTAATCTCCTAAAGCCACAGGTATGGATTTTAAATTAACAACATTTTTAGGTACCAAAAACTGTGTTAAGACACATTTTTCCAGAGTGTTTTCATTTTCCCAGAGTATAAAAGTTTCTAAGTTCATTAAACATTTGAATTACAAAAATAACAGATGCAACTTTATTTTAAGATTCACAGAATGTTAGCCAGAGTTCTGAGAATGTTCCCTGTCTGCTAAATGCCACCATAAGGCATGAAGTATTAAGATATTATAAACATCATGATTTTCTGTAAAACTGCTTTGAAACAATGTGCATTGTGAAAAGCATTATTGAAAAAATTCTGAAATGTTGGAAAAGCGACGCGGAGATGGCATTTTTATAAGTAATATTTTTATTAGTCAAAGTGCGAGTAAGGTACAGTGGGGAGAACAAGTATTTGATACACTGCCGATTTTGCAGGTTTGCCCACTTACAAAGCATGTAGAAGTCTGTAATTTTTATCATAGGTACATTTCAACTGTGAGAGACGGAATCTAAAACAAAAATCCAGAAAATCACATTGTATGATTTTTAAGTAATTAATTTGCATTTTATTGCATGACATAAGTATTTGATACATCAGAAAAGCAGAACTTAATATTTGGTACAGAAACCTTTGTTTGCAATTACAGAGATCATACGTTTCCTGTAGTTCTTGACCAGGTTTGCACACACTGCAGCAGGGATTTTGGCCCACTCCTCCATACAGACCTTCTCCAGATCCTTCAGGTTTCGGGGCTGTCGCTGGGCAATACGGACTTTCAGCTCCCTCCAAAGATTTTCTATTGGGTTCAGGTCTGAAGACTGGCTAGGCCACTCCAGGACCTTGAGATGCTTCTTACGGAGCCACTCCTTAGTTGCCCTGGCTGTGTGTTTCGGGTCGTTGTCATGCTGGAAGACCCAGCCACGACCCATCTTCAATGCTCTTACTGAGGGAAGGAGGTTGTTGGCCAAGATCTCGCGATACATGGCCCCATCCATCCTCCCCTCAATACGGTGCAGTCGTCCGGTCCCCTTTGCAGAAAAGCATCCCCAAAGAATGATGTTTCCACCCCCATGCTTCACGGTTGGGATGGTGTTCTTGGGGTTGTTCTCATCCTTCTTCTTCCTCCAAACACGGCGAGTGGAGTTTAGACCAAAAAGCTCTATTTTTGTCTCATCAGACCATATGATCTTCTCCCATTCCTCCTCTGGATCATCCAGATGGTCATTGGCAAACTTCAGACAGGCCTGGACATGCGCTGGCTTGAGCAGAGGGACCTTGCGTGCACTGCAGGATTTTAATCCATGACGGCGTAGTGTGTTACTAATGGTTTTCTTTGAGACTGTGGTCCCAGCTCTCTTCAGGTCATTGACCAGGTCCTGCCGTGTAGTTCTGGGCTGATCCCTCACCTTCCTCATGATCATTGATGCCCCACGAGGTGAGATCTTGCATGGTGCCCCAGACCGAGGGAGATTGACCGTCATCTTGAACTTCTTCCATTTTTGAATAATTGGGCCAACAGTTGTTGCCTTCTCACCGAGCTGCTTGCCTATTGTCCTGTAGCCCATCCTAGCCTTGTGCAGGTCTACAATTTTATCCCTGATGTCCTTACACTTCTCTCTGGTCTTGGCCATTGTGGAGAGGTTGGAGTCTGTTTGATTGAGTGTGTGGACATGTGTCTTTTATACAGGTAAGGAGTTCAAACAGGTGCAGTTAATACAGGTAATGAGTGGAGAACAGGAGGGCTTCTTAAAGAAAAACTAACAGGTCTGTGAGAGCCGGAATTCTTACTGGTTGGTAGGTGATCAAATACTTATGTCATGCAATAAAATGCAAATTAATTATTTAAAAATCATACAATGTGATTTTCTGGATTTTTGTTTTAGATTCCATCTCTCACAGTTGAAGTGTACCTATGATAAAAAATTATAGACCTCTACCTGCTTTGTAAATAGGAAAACCTGCAAAATCGGCAGTGTATCAAATACTTGTTCTCCCCACTGTATTTTATTGAACAGATAAATTGCCATATGTAGCTCTCTAACAGAGCTCATTGTAAAGCATTATCTATTGTGAAGGGTCGTTTCATCATGGGATGTTGTTGTGCTGCTGGAATTTATTTTTAAGGAAGTACCGTGTCTGTTAATGGGTATATAGCTACAGTAACATCTTCAGCTAGTCAACTTGAGATACTTTCCATCTAAACTGGTTATATCTCTTAAGCAGTGAATATTTTATGAGCAGCAGGATAACCACATTCATCCGCACAGTCACGCAGAGCAGAATCACAACCAAAACAATGCTATTCTGCAAAATGCATGCGGTTTTGTTTTTCACCTGCTGGAGGGCTAAAAGTTACATAGTGTACCTTAAAAAGTGAAAGTGATGTGACATGTAGCCAAGGTTGGTGTCAAATTTGTGCTCTGCATTTCACCCATCAAATACACACACACACAGCAGCAAGTATTGAACAAACACACCTGGAGCAGTGGGCAGCCATTTTTTGCTGTGGCGCCTGGGGAGCGATTGGGGGTTAGGTGCCTTGCTCAAGGGCACCTCAGTTGTGGGTAATGAGAGTGGAAAAGAGCACTGTTCATTCACTCCACCACCCTACTGGCATTTCCTGCCGGTACTGAGACTCAAACCAGCAACCTTTGGGTTACAACTCAGTCCCTGAGTGTCTTGAATAATCTCTAACCATTAGGCCACAACTGCCCCAAGGGTGATTTCCCCCAAAAATGATAATACTGTCATTAATTCCTCACCCTCATGTCGTTCCAAACCCGTAAGACCTTCGTTCATCTTCAGAACACAAATTAAGATATTTTTGATGAAATCCGAGAGCTTTCTGACCTTCTGACAACCCAGAAAGGAAGTAAAGACATCGTTAAAATAGTCCATGTGACTACAGTGTTTCAACCTTAATGTTATGAAGCGACGAGAATACTTTTTCAGCGCAAAAAAACAAAACAAAAAGAATGATTTTATTCAACAATTTCTTCTCTTCCATGTCTTACTGGTTTGAAACGACGTGAGGGGGAGTAATTAATGACAGAAATTTCATTTTTGGGTGAACTAACCCTTTAAACATATCTTAAATAGCATATTTTGGCTTCAAGAGGCGGTGACTTAATGGGGCACAATTAATGTGAATATTATAGTGCTGTCAATCAATTAAAAAAATATTAACTAATTAAGCGCACATTTTTCTGTAATTAATTGCAATTAATCGCACCTAACATTAATGTTTGTAGTAATTTCACATTTAATCTCCAAATTGATGTAGAAACAACATAAAGACAGTAGCCTATATTTTAAATATTTGTTTAATGGTATCTTTTTATGAAAGAAGGCCAGTATCACCGATAACAATACTGCTACTGATGTCTCTATGAAATTAATTTTTTCTCAATTTTAGCCATTAATTATAGGCATTCAGCATTACATTATTATTGAAAGCTTATTAGGCTTTAAAAAATATAACAGCTTTTAATTTAAGTGAACTTAAAACAATCTTCACATAAACCCATTATAATAAATGTCACATTTACCTGTGCGCTTCAATATATCAGGGCTCAATTGTTTTCTGTTGGCCCTGTCAGACCAGTTCAGATTTTTACTCGCCCTGTTAAAATGCACAAAAAGTTATTGTTTTCGTTGTTTTTGACCCATGAAACCTTGTAAACTGTGCTTTAAGATTTTCATGTAGGTCTAACAGGTAGGAAATATACAGAAATTGAATAAAGTTATCAAACAATTAACAGTCTTCACTGCATAAATTATAAATTAAATATAGATATAAATATAGATTATTAAAGCTGCAAATGTTATTCAGTCAAGAGCAGTGAGTGATTTGGTTCTTGTTCTTTGATTAACGTTAATGACAGACAGCAGCAGGTCTATTAGGCTTTAAGACCTGCCGCACATGATGCGGATCTGACTTCATTTAACTCATTTAAGACTGTGCTTGCGAGGATACTCGACAAAATGGGCATTTTGGCATAATTTTGTGTTTTTGTCTGTTCAAACGCTGTTTGAAGCGTCTTTCTGTGCGCACGAGTCGTGTGTGAGTCACATAGACAGGAGAATCACAGACGTGCGCCAGTTCTGCACTGCGTTCTCTATTGTGTCTTATCACGCTTGAATGGTTTGAAAGCCTTTGCATGCATAAGAGCGTGATCATGTAATGTAACGCTAGCATTTTGCATTCAAAAATTTGGGGTTTGAATGGGCATGATGGCTCTGGATATGCAAATTTAATAGCAAGTTAGTAGCCACTATTGTGCATCCTTGAACACTTTTGTATATTCCAATTTATATTTAGACGTATGTCTGATTTCCTATTAATCCACCTATAAAAGAGAACTGGTTGTTTTTATGTCAATCAGATGACTGCTTCCAGCATAAACGCATCCTTCAATGTTTTTGCTGCTCTTTGAATGTGTGTGGCAGCATATGCTTCCTCTCCAGAGGGACACGAGCACTACATGTGCATTTCCATACACCCACCTGCTCTATGAATTCTGTTCTCACGGGCAAATTATTTAATTTGCTGTAGTTCAGCCCGAGGATCTATGTGACATTAGCCCTAAATGCATCCCACCGGCTGAGCGACCCCGTGTCATATTAGGAATATCAAGTTCCCCGCACACATACGGTTTGCACAGTACGTGCTCTCATAATTCGAACATGAAATATTGCCATTTCACATGAATAATGCAACAGCGGCAAAAGCAGTAATGTCGGCGGCTTTGTCCACTCTGCGTTCGGTGAACCGTACAGGCCCCCGGGGAGACGCACACCATCACGGATATCATTTCGCTCCATCTGCATTTGATTTACTATGTGTTCCTGCAATAAATGCCGGTTATTGATGGCTGTAATCTTGAGTTATAACACAGAGGTCATTACAGATAATTTCACTGTGGTTTCATACAGTCAATTAGACTACACTCTTCTGCGTGGGACTCTCTTATGAGAGGTCTAACACCTTTTGCAGCTGAGAGATTTATTATACTTTAAGGGTGGAGAAGGAAAATTATTATTTGAATTATTTATCCAAAGCGTAAAAGATGGTTTCCTCTTCATATTTCTTGAGGGATGTGATAAAGATAGTAGACACAAAACAGAGACATAATTTATGCTATAAACTCTGACGATAGTAACTGTAAGACACTATAGTAACAGCATGGCCCAAACCTATACCATGAATATGTCAACTGCTAGATAGTATTTGGTTCTTCTGGCTTTTGCAGATTGAAGTAAGAATTCAAATATTATTGTAATGTTAAACTGAAAAATGAAAGTAAGGAATAATTGAAGACGGGGCGTTTAATTATTGAAAATTACATGTGCACCCGCGGTGGTAACCACAACGAGAGGAAGGTGTGCATTAGGTTTTCAATAATTTAACAATACAGAGTAAATTATTCCTTAAACTGCAGTTACCACATGTTTCTCTCAAAGCTATATTTTTGGATTTTGTCCCTAAAATGTTCTTTCGAGTGGAACTACTTCCCGAAAGTGCAGGTTTAGTGTTTTAAACAACCCAAGCCACCGTTACTAGTTTGAAATGCTCTTTGAAATTCATTTGAAATTTTGCTGTCCCAATTTGCATACCATCCATCCTGATTTAGTGCCTGTCAAATAATTTGTTAAAAACAATATGCCAAATGTGCCAGTGGATTGTCAAAGTTTATGTTTATTCATGCTTTTTGCCTAATATTGATCTTGAGCAATGAAGAGTTTGGAATAGTTAACAGGCAAAAAGTGCAGAGAAGTGTGAGGCTAATGTCCCCACAAATTTTTTTTAAATCCATGACCCTGCAATGAAAGTAATAATGAATTTTGCTTGACCCTAAACACTTACACATTAGGACTGCACGATATATCGTTTTAGCATTGATAACGTGATGTGTGCATCCGCGATAGTCACATCGAAGGATGTGCGATGTCAAGTATGTTGTAGATCACGGATCAACTGATCCATACGGGCCAGCTGCACCCCGGTTCAGAACGCATGTGATTCGCGGGTTAATTGCAAAGTTTAACCATCATAGAGTGAAAGGTTATCATGTGCATGTGTTTTTAAGTCAAGTCAGGCATCAAGAGCAAGAGGACTTGTGCGCTGTTTTCTGTGCGCACACACAAAGCTGCGTAGACAGCATGTGAACGCCGAATTCAGTTCTCTTTCTTTTGAGCTTAAACGAACAAATGAAGTAAAAATGCCCGTCTTGGTGAGTATCCTCGTAAACACAGTCGGTTATGTGTTGTAAACAAGCCTGCCACACGAGTCCTGAAAACTGAAGCCAACGCATCTCGATCGCCCCCAGGTGACTGGATGCAGTATAGGTCATAAAGGCCGCCCCCTCCATGAAGTGTAATGGGACATAAACCGATCAGGCATAACATTATTATTATTAATATTGTGTTGGTCCCCCTTTTGCTGCCAAAACAGCACTGATCCGTCGAGGCATGGGCTCCACTAGATCCCTGAAGGTGTGCTGTGGTATCTGGCACCAAGATGTTAGCAGCAGATCCTTTAAGTCCTGTAAGTTGCGAGGTGGGGCCTCCATGGATCTGACTTGTTTGTTCAGCACATCCCACAGATGCTCGATTGGATTGAGATCTGGGGAATTTGGAGGCCAAGTCAACACCTCAAACTCGTTGTTGTGCTCCTCAAAACATTCCTGAACCATTTTTGCTTTGTGGCAGGACACATTATCCTGCTGAAAGAGGCCACAGCCACCAGGGAATACCGTTTCCATGAAAGGGTGTACATGGTCTGCAACAATGCTTAGGTAAGTGTTATGTGTCAAAGTAACATCCACATGGATGGCAGGACCCAAGGTTTCCCAGCAGAACATTGCCCAAAGCATCACACTGCCTCCGCCGGCTTGCCTTCTTCCCATAGTGCATCCTGGTGCCATGTGTTCCCCAGGTAAGCGACGCACCCGGCCATCCACGTGATGTAAAAGAAAACGTGATTCATCAGACCAGGCCACCTTCTTCCATTGCTCCGTGGTCCAGTTCTGATGCTCACGTGCCCACTGTTGGCGCTTTCGGCGGAGGACATGGGTCAGCATGGGCACCCTGACTGGTCTGCGGCTATGCAGCCCCATAAGCAACAAACTGCGATGCACTGTGTATTCTGACACTTTTCTATCAGAACCAGCATTAACTTCTTGAGCAATTTGAGCTACAGTAGCTCGTCTGTTTGATCAGACCACACGGGCCAGCCCTTTGCTCCCCATGTGCATCAATGAGCCTTGGCCGCCCATGACCCTGTCGCCGGTTCACCACTGTTCCTTCCTTGGACCACTCTTGATAGATACTGACCACTGCAGACCGGGAACACCCCACAAGAGCTGCAGGGGAGGAGATGCTCTGACCCAGTCGTCTAGCCATCACAATTTGGCGCTTGTCAAACTCGCGCAAATCCTTACACTTGCCCATTTTTCCTGCTTCTAACACACGAACTTTGAGGACAAAATGTTCACTTGCTGCCTAATACACTCACCTAAAGGATTATTAGGAACACCATACTAATACTGTGTTTGACCCCCTTTCGCCTTCAGAACTGCCTTAATTCTACGTGGCATTGATTCAACAAGGTGCTGAAAGCATTCTTTAGAAATGTTGGCCCATATTGATAGGATAGCATCTTGCAGTTGATGGAGATTTGTGGGATGCACATCCAGGGCACGAAGCTCCCGTTCCACCACATCCCAAAGATGCTCTATTGGGTTGAGATCTGGTGACTGTGGGGGCCATTTTAGTACAGTGAACTCATTGTCATGTTCAAGAAACCAATTTGAAATGATTCGAGCTTTGTGACATGGTGCATTATCCTGCTGGAAGTAGCCATCAGAGGATGGGTACATGGTGGTCATAAAGGGATGGACATGGTCAGAAACAATGCTCAGGTAGGCCGTGGCATTTAAACGATGCCCAATTGGCACTAAGGGGCCTAAAGTGTGCCAAGAAAACATCCCCCACACCATTACACCACCACCACCAGCCTGCACAGTGGTAACAAGGCATGATGGATCCATGTTCTCATTCTGTTTACGCCAAATTCTGACTCTACCATCTGAATGTCTCAACAGAAATCGAGACTCATCAGACCAGGCAACATTTTTCCAGTCTTCAACTGTCCAATTTTGGTGAGCTCGTGCAAATTGTAGCCTCTTTTTCCTATTTGTAGTGGAGATGAGTGGTACCCGGTGGGGTCTTCTGCTGTTGTAGCCCATCCGCCTCAAGGTTGTGCGTGTTGTGGCTTCACAAATGCTTTGCTGCATACCTCGGTTGTAACGAGTGGTTATTTCAGTCAAAGTTGTTCTTCTATCAGCTTGAATCAGTCGGCCCATTCTCCTCTGACCTCTAGCATCAACAAGGCATTTTCGCCCACAGGACTGCCGCATACTGGATGTTTTTCCCTTTTCACACCATTCTTTGTAAACTCTAGAAATGGTTGTGCGTGAAAATCCCAGTAACTGAGCAGATTGTGAAATACTCAGACCGGCCCGTCTGGCACCAACAACCATGCCACGCTCAAAATTGCTTAAATCACCTTTCTTTCCCATTCTGACATTCAGTTTGGAGTTCAGGAGATTGTCTTGACCAGGACCACACCCCTAAATGCATTGAAGCAACTGCCATGTGATTGGTTGATTAGATAATTGCATTAATGAGAAATTGAACAGTTGTTCCTAATAATCCTTTAGGTGAGTGTATATTCCACCCACTAACAGGTGCCGTGATGAAGAGATAATCAGTGTTATTCACTTCACCTGTCAGTGGTCATAATGTTATGCCTGATCGGTGTAGACAAACTAAACAATCAAACTACACTCCAAATACATTTTTTCCAAAGAAAGTTTCTGTCATTTTAGGCTGTTTTTTATCACACTGATGTTATTTCAAGTGTTCGTTCTTTAAATAAGTTTGGTTTTAGTTAGTTATTTGATGCTATAAAAACGGGGGTGTGGCGTTATGATTGACAGCTGAGATTGACAGCTTCTCTGAGTGAAGTAGTCACTGAGGCACTAACGGACATTTTTTGGGGGGAACTTCAGGAGGAGACTGGAGCTTTAACTTTAATCTCAAGATTTCCATAACTGTTTATTTCACAAATAGTTGATGATTAGACGGAAGTGTGGGCGGCTCATCTTCGCGCTCACTACTGCGCAGACTCGAGACCCAAGATGTCAGCGCCATATTTGAACACTGGTGGCTTCACTTACGTCAACGGAAGAGAGTGAATGCGCGTCGTCCATCTTTTTTTAAAGTCTATGGTTGTAAACAATTGAGAAAGAAAACAGATGCGTGTCATTAATATTAGGTCTGTGCATTCGTCTTAACTGGACAGCGGCCTAATGTACCCGCAGCTGTTTGTATCACCAATGAGAAAGAGAAAATTATTTTTGTAGCTTTAACAAAGACAAATTGTATTAATTAATTAATTATATTAGTTATATTTCATTTATAAAGACTGTTATTTTACATTTGATTATTCAATTTCTTTACCGGAATACTGTTAGATTTATTTATTTATCTATGCTTGTAATTTGTTTATTATTTTCTATGCAGATTCACTCCCCTACAAAATCACCCCAATTATTCTAGAATGATTAGTTCTTTTAAAATAGACCTATTCAAATCATCTGGTGAAATTGTTTTTATATCGCAATATATATCGCAGAAAAACTAAATATCGCAATGTAAGTTTTTTTCCAATATCGTGCAGCACTATTACACACAAACATAAACAGCACATTGGTTTTTTTATGACATTATAGAACGTCTCAACACTGTCAATACACTCAAGTATACAGACTTGTAATGCATTGTATAAGTATGCACTACATAGTGCATAGTGTAAGTATGGAACTTGGGAAAGATTTTTGAAACAATTCAGAAAACAAAGTGTGTAATATGTTGTGGAACTGTAATGCAGTTAGAGAAAATGAATCGACACCTAACGTTTGTCAACCAATTAGAATTCAGCAGTGCCTTTGTATAAAGCATAATTCTCATGATTTGCAGATCTGCATTTAGTCTAACTACAGATGTTCAGGACTCAAAGAGCCTCATAAGCACCTCTAATGCTTATTCTGAATATATGATGTGCACTGAACAGCAGTTAACAGGTGTTGAATCTCAGAAAGAGAGTTTAATGGAGTCACATGGCTGGAGCTTCGTACATCTCCTGGAAATCTCAGCGTGGTTCTCTAGACAGTCTACACAGGACAATATCTAACCAACACAGATGTTCGGCCAAAGTAAAACACTGAACATCTGCTGATACTTGTTTGACAAATTGCTTTTCACGCATGCCACAGATGCTTCATGTCTTCAGCTTGTAAATCTGTTTTATTTCGACAGGACCATTTTCTTTTTCAAAAGAACATGTTGTTCTTCACTTCTCCACTCCTATTGAATATGTTTGGATCCAAAATAAAATCCCAGAGAACTTGAACTTGCTTGCTTATTCCACAGAATGTGCTGTTTGCACCAAATTGTAACCCAACCGTTGTGACTTTAAAATGTCTTTGGAAAGTTAATCCTTTTGTTAGGCTTTTTTTTCTAAAGCAGCGTCAAATCATGATTTATTGCTTGTAGTTCTACTGGTTATTTATCTTTGACTTGTCTTTTGGTTTGCAGTATATCGGCAAAGCTAACAGACAGCTCCATAGCCGGATTAATGGACATCGAAGTTCCATTAGCCGTGGTGACCTCAAACTCCCCGTGGCAAGGCCCTTTCAGTTTGTAGCATCAATACAGTAGCCCTTTCCTGTAGATACTCTAATATGTGAGAATATAGGAAGACAAACCCTTTTGCTGATTTTCAGGTCTGATCTGCATCTGGTCTAATTTGATGGAGGTTATGGCAGCCAAACAGTCATTAAATCCAATGGTTCACATACTTTTCCCACCCTAGACTGAATATTTACATGCTGTGTTCAGTAAAGACATGAAAATATGTCATTGTTTGTGTGTTGTTTGTTTAGGTAGAATGGGTTTTTTTAGACTTAACTGAATTTCAGATCAAGTTTTAGAATCAGTTTTAGAGAAAATATTATCTCTGGTTGGTATCTCAAAGAGGGCTTTCTTTAAATGTCATGTTTTATCACCAGCCGTGTTCTTGCCATAAATGGTTCAAGCAGCTGCCAACCTGCTTAATTTAATGTTACTTCCCACATTCCTTCATAATAAGGAATACAGCCGTGTTAACGGCCTGCGAACAGCTCGTGCTAAGCTTCAATGACAGCATCATTAACATGGAGGTGATGATGATCTTCTGTTGTACATCACAACACCTCTCCTTCTGATCTCTCTCTCGCTCTCTGTGCCATGACATTGCCTGATTTTGATGTGATGCTGTGAAATAATTACATTGAAAAGACTTCTTTCATAAGAAATGTGCATGTATTGAGAGTGCATTTGTGACTCTGTCTAAAGAGGTCTATAATACTTGGAGAAAGCTTTTGATTAGCATTCACATTCATCTCAAAGGCAGTTGCTCTGTTGGCACCGTAGACTCTAAAAAAAGGACGATGCACCTTCACTCTCTTCCATTGTAGAAAAGTGAAGCCGCCAATGTCCCAATATGGTGCTGACATCTTGCGCTGATTCGGGACCCGAGTCAGTAGTGACCGTGAAATGGAGCCGCGGTATCAAGGCCCCGCCCACACTTCCGCATTGGTTAGTACAGTTTACTGCAGAACAACTCATTATGTCGGTGTGAAATAAACAGTTATGGAAATGTAAAAATTATAGTTAAAGCTCCAATCTCCTCCCGAAAATCCCAAAAAAAGTCTGTTGGTGCGTCAGTGACTACTTCGCTCAGAGAAGCTGTCAAACTCAGCTGTCAATCATGTCATGCCATGTCACGTCACACTCCCGTTTTTATAGCATCAAATAACTAACTAAAACCTACTTAATTTATTGAAAAAACTCAAGTTTTTTTAATTTCTATGTGGTGTTTTTAATATGCTTTTAGACAAACCATGTGCGAATTCATAAGTCAGCACCATTGTTGAGTATGTTCTCTCTAAAACTCCAGTGAACCAAAGACAGTCTCAAAAACACGGTTTGAAATCACTGGTGTTTCTGACGTCACAAACTACCTTTTAACCAGTCACGTCAACCGGCACGGCAGGCTTTAGCATATCATTAACTATTCTCTGAAGCAGTGGATGGAGTCTCAAGAGAAGCCAGGTTATCCTGGTATCTTTTTCTGGTGATATGAAAAATCAGGTAGATTTAGCAATATAATGGGTGAATTATGCATATGATGTATATTACAATGTTATGGACTATATGCCTTTCTCCACTGACGTTTTAATTTGTTCAAAGCGTTTCTAAGGATAATGACTGACACTGAAGGCAGACTGAGATGGCAAACGGGAACATGGTTTGTGTAACATTAGCAACACATTATTAGCTGTTTAATAACGTAGTCAAGCAAAAGGATCATCATATTAATTACCGCAGCACATTGCAGAAGGAGTCAGATTTCACTTATGTGATGTGAGAAAGGAGAGGTGACTGACAGGATGATGGCAGGGGATTTGGTGCATAACAGATCCTGAGCATCGGTTTTATCTGTAATACTAGTGTTGTTGCAATTTTATATACCGGTGTGAACATTTCTTCATCATTACATCCCTACCAACACCCTGTCGCCGGTTTGTGGTTTGCCCCTCCTCGGACACTGTTGGTAAATTCTTAGCACTGCTGACCGGGAGCAACCCCACAAGCCTTGCCATTTCAGAGATACTCTGACCCAGTTGCCTTGCCATTACAATTTGGCCCTTGTTAAAGTTTCTCAGATCTTTATTTCTGCCCATGTCTCCTGCTTCCAACACGTTGATTATGAGAACCGATTGTTTGCTTACTATCTAATCTAACTAGACCATAATGAGATGATCAATGTTATTCGCTTCATCTGTGACCTTTTTTGATTTTTTGACTCATCAGTGGTTGCTTGTAAAAAAAAAGTTATTTCATCTGCATACAGGGCTAATTTTGAATGGCAGATGCTTTGTGCCCCCAGAATGATGTAGTTATGGCCTCTACCAGCAGGGCCTAAAAGTCAAGCATCCACGGTTTTCTCTGATTGGATGCAATTTTGCTGCATGCATTTTTGCTTTCAGTATAGACAGAAAATTTTTTAATTGTTGAATCTTATTGCGTTGGGCCTGGATAGTAGCCTATAATGCAGTTACTTTACATACATCTTTCATTATTTTCCACCAGTAATTCAAAAATACACCTCTACATATAGATATAACTGTATGTTGTGGTAAACTACACTTTATTTTAGTATATTAAATGTATTGTATTATTGATAAAATGTTATGATAACATGTAATTTTTTTTTGTTCCTGACAACATCTAAGGAAAGTGCTTTGTATTTCCATGTGGCCCATTTTTTGCACGAGTAAATTGTTTCCAGCTTTGTATGGGCTTTGGAGAGTGTTTTCCTGCATAAGAGATTTACTTATTACTATAGTAATTAAAGTACAATAACTGGGTAATAACTAGGTACTAACCTAACCCTTACCCATGTAGTTACCTTACTCAGGATTTTCTGCATGTGCATGTCAGAGATGTTCACAAGTCTTTCATCTGGAGTCCGAGTCAAGTCTGAAGTCTTTAAGCTGGAGTCCGAGTCAAGTCTGGAGTCTTTAAGCTGGAGTCCGAGTCAAGTCTGAAGTCTTTAAACTGGAGTCCGAGTCAAGTCTGGAGTCTTTAAGCTGGAGTCCGAGTCAAGTCTGAAGTCTTTAAGCTGGAGTCCGAGTCAAGTCTGAAGTCTTTAAGCTGGAGTCCGAGTCAAGCCTGAAGTCTTTAAGCTGGAGTCCGAGTCAAGCCTGAAGTCTTTAAGCTGGAGTCCGAGTCAAGTCTGAAGTCTTTAAGCTGGAGTCCGAGTCAAGTCTGAAGTCTTTAAACTGGAGTCCGAGTCAAGCCTGAAGTCTTTAAGCTGGAGTCCGAGTCAAGCCTGAAGTCTTTAAACTGGAGTCCGAGTCAAGTCTGAAGTCTTTAAACTGGAGTCCGAGTCAAGCCTGAAGTCTTTAAACTGGAGTCAGAGTCAAGTCTGAAGTCTTTAAGCTGGAGTCCGAGTCAAGCCTGAAGTCTTTAAGCTGGAGTCCGAGTCAAGCCTGAAGTCTTTAAGCTGGAGTCCGAGTCAAGCCTGAAGTCTTTAAGATGGAGTCCGAGTCAAGCCTGAAGTCTTTAAGCTGGAGTAAGAGTCAAGCCTGAAGTCTTTAAGCTGGAGTAAGAGTCAAGCCTGAAGTCTTTAAACTGGAGTCTGAGTCAAGTCTGGAGTCTTTAAGCTGGAGTCCGAGTCAAGCCTGAAGTCTTTAAGCTGGAGTCCGAGTCAAGCCTGAAGTCTTTAAGCTGGAGTCCGAGTCAAGTCTGAAGTCTTTAAGCTGGAGTGCGAGTCATGCCTGAAGTCTTTAAACTGGAGTAAGAGTCAAGTCTGAAGTCTTTAAGCTGGAGTGCGAGTCATGCCTGAAGTCTTTAAGCTGGAGTCCGAGTCAAGTCTGAAGTCTTTAAGCTGGAGTCCGAGTCAAGCCTGAAGTCTTTAAGCTGGAGTCCGAGTCATGCCTGAAGTCTTTAAGCTGGAGTCCGAGTCAAGTCTGAAGTCTTTAAGCTGGAGTCCGAGTCAAGTCTGAAGGTCAAGTCTGAAGTCTTTAAGCTGGAGTCCGAGTCAAGTCTGAAGTCTTTAAGCTGGAGTCCGAGTCAAGTCTGAAGTCTTTAAGCTGGAGTCCGTGTCAAGTCTGAAGTCTTTTGTCACGAGTCCGAGTCGAGTCTCGAGTCATTTTTGTCTTACAAAAAAGATGTCATATTCAAAAATGTTTTTTTATTGAAATTATACAAAATATATGACCTTTCTATCATCTGTTTTGTTTGTAATAAAGGTCCTAAGATGTAAGGGATACATCCAGCCTGTTACGTTATAATCCATTATAATGTAAAATACAGAACAATTGTCCTGGCAACAAGACGAGTAGTAATTTTCAATACAGTCGCTGAGTGGACACAAGATGGCACCAGTCATGTTTGTTATACAGTGTTGTTATTGACGACAGACATGATCAGAAAATATCAAACCTCGGAATGTTTCCAGTTGTTTCAAGTCAATAGAAAACTGTACACATGCTGATTGCGATACGTTAAAATATGCGCTTTAAGTAATAAATGGATTAACATATTTCTCTCGCGCTCTCTCTCTCTCTCTCTCTCTCTCTCTCTCGTAGACACACATTAACAGAAAGAAAAGCTGCATATACTACGAAAAGATTGATAAAAGTAAAACGTAGTGCTAGGTTTAAAGGTTAGATTTTATTCATGTTTTAACAGGCTGGCAATCCAAAAGAGCCACCCAGCTACACCACAGTAAAACAGCTAGATGTGTGAGTTAATGTGACTAATCTTTGTGGATGCGATGTCTAATAAAATGCCGTTCCGGTGTCTTTAATTGTTTTCCACACATTCTTTGCATCTAGCCGATCTGACATGGTAATAAATCCAAATGTGAGAACATATGGCACGATGGACCCTGTCATGTTTCATGGGACTCTTATGACATTTCGGAGGTATAATAATGTGAAGCAGATATTATAACATTCAAATAAAGCTATTTTTTTTCCCATTTACGATAGTTAAGGATTAAAGACTTGAGTTGTTTTTAAAATATTCACGAGTCTTTTTTGTCGAGTCGAGTCAAGTCTGAAGTCTCATAAAATGCGACTGGAGTGCGACTCATCTCTGGTGCATGTACAGTAAAATAAGTTTTTTTTTTTTTCTGGCTACATTTTATTTTAAGGTGATGTTGTTACAGTGTAGTTACACAAATAAGCATTGGGTAATATTAATTAACTACATGTACTTACTATAGGGTTAAGGTTTGGTTTATGGTTAGTTTCTTGTAATTATGCATAATTTACTGGTATTACGATAGTACTTGTAACTTGTCTAACTACGTCAAAATACTTTGCTTACCACGGCTACTGGTGCGCCTTTGAAAATAATAATACAAATAAATATAAAAAAATTGTCCCTCTTACAAGAGCACAAAAACCCTTAACCTTATATCTGCATATCAGCCCAGTGACCAATGTGACATAATTTCCTTCCCTGACGCCATTAAACATGCAGTTGATAATATCTTTGACATCCTGTTTAATGGCGGCCATAAAATATAATACCAATTACAGCAATACTATCAGCAGGGGTAATAATAATAGTAATAACTACTATCGATTCAGTGGTTTTGAGGGCTAATATTGCAGTTGCCCCATTAACTGCTGGCACAGTCACGGCTTCGGCTCGGAGCGCCTGAGAATTAAATGTTAATTTTTATTGATGAAAAAATGTCAGCAGGAGGCAGAAACTATCTGCTTGGAATGAGACATTCACACGATGCACTGGGGCATTGATAATCCATTCAAGCCTGCCAATGTGGTGGGAGATTAAAATCACATCTGGATTAGATGACTTTTTGTTGCGTTATGTGTGTGGCTCATTTCAAATGGAAAGCGTAAACAAGTCTTAAGCCCAGACACAGATCTGATCCAAAAGCTATTGAGCTGCCCCGCTGTCTACTGACTACATAGACAGCTGCCTTCTAAGACAACTGAAATGGAACCGTGTAAGTGATTGATTTGGAACACTCTACATGCAGCAGCTCTGTGAGGCATACAAATACATTTACATTTAATATTTAATCATTTAGCAGACACTTTTATCCAAAGCGACTTAAAAATTAGGAGAACAATAGAAGCAATCAAATCAACAATAGGCCAACAATATGCATGTGTTGTTACAAGTCCCAGTTAGTCTAGCGCAGTACACATAGTAGTTTTTTTTTTTTTAATAAAAAAATAAATAGATAAAATAGAAATATAACAGAATAGTACGTGTTAGTGTTAACAGGTCAAGTGTTGACAGAAAAAGATCGTCTTCAGCAGTTTCTTGTAAGTGGCTAAAGACTCAGCAGCTCGGGTTGAGTTAGGCAGGTCATTCCACCAGCAGGGAACAGTCCAGGTAAAGGTCAGGGAAAGTGATTTTGCGTCTCTTTGGTGTGATGGCACCACAAGGCGCCGTTCACTTGCAGAATACAAGCTTCTGGAGGGCACATAAGTTTGAAGTAGTGAGTTTAGGTATGGGGTGCAGAGCCAGTGGTCATTGGGTAGGCAAACATCAGTGCCTTGAATTTGATGTGAGCGGCTGTTGGCAACCAGTGCAAATTGATGTAGAGAGGTGTGATATGCGCTCTCTTCGACTCGTTAAAGACCACTCTCGCTGCTGCATTCTGGATCAGTTGCAGAGGTTTGACAGTACATGCTGGATCGCCTATCAAGAGAGCATTACAATAGTCCAGTCTGGATAGAACAAGAGCTTGGACAAGGAGTTGTGTAGCATGCACCGATAGGAAGGGCCTGATTCGCCTAATGTTGTGTAAGGGAAATCTGCAGGACTGGGCCGTTCTAGCAATGTGGTCTGTGAAGTTTAACTGATCATCAATCACAACTCAACAAATCACAGGTTCCTGGTTTTCCTGGAAGGAGTTATGGATGATGAACCTAGCTGAATGGAGAAGTTGTGAGGAAGTATTGGGTTGGCCAAGATCACAAGCAGTTCTGTCTTTGTAAGATTTAGTTGAAGGTGGTGGCTATTCAATCCAAAATGTCTGTAAGGCAGGCTGAGATGCGTGCAGCTACCATCAGATAATCTGGCTGAAATGAGAGGTAGAGTTGTGTGTCATCACCATAGCAGTGATATGAAAAGCCATGTTTCTGAATGACAGATCCTATTGATGTCATGTAAATGGAGAAGAGAAGTGGTCCAAGCACTGAGCCCTGGGGCACCCCAGTAGCTAGGTGTTGCTACTTAGATACCTCAAGACACTCTGAAGGACCTACCTGAGAGGTAAGACTTGAACCACTGGAGTTCAGTTCCTGAGATGCCCATTGTCATTGTCGTGTCCAATTGGTTACCTGATTTGTGAGTAGCCGCAGAAGACATTCACTTGAGGTCAAACGAGGCAAGCAGATTGTGGAAGTTGGGAGACTTGATTTACAATTGATTTCAGTAGAGTTTGGTGTCAGTATGTTATTTTACTAAGCATAAAAACAGTATATATAAATATGTTTTTGTTATAGTAAACTATTAGCAACATGTTTCAGTGATGAATTAATTCTAACATTTAAAATAAATAATCTTTAAGTGTAATATCAAATAACACACTACAGTAAAAATTATAATGAACATGTGCTTACATGTGCTTTAGTATGTTAGCAAAGTCCCTTTAAGACAAGTCATTTCCATAGACTGTAAAAAAAATATGGATGTAGTGTCCGTGATGTCACCCGTAGGTTTCTGAAGAGCATTTTTTAAGCCTAAAGTTGGCCGTTGCCATCTTGGCAGCACGTCACTTCCGGATAACTGAAAATGGGCAAAGAGGAGGGATGTGGCTGGAGCTCAGGTAACTGGTTGCTGAAACCATGTCCGCCTAACTCGACCATAGTGGCAATCCACCTGTCACTCAAGTGGCCACGCCCTTAATTATGCAGAACTTTAAGGCTTAATATAATTTAAACGGATGAGTTATAAAAAAGTCACCCCCCTCACAGTTGTCATGAAGGGCAAAATTAGCCATATAGACCAAAACCACTTTTTGTACCAGGCTGTAAACATATTTTTTTCTGCTGTAGAGTTGGGCATTTTAACATGGGGGAGATACAGATTTGACTCCCTTTTGGAGCCTGTCTCTAGCGGCCAGTTGATGAATTGCAGTTTAAGTCACTTCCGTGTTGGCTTCAAGAGAGACCGCGGGAGGTTGCCGCTTGGTCATTTCACTCGGCGGCCATCTTTGAAACGCCTCTCGGGCGTGCAAGTGCAGCTCCTATCTCTTTGAATGGGGAAACATCAAATTCTCCAAAACTGTTCGCCAAGCTCACCGTTATTTGAAATAACCAATGAAATCTGACAACAACTGTCTCATACATTTTGTTTTTAAACGCTCAAATCATGACAAAAAAATGAATTTTTCAGCCTGGACAAAGCTAATGTGCAGTTCTAAGCACGCCTCTCAGAACACTGCTTGTTTCTATAGAAACCGGAGCTGCAGTGACTCACTGACTTTACTAATCAACGATTGGCTATTTCATTTAGAAGGCGGGACTTATTCGCCATATTGGGCAGTGCACTTTCTCCCATTCATAAGTAATCGGAGTGCACCGTCTTCCTATATAAAGTCTCTGATGTTAGTCAACACATCAAAATAAGTGTACTTCTTTATAGCACAACAAAAAATATTAAAACACAAAGATTTAAAATGTACTTTAAAGTAAAATGTTTTATTTGACATTATTACAATAAGTGCACTTTTTAAAAATTTAAGAAACAGTCATGAATGTGTACACTTAAGTGGACTTTTATTTTGTTAATGTTGTGTTATCTGCAAATAAAAATATAATTTTAAATTTTGAAGTACTCATCAAAGTGCACATTAAGTACAATTAAGCACACATCTTTTTCATAAGTGTTGCCTTCTTTTTGAAGGATACATGTAATGTGGCTTTTGAATTTGGCCAAGAGGACTCTTAGAAGACAATATAACTATTCTGCCAACGTTTTTTAAACAGCTTCACATCGAGACCACCTAAAAATTCTGTCTACAGCTCACTACCTTTTCAGAGCTACGATATCAAGTCAACAAATTCCAAGTGTTAACCAGGAGCCAATCTTTGCCTGAGGATTCCTCCAAGACATTTTGAATTCCGTCTGTTTATTTAGTCTTCACCCCCAAATACTACCTCTCAGTTTTTCCTCTCAGTGTTCATCTTCCTGTCACCGTTGTTTACTGATCATTCATATTGCCTTTCAAATTCAAAGGAGGATTACATGTAGTAGATTTCCCAGCTGACATTAGTATTTGAACACAAAAGGCTCGGAGGCCAACTTCATTTTCATGAAAGTGAGATCTACATACATGCAGCATCGCAGGGTTTAGCAGTGAGTCAGTGGGGAAAGAATGTTCTTCAGGCAGGACTGACATCCGCTTCCACTGTTCGGATGCAGGAAGCGCATGAGTGAGTACGTGTGGGTGGCTAAAGGAAAAGAAAGTGTAGAAAACGGATGCTTTATATGAAAAGTATTTGTTTTTTCTTGCTTACATGTTTTAATCTGAAATGTCCTATAGCAATGGATTCATTTTCAAATAAGGAAGACCCATAGGTAATGAGGTAATGAGCTAATTATAATCGGTTAAACTGGTGATATAACTCTCCAAAGTGTTCATAAAGAGTTCAATGTAAATATATGTGGAACAACAGTGGCTCATACACTGAAAAGGCCATAGTATGGCCACACAAGCCTTCTGGGCCATAAACTTGTTCGGAGTAAATCATTGTTTATCTTTTCTCTGTTGGGGTGGTGTAAACCTGAAAAATCCCTTCTGACATGGTTGAGTGGAAGCCCAGAGCAATCTCTGGACCACAAGCAACCCTTTGACACGAAGGACCCTGGAAAGCCATTTCCTAAGGAAACGAGAACAGCATATTGCTTAGAATTGTGCTTCTGTAACTTGCTGTAATGCAAATCATTTTATATGGTCAAGTTGTTGAAAAACAATTGTAAAATGCAACAGTACATGCACAATCGCATAAATCCCATTGTTGCAAAGAATATGAGAGTACATTTAACATAATGTTCTCAAACAATTTCAGACAAAAAAAAAAAATAACATTTCATTAACAATATATTTATGTTCCCCAAAATTGTGTTTAATTATGCAAATGAAGCAAATTTAGTTCTAATAATAATGTGAATATGTTCAGCATGTCTGTATCCATTTACACTGGCTTATAATTGATGGAAACAGAAGTCGTTTCATGATTTCCATCAAATTCTTCCAAAAAACTGTCACAATAAAAATTGTATTCACATTCAAATCAAACAGAATAATTTCATGATGTAACTAATAATTTATCATATAATCCTAGAAGTCACCCATATATAACATTTTGATTTTTGAAGCATCAAGCCGTTCACAAGGGTCTAAAACTCCAAATATATGCATCTCAGTATAAACGATAAAACTTTCATATTCCTCCTATACAGACCTTACGGTTGATGATAAAAACAATTCCATTTCTAAATGGTGACCAGCAAGAAGTGCTATTGACTCCAGCCATGTCAGATAGGGCCGGTATCATGGCTTCCTAAAAGAGCATCTCTCTCCAGCAGTGATTTCTCATTCCTCTCCTGTCTCAGCATCAGATAAACGCATGATGAAGAACGCCTCTTCCCTGGAGGACTTCCACACTAGCTGTGTGCAGGCTATGAAGTTTATGTTTCTGCACTAGTTACAGTAAAGTTTGAAGCGTTTCCATCGTCTTAGATGTTTGAAATGTGTGTGACATAAAAATAATTCAGAATTCCCAAATGTATTCCCTAAGTCAGGATCAAAAGGAAGCTGGATCCTGAAATGGCTGGTGCAACAATTAAACAATCTAACAATTAGAAAACTGTATTTTCTGCAAGCTTCAAAGATCATTGGAGACTCCAAAAGGACACCAAATATAAGGAGTCCATATAATTATATTATATAATAAATTTATACACACCTAAGCACCCATGGAAAAAAAAAAAACATTACAGAAAAAAACGTTACAGAATTCACAGTGTATAGTGTGTGTACAGAGCAACAACAACGAGATTGTTTTCATTTTAGACGAGTCAAGCTGCGATACCAAACAGGACCACACGGAGACGCCAAAAACTCCTAAATCATTCGCTTTGACTGCATAAACCTACGAGTACTAATCACAACAACACACACATGACAAATCAAACATTATCCTTCCCGAGTGTGTGTGGAAACAACGCGAATGTACTGTGTGTCTGTACATGAATGCAGCGTGCGATCAGTGATCGAGAGCGCGCACACATGGTTTGTTCTTTGTGCATCAATATAACAGACTCTCACGCGCTTACTGTACGACACCAAAATTGCGCTCTTCAGAAACAATCGCAGAATACGACAGAGCTCGTGTTTTAAAGCAAAGCACACACTGGAATGAATAATTCACTAAAAACTCAATGTGAGTCTCTGTTCTCTCTGATATCTCTGCTGTAATCATTCCTGGCCTTCTTTACATTAGCGCTGTTTTGGACTGTTTGAATGATTTCGATTACTGGATTACTGAAAACTTTCCCAGAGTTTAACGGCTTAAAATGGCCTGATCACAAACAGAGAAGCAGAATTGGGTTAAAGAGTTAGAATGGACATTTCCTCCTTACCAGGGTTACAGGTGCTTGTAGATGCTCAGTGTGATTGTGATAAACTCTCGACTTCTAAGATCATATAACGGCGTGACGAAAATTACGTTAATGACGCAGCTTCACGTACTTCTGTAATTTATTTGCGTTAATTGCATTAAATTATTTTAACGCGTCAAGGAATTTAAATTAATTGCATGCGTTATCGCAGCCCTAATATATATATATATATATATGCCCACTGTTGGCGCTTTCGGTGGTGGACAGGGATCAGCATGGGCACCCTGACTGGTCTGTGGCTATGCACCCCCATACGCAACAAACTGCGATGCACTGTGTATTCTCACACCTTTCTATCAGAACCAGCATTAACTTCTTGAGCAATTTGAGCTACAGTAGCTCGTCTCTTTGATCGGACCACACGGCCCCCCCCCCTTTAAATTCTTTCTTCCAGTGTTTGCTGACATATGCTGGAAACAACCAAAACTGTCTGCAGGGTGCTAGAACACACAAGGCCTGAGATATACACTTTCAAAAATGTGCATAACATTGCACCATTTCATGCTTTTCATCTTCAGAAAGGTCTTTCTTCCTCCCCATACTGCATGAGAACTGTGACTTGCTTAATAATGTGGAACAACATCTTTAAGTAGGGTTTCCATTTACCTAAGTAGACCTGGCAAACTATTTAACAAACCTGTCTGAGATTGATACCAGTTATCTAAAAAGATATGGAGAAATAAAACAAACTAATACTTTCTTTGAAAAACTAAAATCTGAATGTTTATTGTACTGAAATCCTACTGAAATGTCACTTGCATACCAATTTGGAAAACGGTGCATAAATTTAAAATATTAATGAATATAATTTATATATTTTAACATGAAAAGGCCAGTATAAACATTTTAAATAGCAGGAGATACAGAGAAACGGCCAAAGAGTTTAAATCCTATCTAATGTTGATGCATATAGTGCACAGGTCATCCTGGCTTTCAAAATAACTGAATCAAGGATGTGTACTCTTATCAGAGTATGCGGAAAGAAAGAAAAATGCAGAGAAAGGTTTCTGGACGCCATTGGCAGGTTAAACACAGACCTCATTAATTCTGTGACTCTTATCAGGAAGCGCCAAATACAGATAAAACAGCGGTTAATTTCAAACATATTCACCTCAGACAGAAGATTGTTTTATTATAACCTACTCTTGATATTTATTTTCAATAACCAGATTCATTTTAATGAATAGAGAATTATATCCAACACCTTTGAGCACAATGTAAGTGTGCAAACAACCTGCACAACCTGTGTGTTTTAGATATACAGTATAGACCTAAAAAACAAATTAAAATGCCCTCTATGAACCAAAGTCACAAACATCTTTAAATCTTTTCTCTGCCTTTTTTGGACTCAATAATAGAAAAGAAAGGAACCCATCTATTACACCTGCCAACAACTTTGCAAGCAGGTTTTAAGCAGGATCTTTTAATTTCAGAGATGTCAAAAGTATCTGATATGTCATGTTTGGATGGGGGGAAACAGTGTGGATTCAGGCTGCCTGAAATTTGATAAGAAGTGCAAAATGCCAAAGAAGGAAGCTCACGCTAATTGAGACCGAGCTATCAGAGATAAGAGATACGGCCATGTGCTCAGGAGCAAAGCAAAAGACAAATGTCACTGTGTCCAAATACTGATAAGAACTAGAGAAGCACCAACAATGACATTTATTAAGCTTCAGTGGATATTCATATTCACAGCAGAATAAAAGCTTGATCAACACGCACACACACATTCTCTGTTCTCGCATTAAAGGTCATGTTTTAAAGGTGTCTTGTTAAGTCTTTCAGTCAGCTCTTGGGTAGCTGTCAAATCTTTCATATGTCTCATAGAAAGTGACTGGAGGTTAGTTGACCACAACACTGAGATTGTTAACCTGCATAACAAAGCGCTCATGTACAAGAACTTATATCATCTTGCTCATTTTCTATGCAGTGCTAGCTCAGTGCAGTGTACTTGTTACCCATGTGGCAGTCAGTACAGTGTGTGTGGGGGTGGTAGGAGAGTATTGAACTTAAACTGAGATTGAGAGAGTGGGAGGAAGCAGACAGGTTAAGGATTGTGTGTGTGTGTGTGTGTGTGTGTGTGTGTGTGTGTGTGTGTGTGTGTGTGTGTGTGTGTGTGTGTGTGTGTGTGTGTGTGTGTGTGTGTGTGTGTGTGTGTGTGTGTGTATAGGAGGATATATATATGTTTATATATACAAACCCGATTCCAAAAAAGTTGGGACACTGTACAAATTGTGAATAAAAAAGGAATGCAATAATTTACAAATCTCATAAACTTATATTTTATTCACAATAGAATATAGATAACATATCAAATGTTGAAAGTGAGACATTTTGAAATGTCATGCCAAATATTGGCTCATTTTGGATTTCATGACAGCTACACATTCCAAAAAAGTTGGGACAGGTAGCAATAAGAGACCGGAAAAGTTAAATGTACATATAAGGAACAGCTGGAGGACCAATTTGCAACTTATTAGGTCAATTGGCAACATGATTGGGTATAAAAAGAGCCTCTCAGAGTGGCAGTGTCTCTCAGAAGTCAAGATGGGCAGAGGATCACCAATTCCCCCAATGCTGCGGCGAAAAATAGTGAAGCAATATCAGAAAGGAGTTTCTCAGAGGCAGAGGCATCATAAAGAGGAAGATGCGACAAAGAAGACCTAAGACAGTTGAGCAACTAGAAGCCTGTATTAGACAAGAATGGGACAACATTCCTATTCCTAAACTTGAGCAACTTGTCTCCTCAGTCCCCAGACGTTTGCAGACTGTTATAAAAAGAAGAGGGGATGCCACACAGTGGTAAACATGGCCTTTTTTGAGATGTGTTGATGCCATGAAATTTAAAATCAACTTATTTTTCCCTTAAAATGATACAGTTTCTCAGTTTAAACATTTGATATGTCATCTATGTTGTATTCTGAATAAAATATTGAAATTTGAAACTTCCACATCATTGCATTCTGTTTTTATTCACAATTTGTACAGTGTCCCAACTTTTTTGGAATCGGGTTTGTACACCAATCAGGCATAACATTATGACCACTGACAGGTGAAGTGAATAACACTGATTATCTCTTCATCACGGCACCTGTTAGTGGGTGGGATATATTAGGCAGCAAGTGAACATTTTGTCCTCAAAGTTGATGTGTTAGAAGCAGGAAAAATAGGCAAGCGTAAGAATTTGAGCGAGTTTGACAAGAACCAAATTGTGATGGCTAGATGACTGGATCAGAGCATCTCTAAAACTGCAGCTCTTGTGGGGTGTTCCCGGTCTGCAGTGGTCAGTATCTATCAAAAGTGTTCTAAGGAAGGAACAGTGGTGAACCGGCGACAGGGTCATGGGCAGTCAAGGCTCATTGATGCACGTGGGGAGCGAAGGCTGGCCCGTGTGGTCCGATCAAACAGACGAGCTATAGCTCAAATTGCTCAAGAAGTTAATGCTGGTTCTGATAGAAAGATGTCAGATTACACAGTGCATTGCAGTTTGTTGCATATGGGGCTGCATAGCCGCAGACCAGTCAGGGTGCGCATGCTGACTCCTGTCCACCGCCGAAAGCGCCAACAGTGGGCATGTGAGCATCAGAACTGGACCACGGAGCAATGGAAGAAGGCCTGGTCTGATGAATCACGTTTTCTTTTACGTCACGTGGATGGCCGGGTGCATGTGCGTCGCTTACCTGGGGAACACATGGCACCAGGATGCACTATGGGAAGAAGGCAAGCCGGCGGAGGCAATGTGATGCTTGGAAACCTTGGGTCCTGCCATCTATGTGGATGTTACACATACCACCTACCTAAGCATTGTTGCAGACCATGTACACCCTTTCATGGAAACGGTATTCCCTGGTGGCTGTGGCCTCTTTCTGCAGGATAATGCGCCCTGCCACAAAGCAAAAATGGTTCAGGAATGGTTCGAGGAGGACAACAACAAGTTTGAGGTGTTGACTTGGCCTCCAAATTCCCCAGATCTCAATCCAATCGAGCATCTGTGGGATGTGCTGAATAAATAAGTCCGATCCATGGAGGCCCCACCTCGCAACGCACAGGACTTAAAGGATCTGCTGCTAACATCTTGGTGCCAGATACCACAGCACACCATCAGGGGTCTAGCTGAGTCCATGCCTCGATGGGTCAGGGCTGTTTTGGCAGGAAAAGGGAGACCAACACAATATTAGAATCATAATGTTTTGCCTGATCGGTGCAAATGCAAATATATATATATATCACAATATAGTTATTTTGTGTTATTTTATCTCATTACCATTATTAAACATAAAAAAGAAGCAAATTAAGGAGCAAAACAATAGGACAACAACAATATAACAAAAAATAATAATTAAACAAATTGCATGTGTATTCCTTGAACTTGATGCGAGCAGCGAGTGGTAGCCAGTGCAAAGAGATAAAGAGAGGTGTGACGGGGCCCTTTTGGGCTCGCTGAAGACAAGACGTGGCGAAGCGTTCTGAATCAGGGTAGAGGTTTGACTGCACATGATGGAAGTCCAGCCTGAAGAGCATTGCAGTAATCAAGCCTAGAAATGACCAGGGCCTGGATGAGAAGCTGTGTTGCATGCTCAGTTAGGAAAGGCCTAATCTTCCTGATGTTGTGCAGCGCAAACCTGCATGACCGAGTTGTCTTTGAAATGTGGTCTTTGAAAGTCAGCTGGTCATCAAAGGTTACTCCATGATTTCTGACCGACCTTGATGGGGTAATCAGTGATGAACCTAGCTGGATGGTGAAATCGTGCTGTAGAGTCGGATTGGCAGGGAAGACGAGAAGCTCAGTCTTTGCCAGGTTGAGCTGCAGCTGATGTTCTTTCATCCATGCCGAGATGGCCGCCAGACAGCTTGAGATTTGTGCAGCTACTGTGGGATCATCTGGTTAAAAAAGTAGAGCTGTGTGTCATTAGCATAGCAATGGTAGGAGAAGCCATGTGCCTGAATGATAGGTCCCAGTGATGTAGAGTATTTGGAGAAGAGGAGGGGTCCAAGAACTGAACCCTGAGGAACCCCCTTGTTCGGTTGATGTGCTTTGGATACCTATCCTCTCCAGGCAACCCTGAAAGACCTACCTGTGAGATAGGATTCAAACCAGTGGAGTGGAATCCCTGTGATGCCCAGTGATGAGAGGGTGGACATAGGGCTGCACTATACTGGAAAAAACTTACATTGCAATATTTTTGTTTTTCTGCGATATATATTGTGATATAAAAACAATTTCACCAGATGATTTGAATAGCTCTATTTTAAAAGAACTAATCATTCTAGAATAATTGGGGTGATTTTGTAGGGGAGTGAATCTGCATAGAAAATAATAAAGAAATTACAAGCATAGATAAATACAATAGAAGAAATATAATTGCTTTATGTTTTTCATGTAAATCTAACAGTATTCAGGTACAGAAATTGAATAATCAAATGTAAAATAACAGTCTTCACTGTATAAATTAAATATAAAAATCAAATATAAAATACAAAAATCATTTTCTCTTTCTCATTGGTGATACAAACAGCTGCGGGTACATTAGGCCGCTGTCCCTTTAAGACAAATGCACGGACCTAATATAAATGACACGCATCTGTTTCCTTTCTCAATTGTTTACAACACATAACCGACTGTGTTTACCAGAATAATCGCCGAGACGGGCATTTTTACTTCATTTTGCGTGCACGTGTCAGTTTAAACTCAAAAGAAAATGAAGCCAAAATGCCCACGCACTGTTTTCTGTGCGCACAATCAATTCGGCATTCACATGCTCTCTGTGTGGCTCACAAAAAAGTGCGCAAGTCCTCTTGCGCTTGATGCCTGACTCGACTTAAAAACACATGCACATGATAAACTTTCATTCTATGATGGTTAAACTTTGCAATTAATCTGCGAATCCCATGCGTTCTGAACCGGGGAACAGCTGGCCCGTATGGATCACGGATCAACTACAGTCCCTTTACTTGACATCGCATCCTGCGATGTGACCATTGCGGATGCTCACATTGCGATATCGATGCTGAAACAATATATTGTGCAGCCCAAGGTGGACAGAAGGATCTGATGATTCACGTAAAAGAGAACTGAATTTGTGATTGCATACTGAGGAGACGTGGCTTTCTGTGCACGTGCTTACGCTGTGTGTCAGTCAGCACATGCACCGTGTTGAGTACTTTTTCACTGCTTATTGTGCTTAATAACACTTTTTAACATCGAGCATGTCCTAAATTCATGATCGCCTTCTGAGAGAAGCAGCTTTCTGGGCACTGGCTGTGTGCCAGTCAGTTCTTTTTCAGGATATATTGCGCTTATAACTCTTTTTAACATCAAGCATGTCCCACTCTTTATATTTTCATTCATGCATTTCATCACTCTGAAGTGTCAATAGTGCTATATATTTACGTACCGCAGTATACACGATATAGCAAAAATCTCTAACGATAGACATTTTATACCACGGTAACGATATAGTATATCGTCACACCGCCCAGCCCTACTATCAATATACAGTAACGTGTGAAATTTTGTAATTTTTTAATTTCTTAACTAGTTAACTGGCATAGATCTGAACTTAAATGGTTGTCACTTTTTAAAGAAGACACTCGGCAGATTATTGCAGAAGTGAACTTTAAACAAACTTCAAAAAAAAGAAAGTATAGAAAAGTTATAGAAGTGTAAGTTTACACTTCTAAACTTACACAAAAGTTGAGTCCACTTAAAGGCCATTTCCATGGTAACACAATGTCCAATTTCAAAGCAGGATGAACAGGGTGAATTCTGAGTGTTTAAGCTTTCAAATGATAGTGATGAGCTAATTGAAACAATCATTTTTCAAATGCCTTCTTGCAAGTGAAGCAACGGTGACAATGCACACACATTTTTTTTCAAAACGATTTACTCAAAGTAATTCTTTTCATTCATGAATAAGGCAAAGATGGCAGGAGTTAATGAAAATCACAATTCTTTGTTGTGAAACACATTCCCAGTCTGTTCACTGTATAGAAAAGCAAGCTTTTTTTGACCTGACAAGCTGTAATTTGATTGGCCGACTACTGTATTCCATGCTCTCGAACAAGGAATTTAAACCCAGGGTTGGTCTAACAACAGCTGTCTCAACTAGATTTGTCTATCTGTGACATTTAATACATTTCCTGCTATGTCTAAAGGACAAATACTTTCTTGAACCTACAGGCCACTTGATTTCATTTTGAGTATGTCACACACTCTCACCAGGCCGAGATTGATTGGTCTAGTCTGTTTAATTGCTCAGATCCCATGGAGGAGCCATTGAAGCTGGATCCTCATTGGCTGCCCTGTCATGCATTACACTTTCTATCCCTAAGAGTAGCCCAAAGTAAACGATGAGCAATGATCATTACAGGGTTTAATGAGCCCAAAAAGGTCCAGTGGTGTTCATCACATTTACTAGAGGTGAGTACTTGATGTTATTTCATGAGGAATGCATCATCTGTGTCACTATTTATATCCATGGGGGATTTCACACCATTATAGAGCATGTTTGAGTATAAGAAACAATTTCGTAAACAATATGACGATTTTAAATATTTCATTCATATTTTATAGTATGTCTATGTAGAGGTGGTTTCAGGCTAATTTTCTTCTTTCACATGTCCTCTGTACAATTCGTATTATAAAAATGATAGAAAAGATTTTTATATGTTGTATTTTTTATACACACTATATGAATATGCATTGCAGCATATGCATTTAATAGATGTTTAATCTAATAATTCCCATTCAGTCAGTCACGTTCAACATTATGTTGATACTGATGTATTGGGGTCTCGCCTGGGAGCTTTTTTTTATGTAAATCTTCCATAAACATGCATGAACTAAACTTTGCACATAAAAAATATTAATAACTCACCCTCATGCCATTCCAAAGCAGTATGCTCTTATTTTTTTTTGTCAAGCACAAAAAGAGAAATGGCTGAAAATCTTTATCCAGCTCTTGCCAGACAATAACAGTTATTAGGCAAGTTCCAAGTTGTGACATATGTTTATTTATATAACACTTTATATAACAGATTGTTTTAAAGCAAGCAACTTTACAGTATTAAACACTGAAACAGTGTTGTGTCTCTTTCAAAAGAATTAAATGGTAGTTCGAAGGTGTTTACCATGCAGCTGGAACAAACTTTTCCAGAGAGTTCGCTTTGACAAGCTGTTTTGAACTCCAAACAAATTTAGTTTTCTGATTTTGTTTGAAATAACGTTAAACCAGTTCGTTCTTCGACTTTACTTGAAGTAGCCTTTACTGGGGCCTTAAGTCATATGATAACACTTCATGCTGTTTTCCCTGTAAGATACACACTTTAAAGTCATGATGAAATGGAAGTAGCAACACGATCTTTACTTCTGTATTGTGACGTAACATCATCGAAACAAAAAAAATGTAGGGCGGGGCTTGGTTCTATGCATCGGTTCTTGATTGGATGTTGAGATGTGGGCGTGGCAATCAAAAGCGGAGGCAGATGAATGCAGAGGCTTGAAGGGGTGGGTTTAATCGGATTAAATGATTGGTGAAGTCCTGCATACATCACCAGAAAGAAGATGGTTAAACATTACGAGGTCAAAACATAATTTTTTTTTTTTTAAATATATGCACAGAAGAATTGTTCACAATAAGATCCCTAACATGAATTTAGAAAATAGATAGGGTGAATTTTCCTTTCATGCTGACTTTAAACTGCACGTATTAACTCAAATGAAAAATTCCCCTGCAAAATGAATGCCTTCTACAGATGATAAAAATAAATTGCTGGTTTTCAAGAGGGTAATGAAATATCGGTGAGCTGAAAGCCATTGCTATCACTTACCCTTTTCCTAATGGTTTCTTCTCCTCACACTCATCTTTTCCTCTCTATTCTCTGGTCTTTGATGTCCTCGTTTCCTTGCATCTCCTCAATGTCAGGTATGCCCAGGACATGCTGATTGATGTCAGACAGTTATAAAGGGTGCCTGCATTCCAACCAGCACCTGTCAATCAATAAATTACCACAGATTCCTTGACACTACTGAACATGACGCCAAAGATTTTGAGGCTACAATTATTCAGAGAGACACTAACATTCAGCATTGAATTCTTGGGATTTTTAGAGCTGGGCTTAAAGGTGTATTGTATAATTTCTGCACCACTAGTCACCAAAAAATGCAAAAATAATGGCACATTATTAATGGCATAATGTTCTCAAGACAGTTTTTAAAATACTCCCCATTTCAAATGGATAACACCCTATCTTGATGCATCAGGCCACACATTCACATACACACTAGGCAACGACTGTGGCGAAATCTGCTGTGCCTGCCGCCTGAGGAGGGTATGATGTCGTCAATAAGTAAAAGCAATTTGTGTTGCTTGTTTTGCATATTCACTATCATTCACCCGCTTCCGGTTCCAGTGTGAGAACGCTGAGCGCGTCTGGCTGCCGCTTCACGCTGTGAACGCCAATTGTTGTTTTGCCCATCTTCTTTTATTTGAGTCTCTCCCGCTTTGTTGTCTTTTGGAATACTTTTTGGCCAGCTGTGATTTTATCCTGTTTTCCAACCATCGGGATTCTCCGGGGACTTTGTCACTCTCCATCTCACCTGTCGCGAGCCTTCGCTGTGTCTGCTGGATTATGGTCTGCCGGCTGAAGTTGTGGTTGTGTTCGCTGCCCGGCTCAGCTGTTTTATGAGTGACAATGCGTCGGATAATGCTGGCCAAAAAGTTTGTTTTTCTTTTCCTCGTCGTTAGTGGCATTTACAGCATGTCATTAACATACTCATCATCTGTTTTGCGGACCATAAACTGCCATCCGTGTCTTGACTCTGGGATTTATGAGTATTGTCGCTTGCTAGGGATTCTTCGCCGACCACGCTACGTCCATCGCTCTACCAGGCATTTGCATGATGAATATCGCACTTCCGCACACTGTATTCCGTCTATCTGGACCAGTAGATCCGTCGTTCAAAGGACGCTGTCTTCATGTCGTTTGAGAGATACTGCTTCATTAAGGTCCCTGGCCAGGGAGAATTGTCACTACTATGATGTTAGATCTGGTGTGTGTCTGTCCCAGAACTCTTCACTACTAAATTGCCGTTTACTGACTGAAAAAGCATCCTTCCTCAATGATATAATTACTGATACTCAACTGGATATGTTGCTTCTCACAGAAACCTGGCAGTCACCAAATGACTACTTCATCTAAACCTCTTAACTCCATCTGGTTATAAATATTTGTCTAAGCCACATCTCTGTGGTAGGGGTGGTGGCCTAGCAGTTGTCTATCGTGATGCTATGAAAATTGTCATGGCTGAATTTCATAATGTAAAATCTTTTGAATACATGGCTTTTAAAGTGCTTGCTCGCACCACTCTGCTGATCATACAAACCCGATTCCAAAAAAGTTGGGACACTGTACAAATTGTGAATAAAAGCAGAATGCAATGATGTGGAAGTTTCAAATTTCAATATTTTATTCAAAATACAACATAGATGACATATCAAATGTTTAAACTGAGAAAATTTATCATTTTAAGGGAAAAATAAGTTGATTTTAAATTTCATGGCATCAACACATCTCAAAAAAGTTGGGACAAGGCCATGTTTACCACTGTGTGGCATCCCCTCTTCTTTTTATAACAGTCTGCAAACGTCTGGGGACTGAGGAGACAAGTTGCTCAAGTTTAGGAATAGTAATGTTGTCCCATTCTTGTCTAATACAGGCTTCTAGTTGCTCAACTGTCTTAGGTCTTCTTTGTCGCATCTTCCTCTTTATGATGCGCCAAATGTTTTCTATGGGTGAAAGATCTGGACTGCAGGCTGGCCATTTCAGTACCCGGATCCTTCTTCTACGCAGCCATGATGTTGTAATTGATGCAGTATGTGGTCTGGCATTGTCATGTTGGAAAATGCAAGGTCTTCCCTGAAAGAGACGACGTCTGGATGGGAGCATATGTTGTTCTAGAACTTGGATATACCTTTCAGCATTGATGGTGCCTTTCCAGATGTGTAAGCTGACCATGCCACACGCACTCATGCAACCCCATACCATCAGAGATGTAGGCTTCTGAACTGAGCGCTGATGACAACTTGGGTTGTCCTTGTCCTCTTTAGTCCGGATGACATGGCGTCCCAGTTTTCCAAAAAGAACTTCAAATTTTGATTCGTCTGACCACAGAACAGTTTTTTTTCACTTTGCCACAGTCCATTTTAAATGAGCCTTGGCCCAGAGAAAAAACGCCTGCGCTTCTGGATCATGTTTAGATATGGCTTCTTTTTTGACCTATAGAGTTTTAGCCGGCAACGGCGAATGGCACGGTGGATTGTGTTCACCGACAATGTTTTCTGGAAGTATTCCTGAGCCCATGTTGTGATTTCCATTACAGTAGCATTCCTGTATGTGATGCAGTGCCGTCTAAGGGGCCGAAGATCACGGGCATCCAGTATGGTTTTCCGGCCTTGACCCTTACGCACAGAGATTGTTCCAGATTCTCTGAATCTTTGGATGATATTATGCACTGTAGATGATGACAACTTCAAACCCTTTGCAATTTTTCTCTGAGAAACTCCTTTCTGATATTGCTCCACTATTTTTCGCCGCAGCATTGGGGGAATTGGTGATCCTCTGCCCATCTTGACTTCTGAGAGACACTGCCACTCTGAGAGGCTCTTTTTATATCCAATCATGTTGCCAATTGACCTAATAAGTTGCAAATTGGTTCTCCAGCTGTTCCTTATATGTACATTTAACTTTTCCGGCATCTTATTGCTACCTGTCCCAACTTTTTTGGAATGTGTAGCTGTCATGAAATCCAAAATGAGCCATTATTTGGCATGACATTTCAAAATGTCTCACTTTCAACATTTGATATGTTATCTATATTCTATTGTGAATAAAATATAAGTTTATGAGATTTGTAAATTATTGCATTCCTTTTTTATTCACAATTTGTACAGTGTCCCAACTTTTTTGGAATCGGGTTTGTATTAATATATCGTCCTCCTAAGTCTCTGTCAGATTTCTTCTCTGAACTCAATGAACTACTCACTTTGGCCTATGCTGTATCCTCCTATGTTATGCTGCTTGGTGATTTCAATATCCATTTTGACACTGTCTGCTAGTGACCTTACGTTAACTTTGGACAATTTCAGTCTTGTACAACATGTTGATTTTCCTACTCACTGCCGTGATCACACGCTTGATATTGTTTGCACTTCAGGAATTAATAACATCTCTGTCTCTGGATCTCAAACTGGTATCTCTGATCATAAACTGATAACAGTTAGATTTGACTTTCCTCTTCCTGAACCTCTTCTCAAAACTACTATTAATTATCGCAATGTTAAATCTGTTGATCCTCTGTCATTCTCAGACTCCATTAATGCATCTTCTCTGTCTTCTTACTCTGATTTCTCTTGTCCTTCTGCTGTTTCCTCTACTTACATCTCTGCTATCTCTGAAGCCTTGGACAATCACGCCCCTATGATGACTAAGCTGGTACCTTCATCTCATGCATCACCTTGGTATACACCTGAGCTCTGACTGCTTAAACAAACTGGCAGACGTCTTGAGCGCCGATATAAGAAAAGTGGCCTGGAGGTGCATTATCAAGATTTCTGTGCTCACCAGCTGAAATACAAGTCAGCTCTTAATGCCACACGTACAGAATATTACTCCAACATAATTAACACTGCTAAAAGTCAACCTAAGACATTATTTTCAACTGTTAACAAACCCATCATCGCATCTTATTACTGGCTCAATTGACCTCTGCAACTCCTTCCTCCACTTTTTTGTAAATAAGATAAAATCTATCTATGAAACATTTTCATCAAACTCATCAGACATTTCCTCTAACTGGTCCTCACCTCAGCCCATAAAATACATCCTCTCTAGCTTTACTCCCACCAGTCCATCGTCTGTTAACAACCTAATTGCTCAAACTAGCTCATCTACTTGTCAGTTAGATCCAGCGCCTACCTCACTTCTTAAAAACTGCTTAAAAATCTGTAATCTCATCTCCTATTGCTCATCTGATCAACTGTTCTTTTTCTTCTGGGTCTGTCCCGCTATCATTAAAAACAGCTGCGGTCACTCCTATTTTAAAGAAACCTGGGCTGGATTCTTCAGTTATGAATAATTTCAGCCCTATATCTAATCTTCCTTTCGTTGCAAAGCTGCTTGAAAAAGTAGTTGCCTCTCAGCTACAAGCTCATCTCTCTGCTAACAATCTTCCTGTTTGAGATACTGCGGTGACAATTCTCCCTGGCCAGGGACCTTAATGAAGCAGTATCTCTCAAACGACATGAAGACAGCGTCCTTTGAACGACGGATCTACTGGTCCAGATAGACGGAATACAGTGCGCGGAAGTGCGATGGACGTAGCGTGGTCAGCGAAGAATCCCCAGCGAGCGACAATACTCATGCCCGACTGCGACCTGCTCTCAGCACTAAAGAGACCGAAACTCTAATTAATGCTTTAATAACCTCTCGTTTTGACTACTGTAATTCACTTCTTATTGGGCTGCCCGCAAGAACAATCACTAGACTACATTATGTACAAAATTCTGCTGCCAGAGTCATTAATCTAGTCAAAAAATCTGATCACATTACCCCTTTGCTCTATAATCTACATTGGCTACCTGTTTCTGTCCGCATTCAGTATAAAATTCTATTGTTAACTTTTAAATGTCTTCATGGACTTGCTCCTCATTATTTATCTGAACTTCTGCACTATTATTCTCCTCTTCTTTCTCCCTGGTCATCTGACTTAAAACTGCTTACTGTACCTCGTTTCCATATTTCAACTATGGGTGGTAGATCATTCAGTGCTGTGGCTCCGAAACTCAGGAATTCTCTCCCACTTACTCTGCGTGACACTGCTACTTTATCCTCATTCAAATCTCAACTAAAAACATATCTTTTCTTACAGTATTTCCAACCCTCCTCTGTTTAGTGTTCTGCTGTTTTTTTTGTTTTGTTTTGTTTTTTTTGTCTCACTGTATATTTGTGTGTATATGTATATCTATGTTCTCTATTCATGCTGTGTATGTGTTATTTTGTTGTACAGCGACCTTGAGCTTGGGAAAGGCGCTATATAAATAAAACGTATTATTATTATTATTATTATTACTATGATAATTAAGGTCGAATGTCTAATTGTTATTTAGCTCCTCTACTCCTTCGATGGCAAAGTCATCCCTTCCATCCCAAAAAACAAGCACAGCTTTCATGAACAGCTCCCTACATAACATGATAATACAAGTAGGATAACTAATATATTACAAACCCGATTCCAAAAAAGTTGGGACACTGTACAAATTGTGAATAAAAAAGGAATGCAATAATTTACAAATATCATAAACTTATATTTTATTCACAATAGAATATAGATAACATATCAAATGTTGAAAGTGAGACATTTTGAAATGTAATGCCAAATATTGGCTCATTCTGGATTTCATGAGAGCTACACATTCCAAAAAAGTTGGGACAGGTAGCAATAAGAGGCCGGAAAAGTTAAATGTACATATAAGGAACAGCTGGAGGACCAATCTGCAACTTATTAGGTCAATTGGCAACATGATTGGGTATAAAAAGAGCCTCTCAGAGTGGCAGTGTCTCTCAGAAGTCAAGATGGGCAGAGGATCACCAATTCCCCCAATGCTGCGGCGAAAAATAGTGGAGCAATATCAGAAAGGAGTTTCTCAGAGAAATATTGCAAAGAGTTTGAAGTTATCATCATCTACAGTGCATAATATCATCCAAAGATTCAGAGAATCTGGAACAATCTCTGTGCGTAAGGGTCAAGGCCGGAAAACCATACTGGATGCCCGTGCTCTTCGGGCCCTTAGACGGCACTGCATCACATACAGGAATGCTACTGTAATGGAAATCACAACATGGGCTCAGGAATACTTCCAGAAAACATTGTCGGTGAACACAATCCACCGTGCCATTCGCCGTTGCCGGCTAAAACTCTATAGGTCAAAAAAGAAGCCATATCTAAACATGATCCAGAAGCCCAGGCTCATTTAAAATGGACTGTGGCAAAGTGGAAAACTGTTCTGTGGTCAGACGAATCAAAATTTGAAGTTCTTTTTGGAAAACTGGGACGCCATGTCATCCGGACTAAAAAGGACAAGGACAACCCAAGTTGTCATCAGCGCTCAGTTCAGAAGCCTGCATCTCTGATGGTATGGGGTTGCATGAGTGCGTGTGGCATGGGCAGCTTACACATCTGGAAAGGCACCATCAATGCTGAAAGGTATATCCAAGTTCTAGAACAACATATGCTCCCATCCAGACGTCGTCTCTTTCAGGGAAGACCTTGCATTTTCCAACATGACAATGCCAGACCACATACTGCATCAATTACAACATCATGGCTGCGTAGAAGAAAGATCCAGGTACTGAAATGGCCAGCCTGCAGTCTAGATCTTTCACCCATAGAAAACATTTGGCGCATCATAAAGAGGAAGATGCAGCTGACAGTTGAGCAACTAGAAGCCTGTATTAGACAAGAATGGGACAACATTCCTGTTCCTAAACTTGAGCAACTTGTCTCCTCAGTCCCCAGACGTTTGCAGACTGTTATAAAAAAGAAGAGGGGATGCCACACAGTGGTAAACATGGCCTTGTCCCAACTTTTTTGAGATGTGTTGATGCCATGAAATTTAAAATCAACTTATTTTTCCCTTAAAATTATACATTTTCTCAGTTTAAACATTTGATATGTCATCTATGTTGTATTCTGAATAAAATATTGAAATTTGAAACTTCCACATCATTGCATTCTGTTTTTATTCACAATTTGTACAGTGTCCCAACTTTTTTGGAATCAGGTTTGTACAAATGTGACAAGATTAAGGGGTTATAGCGATCACTAAAAGGGGAACCAAAAGAAAAAACATATTTGGAGTATGTTATCTCACTTTCAGACATCCTTTGGGAGCCAATGCTTGAAATGGGCAGTGGAGGAGGTTTAGACGTTCCAGGCTTATAATAATAATAATAATAATAATGCAAATGAACAAACAAGCAAAGATGAGACACGAGTATATTAAGGTCTCTCCAGCACTGGAAAGTTTCTCCAATATTAACAGAGGTCCTAACTTCTTGCCTGATCGTAACAGCATTTTCAAATAAAAGCGATCCTTGTCTATACTGGCGTTTCCACTGCGTTTTAGAAACGATCTCCGTCCACACTACATGACTACATGAGTTAAGTTTGCCATATGCATTAGACGTTTTAATAACTTTTAATTGTCAGTGTAACTCAGAAATTTCAGGTAAACATAACTTATATTTTTCAATTAGGCATGAAGTTTATTTGTCTTTTTTAAGGCAATTACAAAGTAGTTTCCTCACTTTTTTTCAAGTAAAGTCAACTAGTCACTTTTTACAGTCAGTACATAAACCAAGGATGTCAGAGACCGTAAGTTGTAGAGATCTCATACTTGGTGGAATGGTCCCTCTAATGATCTTTTGGCATCAACATGATTGGTTGAATATTTCCCTTTTTGAGGTCAGTATTTCTTTGGAATAGCATGTACTTTTGTAACTTGTTGCATCAAACCCAGTCTCATGTAGCCAGACCGTTCAGACTGACGGCAGAAGGTCTGGACTCCATAGCAGCTTTCATTGGCCAAGGACTGCCCAGAGGCCGTCTGACTGACATGTAAAGCAACCACTCACAGTTTGTTTTGTTCCGTTGAGGGGCGGGAAAATGTTTGTTTGTTGTTTAGGGACGTGAAAATGTAATGTCGATGTCCCTACAATAACAGACCGGTGTGTAAAAGTCTTAGACGTATTTTAAAAAACATACTTCACATACTTTTAAAAAATCCAGTGTTTAGTTGATCCTGATAAGTGCTCATTGTCACAGTTGTAACGGCTTTCTTCTTCCACGAGGGGGTTTGGCATCATGGCATCTTTGTTTTCGGATCATTAAAGAACGCAACACACACGTCTCCCGGACATCCTGTAGAATTCTACCAATCAGATGACGACTTCGAAAATCCTAAAGTGTTTCCAGTTAAGTGTGCCATATGCCTCAGACGTTCAGCCAGTCCATGGGCGTGACGTCTGAGGCTGAGACTAATTAAACCCTAACTTACAGTATCAGCAGGGATTCGTGATTGTTAACTTTGCAGTAAAAACACATTATATTTGGAATGATAAATGGTAATTAAATCACCAAATTGTCTACATGAGCTTTCAGAGCTTGGACCGCGATAACTGGCGATTTACTATTTGTTAAGGATAAAGGATGTTGGGGGTATCTGGAAAAATCCTGCAGATTTGCACTTATTTATTGCAGTCGGGATCCATGACCCTGTTGATATACTTGAATCATGTTTAACTGCACAGCTAATAAACGGGGACCTCTGTGAGATTAGTGTTAATCTCATACGGCATGCAGTAATATCAGTTTATCTGGGAATTATTCTTTATCTATACGACCCAGCCCTCATCAGAGTAGGCTTTTCTCATGTGTGCAACTGTGCATTAACCAGGATTCAATTCAGTTCAATTTAATTAGCAGAAGCCCAGTAATGAATCGCTGGACAGAAGACGGTGGGGTATTTCAATTTTGTAGGGTGTATGTACTTAACAGCTCATATATTGGATTTTTTTTATGGTAAAGTGCACTTCAGTAATTTTGTATAGAGTGCTGTAGGGCCTTCCAATAATTAAAAATGGCCAAATTGTCCCCCCCAATATTTGAAATTCTTGCACTGCTCTGCTGTACTCCATTATGCAGCGGTCTGTATGACAAAAAGGTTTAAAAGTTACATTTTTAGTCTGGTCTGCCTCTGCGGTCTAACAGCGCTCGTCAATGTCAAAATGATTGAGCTGGCCAATCAAATCAAAGTAGGCAGGGTTTACTGGTCACAGAAGCAGAGCGTGAATTCCAGCGTGTGAGTTAAGAAGTGACAAAAACATTTGAAATGTTTTGCGATAGAAATGTCAAACGATCGACAGTAACATCCAGTGACTCGACTTTTTTCTCAAATATAGCCGTTTTGAATTGAAAATATGCATTTACATGATTCATGGAATTCCTGAGTGTGAAGAGACAAGAAACGTCTTACGTTTCTGACATATTAGGCATACACATAAAAATACATACAGTGGGGAGAACAAGTATTTGATACATTGCCGATTTTGCAGGTTTGCCTACTTACAAAGCATGTAGAAGTCTGTAATTTTTATCATAGGTACTCTTCAACTGTGAGAGACGGAATCTAAAACAAAAATCCAGAAAATCACATTGTATGATTTTTAAGTAATTAATTTACATTTTATTGCATGACATAAGTATTTGATACATCAGAAAAGCTGAACTTAATATTTGGTACAGAAACCTTTGTTTGCAATTACAGAGATCATACGTTTCCTGTAGTTCTTGACCAGGTTTGCACACACTGCAGCAGGGATTTTGGCCCACTCCTCCATACAGACCTTCTCCAGATCCTTCAGGTTTCGGGGCTGTTGCTGGGCAATACGGACTTTCAGCTCCCTCCAAAGATTTTCTATTGGGTTCAGGTCTGGAGACTGGCTAGGCCACTCCAGGACCTTGAGATGCTTCTTACGGAGCCACTCCTTAGTTGCCCTGGCTGTGTGTTTCGGGTCGTTGTCATGCTGGAAGACCCAGCCACGACCCATCTTCAATGCTCTTACTGAGAGAAGGAGGTTGTTGGCCAAGATCTCGCGATACATGGCCCCATCCATCCTCCCCTCAATACGGTGCAGTCGTCCTGTCCCCATTGCAGAAAAGCATCCCCAAAGAATGATGTTTCCACCTCCATGCTTCACGGTTGGGATGGTGTTCTTGGGGTTGTACTCATCCTTCTTCTTCCTCCAAACACGGCGAGTGGAGTTTAGACCAAAAAGCTCTATTTTTGTCTCATCAGACCACATGACCTTCTCCCATTCCTCCTCTGGATCATCCAGATGGTCATTGGCAAACTTCAGACGGGGCTCGACATGTGCTGGCTTGAGCAGGGGGACCTTGCGTGCGCTGCAGGATTTTAATCCATGACGGCGTAGTGTGTTACTAATGGTTTTCTTTGAGACTGTGGTCCCAGCTCTCTTCAGGTCATTGACCAGGTTCTGGGCTGATCCCTCACCTTCCTCATGATCATTGATGCCCCACAAGGTGAGATCTTGCATGGTGCCCCAGACCGAGGGAGATTGACCGTCATCTTGAACTTCTTCCATTTTCGAATAATTGTGCCATCTGTTGTTGCCTTCTCACCAAGCTGCTTGCCTATTGTCCTGTAGCCCTCTGGTCTTGGCCATTGTGGAGAGGTTGGAGTCTGTTTGATTGAGTGTGTGGACAGGTGTCTTTTATACAGGTAACGAGTTCAAACAGGTGCAGTTAATACAGGTAATGAGTGGAGAACAGGAGGGCTTCTTAAAGAAAAACTAACAGGTCTGTGAGAGCCGGAATTCTTACTGGTTGGTAGGTGATCAAATACTTATGTCATGCAATAAAATGCAAATTAATTATTTAAAAATCATACAATGTGATTTTCTGGATTTTTGTTTTAGATGATTCCGTCTCTCACAGTTGAAGTGTACCTATGATAAAAATTACAGACCTCTACATGCTTTGTAAGTAGGAAAACCTGCAAAATCGGCAGTGTATCAAATACTTGTTCTCCCCACTGTATGTGCATATTTTAATGCAAATTAATTACTATTTGCAAATAGTTCAAAATGATTATTTCCAAACTAGAATTTGACCTAGAATTTCTTTCACTGTTCTGGTTCTATAGGCTTTATATATTTTTTTAAAAATCCCCCCCCTTATTTTATTTAAATAAGATAATTTTTTTAAATAAGATAAAGTCTGTGAAATAAACTCTGTGGTTAAGACAAACTTAAGATATTTTTTTTTTTTATACTACAACATAAAATACATCAGTAATACTTTTTTTAATTTATTTATTTATTTTTTTATAAAGCTTTTACTTTAAAAGGCAGCTGCTAACAAGTGTCTAAATGGGACTACAGACGTTGTCGGGTACATTAAACGTCATCAGCCGAATAGGTAAACTCATCTACACACGAGTCTGCTTTTACAGCCTTGTTGTGTTTATAAACTGGCTCTGGCAAACTATTCTAACTTAAACTTTCAGGAAAAATGTTTTTAAAGACTGAGTTGTAGGAAGTTTATGATGGTGACGATGAAGTCATGCTGTGGTGTAGTTTGATTACAGCCTGCATTTAGCTTTTTACTTATGGCGATTGTATTTAGGCTTCAAAATTCATAAAAGTTGTGTTCATTTGTGAAGATTATTGTTATATGTTCCCCCTGTATTGTTTGGACTTTTTTATGCTACTTCCTGTCTCAAGTGCAATGTTTGTAGTTTCCTCATTGATTAGTCTCATAGTGGCAAAACGTGAGTAAAACGAATGATTATCAGTTTAAATTTAAGTTTGGACTCGATAAAGTGTTCCTTACAACTTACCCAACATCCAGTGACCCATGGATATTGACATGCAGCCAGGAATCTTGTTTCCTGACATTTATATGAGCCTGATTTCGACGCCGGGGAAATAACGTTACATTGCCCGTGAACGCTTTATATAAATACAATATAGGTAGGTCTAAATCCGGGTGATCACTTATATCAATTTATATATATCGTCATAATGTCCAGTCCTAAAACTTGTACAGTTTTTTTGTCAGTGTTTATTTAAAAACATCCAATTGTGCAGAATATACTATGGTAAATATTTAATCGATGAGTTGTCAATACAATATAACAATACAATATATAGGGTATGATTTTAGGGTCCAGGTTTCTGTGAATTGCAGCGATCCATTTGCTTCTCTTTTCTGTAGCTTTCGGCAGTCTGTAAAAATATACCTCAGGTTTCTTGTCAAATCTATTTGTAGTCAATCTCAAAGCTCTTTCCCGTTTCTAGATGTGTTTTTTGCGGCATTCACGCTGAAAACCAATGCTTCCACTCGTAAACGCAGCGACTCCAGCCGACAGTGATGTAATGTGCATAACCTCTATAGCCCTTGTGGTTCCCTTGTTCTTTGTCAGTCAATGTTTGCTGTGGAAATCTGTAGCACTAGGGAGTTGAAGAGATGGCAGGCAGAGATGCAGATCTAGGTTCAGGGGTTTTATTTGAACATAAAGCAAAACAACAAACGCAAGAACAAGGGGAGCAGAGGCACGGACCATCTACACCAGGGGTGTCAAATCCTGCTCCTGGAGGACCTCTGTCCAGCAGAGTTTAGCTCCAACCCCAATTAAACACACTTAGGGTGTGTTCACATGTTTTGCATGTTTGGTTCAATTAAAACAAACCCTGGTGCGATTGCTCTGTTAGCGCGGTTCATTTGGACATGTGTGAACGCTGCCATCTGAACCTTGGTGCGCACCAATCATGCGGACCAAGACCACTGAAAAGATGGGTCTCGCTCGGCTTCCAAACCAACTCTGGTGTGGTTTGAATGAAATATGAGCACAACATGGATCAAAGACATGTAAACGAACCAAAAACAGATGAGACCCTAAAAAAGACAGAATGCTCACGCATATCGGATTTTTCTCATCATAGTCGCGATGTTGCTTATCAGAGTTCAGTACAGGCATCAGAACCGCGTCTCCTCGAGGCAGATCTTCGTTTGTGTGTGACGGAGGGATTCCTGCCACTGTTTTGACTCCTTTACACATTTTATAAGCTCTTCACGAGTTATCAGCTGGACAAAATACCATCATATGCAGGCTACACACATACAACAAGCGCATCCCTGCACACAGCATTGTTTTGGATGTTCGGTAAGTTTCGTCTTAAAATAGGCAATACGTCATAAAAGCCGACTAATCAGGTTGTGAACATATCCCTATGACCTTAGGTTCAGTATCTTTTGGTTCGGTGATAAAAATGCCAATCTGAGCGTTAATCAGACCAGGACTAAATGGTTTTTTTTTTTTTTGTCCGGACAAAATAAACCAAGCGAACCGAACTACAAGTGTAAACACACCCTTAAAGGATTAGTTCACCCAAAAAGGAAAATTACCCCATGATTTACTCACCCTCAAGCCATCCTAGGTGTATATGACATTCTTCTTTCAGACGAATAAAATCGGAGTTATATTAAAAATGTCCTGGCTCTTCCAAGCTTTATAATGGCAGTGACTGTTGGGTCATTTTTGAAGTCCATAAAAGTGCATCTATCCATCATATAACTGCTCCACACGGCTCCGGGGGGTTAATAAAGGCCTTCTGAAGCGAAGTAGCACGTTTGTGTAAGAAAAATATCTATATTTAAAACTTTATAGAATAAAATAACTAGCTTCCAGAGTAACCCCTGACGCGATGTAATAGGAGCATCGCAAGCTTTGACGCCTCTTGCGGAACAAACTCAAGCCCCTCTTCTCTTATATCAAAATCCTCCACCATTTCTCTTTAAAAATTCTCGTTTTAGACTTCTAATTCATGACCGGTGTTTTGTTTTGCTCTATCCTCTGCGCTTCTGCGTTCGTCAATGCGCATGCGTCAAGGGTTCAAGGGTCAAGGTTACTCTTTCACCGTAACTTTTTACTCTTTCATACCGCTGACCGCCGGAAGCTAGCTATTTTAGTCTATAAAGTTTATAGGATGGCTTGAGGATGAATAAATCATGGTCTAATTTTCATTTCTGGGTGAACTAACCCTTTAAACCAGCTAATCAAGGTCTTCCTATACACACTAGAAACTTCCAGGCAGGTCTGTTGAGTAGTGATGTGATGTTCGGCACTGAGGCTTCGGTTTTTTAGAAAAAGACAGATGGTTTCGCTAGATAAGACCCTATTCCTCAGCTGGGATTGTGCAGAGCCCTCTGAAGCCATTCGAAGCCCTTTGAAACTGCATTGATTTGGACCTTCAACCCATTGGTTGTCATTGAAGTCCATTATGTGGAGAAAAATCCTGAAATGTTTTCCTTAAAAAACTTAATTTCTTTTCAACTGAAGAAAGAAAGACACGAACACCTTGGATGAGATGGGGGTGAGTAAATTATCAGGAAATTTTCAATTTGAAGTGAACTAATCCTTTAAGCATATGCTATTTATTTACCAACATTTCGGCTAGTAGCCTTTGTCAAGGTATAGTTTTACAAAATGGAGAGTAGTATAAATAAAGGGTATAATCATACACAGGTGAGAGTAATGACATCCAGATCATCCATAAATTAACTAATTGACTATTAGATTCTAACATGGAAAATCTAAATAGACAGGAAGTAACATAAAAGTCCAATCAAGACATGGGGAACATATAACAATTATCATGATGAACAAAAAATGTGTGAGAATAATAAACATTTGTTAGTCTCAGAGATTATTTTCTGGCTGTTGTGTTGGATTCATACTGACACCTAGCGATGTGTATGTATTATCATGCATATGTGATCATGTACACTGAACAAAATTATAAACGCTTTTGTTTTTGCCCCCATTTTTCATGAGCTGAACTCAAAGATCTAAGACGTTTTCTATGTACACAAAAGGCCTATTTCTCTTAAATATTGTTCACAAATCTGTCTAAATCTGTGTTAGTGAGCACTTCTCCTTTGCCGAGATAATCCATCCACCTCACAGGTGTGGCATATCAAGATGCTGATTAGACAGCATGATTATTGCACAGGTGTGCCTTAGGCTGGCCACAATAAAAGGCCACTCTAAAATGTGCACTTTTATCACACAGCACAATGCTACAGATGTCGCAAGTTTTGAGGGAGCGTGCAATTGGCATGCTGACTGCAGGAATGTCCACCAGAGCTGTTGCCCGTGAATTGAATGTTCATTTCTCTACCATAAGCCGTCTTCAAAGGCGTTTCAGAGAATTTGGCAGTACATCCAACCGGCCTCACAACCGCAGACCACGTGTAACCCACCAGCCCAGGACCTCCACATCCAGCATCTTCACCTCCAAGATCGTCTGAGACCAGCCACTCGGACAGCTGCTGCAACAATCAGTTTGCATAACCAAAGAATTTCTGCACAAACTGTCAGAAACGGTCTCAGGGAAGCTCATCTGCATGCTCGTTGTCCTCATCGGGGTCTCGACCTGACTGCAGTTCGTCGTCGTAACCAACTTGAGTGGGCAAATGCTCACATTCGATGGCGTCTGGCACTTTGGAGAGGTGTTCTCTTCACGGATGAATCCCGGTTTTCACTGTACAGGGCAGATGGCCGACAGCGTATATGGCGTCGTGTGGGTGAGCGGTTTGCTGATGTCAGCTTTGTGGATCGAGTGGCCCATGGTGGCGGTGGTATGGGCAGGCGTATGTTATGGTCAACGAACACAGGTGCATTTTATTGATGGCATTTTGAATGCACAGAGATACCGTGACGAGATCCTGAGGCCCATTGTTGTGCCATTCATCCACGACCATCACCTCATTTTGCAGCATGATAATGCACGGCCCCATGTTGCAAGGATCTGTACACAATTCCTGGAAGCTGAAAACATCCCAGTTCTTGCATGGCCAGCATACTTACCGGACATGTCACCCATTGAGCATGTTTGGGATGCTCTGGATCGGCGTATATGACAGCGTGTTCCAGTTCCTGCCAATATCCAGCAACTTCGCACAGCCATTGAAGAGGAGTGGACCAATGTTCCACAGGCCACAATCAACAACCTGATCAACTCTATGTGAAGGAGATGTGTTGCACTGCGTGAGGCAAATGGTGGTCACACCAGATACTGACTGGTTTTCGGACCCCCCGGACCCCCCAATACAGTAAAACTGCACATTTTAGAATGGCCTTTTATTGTGGCCAGCCTAAGGCACACCTGTGCAATAATCATGCTGTCTAATCAGCATCTTGATATGCCACACCTGTGAGGTGGATGGATTATCTCGGCAAAGGGTAAGTGCTCACTAACACAGATTTAGACAGATTTGTGAACAATATTTGAGAGAAATAGGCCTTTTGTGTACATAGAAAAAGTCTTAGATCTTTGAGTTCAGCTCATGAAAAACGGGGGTAAAAACAAAAGTGTTGCGTTTATAATTTTGTTCAGTGTAAAATACAACAGTCAATCTAAAACATCAAAGTACCATGGCATTACCATTTGATTCCATCAATGTGTGTTTGTAATGGGATATTTACACCTTATCACTGGATATATTGTAATTGGCCTCTGTTAGGATACCCTCTCTGTGATTTATGGGCACCACAGAGCCGTCCTCTGGAGGGTGGCAGCCACTCGCTGTGTAATGGATGGCGATTGATGGAGTTAATTATTACCACAAGAGAGAGTCTAACCTGCCACCATAAAGGGGCAAATAACTGCTCTGCGTTCTCTCCTCCAGTCCACACTTGTTTGTCAGTAGTTTGGGAGCAATATTACGTATTGACTTTGTGTTATGGTGACGAGGGAGGCAGTGTTTCCTCAAATAGGCTTTGATTTGTTATGCTCTTAGTTTTTATTTGCTAAATCTCCTGACAATTAGAGTTGATAGTGTTTAACATCTGGAAGATTTGAGAGCCAGCAATAATACTCCTCCTCGCCTCTTTGTCTCTTATGGGCATGAAAAACACACACACACTCACTTTCTGTCTTCCTCTGCCTCTATATATTTATCCACCATCTCTCTGGAGGACTTTCTATCTTTCTTTAGCCTCAGGCTGTTCTGGCTCAAGATTTCATGGTCATCCTGTTAGTCAGACAAGATCATCTAATTTTAAAGATATATTACATAAATATTCTTTGAAAATGGTTTAATGGCTTATGTCACTGTGAATTAGGCATATGTAAACTGTTTTCCTGGATTAAGATCTTGTATTGATTCTGGAATAACATTCATGAGTTTTGGAAGGCACAGTATTCCAATGAAAGGGCATTGCAATAATCAGTGCGGTTCATGAAAGCTTGCTCAAGAGTTCCAGCATCTCTATGGTTTAACATTATGGCAGACGTGAACCATGTTACGCAGATGGTTAATGTAGGGCCTTGCGATTTCCGCGGTGTGGAAATCATAAAATCCAGTCATAAAAGTGGAATTTATAATGCAGAATGTCATGGAATTTGTCCATTTTTGGAGGAATAAGTATGGCTATACAGTGTACACTTAAGTCGTGATATAGACTCGTGTCTGTGAATATTAAAGTGCAAAAATTGAAATCTGTAGTCTGTTCTGCGTGTCTCTGTGTGAATGAGCGTCACAGTTTGGTCTACTAAACATATTTCTGTCAGAACCACTATCGTCAAAGATGATTGACTATTAGCATACAGTTTGGATTGGCGTTATGATTTTGTTCTGGGCAATAACTCCATGCGCTTCCATGCAGCCTAGCATGAATAAGAGCAGGGAGAGCAGCAATAAACCCCCTTAGGGTAAACAGAACAGAACCAACATAATGTATTGCAGATATCATTATTTAATGTACAAAATAATTTGGTAATTTAGTCTGATTCAAGGGGAATCAGAATACCAAATCCTGACTGACGAGGAGGAGGAGCTGGGGATGGAGGAGGGTAAATGAGCTCTGGAGAAAGCTGCTGATAATACTGAAGGAGTTTATATACGTATGTATGCTGTGATAGACATTGAATTCCTATAGGTAGACGTGATCAGCTAACAGTCAGCTGATGCGAGCTTGACTAACGTGACCTGCCAGAACTGACGCTACTCTTGATTTGAGCACACTTGATGCTCGTGGGGTGTCAGCGTCTGCCGTCTGATGTAAGGACATGAACACATGAACTTCATCTCCAGAGCTGCTCTGAGTAGAGGTCTGCACGGGCTTTAAACTGAAGCCTGAACCCGGCCCATACCCGAGATCATTTAAACCGACCCGACCATTACATTTACATGTTAAGCCCGAACCCGACCTAAACCCGAGGTCCGTTTCTCACAGCAAATACCATTTTTGCAATATGTTGTATTTAATGATTGCTTGCAACGGTAAACAAATACATGTACAAACAGAGGCACAGTGGCAGCGTCAGCACATCAGTAAGAGAAAAGGCACGGACTTACCAATTACGCAACTTTGCTGTGGTAGAACAGGCGTAACAGTCACAAATTTCTCTGGAACTCAAACTTTAAAAAGTTCACGCAGTGTTGCTAAACTATTTACAAGAATATATCCTTCTCAGTACGAGTTATGAAGGAAGAGAACGGCATTGACAGTTGATCATAATTCTTCCAGAGTGCAACTTTTCCTGCATCATTTAGAACTGTTATAAGTTTTCCCTCAGTAATTTTTTTGCTTTATCGCACTCATGGTTAATGTTTGCTTGCTGTCGTCTGCTGTGTTGTGAACGAAATAGCGCGCGAGAGCGGTAGCACATTATTTATTTATTGTGTGCGTGTATTAATCTGTGCATGTGCTTTCTCTCTCTCTTGCATGCTCTTTCGGTCACAATACAGCAAGCAGGCAAAGCACACAGCATGCAAACTATATGTATATATAGCCTATTTAGTTTTTCTTAGTTACAAAACCTAACCCGACCCGAACCCGAGGCTGTTCATTAAACATTAACCTGAACCCGAACCCGACCCGAAACCCTTTTTTCGGGACACGTCGGGCTCGGGTCGGGTAGCAGACCTCTAGCTCTGAGAGTTACTTCACCAGCATCTCACCATTTAATTTGGTAAAAAACTATCAAAAGATACACAGAAACTCAAAGGTCGTAATGACAACCCATCAAAATAAAAGTTTGGTTTAACTTGAAAAATATATGAATTATATAGCTATTGTACAGTAGAATTTACAAATAATAAAACTACTATTAAAATTTTAGTGTTAGTGGAATATCACACAATTGTATCTTCCATGTTTTCATTTTAACAGTAAACCTCTGTTGTGCAGCAGTTTGTTTGTGAAAAAATGAAAGGAATTGTTAATTTTTTATTTGATTGCATTTTAAAAGATTCATTAAATTGTTCAATTGATTACTACCATTTTTGGAACAATTAACAAATTTGGATTAAATCATAAATCCAGAAATATTAAAACAAACAGAATTTCTGAAAATATAAAATATTGTAAAAATTGTTTTTAAAAAAAGGTTAAATTGTTACATTTTTATTCATTTATTTGAATAGACAAAATGTACCATTAAAATGGAATCCAGACAAAATAAAGTGGAAAACACAGAAGAAAAAAAAAGTTTTAAATTTAATAGACATGCTTTTTGATTACTAAAATTTAATTGAGCCATTAAAACGGAATCCAGAAAAATTAAAATGAAGGACAAAAACAGAATCCAGACAAATTAAAACGAAAAAAAAAAACTTCAAATGTGAAGGTATTAAGGCCTGGGTATACTTAATTTTCCGCTTCGCTCCGTTTAGAGTGCAAGCCTTTCAAAGTATACTCCTTTGGCTGTGAGCGCGGAAAGACGTGTTCTGGTTTTCAGGCGGTCAAGTCACTCGCGGTCACAAAAATCGGGCTGCACGTGAATGGAGTGTGCGGACAAAACTTACGTCACACGGACAGTGCGCGGACCGTCGTGGAAAGTGGACGGCCGAAGTATACTTTGGGCTTTACATCCATCAGCTGGAGTGCCCATGATCTCCACCAGAGGGCACTCCTCCCGACTCCCATGCTTTCCCATCATGAACTTAAATTCCCATAACCCATTGCCTGGACTCATTATGATTTGATCACTTCCACCTGTGTCTGATTATCTGGTTTAACTCTGCCTAAGCCCTGTATTTTAACTCATTCTTTAGCCCGATTCGGACGGTAATTGTTTCTCACGTGGAAGTCCGTAAAAATAAATGTGCATGCCACCTCAGTGATAAAACTTGTGCATTCAGATGGTGATTTATGCCGCGTTCCAGGCAACCTGTAACCCGTGTTTTTCCAAACTTCTACCCGTGAAAGTGCACTGGAACGGCAGTCAAACCCGTGACTTCCCACCCGTGAACCCGTACTAGATCGATGTACTCCCAGTTACGTGCTCTGACGTCACATAGCCCGCGAAACAACAATGGCAGCCCCTACGGATGCGGTCATACATTAAAAACCAAATCGTTTATTAAAATAAGGTATTGCTCTAACGTTATTCATCCACAAATGTTATGCATTATCAGCAGCTTTTCTAGCTTTGGCTAGTTTTCAGTCCATTGAGTGCAAGAATAAATTAATACCAAATACATTTCCAAATATACAAATAACGTAAAATAAAAGGTATAACAGCTGTATATGCGCCGTTTTTTTCTCCTCCAAATTCCCTCAAATAAGCAAGGAGTAAGCACCTTTGGCAATAGATATGATTGTAAATGAGCATAAGCCCCGTACGGTCCGCCATGCTTTGTTTACATCTAGCAACCACAATTCTTCGCGCTCAGGCAGTTTGGCGTGACTTTTCCTGGAACGCTACAAAGTCGTGAGTCGTGGTTTGAAGTCGTAACTTACGGGCTCAAAAACCTGCCTGGAACGCAGCATTATTCACGGTGGAGGAGCGAGTTTTGTGATCCTGCGTACCTGGGAACGCGCTGCTCACGTGGTCAGTAACATGATTGTATGCTGTAAATAAAATGTCATATGCTTGGTATGATAAGAATAAATGCATATTTAATAATAGGAAAATAATATCCTAATTATTAAAATCTGTTTAAAAATAGGAAGATATATAGACGCACATTATAAAATGGTTTTCTGCTTTGTAGCCTATTTTATCTCAAAATAAAGGATGTCATTTTATTCCACATGGAAATGAGCGGAAATAAGTGAATACAGCCTCTTATTTACATGAGGTAAACATAACGCTGCTTGGTTATTTTAACATATATAATTGCTGCCGTAATAACAGCCCATTTCAAATGTTTACGTGCTTTTCTTTTTATTTTTTGAGCGGTGATGAAATATATTGCTCTTGTAAATACTTGCGGCATTTCAGTAATAAAAGTCTAGATCTTTAAAATGCATCCAAATTACAGCGAAGCGCAACCGTACGGTGCTCTGCAGTGGTCAAAAAGGATATAAACAGTGAATTTTGAAGTGATATATTCTAGAAAACTCAGAGATGTGGATTCGGGCGGCAATTAAATTACCACACGACGTTGGTGTTTGTCAGAAAACAGTAGGTAATTCGGCCGGGGATTTTTATGCGGGTGGCGGGAGAAAAACACTCACATTCTGGTATCGGACGGCAATAAAATCACTGACTAGCCCCTGTCCATGATGAAAATACCTTATGACCCCACGAGAAACAATTACCGTCCAAATAGGGCTTTTGTGAAGTCTTGTATGTGTTCACACTGCATCTTTGAGCATGCACTCTCTCTCTGGTTTCACTGTTCCATGGTTTGTATCTTTTGCCTGGTTTATTGGACTGTCCTGTTTTGCCTGTTTCCTGCTCAGTTTATTTGTACTGCTTGCCTTGGTCTTGGCCTCTGCCTGTTTGTGTACTACGATTTTGCATTACCCTAATAAACGACTCCATTTGAATCCTTAACCTCCGTGTCAGAGCAGTTCCGTGACAGAAGGAAGGTTCACATGTAACATCAAGGTTATGCAGCCAATAATACATTTGATAAAACACTTGGTCTTGGTAACTTCAGTGAATAGTACCTATACCACACTCCCATTTTTCTTTAACTCTCTTTCCTCACTGTCATGCTGCTCTGATTAAACTCTGCTCTTATCCAAACAGTTGAGTCTCCCATAAAGCTCCTCTCACACCCGCCGTTGTTATTCTTTAAACACACGTAGCCCCTGAAACAGACAGGTGAAGCGTTAATTGAAACTGCAGAGAGATGGACAGAATGAGGAAAGAGAAAGAGAGTGAGAGAAATCAAAGAGAATTAGTGAGTCATTCATCAGTGATAGTGTGATCAATAAGCCACTTTCTGTAGCTCTGGATGTTCATTTATGCATCTGACGGTAATGTTAAAATAGCAAAACAATACAGTGAAACTGCACCGTAAGGCAGAAGTGAGAATCCCCCAAAGCCTTTAGCTAGAAGGAAATACAGTAATCATCATGCACAGCACTCACTGAGAAATGATTTATACCAAAATGATTAAAGGAATGTTCTGGTTTCAGAACAGCTTGAGCTCCATCAACAGCATCAGTGACATACTGTCGATTAGATTGGAAAATAATTTCACCTCAGTTTGTAACAGCAAAAAATGTGTTTACATTAATGAACTTACAATGGAAGTCTATGAGGTAAGGCACTAGCTTAAAATAACAAATGTGCAGCTTTTTCTGGTAATGTACTTATATTAATTCTTCTGTGCAAAAATGTGTTATTTGAGTAATGTAGTCATTTGTAATGTAGTCTAAATTAGGGTTATTACTGTGGAAGCTTGTTTCCGCCACAGAAAAAAACAATTTAAAAGATAATTGCGACTTTTTATCTTACAATTGCGAGTTTACATCTCGCAATTCTGATTTATTTTTTTTTTTCTCAGATTTGCTAGATATAAACTCGCAATTGCCCGGCGTGTTATAAGTCAGAATTGCATGTTATAAAGTCAGAATTGCTAGATGTAAAGTCGCAATTGTGAGATAAAAAGACTTTATATCTCGCAATTCTTACTTTGTATCTCGCAATTCTTACTTTATATCTCGCAATTGCAAGAAAAAAAGTCAGAATTGTGAGATAAAAAGTCGCATTTACCTTTTTTATTTTTTATTCTGTGGCGGAAACAAGCTTCCATATAACTAAAACTAAAACCATAAAAATTAATTTTCATTACCTAAATTAAAATAAAATATAAAAAAATTTAACCAAATTTATTTCAGCTAGTTGCCAAAGCAACATTTCTCATTTTAATTTAGTTTACCTTCATGTACTAAAATAACACAAACTGAAATAAAAATGTATAAAAACTACATAGACATATTTTTTTAAAAAAATTAAAAAACACACACAAAATCATTATTTACTCACGTTCCAAAACATGATTTTCCATGTAACACACAAACTATTTACTCTCACAAGCATCAATCCAAGTCAAATACTGTTATGTTTTCTTCTTTTGGAAGAATTGTCATGTAGATCTTTTCCAACAACAACAGTTACCACGGCTTTACGTGTGACATAATTCATAATTAAAAGTCATCAGATTTTTTTTTTTTTTTTCATATTTGGTGTCTGTTTAACAGTTGTGGTCACTATGAACTGTCGTTTAATGTAAAAAAGCTGCATGAAGATTCTTCAGACAATTAACAGGATACAGGAAGAATATTAGCGAGACTAAATAATTATAGAGTTTTAATATGTCTTAAAACCAAAAGTCAATGGCAAAGGATTAGCTCACCCACCGCCATTCATTTTCTCAGAATGTTCCTTTCCTTTTTCCCTTCATTTATCTCTTTTTCTAATGCTAATCTCTCTGTAGTTCATTGCCAGTTTGCTCTGTGCTGGGAAAGGACTGTGTGAGTTAACGCAGCTCTGTGTTGACAGACAGGCGGTTTTTACATTGTTTGATGCTTTATCTCTCTCATGACAGTGTGCTGACTGCTTTTGTTTGAGGCAGTTTGGCAGTGTTGACCAGGGAAACTGCAGAGGCGAGCGGTTTCATCTGAGCTCTATTCCCTGGCCGCTGGTGCCCCCTGTGTACAGACTCTGCATTAAGCACACACACCATCCGTCCCACTCGCTCATGCAGAAAGCCATGCCGCTGCTCGCCTGAATGAACCGCAACTTTTAATAATTCATCTGATTTGGTGAGGAGAGTGCAGAATGAGAGCAGTGGGAAGAGAGGAAGATTACGGTCTGGTGCCCGCAGGTGCTTCCTGTCAAAAACGGCTGCAAAGTGGACTTTAGTGATAACAGAATGGTTGTTATTCTGGTTTTGTTTCACCAACTCTAAATACTGCCTTTATTAGTTTTTATCCACAGTTTCAGACCCCAGGCACTACAAATGAAGAGTTTAAGACTTCATGAAATCAAAATGTGGCTTTTAGTCCATGTTTGTTTGCTTTAAAGGGGTCAAAAATGGTCATAATTTAGAAATAAAAGGCATTTTTCCTACCCTGATTTTAGCCCTCTGATTTGAATGCTCTGTTTGAAGGGGCGTGTCTGCTGTGAGACTTCAGTGTAAATGCCCACTGCTGTGATTGGCTGACAGCTTTGCATATGAAATAGCCTAACTATGTATTATATGTGGAACTCTCTCGAAAACTTTTAGCACGTTTTTACTATTACAGCTCTCACAAGTGTTGATTATAGCATTATATTTAGATGAAAGGTTGCAGTGATGAGCATTTTAGCCGATCCCAGACATGTTGAGCGCATGAACGCAGTGATCTCGTCATTGCAACTCGATTTCTGCACTCTCACCAATGCTTTCATCTAGGGCTGCCCCCTAATAGTTGTAAGGGTGGTTCAGGCTGCAGGGTTGCCGAATTACTAAAGAAACGTTATCAGCAAGATGGTAAAAAACTGTACATTTCTCGTCTATTACCACCCACTGCTACTTATACCAACGACGGAAATAAGCGCAGTTACAATAGCAAAATATGTGGGAGAGCATTGCTATAATGTGAATATATTGTATTGCAATAGAGGTAGCACATAAAGTTAATACCGAAACAAAACTAGTTAGCACATCATTTGTAATTGAAAGAATTTAATGACAAATTCTGGTTATGGTTACGCTTAAAATAATTACAAAATAGATGTGTGAGATGATAAAAACATATACCATTAATCGTACCCAGCATGAATAGAATGTTACCTGAGAGAAAGGAGAGAGAGAGAGAGAGACAAAGAGACAAAGAAAAGAGGAGGCCAAAGAAGAGAAGAGCCAAAGAGCAGGCCCCAAGAAGAGAGAGAGCCAGAGAATAACAGAGCCAGAGCAACAGTTGCAATATTCTTTTATCCCTTCCTTGACCATGTGACTGAAACCCAAACGTGAGACATTCAAACTGACCAACCAGATAATTACATCTTCCCCCACTGTAAAGGTGTGACACACATTTTGGCCTACAGGCCTATCAACATCTCTTTGTCTTTAGGAATTCCAAATGGCCCTTGTGATAAAAAAGATGGGGGTTGAAACAATAAAGCAAATGTCTTTGTTCAATTTTTCAATTCTACATAGTCAACTAAACGTTAGTCGACTAGAAGAGGCGACCAAGATTTTATTCGTCTGTTAGTCGCAGTCATCGTTCACGGCGGTTCTTTGTGGTAATCGGACAGGAAATCCAAACGTTCACCTATCATCCAATGACCTCAAATATGGCTTATCATTTGAAACATGTAAGTAACTTGGATGCTCGCTCTAACGTTAACCTAGATAAATGTGTGCTATTATTTGGCACATATCCAAGTCTTTGTGCGGAGTGTGGAAGCTGAAGTTGAAGCTGATAGGAAAATTATGTTCAGATTTTGTTATTATGTTATGTTGTGTTTTTGTAAAATAAAGAAAACAAACAGGATGCGCCTCTGCCGTCTCGGTCTCCCTGAACTGCAGCGAGTCACATAAATCAACCGAAACTCAGCGGATAGGCTACTTGCAACACAGACATGAGAAGTATATCTATAGAAAGCTTGAAATGTCTCCTTTTAAACGAACCAATTCGAATCGAAAAGAAATACTCTCTGATTATGTGATCCATATGAAAGGTGCTTCTATAGGAGCGTTCGCTATACTGCAGAGATGACGAGTCTGCATCGGTAAACTGACTGAACACCAGTTTATTCATGAGCAAATAAAATGTCTCCTTGCTATTTTTTTCCGACACATTCATAATTATTACTTTTTCCAGTGCTTTGTGGCAAGCTTTGTGTCCACTTGAGCGTGAGGCATATGCACCCCCCTCCCCAGTATATTTAAGTAATTAAATTAATGTAAACATGTGATTAGTCGACTAATGGCTTAAATGATCGACTACTAGTCGACTAGAATTTTTTTTAGTTCGGGGCAGCCCTACTTTCATCATAACTAACAGTGCAAACACGATGTAAATAAGAGATTCGTTGATTATAATGGGAGTTTTGGCGAGAGTCCAGAACTCAGTCACTGATAAACTCGCGCTGAGCGGCCACGTATGAGGTGTTTCTGGGTGTTTCTCCCTCCTATCTGCTTGAGGTCTTGATAAATTGTGGCATTTCTTTGTTGTTTAGAATCCAGTATTCCCATAATTCTTTTGTCTTTTAAGAGTTTAATAAAGAACTCTGTCTCATCATCTGTCCAGACATACTGCGCCCTCTTTAAAGAATGATCGACTTTTATGTACACCAAGTGACCTGTAAATGCGAAAAAACTGTTTCCGTTGCAATTTTGCGAAATATTCATTTTTCAAATTGCCTAAAAAACCACCTCATGCGAGCGTAAAAACTTTTTTGCGATATATGGGAGTTTTTGTGAAATTGACGTGTTTCCATTGGGCGTATTTTCAATTACCAATTTCAATTTGCACCATTTGAAGGATAATGGAAACGCAGCTAGTGGTAGATTCCTTGCACAATATTATGTTATGACCTCAAAACATAGTGCATTAGTTCTAAAGTAATACATTTTAATGTTTGCATCACATAACCAGCTCCATATGTTTGGCCTTTCTGACATAGTAAACTTGCTCGGTATCTCAGCATTGCACTTGTGATGTAGATCACTCGGGTTTGAGTCCTGTGAAACAAGAGCCATGGTAAAAGACATGTAGAAGCAAGCAAAAATGGCATGGTTGCTTTAACAAGTGCAAATGCATGCATGTTTGTTTTTGTTAACACTATCGGTTAGGTTTAGGGTAGGGTTTAGTGTAGGTGCTACATATATTAAAACTATTCACGAGCAAGGACCACGCCACAACCATGAATGTTGAAGACTTATTTATTGAAGAAAGTTAGGGATGAATAGGGTGAGGATGAAGGGGAAGGGGGAAAGGGATGGTAATCAGGTTGATCTGGGTGTCTCAGAGTGGGGGCATCATCTCAGAATAATGTACTGTATAACCTTCACTAACCCGACCCTAAACTTAACCGACAGAGAATATCATTTTGCAGAAATGTCGCCACAAGCACGTTTTAATTTTGGTTTGGATTTTTGTCTAAATAAATGCTTTCTAGAATGAGGAAATCTCTAATACCACCTTTAACTGACTAGCTGAAATTTACTGTCATGTGGCCTACCAGCGTCAGTTGCGTCACTTCACTGCCATTCATAAATCCTCTCCCATGGCCTCGTGGGATAGTAAAGTGTCCATCGAATGTGCACTTCAGAATCTCCCCGTAAGTAGTAGTCGCCTACTGTTCGAATACTATAAATTCGGACATGCTTCTTCTGTCACATATTGTTTTTTGCCTACTATATATAGTAGGGAAGTATTCAATTTCGGATGTAGCGTCAGTGATATAACTAAAGCCTATTCCTAAGCGACACACCTTTCCACATGCCCCACCCAAACTTCCTGCTTTAATTGGAAATTGGTTAACACAGGAAAGAAAACTGCTCTCATCAAGCAATACTCTATAAGAGTATGAATGAATTCCCTTATTTAAAAAATAAATATATATTGTGGCAGTACCATGGTACAATTATGCTAATCAGGGTTTTACGAATTTAAGAAATGGCTTATTTTTTATACAAACACATACAGTAAGCATACTCTAATTCTGACCTTACAAAATGGGAGATATTAAAAAAAATGTAAAAGGGAAAAAAAACATACTTCTCGGTCAAGGCTGTGTTCTGGTGTTAGAGAGAGAGGGGAGGAACATAAGTTAAAGCAACATGACAGCATTCCCTTGATAATAGAAGATAGTCGTGATAAATGCTGTGTTTAAGAAGAGTAAGTCAAAACAATTAACAGATGAAATAGTGCTTGTGTGTGTGCCTTTCAAAAAAGCCCAAGTTAATCCACTGAAGTTGACTACAACAACTGGCATTTTCATGCAAGATCTGAGTTTCCACAAAAAAGACAAGACTTTAAATGTTTTTCATTAGTGCTAAGAGCACAGGGAAGAAAAGATGTCCACGAGGGAATGTCTAAAAGGGAAAGTCTAAAATTGTATCTTTGTGAAAGAGTATGTAAAACACAGGCCTTGATTTATGTATCTTTCAGTAAGTGCCCTAAATAATCGTCTCATCTCTAACTTTTTATTATTTATAAAAAACAAATATATAATATTTATATAATAAGCATTATACTCATATTAGTATTTATAATTAACATTTCACTCATCTCAGCCACCACCATCTCTCATTGAGATGCTGCAAAATGTTATTTAAAATCACTCACAAATGTGCCATGATATTTACATGTGTTATATGTCCTTTCATTGCTTGGACACTTTCTTCAACGTTTTTCAAGGCAAGGACCCCTTAGGCGATAGAGACATGGAGCAGGGACCCAAGATACAAAATTTGTCAAATAGAGCTACATATTAAGCATATACACTTCGATATCAATAGAAACTAATCATATTATGATTGCGAATAAGTTATATTATGTTAAGACAGTAGATCAGAACTATGAACATTATTGTTGTTGCACATGCATCACTGTCTGTATATTACTTGCCATTGTTAAAATTGACATTTATGCATCATAACAAACAACATGTTGCGATAAAAATCACAATTTATTAGTGGTTTGCGGTTGTAAATTATTTTAATGGATTTTCAGTCATACATTTTACTTTTACTAATCAGATTTACCTGATTTACCTGAGCTTTAGCTACAAGTTTATTAAAAATTCACATTTTAATTTTACTGTCAGTTCGACAATTAAACATTTACTTGAACTTTAGCTTCAAATTTACAAAAACTTCAGATTTTAATTTTACTGTGAGATGGAAAAATCACTGTATGAGTGTGGGTTCTCCAGTAAAGTGCAGATGTAATGTGTAAGCGGTTGTCTAAGTGGTGTCCGCAAAATAACATAGGGTTCATAGACAATTGGAAAAGCTTTTGGGGCAAACCTGACCTGTTGAAAAAAGATGGCATCCATCCTTCCTGGGATGGTGCCGCTCTTCTCTCTAGTAACTTGGCACATAGTCTTAGAGCTAAACATTGACTAACTGGGGCCCAGGAAGCAGACGGACTGGCTCACCCGACCGCCTGCTAGCTGTCTCACGTCACAGAAATCCCAGCACATAGAGACTCTTTCACCTAGATATTATCACATAGAGACTGTGTCTGTTCCACGAATTAGTAAATACAAAAAACCATCAAAACCATTCAATGGTAAAAATGTAATTGATGTCCAACAAATAAACAACAGATATAATACAGATGATCAAATGATAAAGCTCGGGCTGCTGAATATTCGATCCCTTTCCTCAAAAGCGCTTATTGTTAATGATATGATTACAGATCATAACCTAGATGTGCTGTGTTTGACAGAAACCTGGCTAAAACCTGATGATTACATTACTTTAAATGAGTCCACCCCCCAAGATTATTATTATAAACACGAGCCGCGTCTGAAAGGTAAAGGGGGAGGTGTTGCTGTAATTTATAATATATTACTCAGAAGTCTAGTTTCAAATATAATTCCTTTGATGTTTTGGTGCTTTATGTACCGTTATGTAGTGTAAATGATAAATCCCGTTTGACATTTGTGTTGGCTACTGTATACAGGCCACCAGGGCACCATACAGACTTTACCAGAGAATTTGCTGATTTTCTATCAGAGTTAGTACTGGCTGCAAATAAAGTCCTAATTGTTGGTGATTTTAATGTCCATGTAGACAATGAAAAAGACGCATTGGGATTGGCATTTAGACACATTCTAAACTTTATTGGAGTAAGGCAACACGTGTCAGGACCCACTCATCGCCGTAATCATACTTTAGACCTAATACTGTCACATGGAATAAATGTTGATACCACTGAAATTCTGCAGCAGAGCGATGACATCTCAGATCATTACCTAGTATCATGTACACTGAATTTAGCAAAGGCTGCAAAGCTGTCCCCTCGCTTCAAATATGGCAGGACTATCACTGCTGCGACTAAAGATTGCTTTGTAAATAATCTTCCTCATCAGTTTCATCTCCTCAGCATCCCAGACAGCCTAGAGGAACTCGATGTTGCAACAGAAACTATTGACTCTCTCTTTTCCAGCTCTTTAGACACAGTTGCTCCCCGGCCCTTAAAGAAGATTAAAGAAAATAGTCCAACGCCGTGGTACAACGAGCACACTTGGGCCCTTAAAACAGCAGCCAGAAAAAAAATTAACCAAAGATAAAGCTTCAACTTCTGATGTTTGTAAACAGCACAGCAGTAATGACTTTATGAACTTCTTTACTTGTAAGATTGATGATGTTAGGAAAGAAATTATAACCATGCAGCCGTCTACTACAGTATCACATCAGACAGTGCATTGTAGTGTCACTGAGGAAAAATTACATTCATTCACTGCTATAGGAGAAGAAGAATTGGCTAAACTCGTTAAATCATCAAAATCAACAACATGTATGCTCGACCCTATACCGACTAAACTACTAAAAGAGATGCTTCCAGAGGTCATAGATCCTCTTCTTAATATCATTAATTCATCCTTGACATTAGGATATGTACCGAAAACTTTTTAGTTGGCTATTATTAAACCACTTATTAAAAAACCGCAACTTGATCCTACAGAATTAGTCAATTACAGGCCAATCTCAAATCTACCCTTTCTGTCAAAAATACTAGAAAAGGCAGTGTTTTCACAACTTTGCACCTTTTTAGAAAGAAATGGTATCTGTGAGGATTTCCAGTCAGGATTTAGACCGTATCATAGTACTGAGACTGCTCTCATCAGAGTAACAAATGATTTACTCTTATCATCTGATCGTGGTTGTATCTCGCTATTAGTGTTACTCGATCTTAGCGCTGCATTCGATACTATCGACCACAACATTCTTTTGAATAGACTCGAAAATTATGTTGGCATTAGTGGAATTTCATTGGCATGGTTTAAATCATACTTATCTGACCGTTATCAGTTTGTAGCAGTAAATGAAGAGATGTCACACCGATCACAAGTTCAGTATGGAGTACCGCAGGGCTCAGTGCTAGGACCGTTGCTTTTCACCCTGTACATGCTACCACTGGGAGATATTATTAGGAAGCATGGCGTTAGTTTTCATTGTTATGCTGACGATACTCAGCTCTATATTTCTTCACGCCCTGACGAAACTTACCAATTCACAAGATTAACGGAATGCATAGCTGATATAAAACATTGGATGACTAGTAATTTCCTGCAACTTAATTCAGAAAAAAATGAATTTTTAATCATTGGACAAAAAAACTCTACAAGTAGTAACCTAGAATACTGTCTAACACTTGATGGCTGCTCTGTCAAGTCCTCGTCGTCAGTTAGGAACCTGGGTGTGCTCTTTGATACCAATCTCTCATTTGAAAGCCACGTTTCTAGCATCTGTAAAACTGCATTCTACCATCTTAAAAATATATCTAAATTACGGCACATGCTTTCAATGCAAAATGCTGAACAGTTAGTTCATGCGTTCATGACCTCAAGGCTAGATTATTGTAATGCTCTACTGGGTGGTTGCCCTGCTCGCTTAATAAATAAACTGCAGCTTGTCCAAAACGCAGCAGCTAGAGTTCTTACTAGAACCAGGAAGTATGACCATATTAGCCCGGTTCTGGCAACACTGCATTGGCTCCCTATTAAACATCGTATACATTTTAAAATCTTGCTGATTACTTACAAAGCACTAAATGGTTTAGCTCCCCAGTACTTGAGCGAGCTCTTAACACATTATACTCCATCACGTCTATTGCGGTCTCAAAATTCTGGCCAGTTGATAATACCTAGAATATCAAAATCAACTGCAGGCGGTCGATCCTTTTCCTATTTAGCACCTAAACTCTGGAACAGTCTTCCTAGCATTGTTCGGGAAGCAGACACACTCTGTCAGTTTAAATCTAGACTAAAAACACATCTCTTTACTCTGGCATACACATAAAACATTTTTAATTTATATTACTCAAATCAGTTAAATGATTGTTTTAGGCTGCATTAACTAGGTCAGCCGGAACCGGGAACACTTCCAATAACACCTGATGTACTCGTTACATCATAAGAAGAATGGCATCTACGCTAATGTTAGTCTCTCTGTTTATCCCGAGGTTTACTGCAGTCGGCCGGATCCGGGCCGTATCCGGACCAGATGGTGGACCTTAGCCTGGACATGACGACCATATCCCTGAAGTGTCTGCAGAGACCGTGTCAATTAAACTCCCCCCTGTAAATGCTGCATCGACACGACATCCTCATTAAACCCGTCTCCGGCGTGACAACTCCAATCTTTCGAATAATCCTACGAATATCTATTGATCTAATATGACTTCTGACCTGTAATGTTGCCAGAATCATAATCATACACTATTTGTTCGTCGGCATTGTAAAAAGCGCTATATAAATAAAGGTGATTTGATTTAATTTAAGCATCCGCTCCACCATAACAACAATAGCAATGTACAGTGAGACATTTAAGATTAAGTCATTACTTTTACAATTAATTTGAATAGAATTTCAAAAATATATTGATACAGGTATTTTTTTTTCTAGTAATCTATGAGTCTGCATTTGAATTGCACGTATATATTTTGCCATGCCATATTTTTTCCCCAGGCTAGTCATCATCACCATGTCAAATGCAATTTCGAGAGTGAATCACGCATTTATATGTAGACGTCACTTCCAAAACTTTGCAGCGTGTGATTGGTCGTTGTTCCTCTTAGCAGCCTGAAAAACAATACTTTTATTCAATGGATTATAGCTATATAGCCTCGAAAGAGCGCTCACTTTACAATCACAATTAAGCTGTCACTCATCTCAGTTCACAACCTCACAGCGTTCCGTTAAAATCAGTAAAGTTGTCTACACTGCATAATGGATCTTTTACTTACATCGTGTTTTGTTTGTTAATAAGATGATTATCAAAAATTATTTGTGATCAAACACTAATTTGCGGACCCCCTGCCGTACCTGCAGTGTTCTCCATCATATGTGTACGTGTTTGCGATGACACAAGATGAAAAAAAATTTGCAGTCTGAATCCAGACCAGCGGAGCTGGGGGTGCCGGGAACAATTGCACTCGCATTCAGACCACAGTAAATCTGCAGTGTGAAAATCACCAATTTTTGAAGGCAGCCTACCTGTTGGAACAGCTTATGGCATCATGCTTCAGAATGCTGTCTACATAGGCCGCTAGAATACTTTAAACATGTTCCTAACAAAAGTTGTTTTGTTGCGCTTTCTTAGATTCTCAAGTTTTTGTCCAAAAATTGTCCAAATGTTGTCCCAACTTTCCAAATTGAGTTATCTGAACAAACATTTTTACATTGAACAATGTTGTGCCAGTTCCCAGCAATTAAAAACATTTTTTAGTGGTAACTGTTATTAAAAAATGATAATTGCTTTGCATTTTCTGGCTTGATTTATGCTGCTGCTGTTGTTATTACTTTTATTTAGCTGTCATATGGTTCAGAGTTCATATTTTTACTGAATTACGATCATCACCATGTTTGAGATTTGTGTGTTGAGGTAGTATATGTGCATCTCATTGCAACTTTTGTACGCAATATATTTGCCCGGGTAAAATGGGTAAAATGCTTCTAGTTTTAAGAGGCAAACAATGTTCATGTAATGAAGTTATCTTTGAAAGTCAAACATGGAGATGAAAAACAAGAACTGTAGCTGCTTGCATTGCTAAATGCTAAGCATTCTATAGTTAACTTGAAGTTTCAAGTTCAGAAGACTACCTGTTACTCATTGGAGGAACAAACGTTTTTAAGTTGGCTTAGAGCAAATTAGTTGAGTTAAAAAAGTTGCCCGCCCAATCGTCCCAACGACAGTTTCCGATAAGTGTGGATAAGATTTCCGATAAGATTTCAGCGTGGCAAAGTAATTTAATTCCAATTTACTTTTATCTGACTCCATTTTACCATGACCTCGAATTTAGGTTAGAATGCCGATTGGTTATTTGGTCATTTGTATAATAGTTTAACTACACATTTGATTATTCTGTTTAACTCTTTATTGAAATTATACCCGTTCATCCGGATTCCAATAACACTTTAAGTCTTGCACCGGCCGGGTATAGGATCTCTTAATCACAAACTCGTCAATCTTGGTCATTAGACAGACGTTCTAGACGCCCGTACTCTACTATGCTCATTCTAGAATATACTACTTAGTCCCCAGATCTGAACACACTTAATTAAGGTAAGACTATCTAAGCAGAGGCCATGACCATTACCATAGAATCAAGCTGACCAACTTAACTTCCTCTAATGGTAACTTTGTATAATCATGCAGTGGTTTCCCACGTACATGTAGTTAGAATAATATTACAATAATCAGAGGTTGAGGCTCACCCTATTTAGATTGGTCTAACAACACATTGTTGCTCTAAACAGAAAAACCCACTATTAGCCTCTACAGTCTAAGTATACATAACTAATGCCAATGTGCTAGGAGGAGCTCTAAAACATCAGTCCGGTGTGCCGCTCTGCTTCACCTAAACTGTGTTCTATAGTCCGTTACTAACCTGAGCGTAAAATTGGCGGTGTTATGGACTTAACGCAATCTACTAGAGTAAGTGAGAATAAAATCAAATGTAACAATTTATTATCAGGTAAATGTATCATGCCAATTACATAATCAGTTCAAAGATAATCAATACATAACTTCAAATGCTCTGAAGTAAAGAGTAAAAGATGTGTACCTGACCTCATGAAAGTAGGATACATAATGCATAGCATTATGGGCTGATCTGACTACAGAATCGCGCCCAGAACCACCTGCAACATCTCCTTAAATACCAGACCAAGACAGAAACCTCTTTCAAATGTAAACATGAGTTCACAATGGGAATTTGCATTAATCAAGTCTCCAGACCTGTAGTTTACACCTTATTGAAGACAGGAGGTAATATGCAGGAAAAAGACCAATTGGCAGAGGACCCACCCTCCACAGGAAGCAAAATATCTCTAAACTCTTAAAACCTTTATTATCGTTTGGTTTACTTCTGTGGGAATGAGACCTTTGTACCAGTTGCACTGAGACATTTCAAATGATACCAAACATGTATAGTCTTATATGATAATTGTTCACATTAAACCATGTAGATTTTGGGTCAATTTCAGGTCATCTCAATATGTGGAGAGGAGAGATGGGGAAAAGGCAGTGAAAGGGAAAGAAATGTAAATTAAGGCAATACTTGGGTGATCAACTGTGATTTCGTCTCGGATGGGGATGCTACTTTTGCAAGAGATAGTTCAAATGTTAATTTCCTTTGTTTTCTCAGAGAGTCGCCATCTCTTAGGCCCTGATCAGACAGAACACGTTTTTTGGTGTGAGAGGCGGCTTTTTTAAATAGTTTTCTATAGGCAGTGAGTGCTATGCGCGCTGTTTATGCGCCTCGTGTTTTTGTAGGAGCGCTCTGAGCGCATGAAGTTAAAAAAAAATCAACTCTGAGCAGAAAAGCATCTGACGTCATCGTGTTTTTTTTTCCATTGTCCAAACAAATGAATGGAGAGGCGGGCCTTCCATTGTGGTGACGGTTACTTGATTAGACTGACAGGACAGCTGATTCGGGGGTTGCCTAGCAACATTAAAAAAAACCACAGCGCAAAAACGTCAACCAAAAAAAGGCAGTGCGGTGCGCCTCGCATTTTCAAACCTGAAAAACGTGTTCTGTCTGTCGGGGCTTCACAATTCTTACAGTTTCTCCAGTCTTATAATAGGCTGCCTTATTCAAGTTGGCTCAACTACTTTTTTTAGTTACCTTGACAAGAATTTTTAAGTTCAAAAGATTACCTGTTACTCATTAAATGAACAAAAGTATTTTAAAAGTACTTTAATTAGAGTGAATTAGTTGATTTAACTTAAAAAGTTGAGTGTGGTAGGTTGCCTTATTTTTGTTAAGTTAGCTCAACTTTTTTTTTTTTTTTTTTTTTTTTAAACAGTGTACAAGGTTTCTGGAACAAAGCCATAGTTGCCTATAGTGTCATCATCAATTGATGTGAGTTTATTAACATCATGTTTTCTATACAGTGTTCGGCTTTCCCCATAGGTGCACATACTCAGGAACGCTTTCGATTTCAGTGTGAATGATGAAAAAAAGTCAATGTAAATAACATTGTCCAGAGAAGAACGGAATTACCGTGTTTATATACTGTTATTAGAAGTGGAATTGAATCCAATACTAATCTCAACTAATCAAAAGAGATGTGTTCAATTTGAAAGCTCATTAAGATCAAACTCCCTCTATCACCAATACGCACATATGCACCTCCAGCATAGGGCAAGTCTGAACATATTCATTTCTGTGTTAATTGGATTATATGAAGCGCTCATTAAAATCCCACCCATGTAATAGGAAGATGTTTCCAGTTGGTTCTGAACATTTCTGCCATCTAATTTTAGTGCATTTAGCACAAAAAAAAAGCTGCATTAGTGCTGCATGTTAATTAGACATGTGTGAGTGTTTCATAGCCTTATTCGCTCATTAGCATTACATAGAGATCATGTGAAAACAGCCAAGACAGGCATTTCTGCTTTATAGACTAAGTATGAAGGTGTTTGACACATTCAGATCTGTTCTCAGAGGAATTGTGTTTGAAGAAACAGTCCAGCCAAAATTAATTTACTTCAAAAATCTGTATGACTTTTTTTCTTCTTTGGAACGCACAAGTATTAATAAATGTAAATGATGTGGAGTTTTTTTTTTTTTATTATTATTCAATATTGATTATGGAAGTTAAGAGAAGGAAAGAAGGAGGTACACCAGCAGGTCCATGCCACTCATAACAAAAAAGTACTGTTGAAGACTAGCAAGTGTCCCTGCCAAATTATTATTCTGCACACATTTATATCTACCTACCGCCTGAAGTGTCCTTGTAAAGGAAGAACGTAGCATATATTAAGTATTAATGTCTGAGGGAGCTCTGAAGGTGTTTGCATAGAAAGTGATGGTTATAAAACAGTCATTTTGTAGCCATTACAAATCATATTCCACCTGCTGTAACAAGAGAACATATTATAGCAAAACTCCACCTAACCATCTCTCATTACAGCCACGCCACAAGTCTAATGGTAACTTAACACACTAAATTCACCCTGAGATGGAGAATGTGGGTGGAAGCTGCAAATGGGGAGTAGATTAATAAAAAAAAATTGGAGGTGGCACAAGGCTATTTACAATGTGAGCTACAGGTAATGAGAAATACGACAGGAAAGCAGCGGCTGATGATCTGATTTAGAGTGAATGATGGTGAGACGGAGGAAAACAGGCTAAGGGTATATGACATAGAAAACTGATAAACTCAGTAATAAATGCCATGACTCAAAACTACATATTGTAGTTCATGTTTTTTAAAGTGCCCCTATTATGCTATTTTAAAGGTTTATAATTTTGTTTTGGATTCTCCTTCATTAGATTTACATGCATCCAAGGTCAAAAAACACTTTCATTTTCTCATAATATACATTGCAGCATCACCTCTTTTCTCACAGTCTGAAAAGGTTGGATAAATGATTCTGTCTCTCTAAATCCCTCCTTTCCAAAGCCTACTCTGCTCTGATTGGTCAGATGGCCTAGTCTGCTGTGATTGGTCTACTCTGCTCTGTTTGGTCAGATGGCCCAGTCTGCTCTGATTGGTCAGATGGCCCAGTCTGCTCTGATTGGTCAGATGGCCTAGTCTGCTGTGATTGGTCTACTATGCTCTGATTGGTCAGATGGACTAGACTGCTCTGATTGGTCTACTCTGGTCAGATTACCCAGTCTGTTGTGATTGGTCTACTCTGCTCTGGTCAGATGGCCCAGTCTGTTGTGGTTAGTGTACTCTGTTCTGATTGGTCAGATGGCCCAATCTGTTGTGATTGGTCTACTCTGCTCTGATTGGTCAGATGGCCCAGTCTGTTGTGATTGGTCTACTCTGCTCTGTTTGGTCAGATGGCCTAGTCTGTTGTGATTGGTCTACTCTGCTCTGATTGGTCAGATGGCCTAGTCTGCTGTGATTGGTCTACTCTGCTCTGATTGGTCAGATGGCCTAGTCTGCTGTGATTGGTCTACTCTGCTCTGTTTGGTCAGATGGCCTTGTCTGCTGTGATTGGTCTACTCTGCTCTGATTGGTCAGACGGCCTTGTCTGCTGTGATTGGTCTCCTCTGCTCTGATTGGTCAGACAGCCCAGTCTGTTGTGATTGGTCTACTCTGCTCTGATTGGTCAGATGGCCCAGTCTGTTGGGATTGGTCTACTCTGCTTTGATTGGTCAGATGGCCAAGTCTGTTGTGATTGGTCAGACAGCCCAGTCTGCGGTGATTGGTTCATCACTGACTTCCTCGAGGAATATGTATTAGAGCAGGATCAGGATCATGATCAGAGCCTCTTAATTTCCAGGACTTGTCATTGGCAGATCTGGTTTGTTTGTTCCTTTTAATTCCAGGAGCTGATATAAAAAATGATTGAGAAAGATGTGAGGAAAGACCATAGCAATGGACACTATATGTTAGACTAATGGCATAAATGATACCTGCGCAGAGCCCTTTGACAGGGAATAATAATGGCAGCTGTGTGTATCAGAAACTTCAAAGGCCCTTCAAAATAAATGTTTTCATATGGTTCAAATGGTGTACTCTTCAATAGGTTGTTATGTAATGCAGCTACATCTATACAATTGAAATGTGGCTTAACCCTATAATGCCTGCTCTATCATATTTGATATTCAAATTTCTGATATTCTAAATGATCAACATGATCAAAAGTTTGCTGAAAAACCTGACAATCTAATGCCCTCTGTAGTCTGTAGTTTATACATTTTAGCAAGTATAATTGTAAAAATGTCTTTTTGCTGTGAAATCTTTACAAATTTTTATAATGTAAACATAATAACTTTTATATTGTTAGTAATATTTCAGAACAGAATAATTTTACTTGACTATCCATACAACAGTTAAAGCTACAGAGCTTTCATAAAAATAAGCACTTAAATATTTCCTTAATAAGATATATTATTGGGAGATATAGAGTGACCACTGATATTTATATGCATTTTAAATAGTCTGTAATGTTATAAATATCAACAAGTACACAGCCGCCTTTCCACTGCACACGACATTCACATACGATTGTCGCATTTCACCCCCTAGCGGCAGTCGCACAGAACTTTGAAACTGGTCGTTACTCTTGGCTTATTCACCAAGGTAAAATGAATGATTCATTGATATCATGTATCATGTATGCATGTATAAATATATGATATCCACACAAAACAAATGACCCTCAATACATCTAAAATAAAAACATAGTAGATGTTATAGAACTAATCAACATATTACAGAAAGCAATATAGTAATAATAAGTAATATAATCACATTTTACAGAAAGTGTTTACAGAATAACGTTAAAGTGTTAAAATATTGGTAATTCTAACTTCGCGCTCATAGTTTTGATCAGAATACATCAGGGGCGTAGCCAGCGGGCGGGCCTGACGGGCCTAAGGTGCGTGGCATTAAGTTTTGACGCAATTCGACCTAAGGTTCGAATCCACCTTTTGTCGAACTCACTCTACTTTCTTTTCCCATCACATATCAGATCGGAAAGGCGTTTATTTTTAATAAAAATTACGAAAATTGTCGAAAAGTGGAAATCAAGTGTCTAACGTGTTGTAACCGCTGCTCATGTTTTGTATGTGGACAGGTTATAGCTACAGTTTTGGGTTATGTTGACAGTGACACTGACTGGGCACGTTCGTGACTGAGACGTGGTATTTTTACGTGGTATGTGTGTTCTACGATTTATTTTTTCAATAGGATCAAAGAAAATGGCGTAATTCGCGAGTGGCACATGTATGCCCCCAGTGCCCGCTATGCCACTGGAATACATCACATCCGGTCTAGACGCAGAAGTTTAAATATTTCAATGCATTCGAAGCTCAAATCGGATCCGAAATTTCCACATACGCATATGATCAGAACTCCACGCAGCTCCCGTACTACTCTCCACTGGAAATTAATGACTTCCTGTCCAACGACTGTCGTTTGTCGTGTGCAGTGGAAAGGCGGCTTTAATTGCATTTTTTTGCTGAGTGTGGGCCTTTTTTGCTGTTTTTTTCTCTTTGAGTATGAGCTTCATGTTCTCATTATATCATTCAATATGAGCCACAAAAGTCGGATGTATCAAATATGATACTAAGACAAAATAGAAACATTTGCATATGTGTTTTTTGTTAATAAACCGTTCCATTTTTTAAAAAAAAAGTGTCAATGTTCTGATGTCAGGCTTTAAGGGATAGTTCATCCAAAAAACATTCTGGCATCATTTACTCACACTCATGTTGTTTCAAACCTGTATGAAAACAGTTTTGGTTGCCACTGACTTCCATTTGTATGGACAAAAAACACTGACATTGCATCCGAAATCGAATGCTTCCCTACTATATAGTGTGCAAAAAAACAGTACGCCAACAGAGTAATATGTCTGAATACAGAGTATTCGAAAAACAGTAGGCGAAAAGTCCCCGGATGACCTACTACTTCCACCGAGATTATAAAGTGCACATTCGATGGATACTTTACTATCCCATGAGGCCACGGGAGAGGATTTATAAATGAAAGTGAAGTGACGTAACTGGTGCTTGTAGGTCACATGACAGTAACAACATGGTGGATGTAGTACGTCCGAATTTCATTCATACGGCCCATATTCGTACTATTTAGAGCATACTTTTTTAACAGCACATACTGTAGGCATGATCACCTCTGAGTGGCAGCGTCTCTCATGGGTTGTTTCAACACATGATTGGGTCAAATATGGGCAAACCTAACCGTTTATTTAAAAAATTTAAACCAACAGTTGGGTTTGTCCATACTTGACCCAAACATGAGTTGAAACAACCCAGCATTTTTTTGGAGTGTGCTAACACTGCATTCTCCTAATTTTTCCTACACACTGTCTGATAAATTTGCACTCTAAAAAATCTTGGGTTATTTTTTCTACCCAAATCCTGGGTTGAGCCTTTTGGGTCATTTTTTTGTGTTCTGGGTCAGACAAATCTTGGGTTATTTTTTCTACCCAAATCCTGGGTTGAGCCTTTTGGGTCATTTTTTTGTGTTCTGGGTCAGACGTAACAGCCCAGTGTTTGGGTAGTTTTTGTGTTACCCAGATCCTGGGTCAGACGTAACAACCCAGTGTCTGGGTAGTTTTTGTGTTACCCAGATCCTGGGTCAGACGTAACAACCCAGTGTCTGGGTAGTTTTTTGTGTTACCCAGATCCTGGGTCAGACGTAACAACCCAGTGTTTGGGTAGTTTTTGTGTTATACAGATCCTGGGTCAGACGTAACAACCCAGTGTTTGGGTAGTTTTTGTGTTACCCAGATCCTGGGTCAGACGTAACAACCCAGTGTTTGGGTAGTTTCTGTGTTTCCCAGATCCTGGGTCAGACGTAACAGCCCAGTGTTTGGGTAGTTTTTGTGTTACACAGATCCTGGGTCAGACATAACAACCCAGGTGTTGAGTTATTTATTGCGTGCTTTTTGCGACCTCTTCAGGAGAGAGCAGTTCTCAGCTCCGTCAAATCGGTGAATGTCTTTGGTAAAATACAGGTTTGTGTACATTTTATTTTATCTATAAATTCGTTATTGTGCTGTATATCGTTTAATTTTATGCAAAGCAACATACAGGGATGTGATGTGAGTCACCTAAACGAGAGTGGCATTGGTCTTTTCGTGTGATGGAAACACCTGATGCCTTGCATAAAACGTTATGATTTTATTCAAAAATACTTATGTTAAAATATGTTCTCAGAACTGTACACTGATTCTTTATGGACAGGTTATAGAGTCAGTCACAGCATATTTCGGCTACGAGTGAAACGCAGGGCGGTGGTCTGAAGTTAGAAGTTCCCCCGCTGAACAAGCCAGTGGTTGTGTGGAGTATTTTAAAAAAGTTTAGAGGATTTAAGTTAATCCATAGACATTAATTCATGTATGAAGAAAAAAAAAAAAAAAAAAAAAAAAACCTGTATTATAGTAAAAACGAATCAACTGTGCTGGGTTAAATCAACCGATGATGCTGGGTTAAATAACCCGATTTGCTGGGTAAAATTAACCCATCATGTGTTCTGTCCAATAGTTACCCAGCCCTTGGGTTGAAAAGAATCCAAATTGGGTTGTTTTTAACCTAGTGTTTTTTAGAGTGTGGCTACATTGTCTTCCTGTTAGTGTTGCAAGGGTCATGAGACCCATCTCACTGTGTGGCATATCTCGTCCCCTTCTCACAGGCTTAAATCTGTTTGGATTACAGCCTCTGATCACTTAAGGAGATTGTGCATGTGTTCATTTGTAGTGGAGTGGAAGAAACTCTTTTAAGAGTTTCACATGAGGAAAACCTTAATTTAGAGTATACAGATGCGGAGTCAATATGAATTTTACAAAACAATTGGCGGTTGTCCAATTAGTCCTGTAATTTTCTTATAAAGGTATACTCCATCAAGTTGTTCCAAACCTAAATTACTTTCTTTATTCCATTAAAACACAAAATGTCCAAGCTGCTGTTTTTCTACACAGTGGAAAAAGAAAAATAGCTGGAAAAGAACAGCTTGTTTCACAGAGAAAATAAATAAATTTAGGTTTGGAATAACATGAGGGTGAGTAAATGATGACAGTTTTCATTTCTGGGTGAACTATTGCTTTAAGCTGACAGCTTGAAACTGTTAGTTTAAATTAGTTATGTTAGCTTTATAGTTAAGAAATGCTGTGCTATGAATCCTCTGAGGGATCTGAAGCACAGAGAGACCAAGAGACAGCAGAGAATATTGAGAACACTGTGTCAGAGCTGTCAGTACACGGGGATGATCCATCCTCTGTTTTGCTGACGCTGAATTTCAATGCGGTTTGTCCTGCTAGCCAAACTAACACATAATCCCTCAGGCCATAGAGATGGCTACTGTTTATCCTGCCAATAAAACACGCCTGTGCTTGTTGTACTGCCAGACACCTGTTTAGCTATATGGGATCAACACATCATGTCATGCCTTAAAGATCAAGGGCCAGATTTACTAAACAGGGCAAATTAGCCTGAGAGCGCAATTCCAAAAAAAAGCGCCGATGGGCAGAGGTGGAAAGTAACGAATCAGTCTTTGTCAGATGATGTCACACTCGTGAGACCCGAAGTGCATTATGGGTGGAGCTGCCATTTGTGAGGTATCAATGCTGGGGGGTTCTGTTGTTAGAGAGTTGTGTTTTTGATTCATTTCTTTTCAGTGATAAAATGGTACGTTCTTGTTGTGTGATAGGCTGCAATAGTAAGTCTCATGACAGAAAGGGTCAAAAACTAAACAACGGGGAAAGGTTTTTTTAGCTTTCCCACTTTGAAGAAAAGACATGGACAGCATGTAGCGGACGTAACAACGAGGCGTCGGATGGCCTGGGTTGCAGCGGTGCGACGCAAAAACATCACCTTTGCAAACATATCTCCGAATGTACTATAATAAAATACACTATTAAATTCTACATACATTGATTTACTTCAGTTTGTTTCATGATGAAGACTTGTTTTATTGGAACAATAAATTGTGTTAGGCATTTTGGTTTGTGTAATTGATACAATAAAGAACAAAAATGCATGAAAAGGGGGCAACTTAGTATTAAATAATTAAAAATTCTTCCTACTCACAGCACATTCAAACTAAACAAACCATCCTTATTAATGAATTATACAGTTGACATGACATTATTATTACAGCAAACCCACCTTTGCTGATACTACTGTGTTGTCGCAGTCCTTTGGTCGGAATGTAAATAAATCCTGTACCCAGCCATTGGTGAAATGTCCGTGGGCTTCAAGAGATTTATAGTTTTTAAATGGTTCACTGGTACAGTGGGGAGAACAAGTATTTGATACACTGCCGATTTTGCAGGTTTGCCCACTAACAAAGCATGTAGAAGTCTGTAATTTTTATCATAGGTACACTTCAACTGTGAGAGACGGAATCTAAAACAAAAATCCAGAAAATCACATTGTATGATTTTTAAGTAATTAATTAGCATTTTATTGCATGACATAAGTATTTGATACATCAGAAAAGCAGAAGTTAATATTTGGTACATCATAGATCATACGTTTCCTGTAGTTCTTGACCAGGTTTGCACACACTGCAGCAGGGATTTTGGCCCACTCCTCCATACAGACCTTCTCCAGATCCTTCAGGTTTCGGGGCTGTCGCTGGGCAATACGGACTTTCAGCTCCCTCCAAAGATTTTCTATTGGGTTCAGGTCTGGAGACTGGCTAGGCCACTCCAGGACCTTGAGATGCTTCTTACGGAGCCACTCCTTAGTTGCCCTGGCTGTGTGTTTCGGGTCGTTGTCATGCTGGAAGACCCAGCCACGACCCATCTTCAATGCTCTTACTGAGGGAAGGAGGTTGTTGGCCAAGATCTCGCGATACATGGCCCCATCCATCCTCCCCTCAATACGGTGCAGTCGTCCTGTCCCCTTTGCAGAAAAGCATCCCCAAAGAATGATGTTTCCACCTCCATGCTTCACGGTTGGGATGGTGTTCTTGGGGTTGTACTCATCATTCTTCTTCCTCCAAGCACGGCGAGTGGAGTTTAGACCAAAAAGCTCTATTTTTGTCTCTTCAGACCACATGACCTTCTCCCATTCCTCCTCTGGATCATCCAGATGGTCATTGGCAAACTTCAGACGGGCCTGGACATGCGCTGGCTTGAGCAGGGGGACCTTGCGTGCGCTGCAGGATTTTAATCCATGACGGCGTAGTGTGTTACTAATGGTTTTCTTTGAGACTGTGGTCCCAGCTCTCTTCAGGTCATTGACCAGGTCCTGCCGTGTAGTTCTGGGCTGATCCCTCACCTTCCTCATGATCATTGATGCCCCACGAGGTGAGATCTTGCATGGTGCCCCAGACCGAGGGAGATTGACCGTCATCTTGAACTTCTTCCATTTTCTAATAATTGCGCCAACAGTTGTTGCCTTCTCACCAAGCTGCTTGCCTATTGTCCTGTAGCCCATCCCAGCCTTGTGCAGGTCTACAATTTTATCCCTGATGTCCTTACACAGCTCTCTGGTCTTGGCCATTATGGAGAGGTTGGAGTCTGAGTTTGATTTGAGTGTGTGGACAGGTGTCTTTTATACAGGTAAAGAGTTCAAACAGGTGCAGTTAATACAGGTAATGAGTGGAGAACTTTAATAAATAAATAAATAATACAAAGGGGGGAAAATCACGCTCCGGAAACTACTGCATTGAATTGAAGGTTGGGAGAACAATCGCGCAAAAATCACAAAAACATGGAGATGGACAAGACGTACGTCGGTGATGCAGACCCATCTGAAAGCGAAACACCGTCGTGAACCCCTGGCTAGAATGGAAATACTTTGTATATATAAAAAAAATAACGTGGTGTTGTCCTGGAGGATATCCAATTTGCAAAAAATGTGGATGCAAAGTGCAAAAGGAGGAAACACATAGAGCATGTTCAAGAACACATCCCTCTGTGCAGATAAAGGTATGTTTATAACTTAAGGCCGAATGATTTCTGTGATGCAGATGGAATCCCGGAATCCAGTCATGAAAATTTAATTTACAGTATAACGCAGATGTCACGTAAAACACGCAAACTGATGGATGAATGAATAACTCGAAAGTAGAGCTGTACAATAAATCAAATCGCGACATGGTCTGTGAATATTAAAGCGCAAAACACTGCTATATAAATATATGATCTGCTTGTTCTGTCTCTGTGAATGAGCAGCGCCGTTTCGTCTACTACATACTTAAGTACGCGTGATGCTCGTGGTGTTTTTAATGTCTCACAAACCATATTTGGAAATGAACACATGAACATTTCCAGAGCTGATCTGAGAGAACCCCTAATGAGCATTTTCATCATTTTATTTGAATAAAAACCATTGTCAAATACACTCTGAAACAGGTCTTCGCTAAAACCCGTCAAAATAAAAGTTTGGTTTAACTAGAAGAAATTATGACAGAAATATATTACTATTGTAGGCCTACAATAGAATGTACTTGTCAAAATAATAATAATAACAATAATAATACATAATTTAAACATTATTTAAGAATATATTTTTTAATCTATAGTTGTTTTTGAATTTAGTTGATTAGACATGTTTTATTGAAATTTTAATAAACAAAACAAACAAATTGTTTCAAGTTTGTTATAATAAAGCATTTGTTCAACCAAAAAAAACCTGTTTTCATTCATTTAACGGCCATTTTAACTGGTGATAATAACCATAATTTAATAATGCAGTTTATTTATTAAATAATTGTTTAATACCGTGATGCTGTGAAACTCTGTTTTTTGAGATGGTTATCATATTGTGAAAATCTCATTCTATTACAACCCTACACGAGAGAGTCCCCCACCCCACTGTTAAAAAAAGTAACTCAGTAACTTTTACTCTGAGTAAATTTTAAATGAACTACTTTTTACTTTTACTTCAGTAGATTTTTACTTTTACTTACTTTTACTTTACTTGTACTTAAGTAAGATTTCATTGAAGTAATAGTACTTTTACTTGAGTAGAATATTTTGTTACTCTTTCCTCTGCCGATGGGAGTGGAAAGTTCTGCGCATGATCTACTGACGACCCACAATTTAAAGAACACAGACGCAGCCGGATCATTTCCTTAATGACCAACGCAATCTACCAAAAGCAGCGCAAATTACCGTCTGGTTTAAGACGTGCTTTTTTGGGCGGTAAATAATGGTCGCAAACACCAGTAAATTGACGAGCGCAAACCTTAATAAATCAATTTGAATAGTCTCATTTAAATACTCTCCTCCCATAAATTTTGCATCTGAAAGGGAAACTCCTACAAATGCATATGCAATAAGGTCAGCCGCAAAAATAACTGTCCACGCCTTTTCTGACAGTAGTTTCCAAAAGAGGGTTTGCACTGGCGCAGTCTGTTAGTAAATCTGGCCCCAAGTGTGTAGTTTCAGAACAGTTTCAAATACTCCCTCTGTCATTGGTCAGAGGCACAGATTACACGTGGCCTGCTAATAGCTATATTTTGATTTGTACTGAATAATTAAAGTTGTGATAATGTGTGACCAAATTGTTATTAGTTTTTGGTTGCCTAAAATTCTTGACCAGGTAGTCAGACGTTACGTGAGGTTTCCTCCACTCAGGGAAGTGATGTGGCATCTGTAATAAGTGGCAGGGTGGGTGACATATGGGGAGGAGGGATGAAGCAGACTCCAGAGGGTTGTGAGCAGAGGTGAATGACTCATCTCAGGCTTTGAGAATTTTTAAACATGAGCCAAGAGACGGCATCTTATCTCACTGATAAGTATGTGCCAGATGGCAAACTGGCAACGGACTGAGATAGTTACCGGGTCTGAAGGGCAGCGGCAAACACACTGGAATCGTTCGTAATATCAGAGCTTGTTTATGAAGGTTTGAGGGGCCCCTAAAGACCAGTTCAATTAGGACATTAGTATTTTTGTCTTATGAACGTAGGATGTCTTCCAGGAGCAATAATATCTTAACTGAATCTTGCTCAGAAACTCACCTGCAGCTGTAACCTTTCAAACACATTAAACCATAACCCTAGCGATGAAATTAATCTCATTGGGGAGACTGGGATCAAATGAGTCAAGGAGAAATGAGATAGAGATAGAGAAGGTTATTATCGTTAACTAAATCTGAAACCATAAAAAATCTTTTCATTTTTTTTTAATTACTTGAAGTAAAATAAACATTAACTGAAATAAAATATTAAAAAAAAAAAACGTATTTTATTTCACCTAGTTGCCAAGGCAAAATTTCTCATTTTCGTTTAAAGGGATACCGTATTGTTCCGAATATAAGACCACCCTGATTATAAGACATGCTTTTATTTGAAAACTTTCATGCAGCATATATTTCATACTTTAATTTTTGTATTGAAAGTATGGTAAATACTGGTAAAATGTACCAATAATCACTTTAAAAAAAATTTGCATATCATAAAAATAACCTGTAGCCCATCTGAATTATATAACAATTAGGCTATCCATCCCATAGTTGAAAACCATAGCCTACCAAAATTTCATTAACAGTAAAAGTGAAATCTGGGTACTGTCTTACATTTTAAAATCACGAACAGGGAAGTTTGGTCCAATCAGTGAGGCACGCAAACATGACAGTCACGCGGTTCTTAGACGGTAAGCTTTTCTTTGAGTTTGCGTTCTTTTTTGCGCTCACAATCTTCTAACGTTACACTTTGACACACCATGGGCCAGATTTACTCACAGCTTGCGCCAGCGCAAACCCTCTTTCGGCGTTAAAAAAACTACTGTCAGGCTTTACTAAAGACACGCAGTGATAAATTAGCGCTGAAAGGTGTGGACAGGGTTATTGTTGAGGCTGAACTTATTGCATATGTATTTGTAGGAGTTTCCCATAGACTGTAAAAAAATATGTACGTACTGTCCGTGACATCACCCATAGGTTTCTGAAGAGAGTTTTTGAAGCCTCAAAGTCGGCCGTTGCCATCTTGGCAGCGCGTCACTCCCGGATAACTGAAAATAGGCAAAGAGGCGGGACGTGGCTGGAGCTGAGGTGACGTGATGACTAACAGACAGCAGACAAACGGCAATCCACCTGTCACTCAAAGTGGCCACGCCCTTAATTATGCAGAACTTTAAGGCTTAATATAATTTAAACTAATGAGTTATAAAAAAATTCACCCCCCTTACAGTTGTCATGAAGGGCAAAATTAGCCATATAGACCAAAACCACAAGTTGTACCGGGCTGTAAACATGTTTTTTTCTGCTGTAAAGTTGGGCATTTTAACATGGGGCTCAATGAGATTCTGCTCCCTTTTGGAGCCTGTCTCTAGCGGCCAGTCGATGAATTGCAGTTTAAGTCACTTCTGTATTGGCTTCAAGACAAACTGGGGGAGGTTGCCGCTTGGAGTTTCCCTTTCAGACGCAAAATTCATGGGAGGAGAGTATTTAAATGAATCATGCTAGGTGATTTACAAAGGTTTGCGCTTGTCAATTTACTGGTGTTTGCACCACTATTTACCACCCAAAAAAAGCATGTCTTAAACCAGACGCTAATGGGTAGATTGCACTGGTCATTATGGAAATGATCCGGCTGCGTCTGTTCATTAATTTGCGCATTGTCAGTAGATCACGCGCAGATCTGTCCACTCCCATCGGCGCTTTTATGGAATTGCGTTCTCACTCTAATTTGCCCTGTTTAGTAAATCTGGCCCCATATTTCTTAGCACACTCGTTTTACGTGTATTTGGCGCCACCTATTGTTGCGGGTGTATTATTGACATGTAAAACTGTAGACCATGAATATAAGACGAACCCGAGATCTAAGAAAAAAACATCCTCTTATATTCAGAACAATACAGTAGTTAATTTAATTTACTCACCCTCAGGCCATCTAAGATGTAGGTGACTTTTTTTTTCTTTAGTATAACAGTAAAGAAGATTTTTAGATGAAACCGTGGTTCTTTGTGTTTTATATAATGCATCAAGTGTACCTAATTTTAAAGTGCCCCTATTATGGTTTTTTGAATATTCCCTTTTATGCAGTGTGTAATGTAGCTGTTTGTGAATGTAAATGTTCTACAAAGTTAAACGATAAAGTTATTAAATAAAGTAAATAAAGTCTCCCAAAAGAAAGAACCGACTTTGCGAGTCGTTTGTAATTCGAATCCCACTGCGTTACGGTTCTATGTCACTAGAAAATAAATTTGCATAATGCCCGCCTATGTTGTACATTATCCACTCGCGAACAACTTGACCCGCCCTCAAACACGTCAAACCTTGGAGTTCAACGCAAGATTCGTAAAACACTTGCTCTGGAAAGATGTGTCAGTACAAGTTTATTTGGACCAGCTTGCTCCTCAGAATCACAACCTGTAAGTATGAATAATTATTGATGTATATATTTTCTGCCAGGTGTCCAAAATATGTAGTTTTGTGTTTTATATTGTGTAAGTTTCCGGCTAACCGGCTAACTAATGTCTGAAACTGAAATACTTCTGCTAATCAGCTGTGTGCCACTATTACCTAAAAATGTGTTAATTAAAAATTAATGCAGACTGTCTGTCATTCTTACTACTTTGAGTAAAGATAAAGGATGGAGCAAAATTTGTTTTACAAACTTTAATGTTACATCAGTCATTCACGTTAGTGCTCAGCTAACATATGCACTGTTATTGATACAGTTCCCGCATGTGCACCGCAATAAATTAGAAATAATAGGTAATGTGTGTTTAGCGTCCGACACGCGCTATAAGCAGTAGACCAATCGTAACAAACTGGACCATCTGGCCAATCAGAGCAGAGTAGTTTGTGAAAAGGAGGGATTTAGAGAGACTAATTCACCTGACGAGCCATTTGAGAATCATTGAAAAATGTGGTGATGTGCAATGTATATTATGAGAAAATGAAAGTGTTTTTTGACCTTTGATGCATGTAAACCTGTTGAAGGAGACTCCAAAACAAAATTAGGAACCTTTAAAATAGCATAATAGGGGCACTTTAATTTTTTATATAGGTTGCTGCATCCAGGATAAGCACTTAAGTACCATTTTGATGAACAATACAAAACACATGTATTCCCTCTCTGTTGTAAACAAACACAGCGTCAGCTCACGTGTGAGTTTGCTGCTGCGCATACGTCATACGAGTAGCATTTACTCTCCCTTTCGAGTGTCGTGCTGGGAAATAGAAATCCCAGCCCAGTTTTAGTTAAATTTAAGTTGATCTAAATTTAAAAAAAGTTCATAAAAACTCAATGAAACAATTCTGATTACTTAAAACGTGTCAGTTTTGTGAACTCAAAAGAAAAATAAAGTTCTAAAAACTCATAAAAGTTAATTTGATTGAACTAATTTGTTTAATTTTAGCTTACCCCACTCAAACCAATAGTGTGCACTGCGGAAAATCTTACATGAGACTGCCAAACCAGCCCAGGAAAATCTACTATATCTATATTTTGATACTATATATTTGGCTTCTATTTGAGGGGTCCTGCTCTTTGTCCTGGACCCCTCTGTTGTTGTCCTATATGGGCTGAGCTCCAAGAAGGATTCTGTGAAGCTAATGAGGTCCAAGTCCAGGTCCTCCCTGTCCATCCCTCCCAGAGAAAGCCTAATCCCGTTAGCTGTGCTTTCTCACGGATAATCCCTCCACTTTCCCACCTGCCCTTGAGCCATCAGCCTCTCTCTGGGATGACTGTCTTCTGCTGAACACTACAGGTAAATATTGCACCTGCCAACATTAACAAGCAAGACTCTGAAATATTAATATCAATGTCCATTTGATGTGCATACATGTTTATTTTTAGCATGGGGTTTTGTTTAGAGTTTTATTGTTTTTTCTGTATTGTTTTCAAATTGTGTGGATTGTAACAACCAGGTCAATTATGTAACGATAGTTAATGCATCAACTAAGATTAGTTAACAACGAGCAATACAGGATTTATTATGGTAACACTTTATTTTAAAGTAACATAGTTTTACACATTACTACATGTACTTACTAGTAATAGCAGTAAATTATGCGTAGTTACTAATAACTCTATAGTAAGTACATGTAGTTAATTATATTACTCAGTACTTATTTGAGTAAGTACAATGTAACAACATCACCTTAAAATAAAGTGTAACCCATTATTGTTGTCTGTTAATATTATTTAATGGGGTTACACTTTATTTTAAGGTGCCCTTGTTACAGTGTAATTATACTGAGTAATTGAGTGATATTAGTTAACAACATGTACTTACTATATAATTAGGGTTAGGGTTAGTGTTTGGTTTGTTAGGGCTAATTGCATGTAACTATGCCTAATTTACTGTTATTACTATAGTAACTACATGTAACAGAGACACTGTTACCATATTTTTAGTTCATGTTATCTAATGTAGTAAGCTAATGTCATTCATCATTTTGTATTAGTTCGAATACAATTTTCTGGCATCATATTTACCAGGATCAGGGTCAACTGAATTTCCATGCAGTAAATATACAGAAACTAAACTCTGTTTTTAGAGAATATATGTAGACTTGAGTTGAGGTGGGTCACAGCTCATTTCCTCAAACATCAACCTCCTGACAGCTGGTTTGACTAGCAGTAAATCACCAGTCCATGAAACTACTCTGGCTCAGTGTTTTCACCCATCTGCTCAGAGACTGTTCTGCATTGTGCATTTCACCCATAATCACTGTTTTTATTCGTTTGGCTCAGTGTATTTGGGAAGTAATGTTTCTATTGGTTGCAGTGTATATGGGCTGGTATTAAAACAGATGCCGATCACTGGACCAAACCGGGTTGGGGAGTCTTAAGTGAATGAATGATTTAAAATCTGCAGCAGTGGGAGTGTGGTCATGGTTTGAATACATGACAATGTACAGTGCAGTGTCTGAGCTGAAATAGAGGGTTTAGAGTGAGCAAATTGAGTTAACAGTAAGACCACCACAGAACAATGAAGTGTGCTCCATGCGGCCTCGGCCTACATCTTTCTCTGCTCAGGTGTAAAGTGGAACAGTGTGGGTAGACAGGTACAGCTGGCTCGGTCTGTTTCCGCAGGTGTTCAAGCCAGGAGAGATTAGGGTCAGATGCATTTATCAGTGATTAACAGTGACAGGAGCCCACACACAAACAGCCATGATCCCTTTGGAGCAAAACCTCTGTGACCAAGAGCAAGAAAAAGTTAGATTTATTACAAATGTCATGTCAATTGGTTTTAAACTAGGTGCTGTAAGCAGTTTCAGCTGCTGTGTTAACTTTAACCCAACACCTTCTCTCCAAAATTTTCACCTCAAAGGGATATCGGCAAACTCAAATGTGCAAAATGATTGACAGTCTATTAAATACATTCGAGTACATAAGCATGCAATGATAGCTGGTTCACTTCTTCTTGCAGTATTGAATTTACTTTAAATTATCTCTAAACTACAGCTTTCCAGTCTGGCAGAACCATGACAATAAAATGTAAATTACACTTCAGTATTAATTATGTGACACCCCTTTAAGTGTGAATACACTTATTTTGCCACATTGGTCACTGCAGCTGCTGTGCATGAATAAATAGGCATAACAACATTCATTTTCATTTAATGAAAATTACAGGATTTTCAAAATGTATTTTTAAAAATGTGATATTTTGTGTGGGGATAAAATTCAAAAATGTCTAAGTATTGAGACTCTAATGCATAAAGAGGCTGAAATTATTAGTAGTTTGGCATAATCTTTATTATTTATAGTTATTTCCATAGTTATTTCATTATTTCTCTTATACTTTAATCAGAGCTATATTTTTGCTGACACAAAAACAATGAGGGTTTTAAAATCAATGAACAAATGACGGTATCAAACTAAAGCAGGTAAATCTATGATAAATACAGCAGAAATAGCCTATATAACTTATAAATGAGATGCACTGAAATCAGTGAATCTTTTAATTTACTGTACATGAACTGGCCGAACAAACTGATTCACTAGAATCGCTGTATGAGATGGATAGGACCGTTTAGTACGAACCGAGTCACTAGAATGTACCAGTGAGTCATATTTTAATCTCTTAATGTACATGATCTGCACGAAAGAACAGATTCACTAAAATGGATTGGACCTCCCAATATGAGAGAGAGAGGACAGTTTCAGACAAACTCATTAGAATAAATTGAACTTTCTAACGCTAACAGAAAAGGCTCTTTGGGATGAACCGATTCACTAGAATGAATCAGACTTTCTAATGCTTCATATAACAGAGAGGACTGTTTATGTTAAATCGTTTGATTATTACCTGAGTGCAGGCACTAAAAACATCAATATAGCGAACTGGAAACTACTGAAGTGGAGTAGCTACTTTTACTTAGTTACTCCCCAACACTTTTAAAGTATCTTTTTGGACAATTCTTGTTCATTATAGTGAACATCCTTATATGACATTTACCCTTGCTGTGTTAATCTGTATTTCTGACAGCATGTTTAGCTGGGTGATAAAAGTTGTTCCCCAGCCTCCAGGGTCTCCTGGGACACTGGGAGAGGAGGACCAGAACAATGCATCCACATCAGCAGTGAGTGTGTGTTTGTGTAAATGTGTACGTACACTGAGTCGCCTTTCACAGTTTAAGCATGTCTTCGCTCTCTACGTACTGTTCTTTAGGATGTGATGAAAAAAGAGGACGTAAAACAAGGTAACTCTATCAAAACATGGCACTCTATCAAATTTTTCTGCAGTTTTGATCAATGACCGACATTGAATCCCCACATCACAGAAAAAGAGTATTGTTCATATATTTTTCATGGTGTTATTTTACAGAAACCAAAAAGTCAAAGGAGGAGGTCTCAGAGGAAAACAGGTGATGTTTTGTTTGTGTGTGTGTGTGTTTGGAGTACATAAGTGCGTTCAGTGTCTCTAGATGCTGTAATCCTACCAGACCTAATTACTTCTAAACTACTCTCTCTCTCTCTCTCTCTCTCTCTCTCTCTCTCTCTCTCTCTCTCTCTCTCTCTCTCTCTCTCTCTCTCTCTCTCTCTCTCTCTTTTTCTCTCTTTTTCTCTCTCTAGCTCTCAGAATGGGGTTTTGAGTTGGCTTTCTCATGGGTTTAGCAGTGCTCTCCCTCAGCCAGTGAACGCCTCTAAACTGGGCAACGCTGAACTAAAGGTATTTGTATGACTCATGTAAAGTATACTAACATAATAAAACTAAATAAATAATATAAATAATCAAATTAATAATAATCGATAGCCTTTTATCTTAAAGTTCTTGAGTAATTGTACTTAGACTTTTATGCTGTACTTTAGTACTATTGAAACAGAATACTTGCACTATTACAGTTCTTGAGTATTCATAATTTATTACTAAACTTGAGTATAATTTGGGAGTTTTTAATGCTGTACTTAAAGGGATAGTTCACCCAAAAATGAAAATTCTTTCATTAATTACTCACCCTCATGTCGATCCAAACCCATAAGACTTTCGTTCATCTTCAGAACACAAATGAAGATCTTTTTGATGAAATCTGAGAGCTTTCTGTCCCGCCACTGACAGCTACACAACTGACACTTTGACGCTTCAATAAGTTTATAAAGAGATCATAAAACTAATCCATATGAATTGAGCAGTTTAGTCCAAATTTCCGGAAGAGACTCGATCGCTTTATTTGATGAACAGATTAAATTTAGGCTTTTATTCACATAAACATTCATCAACTCATGTTCGCTTGATGTGTGAGAACCAATGAGGTTCATTCTCGTGTTACGCATCACGTTTGAGCTTCAGCAAGAACCAATGAGGTTAATTCTCATGTTACGCATCACGTTTGAGCTTCAGCAAGAACCAATGAGGTTAATTCTCTTGTTACGCATCACGTTTGAGCTTCTGCAAGAACCAATGAGGTTAATTCTCATGTTACGCAGCACGTTTGAGCTTCTGCAAGAACCAGTGAGGTTCATTCTCGTGTTACGCAGCACGTTTGAGCTTCCTCAAGAACCAATGAGGTTAATTCTCGTGTTACGCATCACGTTTGAGCTTCTGCAAGAACCAGTGAGGTTCATTCTCGTGTTACGCATCACGTTTGAGCTTCTGCAAGAACCAATGAGGTTCATTCTCGTGTTACGCAGCACGTTTGAGCTTCCTCAAGAACCAATGAGGTTCATTCTCATGTTACGCAGCACATTTGAGCTTCTGCAAGAACCAATGAGGTTCATTCTCGTGTTACGCATCACGTTTGAGCTTCTGCAAGAACCAATGAGGTTCATTCTCGTGTTACGCAGCACGTTTGAGCTTCTGCAAGAACCAATGAGGTTCATTCTCGTGTTACGCAACACGTTTGAACTTCAGCAAGAACCAATGAGGTTCATTCTCGTGTTACGCATCACGTTTGAGCTTCAGCAAGAACCAATGAAGTTAATTCTCATGTTACGCAGCACTTTGAGCATCTGCAAGAACCAATGAGGTTAATTCTCATGTTACGCAGCACTTTGAGCTTCTGCAAGAACCAATGAGGTTAATTCTCATGTTACGCAGCACTTTGAGCTTCTGCAAGAACCAATGAGGTTAATTCTCATGTTACGCAGCACTTTGAGCTTCAGCAAGAACCAATGAGGTTCATTCTGGTGTTACGAAGCACTTTGAGCTTCTGCAAGAACCAGTGAGGTTCATTCTCGTGTTACGCAGCACGTTTGAGCTTCAGCAAGAACCAATGAGGTTCATTCTCGTGTTACGCATCACGTTTGAGCTTCTGCAAGAACCAATGAGGTTCATTCTCGTGTTACGCAACACGTTTGAACTTCAGCAAGAACCAATGAGGTTAATTCTCGTGTTACGCATCACGTTTGAGCTTCAGCAAGAACCAATGAGGTTAATTCTCATTTTACGCAGCACTTTGAGCTTCTGCAAGAACCAATGAGGTTAATTCTCATGTTACGCAGCACTTTGAGCTTCTGCAAGAACCAATGAGGTTCATTCTCGTGTTACGCAGCACGTTTGAGCTTCAGCAAGAGCCAATGAGGTTAATTCTCATGTTACGCAGCACTTTGAGCTTCTGCAAGAACCAATGAGGTTCATTCTCGTGTTACGCATCACGTTTGAGCTTCAGCAAGAACCAATGAGGTTAATTCTCATTTTACGCAGCACTTTGAGCTTCTGCAAGAACCAATGAGGTTAATTCTCATGTTACGCAGCACTTTGAGCTTCTGCAAGAACCAGTGAGGTTCATTCTCGTGTTACGCAGCACGTTTGAGCTTCAGCAAGAACCAATGAGGTTCATTCTCGTGTTACGCATCACGTTTGAGCTTCTGCAAGAACCAATGAGGTTCATTCTCGTGTTACGCAACACGTTTGAACTTCAGCAAGAACCAATGAGGTTAATTCTCGTGTTACGCATCACGTTTGAGCTTCAGCAAGAACCAATGAGGTTAATTCTCATTTTACGCAGCACTTTGAGCTTCTGCAAGAACCAATGAGGTTAATTCTCATGTTACGCAGCACTTTGAGCTTCTGCAAGAACCAATGAGGTTCATTCTCGTGTTACGCAGCACGTTTGAGCTTCAGCAAGAGCCAATGAGGTTAATTCTCATTTTACGCAGCACTTTGAGCTTCTGCAAGAACCAATGAGGTTAATTCTCGTGTTACGCAGCACTTTGAGCTTCTGCAAGAACCAATGAGGTTCATTCTCGTGTTACGCAGCACGTTTGAGCTTCAGCAAGAACCAATGAGGTTAATTCTCATTTTACGCAGCACTTTGAGCTTCTGCAAGAACCAATGAGGTTAATTCTCATGTTACGCAGCACTTTGAGCTTCTGCAAGAACCAATGAGGTTCATTCTCGTGTTACGCATCACGTTTGAGCTTCTGCAAGAACCAATGAGGTTCATTCTCGTGTTACGCAACACGTTTGAACTTCAGCAAGAACCAATGAGGTTAATTCTCGTGTTACGCATCACGTTTGAGCTTCTGCAAGAACCAATGAAGTTCATTCTCGTGTTACGCAGCACTTTGAGCTTCTGCAAGAACCAGTGAGGTTCATTCTCATGTTACGCAGCACTTTGAGCTTCTGCAAGAACCAATGAGGTTCATTCTCGTGTTACGCAGTTTCGGTTGAGCTTGTTTATGTTCGCTGATCAATGTTTATATGTGAATAAAAGCCTAAATTCAATCTGTTCATCATATAAAGCGAATGAGTCTCTTCAGAAAATTTGGACTAAACCGCTCAATTCATATGGATTAGTTTTATGATCTCTTTATGAACTTTTTAAAGTGTCAATGTGGTAGTTGCGTAGCTGTCAATGGAGGGACAGAAAGCTCTCAGATTTCATCAAAAAGATCTTCATTTGTGTTCCGAAGATGAACGAAAGTCTTACTGGTTTGGAACGACATGAGGGTGAATAATTAATGACAAAATATTCATTTTTGGGTGAACTATCCCTTTAAGTGCTCAGCTAACGCTTACAGTTCTTGAGTAATTCTACTTAATTACTAAACTTGAGTATAATTTTGGAGTTTTTATGCTGTACGTAAATACTATTGAAACTGAATACTCTTACAGTTCTTGCATTATTGTACGTAATTACTAAACTTGAGTGTATTTATGGAGATTTTATGCTGTACTGTTGACACTGAATACTGACACGCTTACAGTTTTTGAGCATTCATACTTAACTAAACTTGAGTACATTTTTGGAGATTTTGTACTGTAGCCTACTTAAGTACTATGGAAACTGAGTACTTGCACACTTCCTCAGTAACATTAAAATTTTTATTTAGACTGCCAATGTACAAAGTACATATTTATTTGTGATTTTATTTTATTTATTTCTTTTTTTTTTATTTGCTCTTTTTTTCTATTTGTCAGTTTTAAAGAGGTTAGGAGCCAATCAAATTTCACTCCCAGCTGAACCTTTATAGTCAGTGACATCTATTTTGGTGTAAACCATGACAAAATATGATTATTTGTCACTATGAAGAGACACCTTCTTCAGTGGCTATAACTTTAAGATAAAACAATACATATTATCTCTGGACGTTGCTAAAGATGCATGAATTTAACTCCAGTGTGAACACAGTTAGTGTTCAGTCTATAAACAAATATATTTAAGTGCCAAACAGCTGTTTATTGTTCAGGTGACAAGTTTCAGTTCAACATCTAGTGTGTTGTGCCCTGAAGTTTTACAAGATTAGGTTCCTGTAAGTGTTTGTAACAACAACAACAAAAAGTTACTTTAATGGGAAAATCTCTTTAATTTCTTGATTTAACAAGTCTGTTTCTGAATACTTTAGTAATAACACTTGAAGTTACTGTAATGAGATTTCATTTCTTGATTTAATCAGTCTATTTATCAAGCCAATAAAATAATTTACCTTTTTAAACACTTGAGTACAATTGAATTAGAATTAAACCTTTTTTATTTGAATTTTAATATAGTTCAATTTTGAAACGGAATCCAAATCTATATAATTTGTATTCATGAACTAATTTCAAGCATTTAAACATCTGTTTTTTTAGTTTAAAAAAAAGCCTGATATTATACATGTATAGGGCAAATGAGTTTCTGTTTTATTGTTGAACATTTTTTTCTTTTTTGTTTACCACGGATTGAACAGCAAGATGGAAATGCAGTGAGCAACAGGTATAGTATAGAATATTTATTCTGTATATGTATGGTTTATTGCATGTAGTTACATGGGAATACTTGTGTGTTTCACATCTGTATCTGTGAGTTTGCCTGTTAAATGGATGTTTTGAGTTTTACACATATTTTCATCACTGTATCACCACCACGGATGGCAGTACCACATCGGACCAGTGAGTAGGCTTATAGTGGAGATAGCTCATGCACAAAAATGCAAAGCTTTGCTGCAGACCTGCATGGAGAATTTTTTTTTGCATGCTACACACGCAAGGACTTTATTGCACTGAGCTGTATTTCCATATTAACAGCTCAAGGCAAAAGATCCTCATGCTGAACAGACATAAACTTTAGTATTCCAATATGCAGACTGGCTTCCATAGAACATAAAATGTTATATATATATATATATATATATATATGGGAGAGAGAGAGAGAGAGAGAGAGAGAGAGAGAGAGAGAGAGAGAATATATATATATATATATATTTTATGCTTTTATGGTTTGCTTTTACTGTCTCCTGCTGCCATCTAGAGTTGACTTAGAGCAAATCCGTTTATTTGCATGCTTTCATATCCTCACTTATGCCCAGAGCAGATGATGGACTGTATCTCTTCTTCCATCAGGGCTGGAATGATAGGATGGTTTGTGCAGGGACTGGGAAAAGTGGTTCCACAGCCAGATGAGAAATACAAGGGTCACACCGAGCCAGAGGAGGTCACTGAGGTATAGACACACATATTTCACTAATCCAAATAGACGGCGAGGCTTTGTGCAGTGTGATTATGTTATTTACTAAGTTTACTGGATTTACTGCCATTTACTGCATAAGCTTATTAGTTAAGCATTTTGAATTTGTGGAGCATATTAATGACTTGTTTTTAATGCTGTTCATGGACATTTGTATTTATGAGGAATTATCATTCGTGTGTTTAATATCCAGTAAATCCAGTAATTTCACATGAATTTAAATTCAGAATTTGGTCACACTTTAATTTAGGTGTCTTTAACAATTATGTACTTCAAAAAAAATTTAGTTACAATGTACTTTTTGTGTTCATGTTGTATTGAAAACACTTGTGCTACTGAGGTGAGATACGGTACGGTTAGGGACAGGTTTGGTGTTCTGGGTAGGTTTAAGAGATAGGGGTAGTAATTATATATGTAATAACAAAAATTAATTACAGATGTAGTTACATATGTAGTTAAATGCTGGTATCTTTAAATGTAAGTACAATGTAAAAACGTACACAATCAGTGTATTATATGAAATGAATAATTAAAATGTTAGTACATAGTAGTTAAAGACACTTAAAAAAGTGGGACAGAGAATTTTAAATAACAAATTATAAATTATGAAAACAAAATATTACCAAGATGTATAAAAAAAATATTTTTTAAAAATATATGGAAGCTTGTGTCCGTCACATAATAAAAAATTAAAAAGGTAATTGTGACTTTTTATCTCACAATTCTGACTTTTTTTCTCACAATTGCAAATTTATATCTCACAATTTTGAGGAAAAAGTCAGAACTGTGAGAAACAATTACACAATTACCTTTTTTTTTTTTTTTATTCATTCCATGGTGAAAACATTAATATTTTTACTGAGAACGTTTCTATTTGTTATTAGATAAAAACTGAGGAATGATATTTTAAAACATTTTAGTTTATTTATTTACTTATTTACATTATTTACTTGATTTTACATTTTTGTTTTAGATTTTAAATGGAGTTAGTCCTACCAGAGCATTTCAGGTCCACGGGCACCAGTCTCAAAGGTGTCTTTAGCTTTTCTAGGAGCTTCTGTGAGAGTTTTGTTTCATTTCCATTTAGCCTGCAGTTGTTCCAGTGGTTAAAGTGGATCCTCCAGTAAGTACAGTGTTTTTGGAGCAAGCTATGTCAGGATCATGCTCGCTGTTCCCTCCTCTGTCCCATAAATCAGCATTAAAGGGGCCATATTCTAGACTTTTCATTATCACATCATCAGGGCGGGAGAAGATGCTGAATAGGTGCTGATGTTTAAATCTGGGTGGTCCGGTGTTCTCAGCTCAGTTCCAGTAAATGGTCTGTGGATGTTAATGGTTAATGGTGAAGATGTCTACATACGGTTTAATTTCAAAGATTGCACAATCATATGTCCCCTTTAAGTATAAGGTGATGTACAGAGACATTCATTTAAATTACTTGTTCTACAAACTACACCACAAGAGTGGATCAGCCCAAACTGCTGAAAATTAATGACTTTATATATAGTTCTGCTTGATTCCTCACAGCTATGTTATCATAGAATATAGTGTTACAACAAATTAAAGTTGTAAACACAAGCTGGCTGCTGCAGACAAGCCTGTCTGGACTGCTTTGGGTGGTTATAGGTTGAGTCTTTAAGAAATACTCTGCTCAGGAAATATCCTGCTATATATGTACATTATTGTGGTATGACCTTGCTGCACCAGACATCTCAAATGCTTGCATGGCTAGTAGCTTAAAATGCACATACTTGCTTACATAAGTTACATATGGGTGTTTCTTCAACCTTAAAGTTGGCTTTTCGATAGTCTTTTCTTTCCTTATTGTGACGTATATCTGAGTGAAACGGCTTCTCAAACAAGATAAAATGTTGGGCGGGACTTGATTTTGTCCATTGGGAATTGATTGGATGGTTGTGGTTTGCTATTGGTGGATCTCATGTGAGTGACAGGTTGCCCCGCCCTCGCGCCAGTTAACGCATCATCAGAGAAGAGAGGTCGCTGCAAGAGGGAGGGGAGGTTATTTTGATTAAAGATTATGAGGGCACATGAATTTTAAAAGATAATGATGAGCATGGATAATTCATTTATAATAAACACAGCAGTATTTTTTAAAAATATTAAAATTGTCCATTTTGATTTCATGGTGACCTTAATTTTTATTAAAACTAACACTTTGTTACATGAGGATTACATTAAAACTTCATGGTTTGTTTATTTATTTATTGCGGTTTTTCCAAATGTATTTTATGTATATTTTATTGTTTCACAGATCCAGACTTTCAAACTTATATTCAAATATAATTCAAGTGTGAAATATATTTAGCATGTGAAAATATGATATCCGTTTTTTTACACAATCTGTCCAGCGTGAGATGAAATATGAGATACATGATGTGTTAAAAAAAAAGTTTTCTTAGCCAAAAGTCCACAAAGTTGAAGAAACACATATATTCCTAAAAACCTTGCAAACACTTTTACAAATGAATGATGGGCTACTTGACATAATATAGACTGAGAAAAACAGAAGTGCAAGCCAATCTAGAGCACCTGGCCTCTCAATTTTAACACCAATATTAAATCAAAGGCCACACACAGTAACCGTTCTTTGTGTTTCCGTCTCTTCACAGGTACAAGAGGTCAAAGACATTTGTGGTAAGTGCAGCCTCTTGATAACCGCTTGATCTAGAACTGTATAAACTTTGGAAATGATCATTTTAAAAGAATTTGCATTGTGAAGGGCTGATGAGAACGGAAAGGACACATGTGACATGATTCTCCCTCTCACCAGATGCTGAACCGCTGCCTCATATTCCTGTGGTGGAGGTTGTGTCTGATGAGGAGCTAGACGCTGCTAACGTGCCCTTCTCTCCCAGGTATATGTTAATGAGCTGTCAGAAGCTAATCAGGATTCTCATTCTGGCTGAACTCTTCCTTTAATCTGCCTGTCTCTTTCTCTTTCAGGGTAATAGAATGGATTAAGCATGGTTTTGAGAAGGTAGTCCCTCAATCTCCTCTCAATCTTCATCCTCCCACTGGTACGGAAACACCTGCCCAGAGGGCTGCTTCTGCTCCTGTGACACCCTGCAAACAAGGTAGAATTTTAAAAATCAAAAATGCTCAGTTGGGCTTCCTTGGAGACGGAGTTCTGCATGTGACACTTTTTTATATTCAGCACCTGAACCAACACCTGCACCTCCACCTGCACCAGCACCAGCACCAGCACCAGCACCAGCACCAGCACCAGCACCAGCACCAACACCAACACCAGCACCAGCACCAGCACCAGCACCAGCACCAGCACCAACACCAACACCAGCACCAGCACCAGCACCTCCTCCTGCAGCTCCACCTGCATCTGCGCCTGCAGCTCCTGAGCAACCTAAAGTAGCTGAGGATTCCAAAGGCACGAAGTAAGTGTCCGTCCCATAGTATAATGGCTATGTAAACCAGCTAAACCTTGACACCCTGGTTTAATGTCCATTTTTTGTATATATATTAGAGATGCACCGATGTATCAGCCAATAATCTGCATCAATAAAAGCTTTATTTTCATTCACTATCACTATCAGCCATTTGTTTAAAAACAGCCGATGATCAGGGCCGATTATATTCTGTCAATCAAAAGGGTGCAGAAAAACGCGTCCGACTGCAACTCATACTGTGTGTGAAGAAAATCTCTCGTGTTGAGAGATAATGCGACACTAGCGCATTAACAGTTAAAAAACATAACTACATAAAAGCAAGCTCTATTTGACCCTATGAGTCACCCGTAGTTCAAACCAGGGTTGCCAGGTCCGCAGTTTTTCCCTACACGATACATTATTTGTAGCACGCAAATAGTCACATGACAGATCGCTGTAGCACCTCAGTTCAGCACGGTTTTTATTTGGGTGTAGCCTAATTATTATATCTGAAAATAAATAGCAGTTTAATATAATAACTCTGTTGTTAATGGCAACCAATATTATAGTGTACCAAATGAGAGGGTTCTCTGTACAGTTTGCAGCATTATTTGGGAGAGATTTAGTATCTTTAGTGTGTGTGTGTGTATATATATATATATACAAACCCGATTCCAAAAAAGTTGGGACACTACAAATTGTGAATAAAAACAGAATGCAATGATGTGGAAGTTTCAAATTTCAATATTTTATTCGGAATACAACATAGATGACATATCAAATGTTTAAACTGAGAAAATGTATCATTTTAAGGGAAAAATAAGTTGATTTTCATCAACACATCTCAAAAAAGTTGGGACAAGGCCATGTTTACCACTGTTTGGCATCCCCTCTTCTTTTTATAACAGTCTGCAAACGTCTGGGGACTGAGGAGACAAGTTGATCAAGTTTAGGAATAGGAATGTTGTCCCATTCTTGTCTAATACAGGCTTCTAGTTTTCTATGGGTGAAAGATCTGGACTGCAGGCTGGCCATTTCAGTACCCGGATCCTTCTTCTACGCAGCCATGATGTTGTAATTGATGCAGTATGTGGTCTGGCATTGTCATGTTGGAAAATGCAAGGTCTTCCCTGAAAGAGACGACGTCTGGATGGGAGCATATGTTGTTCTAGAACTTGGATATACCTTTCAGCATTGATGGTGCCTTTCCAGATGTGTAAGCTGCCCATGCCACACGCACTCATGCAACCCCATACCATTAGAGATGCAGGCTTCTGAACTGAGCGCTGATAACAACTTGGGTTGTCCTTGTCCTCTTTAGTCTGGATGACATGGTGTCCCAGTTTTCGAAAAAGAACTTCAAATTTTGATTCGTCTGACCACAGAACAGTTTTCCACTTTGCCACAATCCATTTTAAATGAGCCTTGGCCCAGAGAAAACAGTAGCATTCCTGTATGTGATGCAGTGCCGTCTAAGGGCCCGAAGATCACGGGCATCCAGTATGGTTTTCCGGCCTTGACCCTTACGCACAGAGATTGTTCCAGATTCTCTGAATCTTTGGATGATATTATGCACTGTAGATGATGATAACTTCAAACTCTTTGCAATTTTTCTCTGAGAAACTCCTTTCTGATATTGCTCCACTATTTTTCACCGCAGCATTGGGGGAATTGGTGATCCTCTGCCCATCTTGACTTCTGAGAGACACTGCCACTCTGAGAGGCTCTTTTTATACCCAATCATGTTGCCAATTGACCTAATAAGTTGCAAATTGGTCCTCCAGCTGTTCCTTATATGTACATTTAACTTTTCCGGCCTCTTATTGCTACCTGTCCCAACTTTTTTGGAATGTGTAGCTCTCATGAAATCCAGAATGAGCCAATATTTGGCATGACATTTCAAAATGTCTCACTTTCAACATTTGATATGTTATCTATATTCTATTGTGAATAAAATATAAGTTTATGAGATTTGTCAATTATTGCATTCCTTTTTTATTCACAATTTGTACAGTGTCCCAACTTTTTTGGAATCGGGTTTGTATATACACACTTTTTGTTTTGTTAGGTAGCATTTGGTTAGCAGTATGCTAGTATTCCATTCTGATCATAACATTCTGTATACACGTATACATTTTGTTTTTTGTTTTGTTTCTTTTGCGTCCATTTATTTCTTTCCTTTTATTAACCATGGCAAGAAAAATAAAAAAAGAACAGTTATATTTTTAAATGTTAAGGTGAATACCAAAATTTGAAAAACCATACACACAAATATTATGCGCACAAAATAAAATATTGACTTCTTTTCAAATAATAGTTTGTATCTGCTTATTCTATTCATTTTAGTTTTTTGTCAGGTAGCATTCGGTTATCAGTATGCTAGTATTCCATTCTGAACATAACACATATCTGAGAGTTTTATTGTTTAGATACATTTGAATGATTTTTATATGTAGATAAGGCTAATGACATGCATTATGTTTTATTTGTTTTCTAGTATGGTTGGCTGGATTGTACAGGGGCTTGGACGCATGATGCCACAACCAGTACTGAAACCAAAAGAGGTAAATTGTGAGCACACTGTTGTCGCACGACTGTCCATATCATAAAAATTTGTTTGCAAGGTCTGCGCCAAAATTGCGACTGATTAACCAAAGAATCCACAGTGAAATGTACTGAATACAAATAAATAATGCTCAACTGAGACATTCACATTGTTGAAAATGAATAACCACATTCCTAGCATTAGGATCCTTTGGAAGGTAATGTTATTTTTAGTCCTGTATCGCTCTTCTCTCCTCGTCATCTCACTAACACACCAGTGGGCGGGGCCAAAGTTGCAATGATGAAGTAGGCGTTGATCTTTCACCGATCCATTATAGGCACATTCCTCAACGAGTCGTTTGCTGGGCTTGGTTACAATAAAAGCTGTTTTTAGACTAAGAAGGAAGTTTTCAGTTCTGAAACTTAAAGGATATTCTTATAGTATGATGACCTCATATATGTCAAAAGAAAATTTGATTTCTCAGTTCATTACCCCTGTGTAATGTGTGTGAAAGAAAAAAAGAAAGTTCACTACTAGTCTTCCATTTACCCATTTCCTTTGTTTATTTGCAGGACAGCTCTGATATCGTTCAAAACGGTAAGTTGTTTTAATGCATCTTCGCACACATATATGTAATAGATATAATGACTTCAGACAGTTTTGCAGGACAGGGTTGTTTTATCCCAAAGATTATATCTGAACATATCAGAGGCATTGCTATTCTCTCAAGCTGCTTATTTGTAGGGTGGAGGTGTTAACTCAGCTCCTCTTCTCCTTCTGTTTCAGGGGAGAAGGTCGTTAAAGCCCCCTAAACATAAGGAGAAGACGACTGGGAGAGTCATTACCTCCACACAGAGACAGCGAGAGATGTTCAGACAGACACACACACATCAATATCCTCTAGTTCCATAGAGCTCAACACATATGAATGTGCTTTTTCATGTAAACTGGTGATTTCTGGTAACTATATTACAGATTTGCATGCTGGCTTCTTAATTTAGTGCATTGGTGATTAGGCTACCTCAGAGAGACATGCAGTAAACACACAGTGGCCCAGTCAAGAGTTTGCTGCATGAGATGTAAAGTGCTCCATCATTCTCACTAAACGGGAATTCAACATTTCTGCCTTTGATTGATCAGATATTCCAGGCCCAAACTTGTGTGCAAGATTTCAAAAGCACCACAGACCCACAGTGTACACACTTTTTTGAAGAAATCAACTTAGTTGTCTATAAATATTAAACCAGAATATAGGAGAAAGTATTTTAACATAAAAAACCTTTTAAGGAGCACAGTAATACCCAATATTGTTGCCATAAATCTAGAAGAAAAAGTTAAATACTCATAAATCCCAATGCCACTAAATGTGTTTGCCAATATCTACATTGCCTGCTATAAAAGCAACAGTTAGCCTAAATGCTTTGAATAACAAAACCCATTACCTGTTTTTTATCATGCTAAGCATGTTAGCAAAGCCACTGTGCACGATTCTTCAATACCAGGCTTCAACAGGGTGGAATATTATTATGCTGTATATTGATGCTGTTTATGTTTTATTGTAAAAGGCTATTGCTTACACAGCACAGGCAGCTACCTTACTTTGTTCGCTGTATGAAATCACTAACAAATAAATGATTTATAAAAGCAGATTGTTTGTTGTGTGGTCAGAGCAGAAATGTTTACAGTAAAATGCTTGCAATATTGTTCTGTGTTATTCTGTGTTATTTGCAACTGCAGCAGTTTTGATGAATTATAAAATAGCTAAAATGTTTTGATGCATTTTTAAAATGTATTTCTGTATCAGTAAATGTTAGCACTTTAGGACACATACGCAGTGTTGGGGAAAGTTATTTTTAAAAGTAATGCATTACAATATTGCGTTACTCCCTAAAAAAGTAACTAATTGCGTTACTTAGTTACTTTTTCTTACTTGGGCTGGGCTTGCGTGATTGTTTTTAATATAAAAAATAAATAAATAAAAGTTATATTTTTGGCAAATGTAAAGGCCCTTTCACACCAAAAGTGAAATGAATGAGCCTCAGACTGAAGGAAATGCAAATCCACACGTGTACATGTACAGTAGAGGGCGCAGCTCAAACAAACCTTTCAGCTGTGCTGCTATTCTGGATTGCAGAAGAACATGATGCAGGAGTAGAAAGTTTAATATTCTTCAGCAATAAAAACAAAAAAGAAACAAATGTAATGTTTATCTAAAGTATTTTTGCTTATTAGCGTGGTTGAATTGGATCATCGAAGGTCAGCAGCAAAGACATTGGTTAATAAAGTGAGATTAAAAACAAAGTATATTTGTGTAATTTAACATTTCATTATTGCAGGTTTGCATAATATTCAGAGTTTGCATTTGACTGTGTTTATTCTTTCTGAGGAATACTGAATCTGTTTTGGTGCAAGTGAGACGAGTAATGCTCACATTTAGTTTAGAACTACAATAAGCATCATGTTCACACACAGCGCACACAACGCCTCTGAACTTATTAATTTTCTCAACATGGAGACAAGAGAGCTGTCAATAAATGGGAAAACAAAGTAACTTGCGTTCCTTATTTGAAAAAGTAACTCCGATATTCTGTTGTAAATTTAAAAGTAATGCGTTACTTTGCTAGTTACTTGAAAAAAGTAATCTGATTACGTAACTCGTGTAATTTGTAATGCGTTACCCCAACACTGCATATACTGTACGCAGGGCTTGACATTAACTTTCTTGCTCACCAGCCACTGTGGCTAGTGGTTTTTCAGAGTTACTAGCCACTCAGCATTTTCATTGGCCACAATTTTAACATCGATACCATGGGGAAAAACTGCCATATAGATATTTTTTAAATTATCTCATAATTTGGCAGCAGGTATATTAGGCTGTGTTTACACTTGGCATTAACATGCGATCCCCGTGATCCGATCATGAGCAAATCAGGATACGGCGCGTTTACATTTGTTCACATTAAGTGGCCTCTGTATATCTGGATAACAGATCGGATTTCTGTTTTCCGCAAAATATTTAAATTAGGTCTGTGGCGCTTGAAAGGCAGAAACTTCAAATGGCTTCGTAGCTTAAAACTATTTTTACTTTAGCCTCTATCAATGGCAGTGCACACAGTACAGAATTTTTTAATCTTGTATGATGAAAAGATTCATTATTCCAACGCATTTCATGATTGAAGGAGCGCACGAGCATTTATATTGTATGTGTAATAGCAGTAAAACACATGCAGAACGCACATCACATTAAAGATCATTAGTTAGAACTAAACAAGGGTATATGCTATACGACACCAGATTAAGAGTAAAGATGATACAAATTAAACAATGTCCCATTGCTTTCACTCACTCCCTTTACTTTCTGATGCAATCTCCAGTCTTAGATCAAATTAAGTTTAAATGAAGGAATACTTCCAGAGTTGATCATACAAAAATAACTGGGTTGATCATATTAAAAAAAGTCACATCATCCGGGTTTAAGGTTATAGTGTGCAATGACTATATTGACAGAAATGGGAGATTAATAAACATGCTGAAACAATAAAAACATACATTTAAAAGAAATGCAAAGTGTATTCTGATTATTCCTCTGGCAAAGCAGTGTGCAGCACTTCATTAAGATCGCATAACTGTGATTGTATCGCCTCATTCAGATAATGTTGCACAATTAAAATTAAAAATGACACACGGTAGGCTATCATGTAAGTCTAAATAAACAGTTTTAAAGATTGACGTTTATTGTAAAGTTCAGATAAGTTAAATTTTCTGTCAAAACTGCGTCTGTCCATTATTTTCTGACAGCCACGCGGAGAGACTGGGTGGGGATTTATATGACGTCGCCCTCTGAATGTAGATATGATGGCTGGATTGCGTTTACATTACACTGAGATCCGATCACAATGCGTCCTCGACTACCTCTGGACCAGGACACACTGATCGGATAACATTCCGATCAGAAACGCGTTTACACTTGTCTTTTCAATATGTATGTGGACAACATCCGGATACAGGTCACATGTTAATGCCAAGTGTAAACGCAGCCTTAGGCTGCTGTCACTTTAAGACCGAATGCACGGATCCATTATACTGTTACACATGCACTTTCTTTCTCAACTGTTTACGTTCACTTAAAACATAACTTACTGTGTTTGCATGAATACTTGGCGGGTTGGCGGGTGTTAATGTCAAGCCCTGATAGTACGGTAGGACAGGAAGTTTTCTGTTTCATCAGCTAGATTTTTAAACGTTCTTACAGCTTACAAAATGTGCAAATTTAGCCAATGGGGTCTAAAATGTGTTGCTTTTCAATACAATATACAGACAATCACTGCAACTTACATTAATAAATGATTTAAATAAAACAAAACCGTTAAGCCAGCCTAAACTGGTTTAAGCTGTATTAATTGGCCTAGCATGGCCAAGCTTTTGTTTAGCTCAGTGGTCTTCAACCCTGCTCCTGGGGACCCACTGCCCTGCAAAGTTGATTTTTAACCTACTTCATGTGTGTTTGTTTAGGGTTGGAGCTGAACTCTGCAGGACAGTGGTGCTGCGTCCCAATTCACATACTATCCTTCCTAAATAGTATTCGAAATTAGAATTAGTGCGTCCCAAATCGTAGTATGTTGAAATGAGTATTTCAAAGATACCCGGATGGTCTACTTTTTCCGGTTAGAATCCAAAGTGCAGATCCATGCACACTCTAACGGCTAATATTGCCCACAACCCACTGCATGTTGGACGAGGATTCGATTAGAACTACAAACATGAATAAAAAGTGTTAAAAAACTACAAACATGGCGGATGTGCGAGTCCGAAGGTTAAGTAGAGAGGTTTAGATAAAGGCCCTGAGTGATTAAAAATCAGTATCTAACCTGACGAAAAGATATTTATTCAGTGTTATTCACATTATATTTATCTGCAACAGCATTGAGAACTTTTGCAATGATACGTTTGGCCATTAACTTTTAAACGCATCATCATATTCAAATTGCAAACACATGAGGAGGGTCTCGGTATGAAAGACCCACAACTGGCAGATCAACGTGCTACTACAATTCTCTCCGTTGCGGTAGGAAATTAAATTAAATTGAACGTGGAGGATTTTAACTGTGACAAGATGATTGACAGGGCAGTTTAAACGGTGACAGGATGCATGTAACTAAGCGACAGAGCTGTTTGTTAAAGATGACGAAGTAGTATGTCTCAAAGCTTGCCTACTCTTCTGCTACACACTCAAAAGTATGTAATTTTTCTTTACAAATAGAGTACATACTTTTAGGACGTAGTATAAGTAGGCGAATTGGGACACAGCATGAGTCCCAAGGAGCAGGGTTGAAGACCTCTGGTTTAGCTGATCTGCCAGGTGGTCTCCCAGCTTGACCAGCTGACAATTGCCCAAAACCCCCATTACAACAAACCACTCTGGCCTCAAATGGGATCAATGTTAATATACTCAATAGAAAAGGAATTCAAAAGCATTTCTTTGGTGTTTGGTCTTCTGACCTGTGGTCTTTCCTGTTGTCGGTGCAGTCTGCATCCTGCAGGAGCCGTGTGATATGGTGCTGGAGGAGGTGGACTCAGACTGGGATGCCCAGCAGAGGGAGCAGGGCTCGGGGCAGGACATCCAGGCTGAGGAGCAGGTGCAGCTGGAGAGCTCATCTCTGCTGCAGGTGATACCCAACATCCTGCCACACGTGCTGGCCATGCAGGAGCAGGAGGACGCGGAGACGCAGACTCAGCGCTGGACGCCTCTTATTGAGAGCATCAAAAAGGAAGCGGAGGAGACTGCCATAGCAAACATAGAGGACAGGTGAGAGTCAGTTGTTTGGATCCCATTGACCTTGTGGTGGATTTAACACTGTAAAGCCTAACATATGACATATTAGTCGGTCATATTAGTCAGGAAAATTTCAAATCTCATGGAGCAGTTTTTGAAACTTTAAACTATATGGCTCATACAGTATGATAGTGATAATATTGAGCTCCTACTCAAGAAAGAAAAAACACCTACATTTTCTTTTTGAGCAAATAATACAAATAGTATTTTAACATGATTTTTCTAAAAAAAAAAAAAAATGCTTCAGTCCAGTAAATGTTCATCTTGAAATATTACAAACAATATAAAAGTTATTTTTATATTTACTTGATAAAAATCAGTAAAGATTTCACAGCAAAAAGACACATGAACCATGACCTGAAGGGGGACGTTTTTATAATTATACTAAAAGGCCTTTTACTTTGTACTTGCTAAAAAGTATAAACTATCCATCAGTTAAAAGTTCAGCTAAGTTTTGATCATGTTGATAGTTTAGAGGCCTGAGAAATGTACATATGATGCAGCTGGCTTTATAGGGTTAATAAGAGCTACAATATATTGTATAATTTTAATGGTTTGCCAAGGTTTATTGCAGTCATTTATAAACGTTTTCCACCCTCTCACTGACCCTCAGAGTTAAATAGGCTGTTTTGCTACTGTACCTTTAAGACACCTTCATTAAAAAAAATAGATAACCCAGAAATGAAAATGAACAACAACCAAACAAAGCTTGCCAGTTTGATAATAGCCTACTAATTGGAAAATGACATTCGAGAGGGGAAAATTTTAATACTGAGATAACATATATAATGTAGTGCACTTGTTGTATAGATTACTTTCCTGTTTTCCATTAAATTTCCCCTTTTAATTATTTTATCTGTACCAGATAGAGTTCATCTCATCACACAATGGCATTTTTATAATTAATATACACAGCAGCATGTCAAGATTACTCACTTGTTCCTCTGCATCTTACTCGTGTGTGTGTGTGTGTGTGTGTGTGTCATTATGGGGAAAAAATGTCTCCACAAAGATGGCAATATCTGAAATCCTTGACCTTGTGGGGCCATTTTTTGGTCCCCATGAGGAAAACATACTATAAATCACACTAAGTGATGTTTTTTGAAAATATGTGATGATGAAAATATATGAATATATGATGAAAAATGCAGGTTTTCTGTGATGGGTAGGTTTAGGGAAGGAGATAGAATATACAGTTTGTACAGTATAAAAATCATTATATCTATGGAATGTCCCCATAAAACATGAAACCCAATGTGTGTGTGTAGACTGCAGCAGGAACGTGTGGAGGCAGCTCGCATGGCGGAGGATCTGGCCCGACAGGCTGCAGAACTGGCCGTCAGACAGCTGGCGGAAGAGCACACCGCACAGATCATCATTGATATGAAAAACGAAGAGCCAGACAATGAGGATCAGTAAGTCACAAACACACTACAAACTCAGAGGAATTCAGTGAGCCTGTGTTACGCTCTTCCGGCCCTGTTCTGTGTTTGTTAAAACTGAGATCTGGGGTGTGATAAACCACAAAGTGGCTACAAAACTTTTTTGCGACCAATGCGCTGTCTCTCTCTCTATCTTTCAAACTCTTCCTTTCTCTCTCTCTCTCACACACACAGACACACACACACACACACACACACATATAACCACACTGACCGTGTTCAGAATTCACCTGTTCACTGTTTGTTTTACAAAGACTGCCAAATATCCAGGAGGAAGAGAATGAAGAAGAACCAGAGTAAGTGTCACTCTCCTCTTTGCTGTTGCTCCTTGCTTTCTTTCTGCCAGGGTCCAAAATTAATATTGGCCAAACAACAAAAGCGAGTAACAACAGTCTTTGGCCTAGAATTATAGTTTTATAGTGTAGCTTTTAGTCCATTTCTATTAGCTTTTTTTATTACATTCTGAAGAAAACATCTGTTGTGTGTCTTCTAAAGATTTTTACGTCAATTCAAAACATATATGTGCATATTCCTTGCAATAAGCCAATCAAATATACACTACTGTTGAACATTTTGGTAAGTAAGATGATTTTTAAAAAAAATGATTCTTATGCTCACCAAGCCATTACAGTAAAAACAGTAATATTGTTATATATTATTACTATTTAAAATAACAGTTTTCTGTTGTTATATATTATGTAATTTATTCCTGTGATGTCAAAGCTGAATTTTCAGCATCATTACTCCAGTCTTCAGTGTCACATGATCCTTCAGAAATCATTCTAATATGATGATTTGCTGCTCAAAAAACATTTCTAATTATTATCAGTATTGAAAACATTTGTGCTGCTTAAAGTCCCCATGAAATCAAAGTTTTTTGGCTTTTAGTATGAATATGTTAGTCTTACTGTTATCTATAAGCTAGTGTGCTCCAAAACAACAACAAAATTCACATTTAGAAGATATAAGAATTTAAAACTTACAGTCTCTCACTTCCACCAATAGGGATCGTTGATTTTGATGACATCACGCTGCACTTCAGCTTCTCATCAGATTTTTTGTCCATTCAAATGCTCCCTAGAATCTGAAGCCCCGCCCCCTACATTATAAACAGACGCTGAAGCTGCGGCTGAAATTGGTCATTTGTTCACACATTTACTATTTTCTACATGGTGAATGTCACATAGTGCACTACATAGGGGATAGGGAACGATTCAGACAGTGTAAATATGCTTTCCATTGGGGTGAATGAAGTCTGGTTTCATGTCAGTGTCACGTGAACCGCCGCAGCTCCGGTCCAGAGACACGATAGCACGAGCGGATCATATGCGCGAGTCGGCGCAGACCAGAAAGCGTATCGGACCCATTTGAATTCTGCACATAATGCTATATTTTAAAGCGATATGGAGGAGATTAGGAGAAGAAACAGGTAGAGATTAGGAGGAAACTGCAGCTTTACCGAGCTCAACGGCTCTGGTCACGCTGTGATATAAACTAATCGCTATTTTAAAAAAGGGGAGGAGCTGTTTGATATGCCCCGCCCTGTCTTCCTGTTTCAGTGGAAATTACGTCAACACATTGAATAATGCTGCGTGTTTCAAGACATTTCAGTGTGCCTTTAATATTTTGTGGAAACCGTGATGCATTTTTCAGGATTCTTTGATTAAAAAATTTATTTGAAATAGAAGTCTTTTGTAACATTATAAATGTCTTTACTGACACTTTTGATCAATTTAATGTGTCCTTGCTGAAAAAAAGGAAAACAAATCTTACTGACTTTTGAATGATAGTGCATATAAAAAATAAATAATATTTTAATAATATAAGAAAAATCCAAATTAAATTTAATTAAATTACATTGGGATCCGAACAATTCTCTCTCACCTCTCTTCCATGTTTGCTCTAGCAGTCTTCTTATATAATGTGGTCATTAATAATCCCAAATCTAATTCTATATTAATAGATTTTGCACTTTAATGGTCGGTAAAAAAAATGCATGGCTAGTAATTCACTTGGCATTCGCAGGTGTGGCAAAAACTTAATTTTGGACCCTGCTTCCAACCCAGTGCTGCAACTTTCCTCTCAGCAGAGTGAATGTTACAACTCACGATTTGATTGGATGCAAGTTCTTGCTTGCTTCTCTTTACTGCTGTGCTGTTACTTTATTGTCCTGCGTGTCAGCTGAAGTGCTGTTTGTCCTCTCCGGCTTGCCATACAGGTTACAGCCGTTCCGTGAAGAGAGTGAGGAGGAGAATGAGGATAGTAAGATCACAGAGTAAGGCCTTCATCCTCAGAGCTAAGCAGCAAAACGCTAGCAGCCTTGGCATTACTTGTAATACTTGCACTGATGGCAAGGTCCTTCAGTGGGACATATTATATTTCATCAAAGCTGCAGCACATGCTTTAGCAGCTGTTTTTATCCCCAGACTGCCTTTACAGCTCCTGAAAAACTAGACCTGAAATAAGTATGAAGCTTTCATACATTCGTGCAATGTTTTATATTGTTTTTAGGGCTGGGCAATATTATATATTGATTCTGTATTGAGAATAAAGATCACTGTAGTGTAGTGTGTTGTGAAAGTCAGAAAAATATTTGTAAGTATATGATATTTGATTTATCACCAGCCCTATTTAAAACTCCTAAGATAAAAAATAAATATAGATACTTTTCTGTAGATCAAAGCAAACCTGTTCTGAATGCTGCTTCAGTCTCTAAAAAGGCGAACCATTACAAATACAGAAGTGCCCCACTTTTGAGTTCTTTGTGTTATTTTGGGCATGATGTCAGATGCTTAATTTAGGCTTCATCCTGCTTTACCAAGTCACTATAAACCATCCTGTCTGAAAACCAGAACAGCTGATGCCAAAAAAGCTTTTAGGCCGAAGCACTTCAGTAGAAGTAGAACAGTTTCAGACCTGCTGCTGCTGCATTTTGCAGTGCTGAATTCAGTAAGCCATGGAACGAAACTGAAATGTGCACTTTTTTTGTGCAACATTTTGCAACCTACTTGACATCCCCTAAACAGTGTTGACATGAAAAGGTATGTTAGACTGGCCTACATTAGTTTGTGTTAAAAAAGATGTTTCCAATATGCTTCTATTCTATATTGTTAGGGGATAACAGTTTAGGACCCAAGACCAGTTGTGAAGAATGAAGACCAAGAGTCAGGAGTGCAATTAATTAAAGAAAAATTTACTGAAGAATAGTTTGCAGTTTCATCAGCAGAAGCCAGCTTCAAGTCTCACAAGGAGTTCGTAGGCCGAGCTCCCTCTCTACCGGATTTCCGTACATACAATTTCTAAACAGTTATACTCTTTTCAAGGTCTAGCCACGTCATTACTTCAGGTTGAATGATTCTGATTGGCTAAGAGAAAAAAGATAGTCATAGTAAATTTCCACACATTGTCAGTTAATCAGATGCACGTCTCCATAGATCGCTTGTTGACGCTTTCACCCCGGAATTAGGCACGTAGTGACCTTCCAGGTCTGGAGCAGGCGCCAGCTTGTCCAGAACAACATGCCTGTTGTACACCTCTAATACTGATCTGCAATACAGAACCCTAGCGCACATACAGATACACTGGCTTCTCTGAGGTTGGAGTTGGTTGAGCTCCAGCTCTGACCAGAAAGTTTCCCAAAACATACTGATAACATGTGCTTTCTCTCAGTAAGAGGTATAGACAATATTCACCCTAATTCTTTAGTGTTTCAGTAACAGGAAATAATATAAAATGAAAGACAAATCCATATTTCATCTCTGGAAGCCGGGCTAAGTGAGTAAGCACTGTTACTGCACTCCTAGCATGGGCCAGACCCTCAGTCACAGAGACCAAATACAAACTTTAGAAAACATATATGAAGAAACAATAAACAATCAGTGGTTCTATTGATTAAGTAATATCATAACTAGAAAGAATAATTAAAAATCATTATAATAATATAGGAGGATAAATATTGATTAATGCTTTGATTATAAATTTAATTAGGATATATATAGGTATATTGAAGCGGCAGTGGATTTCAGAATCCACACCCTTCAATATTCTACTACAACACCATTTAAAGCTGCAGTCCGTAAGTTTTACCTCTTTGTCGCCACCTCTGTTTGAACCCTGAAATTGCAGTTATTTGCAGAGTAATCTTCTTTACGTGGGTTGTGCATCGGCACGGCTCCTCAGCACGGAAGAATCTAATGTTTTGAGGAGTATGTGTGGGTTGTCTATCAACTCACCAGTTGTCAACGTTGATTGTCGTTTTGAACTTTCTGGATTACAAGCCGCCATCAAAATGACAAGTTTAATTACATTCCAGCTGCTGTAAGAAGAGTCCACAAACGATCCGCCACCTGCAGCATCCACACACGCGATATAGCCTACTAGCCCGGACTCCTTTATGTATACAGACGTGACGTAATGACGCAAAGACGAACGGCGGAAGCTCGTATTTCCCACGGAAAGCTACCAGTACCACTCAAATTATAACACATTATTACAAGCTTACCGTTATGAATCGGGCTAAGGTAAGGAGATAGTTTTGAACACTGGCTGGTTTTGTACTTACTCAAATTGATTTTGGATCATTTTTAACCAAAAAAAGCAGACCGTGCTGGTAGATTTTGTAGTTTTGCTAAAGAGGTTATGCATTGATGTCACTTTCCCGCCGGGACACGACCCCTCAGCCAGATTGAGTACAGTGTACTCCATTCTGGAGATACTTGCAATAGACAGGAACTTCAAGATGCAGCGTAAATGGTTTCTATCTATCTATCTATCTATCTATCTATCTATCTATCTATCTATCTATCTATCTATCTATCTATCTATCTATGTATGTATGTGTTAAATCAACACTGCTCAGAGCACATATGGTCCCACTCTACAGAGTGTTAAAGTAACACTGAAGGAGTGTTAAAGTTAATGTGATAATTAAGAGATTAATTAAGTGATGATTGACCATTAGTGATGAACACCTGCTGTTAACAAGCAGAATCGCTGAAAGAAAGAGAAACACAAGAACTGCAACTGACTTCAGCCACAGCCTTAGATTAAGTCCACTGAAGATAAAAGAAGACATTAAATCTCTCAAGATCTCATTAAACAACTCCACAAACAGCATTACCAGCTTCACTTATTACTAACCAGATTGACATCATTTCTGTCATACTTCTACAGAAGCTCTTATTGAGAATGAACAGAGATTTAGATGTTGATGATTTATTGAAAATGTCTGGTCACCATTATGGTGATGAGTGTTTCCTTTAGTTGAGCAGTTCGACTCTCTGCTTTTAATGTGAGCTGGTGGTTTTTGTAACAGTGTTTACTGAAACACATAATTTGTTGCAAAGAAAGCCAGAAACAAAGATGATCAGGTGATATAGTTTTCAGCATCATACCATCATACCATGAATATACCTAAATAGGAAATTAGTACTATACATGAAGTGCAAAATAACATATAAATATTAAACTATAAGTATGTTAAGTTCACGTAAAGAAAAATGTTAAGTATACCTGCAGTATGAAACTACTAAACTAGTAGTGTACTGAGAGTATACTTCAAAGTGTACTTTCATAAACTAAAAAATTTACTTAGTATTTAACTAGTGTTTAACCAGTAAACTATCAGTATAAGTTCACTTGTAGTGTAGTTGCAGTACAAATGAAAAACGTAGTTGTAAACTAGTTGTGTACTCAAAGTTTACTACTGTTACTTTTAAAGTATACTTAAAAGTATACTTTTATACACTAAAAAGTGGGCCAATTTAGTCCCAAGTAGTACTGAAAGAGTACACTTACAAGTATACTACTAGTACATTGATATCTACTTACTACATAAAGTATACTTTAAAAATATACTTGAAATTTACTGAAATATACTTCATAAAATGAACTTGAAGTATGCTTATTTTTTTTGTAAGGGAATGGATGTTTTTTAATAAATGCTGACAAAAAGTTTACAGTTATGCAGAATATAAGGTGGTAAATATTTAATTTCAATAAAATATTAATACAACATATAACATATTTACCCAAAAAAATCAACATTTGACACAAAATGGTAACTGCAAATCCACGTTTCCTTGCCTGGATTCCAGTTGTTTCTGCGAATTGCATAGCTTTTGACAGTCCGTAAAAAGAAAGCTCCGATTTGTACACTCGATCACACAACTCTTTTCCATTTTTAAACTCCATTTTAGTTTTTTGTGTGTTTTCACAGCATTCAAGCTTATGCTGCCATCAGTCTTTTTGCCACGCAGTTTGTGTTACTATATATATATATATATATATATATATATAGTATAGACTGTGTATATATATATATATATATATATATATATACACACAGAGACACACACACACACACACACACACACACTATATATATTATATGTAAATATAGTAATATATATATACACATAAAGTATATTATATGTACACAAACTTTTATGTTAGATGCGATTAATCGATTTGACAGCACTAATATCTTGCGTTTCTTGCAATTCCGAGTTTGTATCTCACAATGCTGAACTTTTTTCTAAAATGTAAGAAATTGTGAGATATAAACTCAGAATTGCAAGAAATAGTCAGAATTGTGAGATAAGAACTCGCAATTACCTTTTTAATTTTTTTTTATTCCTTGGAGGAATCAAACTTCCTTACCACACTGAACACTGAACCAGCTATAACCAGGATAATCTGGCATGGAATAGCATTGAAATTGGTTTGAGCTTGATTAGCTTCCCTTTTTTTATTGAAATTCAACATACGGTAACACTTTACTTGAAGGAGTGTGCATAAGACTGACATGACACCTTCATAACCATGACATGACACATGTCATGAATATGAAGGAGTTTTTATGCATGTTTATGACAACTGTCATTAAGTGTCATTCGCTCAATTATGTCATTTTTAATGCAAAGATGACATTATTTGAGATGTCTTTGTTATGAGAACTTGACATAAACCAATACATCATAACCTGTCAGTGTCTTTGTCATGACAACTTGACATTACCAAGACAACATAACCTGTCATAAACATGACATAGCAGATTAATTATCAAACTTAAAGGAGTAGTTCACTTCAAAATGAAAATTTCCTGATATTTTACTCACCCCCATCTCATCCAAGATGTTTATGTCTTTCTTTCTTCAGTCGAAAAGAAATTAAGTTTTTTGAGGAAAACATTCCAGGATTTTTCGAAGGGCTTCAGAGGTTCTGAGCGATCTCAGACGAGGAATAGGGTCCTCCCTGAAGCCCTTCGAAGGACTTTGAAACTGCATTGATTTGGACCTTCAACATTTTGGTTGCCATGGAAGTCTGTGATGGGGAGAAAAATCCTGGAATGTTTTCCTCAAAAAACTTAATTTCTTTTCGACTGAAGAAAGAAAGACACGAACATCTTGGATGAGATGGGGGTGAGTAAAATATCAGGAAATTTTCATTTTGAAGTGAACTAATCCTTTAAGAAACTACTTAGCTTTATGGGTTAACATTACATTAAACTGTCATGTGGTTGGTTTTGACGTTGGCTGTCATGAGGCCATTATAATGTCATGATTTTTTTTTATGACCATTAAAATGTCATTAAGTGTTAATACTCTGTCAAATTATTTTATAACAGAGTCATGAATATTTTTCAGTTCATAATGTTTTTTTGTTTTTTTTAGGTTTCCTCCAACAGCTCCAACAGATAGTCAGATAATAGACAATTTCAAATGTCTTAAAAAGATGAATAGGTGTTAGAGAAATAAAATCAATCATCCAATATTAATAATAATTAAAATGGATAAAATTATATTTTATTGCATTTGGAGAGCGAGTCACCCAAAATGAAATGCAAACAGTACAACTGTGGGTTAGGCCATGCAGCATTTGGTCCATATGACTGCAAAAACAGTTAATTACAGCATCCCACACATTTATATTTTCTTGAAATGCTTTTTTACATCATGGATAAGTCTACCTAAGACACACCTAACCAGTGGTGCCACTTTGAGGTGAGTTTTCAATGACTCAGGAGTACGATTTCCTCTATGACACCATAGTTTAGGTCAAGAAAAATATTCATGACTCTTTAATAAAATAATTTGACAGAGTATTAACACTTAATGACATTTTAATGACAAATTCAACTTGTACCACTGAAAAAAGTGGCCATAAAAAAATTCATGACATTATAATGCCCTCATGACAGCCAACGTCAAAACCAACCACATGACAGTTTAATGTAAGTAATTTCTTAAGTTTGATAATTAATCTGCTATGTCATGTTTATGACAGGTTATGATGTATTGGTTTATGTCAAGTTCTCATAACAAAGACATCTCAAATAATGTCATCTTTGCATTAAAAATGACATAACTGAGCGAATGACACTTAATGACAGTTGTCAGAAACATGCATAAAAACTCCTTCATATTCATAATCATGTCATGATTATGAAGGTGTCATGTCAGCCTTATGCACACTCCTTCAAGTAAAGTGTTACCCCTTAATCTCTTTGAAAGACCTGAAATAGCATCATAAATTCACTTTTCAGCTGGACCTTAAAGCATTCTGGTACAAATCTGATTGTCCGTCAGAGTGGTTGATTTTCATAATCCAATCATCATACGTTCTTGTCAGCTCCTTTGAGTTTTATCTGGTCGACAGCTACAGATCTGATTGGTGGCTTACCAGTCTCTGAACATTTGTGATGGACTGGTTGTGTTGTCATGACTAGACTCCTGCTCAAACCCTTTTCAGGAGCCTGGACATCTGCCCGGCGGAGCCCTCGCCGCACGAGTCTGAGGTTTCAGATCAGGCACCCCAAAGTCCACCTCCACCTGTGACCACTCAGCCTGAGCGTGCCACATCTTCACCTCCTGATGCTGTCCAGGTAACATTGCTTAAAACATATTAGCACACTACCATTCGGAAGTTTGGGAAGATATTTTTATGTTTTTGAAAGGAATCAATATTTATTTTTACCAAGGCAACATTTAATTGATCAAAAACAGCCATTACCATATTTTCCCATAATATAAGCCTTGTTTTTTTGTGATTCATAGTCCAAAGCGATTTATATTATGCAATTAATGGCAAGCACGCAAAACGTGCAAAGTTTTGGAATCGTACCAAATGAGAGAAGTACAGGAGCCCGATTTAATTGTACAGCGTATTTAGTTTTAGTTTCACTTTAAATTTGTTGTTGTTTGTAATGAATGCACCTGTAGCTTATGTTTGCTTTATACTAGTATTTTTCATTCCTGTTCTGAATACCGATAATTTTAAAGGTTTTGTTGTGGAGTGAGTGCTGTTTGCAGTATTTTACAGTATGTTTGTGAAAGTTTTGTTTTATTTACCAGTATTTACATTATTTCTGAATGTAATAATAAAATGTGACATACACAGATGCAACTTATCTGTGTTTTTTTCCCCTCAATAATGCCATTTTTACCCAGTGCAACTTATGGTAAATACACAGATCAGGCATAACATTATTGACCACTGACAGGTGAAGTGAATAACACTGATTTTCTCTTCATCTCTTTATCTCCCCTGTTAGTGGGTGGGATATATTAGGCAGCAAGTGAACATTTTGTCCTCAAAGTTGATGTGTTAGAAGCAGGAAAAGTGGGCAAGTGTAAGGATTTGAGCGAGTTTGACAAGGGCCAAATTGTGGGTCAGAACATCTCCAAAACTGCAGCTCTTGTGGGGTGTTCCCGGTCTGCAGTGGTCAGTATCTATCAAAAGTGGTCCAAGGAAAGAGCAGTGGTGAACCAGCGACAGGGTCATGGGTGGCCAAGGCTCATTGATGCACGCGGGGAGCGAAGGCTGGCCCGTGTGGTCCGATCAAACAGACGAGCTACTGTAGCTCAAATTGTTCAAGAAGTTGATGCTGGTTCTGATAGAAAGGTGTGAGAATACACAGTGCATCGCAGTTTGTTGAGTATGGGGCTGCATAGCCACAGACCAGTCAGGGTGCCCATGCTGACCCATGTCCACCGCCGAAAGCACCAACAGTGGGCATGTGAGCATCAGAACTGGACCACGGAGCAATGGAAGAAGGTGGCCTGGTCTGATGAATCACGTTTTCACTTGGATCACTTGGATGGGTGGGTGCGTGTGCGTCGCTTACCTGGGGAACACATGGCACCAGGATGCACTATAGGAAGAAGGCAAGCCGGTGGAGGCAGTGTGATGCTTTGGGCAATGTTCTGGTGGGAAACCTTGGGTCCTGCCATCCATGTGGATGTTACTTTGACGTGTACCACCTACCTAAGCATTGTTGCAGACCATGTACACCCTTTCAGGGAAATGGTATTCCCTGGTGGCTGTGGCCTCTTTCAGCAGGATAATGTGCCCTGCCACAAAGCAAAAATGGTTCAGGAATGGTTTGAGGAGCACAACAACGAGTTTGAGGTGTTGACTTGCCTCCAAATTCCCCAGATCTCAATCCAATCGAGCATCTGTGGGATGTGCTGAACAAACAAGTCTGATCCATGGAGGCCCCACCTCGCAACTTACAGGACTTAAAGGATCTGCTGCTAACATCTTGGTGCCAGATACCACAGCACACCTTCAGGGGACTAGTGGAGTCCATGCCTCGACGGGTCAGGGATCTTTTGGCAGCAAAAGGGGGACCAACACAATATTAGGTCATTAATGTTATGCCTGATTGGTGTATGGTAATGTACTGTTTGAAATTAATGTTTTATCATGTAATTTTTACTTATGATAGCAAAACAATTACATTTACGTGTATACATTTTGCAGACTTACATTGCATTAATGCGTTCAATGTACAGTACTTTATCAGTACATTTTTATCAGTTCATGCATTTCCTGCATGGGAATCGAACCCATGGCCTTGGCATTGGTAACGCCATGCTTGAGCTACAGGAATGCAATTATGAAAGTACCAACACAATCTCATGGCAATTCATAACTATTTTACATTTTGGCGAACTGGTGGCTAATTTGTATCTTTTTATTACATTTTCATACAATCTGTTTACGCCCCAGTAATGGTCATGTATAAGGGTGAGGTTAGGGGTGGACCTTATGCTTGCTTTTTTCTAAAAATCATAGTTTTTGTACGATTCACATCGTATGAATTCACATGAAATCGCCTGTAATGAGAAATAATTTTAATATGTTCATTATGGTACTGCAGAAACCTTTGAATGAGATGAAACTGGAATGGGATGAATAAATGAATGAGATTAAACTTCTGAATATAATAAATTGACAGAATGCACAAGGCCTTCTCAAATGTATGGAAGGTTGTTTCCATAATAGCAACTTTTTATCTCGAAATTCTGATTTTTTTTTTTATAAACTATAACTATTGCTATTTATAAAGTCTGAATTTCGAGATATATGCCCGCTTTCACAGACAAGGCTTAAATCTAGTCCCAGACTAAAATGCATGTTTGAGCTGTTTTAACAGAAAGAAACGATGTCAGTGCCATTGTTTTGTCTCAAGATGCACACCAGTAATGTTTTTTTCTAAGGCATGTTTATAAAAGCTACTTAAATGTCCTAATTTAACTAAGGCGTAATCCTGGCTTAATCTAAGCCTTGTCTGTGGAACCAAACTTGCAATTCTGACTTTAGAACTTTATATCTCGCAATTCTGAGCAATTGCAAGAAAAAAGTTAAAATTGTGAGAAGTTGCAATTACATATAATGTAAATATTTACTGTATTTTTCTCAATCAATTAAATGCAACCTTTCAGAAATATAAAAATTATATTGTAATTCTTTTGAATGGCAGCTATATGCATTTTATATACATTTAGACGTGGAATTGGTCGTATTTGTCTTATGCTGTCTTATGTGTGTTTGCTTTTATTAATCTTCTGTTGCTACAGGAAGAGGAGCCTCCTGAAGAAGGATGTGGAGGTCAGTCAAGCAGTGTTGTCTGTATTCCATTACTAAGTAATTAATTACAGTAATTTAATTACTTTTACTTTGGAAAAGTAAAGTAAGCGATTACTCATATTTTTTCTGTAATTTAATTACAGTTACTTCTGATGTAATTGCATTAAATACTATCTGGACTATAGAACAGTTCTATATAAAACAATAGTGGATTCAACATCAAAATTTAACGTCTAATGATAAAATGTATGTTTTTATTGTAACGTTCTCCCTTTAAATACTTTGGTCAGTTCAAGAATAATTTATGCAATTTTATATTATTTATTTGAAATAATTAAAAGGGCAGTTTCATGTCCATCCTTGTATTGTTCAACTAGATGTTGATATGGAATTTAGAAAATAATTAGTAATAAGTAGAGCGCAGTAATCTAATTACACTGTTGAAGATGTAATTAGTAGCTAGTAATTATTACTTTTTTAGAGTAACTTCAGTCCTGCAGATCTAATCAAATGAACGTTACTGTATCTGTTGAGATCCAGTTTGTTCATAACCAATGAAAGGTAATGTGCACGTCCAGTAATTGAACCGGTCTACCTATCTGCAGTGCCCACTAGCTGTTCTGGCATAAAGAGCTGGGTTCTTCGCATCCCTCATGCTTCCGCATGTCTGAGCAACTTCCATCTGCTGAAAAACAATAATGTTCCCTTGCCAAAGATGCCCTCTGATCTCCTGCTGCTGTACCAGGAGATATCCCAGCTTCCAAAACAAGCCAACCAGTGCTTCCAGAACGTTCTCCATCGCCTCAACATCCTCACGCCCACGTAGAACGCCTCAGCAGCAGCACGTAGTCTTTGAGTTAGAATCTGTAGCTAGTAGATTTACTTCTTAAAATTCCCAAGAGACTCATCCCATGCTAAAGTGCCATAAAATCCAGATCTTCCCATGCTTGACACCCATAGACACGGTTTCGAAGTGCCCTACAGTTACAGAAAGACACCAAACCTTCAACAATCTCTCAGGTGAACTGACTGTGCTAGATAGCGCTGTGCTGTGCTGTGCTGTCTGTTCTGTGCCAGTGTTTTTGATAATGCAAGTACCACTGTTATTGTTTGTGCTATTGACATGGAATATTACCTCAAATCTTGCAGCCTATTGAGGAGAACTTTACTATTTGTCTTTTGACTGCTCCTGTGTGGGTCTCCTGGGGGCCCTGCTATATCTACAGTAGGCACCAAAATATTATAGATCAGGCCTCGACAGTGTGAGTGTTTCACTCGCATCTGTAAATCACGTGGATGTGTCCGAGCAGTAAAATGTTTTTTTTTTTTGGAGCACATGTAAATTGTAAAATGTAAATAAAAAAGTCCCCAAGAGTCCTTAAAAAGTCTAAAATCAGTTTTATGACATTTAAGGTCCCTCGTCTTTTTGAATGAGCAGCCAACAAGTCAAAAGTGATGTCCGGAGGGACATATTTGTTTTCAATGAGCCTACAATTTGATTAAACCATCAAAATAGAGGAAAATACTTACCAAACTACAGCTACAGGTTTTATTTTACTATGCAAAAAAATTCATTAAAAAACAAAAAGCTCAGAGGAGCTCAGTGATTAATATTTTGTTGGTTCTCTCTTGTTTTTGCATGTGTTCATCATTTCTTTATATGACAGCCTGGCAAAAAATGATGTCCGCACAATTTGGCATATTTCATTGCGTTATCACAAATAAAACAATTGACTCCAAGCAGTATGCTTACAAAATCTTTAATACATTTTTTGTAATAATATTTTAATAAAGGGTGAAGGTATCAATTTTCCTAGGCTGGACATCACTTTTGGCCACTACTACAGTGGGGAGAACAAGTATTTGATACACTGCCGATTTTGCAGGTTTGCCCACTTACAAAGCATGTAGAAGTCTGTAATTGTTATCATAGGTACACTTCAACTGTGAGTGACAGAATCTAAAACAAAAATCCAGAAAATCACATTGTATGATTTTTAAGTAATTAATTTGCATTTTATTGCATGACATAAGTATTTGATACATCAGAAAAGCAGAACTTAATATTTGGTACAGAAACCTTTGTTTGCAAATTACAGAGATCATACGTTTCCTGTAGTTCTTGACTAGGTTTGCACACACTGCAGCAGGGATTTTGGCCCACTCCTCCATACAGACCTTCTCCAGATCCTTCAGGTTTCGGGGCTGTCGCTGGGCAATACGGACTTTCAGCTCCCTCCAAAGATTTTCTATTGGTTTCAGGTCTGGAGACTGGCTAGGCCACTCCAGGACCTTGAGATGCTTCTTACGGAGCCACTCCTTAGTTGCCCTGGCTGTGTGTTTCGGGTCGTTGTCATGCTGGAAGACCCAGCCACGACCCATCTTCAATGCTCTTACTGAGGGAAGGAGGTTGTTGGCCAAGATCTCGCGATACATGGCCCCATCCATCCTCCCCTCAATACGGTGCAGTCGTCCTGTCCCCTTTGCAGAAAAGCATCCCCAAAGAATGATGTTTCCACCTCCATGCTTCACAGTTGGGATGGTGTTCTTGGGGTTGTACTCATCCTTCTTCTTCCTCCAAACACGGCGAGTGGAGTTTAGACCAAAAAGCTCTATTTTTGTCTCATCAGACCACATGACCTTCTCCCATTCCTCCTCTGGATCATCCAGATGGTCATTGGCAAACTTCAGACGGGCCTGGACATGCGCTGGCTTGAGCAGGGGGACCTTGCGTGCGCTGCAGGATTTTAATCCATGATGGCGTAGTGTGTTACTAATGGTTCCCCTTCAGTCGGTCACGTTCGACGTACGTCGGACGTCACCGACGAATTGGGATCACTTCTGGGAGCCCCTATCAGCTTCGAGTGTATAGAGAACGGGCCAATGGCCATTGGCGTGCGAGATTTGCATCTCGCGCTCCGCCCCGCATCGCGGGTATAAAGCGGAAGCGGATGCAGCGCACTTCGGAGCCAAACAAGCTTCATGGAAGACTGTTCCTGCGTCAGCAGAGAGAGAGAGAGAGAGCAAGAGAAGAGGCTTTTGTGCTGGGGAGAAGGCACGTGCAGTGACAACCGCGAGCTCACCGAAATCGGTGAAACAAACTGCTGTTTTTACAGCATCCCGGTTGGTTCGGTGGGGGCGTTCCACGGTGAGTGCAAACACAGGCTGCACTATCCCCTGTGTTTGCCGCGGTTGTTCCTGGGTGCTTCGGCACGTTAAGAGCTTCTTCTAAAAGAGCAACACGGGTGTGAAATTGCGTCTTTTTCAAGATGTCATTCCACCCGTGCGTTTCTGGATGCGGTCGTTCCCTGTCACCAGCTGACGGTCACAATCGCTGCCTGACATGTCTGGGTATTCAACATGCCGAGGCAGCGTTTGTGGATAGTTCGTGTTCCCATTGCGGGAACATGACTATCTCGGCGCTAAGGTCGAGACTCGCCTACCTTCGGGAGGGTGGAGTCCCCTTACCTATGCCCCGATCTAGTGCTATCCCTGCCCAGCAGGATAGACCTACTTCGGCGAATAGCCAGGGTGACCTGAGGATCACGTTTAGGGCACACCCGCCGAGCCAGCCTCCGTGGGCCCCTAAACCCTCTGTAGTGCCGCAGCCGGTTGAGCTTTCGGAGGAAGTCGCTGGCCCCTCTCGAGGTGGTCCAACGGTGACCTTTGGAGCTCCAGCAGAGGATAGGATGTCGATCGCTGCATCGGAGGGGGAGTTTCAGTCCTCGGGGGATGAAGACCCGGCTGCGTTGCCTCCCTCTGGGAGAGTGGCGTTGTCCGAGACGGACCCCGAGCTGACGGCTATGCTTTCCCGGGCCGCCGAAAAGGTCGGGCTCGTGTGGAACCCTCCACCGTGTCCCGAGCCTTCTAGGCTGGATGATTGGTTTCTCGGGGCGGCTCGCGCTGGTTCTCAGCGTCCCGCCCCGGTGCCCTTCTTCCCGGAAGTGCATGAGGAGCTCACGAGGTCGTGGACGGCAACTTTTTCTTCCAGAAACCGGCCGAGTAGCTCCTCCCTCCTCACTACTCTCGACGGCGGGCCAGCCAAGGGGTACGTGGGGATCCCGCCGGTGGAACGGGCGGTCGCGATGCAACTGTGTCCGGCGTCCGCTTCCACCTGGCGCGGAGACCCACGCCACCCATCCAAGGCCTGTAAGTTCTCCTCCAGTCTAACTGGGAAGGCTTACAAGGCTTGTGGACAGGCTGCGTCCGCCTTGCATGCCATGGCGTTGCTCCAGGTGCACCAGGCCCAGGCACTCATGGACATGCACGAGGGTAGACCTGACCCAGAGCTCCTCCGGGAGCTCCGGACGGCGACGGACCTCGCCCTCCGGGCGGCGAAAGTCACCGCCCGTTCCATTGGTCAGGCGATGTCCACTCTTGTGGTCCAGGAGCGACATCTCTGGCTCAACCTGGCCGATATGAGGGAGACTGATAAGTATCGGTTCCTGGACTCCCCCATTTCCCAGGTTGGGCTGTTCGGCGACGCGGTCGAGAGCTTTGCCCAGCAGTTCTCGACTGTCCAGAAGCAGACGGAGGCCATCAAACACATCCTGCCCCGGCGGTCAGCTGCTGCCCAGCCGCCGGCCGCAGCTCCTCCGCCTGCTCGTCGCCGAGGGCGGCCGCCCGCCGCCGCCCCCGCTCCCGCCCCAGCCCAGCAGCAGCCTCCACCAGGGCAACGGCGTGGAGCCGGCCGCGGGAAGGCCGTCCAGCCCGCTCAGGCCGCTGCCAAGCCAGGTGGCAAGCGTCGTCGTAAGAGACCCTGAGACGGGCCACCCAGAGATGGAGGAGACAGCTCTTCAGGAGGTGGTGACAGCACCGCTCCTTCTCCCGCTGGAGGGCCGGGAGAGAATTTTATGTTCTTGTTTGGTTTCTGTTCCGCCACTGGCCTTCGGGCCAGTGGTACCCAAAACTTCAAAAAAAGAGCTGTTTCTAAAATCTCTGGGTGCCAAGAGAGCGCGCTTGGCGGTGTACGACGCTCCCATGCCTTGTCACCCTCCGGTGCCTCTCTTATCGCCAGCAGGGGGTGCTGGCTGTGTCCAGGACGCACACAAGAGGCCTCCGCACACTCGTGCACCCCCTCAGCGGAAGCAGGTAAGTGTTGCATTGCGCACTCAGACCCCACTTCGGGCCGCGATGCCGTCCGAGTCGGGTCCCTGCACTCCGCTGCGCTGCCCCGCTGCGGGTACGTCTGTGGTGCCTTTGGTCCCGCTGGTTCGGTCGCTGGGAGCCTGGTTAGCGCTCCCCAGCCCGTCCCGCTGGCTCATCCGTACTATCAGACTCGGCTATGCGATTCAGTTCGCTCGGCGGCCCCCCAAGTTCAGGGGCGTTCACTTCACCTCCGTGTCGAAGGAGGACGCCCCCGTGCTACGGGCGGAGATCGCAGTCCTACTGGCGAAGGACGCGATAGAGCCGGTCCCTCCAGCCGATATGAAGACAGGCTTCTACAGCCCGTACTTCATTGTACCCAAGAAAGGCGGCGGGTTACGGCCAATCTTGGACCTGCGGTTCTTGAATCGGTCCCTTCACAGGCTGCCGTTCAGAATGCTAACGCAGAAACGCATCTTCAGGTGCATCCGTCCCCAAGATTGGTTTGCAGCGATCGACCTGAAGGACGCGTACTTTCATGTCTCGATTCTCCCCCGACACAGACCGTTCCTACGCTTTGCGTTCGAGGGACGGGCATATCAGTACAGAGTCCTACCCTTCGGGCTGTCCCTGTCGCCCCGCGTCTTCACGAAGGTCGCGGAGGCGGCCATTGCTCCCATGAGAGAGCGTGGTGTTCGCATTCTCAACTACCTCGACGACTGGCTGATTCTGGCTCAGTCGAAGGCACAGTTGTGCGAACACAGGGACATGGTGCTCAGTCACCTCAGCCTGTTGGGACTTCAGGTCAACTGGGAAAAGAGCAAACTCTGCCCCGTGCAGAGGATCTCTTTTCTCGGTATGGAGTTGGACTCGGTCAATCTGACAGCGCGACTCACAGAGCAGCGCGTCCAGTCGGTGTTGAACTGCTTGAATTCGTTCAAATGCAGGACAGCGGTACCACTGAAACATTTTCAGAGGCTCCTGGGGCATATGGCATCCGCAGCCGCAGTGACGCCGCTCGGATTGCTTCATATGAGGCCGCTTCAACACTGGCTACACGACCGAGTCCCGAGATGGGCGTGGCAGAGCGGCTCATTCCGTGTCTCAGTAACACCGAAGTGTCGCCAAACCTTCAGTCCGTGGTTGGACCCTTCGTTCCTACGGGCAGGAGTTCCCCTAGAACAAGTGTCCAGGCATGCTGTGGTCTCCACGGATGCCTCATCCACCGGCTGGGGGGCCACGTACAACGGGCTTGCAGTTTCGGGTCTGTGGACGGGGCCTCAACTGCAATGGCATATCAATTGCCTCGAGTTGTTAGCAGTTCGTCTTGCGCTGGGCCGCCTCAAAGGGCCGCTACGAGGCAAGCACGTTCTGGTCCGTACGGACAACACTGCGGCCGTTGCATACATCAACAAACAGGGTGGTCTACGCTCCCGCCGCATGTCACAACTCGCCCGCCATCTCCTCCTCTGGAGTCAGAAGCATCTGAGGTCGCTTCGTGCCATTCATATCCCGGGCCTGCTCAATCGTGCAGCCGACGAGCTCTCACGACAGCAAGTGCTCCCAGGAGAGTGGAGACTCCATCCCCAGGTGGTCCAGCTGATCTGGAGTCGCTTCGGGACCGCACAGGTAGACCTGTTTGCCGCCCCGGACACGTCTCACTGCCAGTTGTTCTATTCCCTGACCGGGGGGACCCTCGGCTCGGATGCGCTGGCACACAGCTGGCCCCGGGGCCTACGCAAATATGCGTTTCCCCCAGTGAGCCTTCTTGCGCAGACACTGTGCAAGGTCAGGGAGGACGAGGAGCAGGTCTTGCTAGTTGCGCCATACTGGCCCAACCGGACCTGGTTCCCGGAACTAGTGCTCCTCGCGACAGCACCTCCTTGGCCCATTCCTCTGAGGAAGGACCTCCTGACTCAGAGACGGGGCACCCTGTGGCACCCGCGTCCGGACCTCTGGAAACTCCATGTCTGGTCCCTGGACGGGACGCGGAGGTTCTAGGTGGCCTACCACAGGCTGTGGTAGACACCATCACTTCCGCCAGAGCCCCCTCTACGAGGCACCTCTACGCGTTGAAGTGGAACCTGTTCGTCGAGTGGTGTTCTTCTCGTCGAGAAGACCCCCGAAGATGTTCGATCGGCTCTGTGCTTTCCTTCCTGCAAGAAGGGTTGGAGCGAAGGCTGTCTCCCTCCACCCTCAAAGTGTATGCTCAAATCACAGCATGGTCGAAGGTAAGTCCCTAGGAAAGCACGATCTGGTCGTCAGGTTCCTGAGGGGGGCGAGGAGATTAAATCCGCCTCGCCCTCACTCTATACCCTCTTGGGACTTGCCCCTGGTGCTAACCGCATTACAGAGGGCTCCCTTTGAGCCTTTGCAGTCAGTAGAGTTAAAAATCCTGTCCTGGAAGACAGTACTCCTGACTGCATTGGCTTCCATCAAGAGGGTAGGGGACCTGCAGGCATTTTCGGTCGACGAATCGTGCCTGGAATTCGGGGCGGGTAACTCTCAGGTAATCCTGAGACCCCGGCCCGGATATGTGCCCAAGGTTCCCACCACTCCCTTTCGGGACCAGGTGGTGAACCTGCAAGCGCTGCCTTCGGAGGAGGCAGACCCAGCCCTGGCTTTTCTCTGTCCCGTTCGCGCTCTGCGGACTTACGTGGACAGAACGCAAAGCTTCAGGACCTCAGAACAGCTCTTCATCTGTTACGGAGGCCAGCAGAAGGGAAAGGCTGTCTCCAAGCAGAGGATGGCTCACTGGATAGTGGATGCCATCGCCTTGGCGTATGAAACCCAAGGCGTGCCCTGCCCGCTTGGGTTGAGGGCCCACTCCACTAGGAGTGTGGCCTCTTCCTGGGCGCTGGCACACGGCGCCTCGCTGACAGATATATGTAGAGCTGCGGGCTGGGCGACACCTAACACGTTCGCTAGATTCTATAGCCTCCGTGTAGAGCCGGTTTCTTCCCGTGTGCTCGCTTCAAATAGCCGGTAACACCGAAGGGCCCGTTCTAGTGTCGGCTTGCTGCGCCATTCCCCTCCTCATGGACCGGATACGTGCGCTGATATGCTCCAGTCGAGTTCCCCAGCACGGCGAACCCTGTTGAGTCCTCCGCAACCCGTGGCAGTCAGACGTGGCGGAGCGTCCGACGCCAGGTCTAACACTCGTATGCATTGGTGGAACTTGTGTTAGGCTGGGTATCCATATGTTGTGACCCCTACGGCGGTCCCATATGTGTATTCTTCCACGGTACGGCTCCCTACGGCGAGCCCGTGTCTTTCCCTTGGCAGAGCTCGCTCTGCCGTCTCTGTGCGGTGTAGTCTCCCGCCTGCATTGGCCGGGGCCACCCCTGGGACTTCCGTATGTTGTACTGCCCACGGCCAGTCCATACATGTATATTCCACATGATACCTCCCTACGGGTAGGATGTGGCTTCCGCAGCGGCCCCCCGGGGCACGCTTTCCCAGCGTTATCCAATACTCTGCTGAGTGGGTCTTGCGGAACAGCAGCAGTGACTCTCCCTGCGTAGGTTCCCCGCCCCGAACAGACGGGGGTCTGAGGGGCTTTCGCTGGGCGCTGGAAGTGGTAGTAACTGTGGCGTTTTCCATAGGGATCCCAATTCGTCGGTGACGTCCGACGTACGTCGAACGTGACCGACTGAAGGGGAACGTCTCGGTTACGTATGTAACCCTCATTCCCTGAAGGAGGGAACGGAGACGTACGTCCCGTCGCCACAGTTGCTGTACCATCACTGCAGCGGCCGAGTCACTAGTTCGGCTCCTCAGTGAAAAACAAATGTGCGCTGCATCCGCTTCCGCTTTATACCCGCGATGCGGGGCGGAGCGCGAGATGCAAATCTCGCACGCCAATGGCCATTGGCCCGTTCTCTATACACTCGAAGCTGATAGGGGCTCCCAGAAGTGATCCCAATTCGTCGGTGACGTCCGACGTACGTC